>CM029608.1:21436347-22066186 GCA_017311375.1 Mytilus coruscus | reverse complement strand
ATTTTGATATAAGTGCTGCTGATAATAACCATAGTGGTAAAAATTATAACCAATTCTTTTTTTTCACAATATTATTGTACATTAGAATGTAGTTATTAAATTTTTTCTATTTTTTTTTTTCATCTAGTTTAAACCGTTTAAATGTTACACAATTATTTTTACCTGACTGGGCTAGCTTGAGCCTCTACATATTCAAGTGGCATCATAAATTGTACTAGAAAAGGTAAATGGTATTACTAATTACCTTTATAGACCATTCTTTACTTATGTATTCCCTGAAGGCAAGCCCAATCAGGTAAAAAATTATAACAGAAAAAGTAGTTTACAAAAGTTGATCATCAATTTTTGATAATTTGTTATGCAAAGTTTTGAAGTCGTGAGTAACAGAACCTTTGTATTGACTATCTAAATCACAAAATGGAATGTATGATTAAAAGTATTTTAACTCTAATTGATTTTTTTATTGGATAAATGACTGGTTTCAAGGTTCTTTGAATAGAAGAATAATTGCTATTTGTTTTTTGTTTTAAGTCTAAATCTTTGTAAATAAAGGAATCTATTTATTTTAAAGGTGTTGTTATTCTTATAGGAATAAAAAAGGTTCAGAGAAACCAAAAAAATGAAACATCCTTGATTAACATTTGTTACCCAAAAGTGTTAGTAGTACAGTCACTGAAAGAATAATTATACCAAAAATTAATATCAAGAGCCACAGAATAAACGAAATACTCGGAAATATATTTTATCTTTAAATTTCAGCTTCAGAAGGACACAGGACAAGTAAGATGAACGTCTGCTATTTCTGTAGAACATAAACACAAAAGAACTTGCTTTTGAAAAGCATGAGACATATAACATAGAACTTATACAATATTCCAACTCCCTCAGACAAAGCTGATGTTCAATGAATTTGGCTTTTCTTTTAGGTCCCTGATGGTCATATAGCTCATAACGTTTCTACTTTTATACCCCTCGGTTTTCAAATGTTTGAGTTAAAAGTATTTCTGACACACACAATTTATAAGTTGTTTTCATTCACAGCTTCATCACTCTTGTGTAGCCCTACAACTTACTAATTATATAGAAATATTTTTATGGCCCACCTAGGGGCATTATGTTTTTCGGTCTGTGCGTCCGTTCGTTCGTCTGTCCGTTCGTCCGTCCGTCTGTCCGCTTCAGGTTAAAAGTTTTTGGTCAAGGTAGTTTTTGATGAAGTTGAAGTCCAATCAACTTGAAACTTAGTACACATGTTCCCTATGCTATGATCTTTCTAATTTTAATGCCAAATTAGAGTTTTGACCCCAATTTCATGGTCCACTGAACATAGAAAATGATAGTGCAGTGGGGCATCCGTGTACTATGGACACATTCTTGTTGATTTTATTTTGCTGCTGTGATGCATCTTAAAGTGATTATTGTAAAAATTCCGTTCACATTTAAACATGAATTATATGGTTGCTATATCCAGCGGCAAATATTACGTGCATATTGTGAACGATTACATGTTGCTGAAGTATAAGTACATTCTGTTTTATACCAAATGAGCTGAGTCAGATTTTAAACTTGCAGTCCACAGAAAGGCACATCACCTTACCTGGACACATTATTAATATACATGACAATAGACAGTTAAAAACAAATTTAATATTTGAATTGACTCAGTCAGGGATCAAACATAAGACCTACATATTACCACCTAGTAGGTTTAAGAAAAGGTGATTTTCAGCATTTTCAACACAAAAGAATCTTTTTTGTACTTGAACATAATTTAAGAATTTTCTGTAAATTATTATCAATTCTAGTTTCAATAACAGTTAGACCAAATAACTCAATTTCTATGGGAATTTCTGCCTATTATCACTACATGTAAGTTCGATAACAGCAAAGTATGATCACTTTATGAAGATATCATGTCATTTGTCATTTTCACGAACAGAAAGGCCATCAGTTTTTTGTAAACATTCATTGTGTAATAAGTGAGATAACGATTCCCCATAGTTAATTAAACAGTTTTGACTGTTCGATGTAATACATTTTGATGTTGATTTCTCTATTCGTTTTGTTGTTTTGTTTTGTTTTGTTTTGTGTTGTTGTTTTTTTTCTTTTTGGGGGCGGGGGATTGGTTGTAATTTTTTTTCATAACGTTGCAGATAAAATTCATTCTTGAAACATGTGTTATGCACAGGCAAATGATCTTCAAATTCAAAGTATTCCCATTACGTTTAGTAAGCCTTATATGTCAAGGTACAGATGAAATATTCATCTACAATAAACATTATGCTCTGGCCATATTATTAACTCTAAATGACCTTTGAATTGATAAAATTAAGTTCATACATTTAACAGACACACACAATCACGTTTTCATGGTAAAGAGGTTCTACAAAATACAGGAGATCATGTATGTTATGTGAAGTCTTGAAATATGCAAGTACATGTCGGGAAGCAGTAAAATATGACTACTTGGTTCCGATATTTTTCTTTCACAAATTTTCGTAAGAGAAAACTTGATAACAAATATCATGCACAAAAACAATACCGATGCTGTTACATACGGTAGTTTGTTTTTTTTTTTTTTTGCTAGCGTGCTATGGTTATATTATTCTCTATCCTTTTTGACTGAAACTCGCGGTTCTGGAGAAATATTGATCTACGTGTCACAATTTTACACATTAAATGAATAAACAGATCAAGCGCATTTTCATTATTATTATTTTCCGTAAATGAGCGGAGCAAGGCAGAACACCCCAACCTTGGTGTTTGGGACTGAAGTGTCTGTAAACGTATAATTTTTTCAGCAAAAACGCCGCCATGTCTTTTTATCTGATTTGTTTATAATATCTGACAGTTACAACCAGTAAGAATCTGTATTTCCTATACAACAAATGCCAAAAAGTTGCTCTAAATCTCTTGAAGGCCATCGTTGGATAAGTGTTTCAAATGATTTCAACGTTTTATGCAAAGAAATTCTGCATAAAATGAAGGTATCAATGATATTTCTTATCAGCACATGAGTGATGACTTCTGAACTGGTGAGACCAAATAGATCGATGCCACACGTAGTGGTTGTAAAACTCAAAAGATACCAGGCCTATAATTCATTACTTAACAAATTAGATATCGGTACAATTTACTCAAACTAGCTTTGAGATATTTGAAGATAACCCTAGAACAGTAGAAACACGTTTGATGAAATAAAATATTTCTTTATTTTATAAAACAATCTAAATGTAACAAAGAAGTATACAAATTACTGAAAAAATCCCAGTGTTACATTACAGATAGTGTAAATAAATTACAATGAATTGTATTGATATGATTCTAATTTTTAGATGTAATCTGCAATTGATATTAATCTGATTATATAACAGGCTTCGATCAGACTGCATCGGATAGTATAATAAAGAGAACAAAATAAAAATCACCTGATCCTAGAAGCACTAATTAAATAAGCTTAAATAGTTTTCTTTATTTTTTCTTTATTTTTTTTTTATTTGCACATGAACATAACAGTAAGTCATAATTTTATACATAATATAATATATAGGCAAAAAATATACAGCAGTTTAATAGACGACCATCAATTAATTATTTTAAGAAAGTAATATTGAATAAACACCCCTAAAAGTTTGATGCATTGCAGAATATGATTGCAAAACAGACTGCTTGGATAGATAGTACATATTTTTTAATATATACAATATATGGTGTCTGTTTATCTTTGTATTATTTTAGTTCCTATGATAAATGGTGGGCATGGTATGCGGCACTCCATAACTCTCCTGAGTTCTTTAGACTCCTGCAAAAAAGTATCTTTATGAATGTGGCTGAAATAATTCATATTTAATGTCATTTTGATGAAATTAAGATCGCTTTTAGAAAATGCGGACAGATACTAATAGGCTATCTATCATAAGCTGTCCTTAGTAGAGCAGAAACTGAGATCCTTCCTTAGTGGCTTAGATCACGATAAGTTCGTGTTGTTCAACTTTAAGTTTTGTGTGTGGTGTTTTGTGGACGATTGTTAATCAGATATTGTTGTCCTCTCTGTTTTTTGTTGCCACTTTGTTATCCGCTCCTCACTTGGCGTCCGTCGTCGTCCGTCGTCTTCGTTGTTAACTTTTACAAAAATCTTCTCCTCTGAAACTACTGGGCCAAATTTATCCAATCTTGGCCACTATCATCATTGGGGTATCTAGTTTAAAAAATGTGTCCGATGACCCCGCCTGCCAATCAAGATGGCCGAC
Source organism: Mytilus coruscus (assembly GCA_017311375.1). Taxonomy (NCBI): domain Eukaryota; kingdom Metazoa; phylum Mollusca; class Bivalvia; order Mytilida; family Mytilidae; genus Mytilus; species Mytilus coruscus. The sequence continues at coordinate 22,061,939 of CM029608.1, read as the reverse complement.
ATGGCTTAGAATAGAACATAGGGGTAAAATGCAAGTTTTGTCTATTATTTTGAAAACCGTTATAAATAGAGAAAATTTGACATGGACAAAAATGTTCCGAATGTTGAGCTCTACCAATTGTTCAAATATGTCATTGCCCTTAAATGAAAAATTTTACCATTTTTTCATTTTTGCCTATTATCTTGAAAACTATAATAGATAGATAGAAACTTAAATAAGAAAAAATGATCAGCAAGACAAGATCTACAAATAAGTCAAACATGGTCGAAATCGTCAGTCGACTCCTTATTAGAGTTATTGCCCTTTGATGACGCTGTGTACCAATTTTTTGCGTATTTGCCTTATATCTTAAAAATTATGATAGATTATTGTATAAGAAAAAATGATGAGCAAGATCTACAATTTAGACAATATGAATGAAATCGTCCGACGACTCCTTATTGGAGTTAATGTCCTTTAATGACGATTGTTACCATTTTTTTGCGTTTTGCCTTAGGGAGCTACCATTTGATTTTTATGGGGGGCTAGGATGAAATTTGAAAAAAATAGGCAGGACAGGAGTTTTGAGTAAAAAAAAAGGGAGGATGAGCAACTTGGTAAAAAAAAAAAGGCAGGATGACAATTTGTGTAAAAGAATTCAGGATAAACTAGTAAAAAAAAAAGGCATGACAGAGATTACAACTAAAAAAAAGCAGGACAAAATTTTTCATCCTAGCCCCCCCTAAAAATCAAATGGTAGCTCCCTTACATGATAAAAATTATAATAGATAAATAGACACTTTAAACCACAAAAATGATCAGCAAGGCAAGATCTACTAACAAGTCAAATTTTGCCGATATAGTTATTAGACTGTCACTCTTTATAGGAGTGATTGCCCTTAAATGGGGATTTTTTTACCCTCTTCTGTTTTTTTTTTTTTTTTTTGCAAAAACTAAAGAAGATAGAGAGAAACTAAACAGACTAAATGATCAGCAATCCAAGATCAAGAAAACAGATTTTTTCATGAATTCTATTCTCCTCTCCATTGTTGGAGAGTGTCTTTTGTTGAATATGCACATACACCAAGGTGAGCGACACAGGCTCTTTAGAGCCTCTAGTTTAATTTTTTAAATAATATTTCACTTTACGGATTGATATTTATGTTTTTACAGAATACAATAATTATTTGTAATACACTAAGATATGCACGATATATATCAACAGTAACAGGTCGACTTACGTAGACTTTAAACAATCCCTTAAAGTCGCTTGACAGTGTTATGTTTTACTGTATTTACGTGGGTAGTGGATTGAGGAAAAGTTGCAATTTCGTTGATATTTAATTTCGATCAAAAGAAAATTTGTAGCGTCATTTAAATTCAAGGTTCGTATCTCGAGAGTACCAGCTGACTGTTTTTTGTAATTTCATGACATTCTGGGCCAAAAGTTTTGATTAAATCTCAGTTGGAAAAAAAGGTTTTTGAATCTGCATTAGAAAAACGAAGGGTTCAAAGCAGTACAATAAGGATATTTAAGTTTCGTGTTGCGTAATCTTTAGTTTTGTATGTAGTGGTTTGTGGATTTATTGGTCTTTTCATCTCTTTTTCGTCATTTTTTCTTCGACTTATGAATTTTGAATGTCCCCTTGATATAATGCGGAACACTTTTTTCCAATAGCATCTTTTACGCAGCAACTGTCTATCATATGATGATTAGAATAAGAAACGCAAAGCCTAGTCGTTATTCCCATCCTGTAACTTCGTGCTGCTCATGTAAGTACAAACCCGGTGATAAGTCTTATTCGGTAGGTCACATTCGGGGAAAGGAGAACGGGATTGTGGTTACGAAGTTTATTTTGCGGGGATGTCAATATTTTGAAATATAAAATGACAAGTAAACCGATAGATACTCGAGTACTAGCTCTAAAGAAAAGGAATCCATGTAAACAGAAACCGGGTAAATGTTTGGATTGTATGTACATGTATTGCAAATCTCTCCTCATTGAAAATAGTATAGCTAAAATACCAAACTCAAGGTATATTCAAAAAAGGGGAAGTCCATAAAAACTGACGAAAATCAAACGTTAGACTTTATCAATTAACGGAACGAATGGAAAACAGCTGTCATATTCCTAACTTGGTACATGCATTTTCAGAAAAAATGGTTGGTCAAACCTGGTTTTATAGCTTGAGAAAACACTTTCACTCACATTCGGGACTAGACGTTTGGCAAACAACAATCAATCAAGCTCTGAAAATAATTGTAAGAAATACTGCTGTGAGAAAATGAATAAGACTATGAATTTCTGTTGTAAGGAATATTAACTGCAATATTGTAACCTTACGGTCAACATCTCTTAACTTCTTATAATTTAAAACACTGATAAGCCTTCTGTCTTCTATACTTACCTCAGGATATCACCAAATGCCCTTTGCAGAGATTTAATTTGGAACGGTATACCATGCTTCTTGCACAGTGATTGAACCAGTGGACGCACCTTGTATAGGTTGTGCTGAGGCATGGTAGGAAATAAACTGTCGAGAACAAAATAGAAAATAATTTTCATGACGATAGTCGAATTATTATAATAGCATATCTGTTTAACCATACATAGGAGCCTGTTATTCAGTGGTTGTCGTTTGTTGATGTGGTTCATAAGTGTTTCGTTTCTCGTTTCTTATATAGATTAGACCGTTGGTTTTCCTATTTGAATTGTTTTACACTAGTCATTTTGGGGCCCTTTGTAGCTTGCTGTTCGGTGTGAGCCAAGGCTCCGTGTTGAATGCCGTACTTTGACCTTTAATTGTTTACTTTTTACACATTGTGACTTGGATGGAGAGTTGTCGCATTGGCACTCATACCACATCTTCTTATTTCTAAATAGCAGAAATAAGATCTAAATGGAAATAATACTTTATAGATTTCGTGCGTCAGAAACGATTTTCTCGATTTACATTCATCAAGAATGTCGAAAACCTAAACATTGAAAGCCAGAAATTTACATTGTACTGACAATCTATAGGTGCTTACTTCTACGTCATTTTGGACTCTGGTATAAAGTTGTCGCATTGGCAATCATACCACATCTTTTTTAATGTTATTTAAAATTAGTTGAAAGTAAAATATATTCAGCTTTTCGAAATTACTATCAGCTTTTCTTGCAATATAATTTCCATTTTACAAAATTAGGATAAATTATAAATGCTCTGACTACAAGTTAACTGAATTGAAGAAATTAACACAATATAGTAAAATTGGAGTGAAATTAACGTCGATATAGTTACTCACTGGTGCTCTATCTGGAAGTTTAAACGTCCAGTAAACCAGTCATTGAACAATGATTGTTCAACATCACATGTGGCAAACAATTGCAGCTTTAGCCAGGGTTTGTTGTCATCATGGTCAATATTCATCGGAATATGGTTAGACTGAGTTACCCAGGCAAACCACATTGAATCTATTACCCTACAATAATTTCATTGTTGTATAGAAGAAGCTTGAATATAAATACAGACAAAATAATTATTTAAACAGTATATGTTATTTTGATAGATAAATTGGAGCTTTAATACATTTTTTTCAAAATTAGAAATAAATGTTATTGTTGGAAATTTGAAGTTGGTACACAGATATTACACACCAAAATAACAGCTTAAAAATAAATGCTATAAGTATATTAATATTTATTATACTTTACGTTAAAATGCCATATTTTGATTGGCTAATACGAGGGTGTTAATTTACTCTATCACATGGCTGAGCGGGTGACATTTTTTTAATGTCACCCTCTCGTTCAGACAAATCAAAAATCAATAATTTAAAGGACAAGGAATTGAATTTACATCAAGTTATTAAAGACAATGCTTTAGTTCTACGTTTTGGCTCAGATTCTATTATGTGACTGTCAAAATAAAAAAAAAAAAAAAAACATCTTGCTTCACTTCTAATACCCGTAACGTTGTTATGTATGTGACTTCATAGAATATACTTTTAAATAAAATTCATCTGTAAAAGACATTATGATAGGATATTCAGTATAATAAATTAAATAACACATAGCTGAGAGGGTGATAGAGCAGATTGGTACCCCTCGAAAAAGCATTGTCAACCTTCGCTTCGCCTCGGTTGACAATGTTTTCTCGGGGTACCAATCTGCTCTATCACCCTCTCAGCTATGTGTTATTCATATAATGGTACATGAACAAAATATAAATATAAAAATAAAACAAAACATTTTCGACACGCATGTATTATTTATAACGGATGTGCTTACCCTTGATGAAATCATGACACATTGAAGCATTTCATTTTCATTAAGTCATTCAGAAGGTATCTTGTTTAATTTTTTCTTGTTTTTTTTTTTTTTTTTTTTTTTTTTTTTTTTTCAAAGATATGCGTACTCAACTTCTGTAATAATCTTATATCGCAATTTATCCTTATCAATAAGTTTCTGATATACATTGATTTATTTTAACGATTTTACAAACAGAGACCCATTCTTGTTATCATGGTTATGTATAATCAATAATCAATATGCATTTTCGAGTTTTGAATGTGGATCTTTCGTCCTTAAGCCCAGTAGTCAGCACTTTTGTGTTGACATGAAATATACTTGATATGTTCATTTTTCATAAATTTATTGTTTATAAAATGTTGATTCGAGTGATGAGTCTTATGCAGACGAAACGCATGTCTAAGGTACCAGATTATAAGCCTGGTATCTTTGATGAGGTTTTACAATCACTGGAGGGTATCACCAGCCCAGTAGTCAGCACTTCTGTGTTGACAAAAATACCATTTATATGTTCATTTTCTGTACATTTCTGTTTATCAAATGTTGAATTATTCAAAACAATAAAGTTTTTCTACCCTAGTCATAAATTTCCTGATCTGTATTTGACACAACTTTTCGGAATTGTTCGGTTGTTAATACTCTTCGACTTCGAATTCGATTTGGTGTTCTGATGAATCTTATGTGGACGAAAAGCGCGTCTGGTGTACCAAATTATTAGCCGGGTATCTTTCATGAGTTATTTTTACATCGTTTAACTACTGTTTCTTGTTATTTACTAAGTGTTTTATTAACTTACAGTCAGCTGTATTGGGTACCGACTTACCTAAAAGCTTCATAGTACACAAGTGTCCAGCCCCATCCTAACACTGGTACGAAAAGGAACAAAAACTTTATATTGTAGATAATCATAACGGCAAGATCCTGAAACAAACAATAGTCAGCTAAAACAATGAAGGTCTATAGAATAAAAAGGAAGTTACCGTTCAGCTACCAAAAGTTAAGGATTGTCTCTTGTGATTGAAAAGTGTCATATAAAAGTATATGATTCGTCTGTAAATAAAAAATAAATGAGGAACTAAATTGAAACACTAGTAGTTAAATTCTTATCTGCAGATATACTGGATTTAACGTTTTGTTATTAATAAGTTTGTAAATCATGTAAGACATCTGTTGAATAACAAAATTGTCGCACGAGTCATGTTTTGATTTGCGATCGTTTTAAAGATACATGTACTTATTACTACTAATATTATGTTCTCAGACTATTGTTTATACTTACCACCCATAACTTTCTAGTGAAAACATGTTTATAACATGTATAGTGGAAATATATTGGAAACAGCAGAGTTGGACCAACTGTAAAGCAAAGAAATTGAGTATATATGTAAACAAGAAAATGTTAACAGCATGTGATATATTGTTGTTGAATAAAAAAAAAAGATATGTATTGTCTTCAATAATAAAGAAGTTTTATACAGCAATGTCTTGAACTTTTATGCAAACTTTTTTTTCATATTTGAAGTTATTCACCTTTTATCGGATTCAAACTTACAAAATTGGGTCTCATTTGTCTATGTACTGTATATGCTGATTTTTCAACGATTAAAAAAAAGATGGAAGATGCCTGAAAGTTATTACAGTGTAACCTGCCTAATCCGACACCTGAGTATTCCAACATCCTGCTTTAACCGACACATTTTCATGGTCCCAAAATATGCCTATCCTTGCAGAAAAAACCTGAGTATTCCGACACCCTGCTTAATCCGACATTTTTTTCTGGTCCCCCAGTGTGTCGGATTAGGCAAGTTACACTGTACCAACTTCCAGAACAAGTTGGAAACAACGTTGTGTTTCATGATGTGTGAATATTGATCAACGAAAGGCTAACTTATATGCACTAACAGTTAACGGTTAGCTATATTCGTATATACACAGAAAAACATTTACTAGTAAAAAATGAAGATACCATTGGGACATTCAAACTCATAAGTTGAGAGAAACCGACAACGCCATGGCAACAAACGAAATTCGACGAAAAGACAAACACGTTTACAAAACACTACATAGGAAACTAAAGATAAAGCGACACAACCCCCACCAAAACAGAGGTTGATCTCAAGTGCTCCGGGAGGGTTTACAGATGCGGTTCACTAGTGATACCCGTCGCGTTTCTCGTTAAATTATCCCTAGATTAGGCATGGCATAATAGGTGGTTGTTAATTGACTCTGGTTTAACCCTAAGACATTTCCAAATTCGTAAACAATCTGTCATGTAAATTGGCTAACCCTAAATTTTGACCAAATGTTGAAATTTTAAAAATTAAAACAAGGTTTGCAGAACAAAAGATATACATGACATTGAACTACACCAAAAGCTAAAGTATGATCAACACGGACCCCTTTTAAACAAAACTTGGGGTGAAATCAAGTTACCCGGAGGAGTAAGCAGATCCTGCATAACTAGTAGCAACCTTCGTGTTCATTGTAAGTACGATAAGTCTCGTTCGTTGATATGACAACCGAGAACAAGAGATGGGATTGCAATTACGACAATTTGAACGTATTCTTGGTCATCATGACACAGTTATTCCATAACGGTCAAATTTGAAAGAGTCAGCAATTCTAACATAAGGAATAACATTCATGATTCGTCCGAGACGTTTACTTAAGGGCATACGATACAGTTTTGATCCCGTATTTACATTTTGATAAAATTTCCATATAGACAATTTTTACCTGATTAAATCAAATATGTAATAAAAATATACCTTCATGTGCTACTTTTGAGTAAAATGAGGTCGAAATTTTGTATATTTGCTCAAAATTCGGATTTGTGGCCGTATTTTCCCTTTCGAAAGAAAGACATAACTTTTTGTTTTAAAAGATAAACACAAATTGTTTTTGTTAAATAATCTGTAATTTCTGTATTTTATAAGTATCCTAAAATTTTATACATTTATTCAAAAATAACTCATATTTATCAAATGTTCATGAATGTAGAAAAAAACATCATTTTTTGCTGTATATTTATCTAATTTGAAAAAATTGTACTATTTACGTTTTCATGAAAATTTGCACACGTTATCGTCTTACGTAATCAAACCAAATGGCATTTTAAAAAAGAGGGTCCATGAACTCGTTTTCAAGTTAAATAAGTTTGAATGATAAATATCAGTCGAAAACTGAATGTTTTCCCGATAAGTCGTAGTTTGACGTCGCGAAAATAACAATTTACGTTAGTAACGTCATTACCTCCCTGTAACTGTATCGTATGCCCTTAAAGCAATTTAAAACAAATTAACAATTTGTGCCTATAAGTAACCATGCTAAATGTGTTTCCTAAGACTGGTGTTTTTTTTTTTTTTATCTATTTTGACATAACAACATAATCCCGTTCATCATTACCACAAATTCTGACATTCAAATACTTTGTTCTCAGATGTTATGCAAAATACATCTTATATAATCAGAACCGTTTGAACTATAGACGTTACGCGCGATGTTCGTACCGTTTACGTTTTTTGCATGTTTCGTGAGTAAAACTGCGCTGCAGGTGCAGAAAAAAACGTATTTTAATTAAAACAAAGATATCAATGTGCTGGATATAAATGTCCTTGTTCATTTATCTTCATTTATCTCCATTAAAACAATATAAAACGCATTTGTTCGAGTTGATAAGCATTTGATTCTGGATTTTGGAGAAATAATGGGTTGTCCCGGGTAACATTTGACGATGAAAACTGAAGTATAAACCTTCTTTTTGCCTTCTTTTTTGGCCGATTTTCATTAATTTTTTTTTTTTTGCCGCGAATTACCATTAAATGGCAACCCATTATGACGTATTTGTATGACGGCTAATGACGTCATATTCTGTTTCGCCAGGCAAATCGGCAAAGTTTCATTGTGTCCGATCTCCATTTCCGAAACTACTTTAACGAAAACAGTTCAAAAATACGGATAAATGATGTCATCAGGTGAGAAAATGATATAGCTAGTATAATGTTGTTTTTCTGTAATTAATTAATTTCAAAAGCAAAATCGTTCAAACACAAAAACAAAAAAGATGCTTAATTTTTAAATTTGGTGAATAAAATGTCACACGTTCATTTTTTGCAAAAAACGTTGCGTACAGTCGTAATTAAAGTTAACTATGTTTAGTTTTGCACTTGATTGTCGGCAATGAAATTGTAATATAGACATGTTATTTTTCTAGTCTTTTTAAAATATCTATATTGATCTCCATAGCATTCGTACTATCGAAAAAAAAAAATGTTTGAAAAATGGTGAAAAAGATGTCACACGCATTAAATTTATTACGGCGGCAACCTGGCGTCGTTTCGAATAGTGAAAACAACAAAAAACGCGGCGCCATAAAAACACACAGAACAAGCGCACAACTTAGTCGATTGTCGGTGCATGCATTGTTCATCTATATATATAGCGAGAGACTTTTTAAGCTACGATTTGATTTATCTATATGTTACTGATTTTTCGGATCCTTTTTGTTATTCCGTGATATGAATAAGTGTTGCCCTCGACGCGGAACAGATTGCATGTTTTATTTTGCCCGCATATCCGTATCGGCCCCAAACAATTCTTAAAACATCCTATATATATACTTGATAAATCTCAAACTGAAGTGTTTAATGACTTTTGTATAAATAATAAATAATCCAAACATAAAAATGAACCAAAGAACATTTGAGAGATTAAAGCCGTATTTTGTCCGGTCAGCAAGACCAAAGGATCGTGTAACGTGCTGTTGTCGCTACCACAAGAAATAAGAAGTTGCATGCGTTGTCGTTGGAAAAGAATTATAAAAAAAGTCCAATAAAAATAAACAAAAGCAGTGTATATAATGTGCGAATCTTGAAATACCATTTTTACTGTATCCGTTATGAATTTCTTATGTAAAATGATAAATAAACAGACGACATATTCATGATTTTTGAATAGAATAAGAAATAAGATATAATGTGTACTGTTTTTATAAATTCATGATATAGGTATGAGATGCGGACGGGTTTTCATCGCGCCTACAGTCATCCAGATGTAAAATTGATACACAAATAGATAAATATTAAGAATAGTTCACGAACAGAGCGTGCAAGAGATTTAAAAGCAGCAGTTAAGGGAGCTACCATTTGTTTTTATGTGGGGGGCGGCTAGGATGAAAAATTTTGTCCTGTATTTTTTTTAGTTGTGATCTCTGTCCTCCTTTTCATTTTTCACTCTATTCGGTCCTGCCTTTTTTTTTATTAGTTTATCCTGACTTTTTTCCATAAATTGTCATCCTGCCTTTTTTTTTTTTTTTTTGCCAAGTTGCTCATCCTGCCTTTTTGTTTACTCAAAACTCCTGTCCTGCCTTTTTTTCAAATTTCATCCTAGCCCCCGTCCCCCCATACAAATCAAATGGTAGCTCCCTAAGTTTCATTTGCAGAAAAATGTACCTTTTAACACAATTATTAATGTTGTATAACTTAAAACAGGTTTTGTTATTCAGCTTGTTGATATTGAATTAAATTCCACTATGCTGTTTTTGTTATGCGATTCATGTTTACTGTCGTCGAATAATGATACTAGACTTTCATTTTCGCTGTAGGGGCGTTCATTTCTATTGTACATGCGATGCATTTTCACGGAAGGAAATTAATTAATTTTCATCACATAACGTCTTAATTCAGCCGACTCTCTAAAAAAATTTCTGAAGTCAGAAGGATTGATTATATGTGACCCGCCACGACATTTCCAGGCTTATGGAGGTAGAACATCATTGTGAGAAACACGCCGTTAACTATATGTGACTAGCTACTTCCAGGCTTATGAGGGTTGTCTAAAATTTGCTTTTTGTATATTTATCTAGAACATTCTGAAGCAAAAAAAAACTCTGTCATGTTAATATAACCCGGAAGATTTGGACAAATGTGAATTAGAAACAAAGCAAATTCAGACAATATATTTTAAGTGCTAAAGTGACAATTTGTTAATCCGTTTATTTCACCTTTTACCCTTCTTTGTGTTTAATTAATTCTATTGTTAAATATATATTTGTCGTAATGGAAATCACTTTGACGATGACAAGTTAATCCGTTGGACACTAATCCTTTTCTATAGATACTGTTTTTTATATATACTTTTGTATGTTATTTTGTAGTCAGTTTAGGTTTTAGGTCTGGTACTGTCCGGACCTTGCTAATAAAGTTTAAAGTATTGGTATTCCGTCTTTGAGTTACTATAGCCGGAAAACTCCCGGTTATATTATTATGACCTATTTTTGGTAATAACAATGAAACGAGTCATTTCGAATACCGACATGATAATGAGACTGTTCGATGACGAATTTTTCATTATCGAAGACACTAATTTATAAAATACAAAATTATTGTATTTTATTGGCGCTTAGTAATCTTCAACAGCGTATTTGAATAAAAATTTCAAACGAATTAAATTTACAACATTACAAACAGTTCTTAGCTCTATTTTAGAAAATGTAATTTAAACTTGTTAAAATGAAGTTAGTATAAAATTTGTCAAAGAAAGCTTTTAGAATTCCCCCTTTTTTTTTAATTTGTCTTTTAACTTAGATTTATGATGCATGTCTCTATACATAGTATGCGAAGCGTAGCAGTTTATTAGTAGTTGTTCTCATATATGCATTTGATACGGTGCATTTATTGTGGATATATTTTAGACTCCATTTATGAAAATCTATAGAGCAGAGAATTTTTATTTTTTGTATCAATTTAAAATGTAGATTCAAATATTTATATGTCGTTGATACAGACAAAAGATCTATCATGTCAAAATCATGATACAACAGGAAATTTTATATGCACGGTCTGAACAGAAGAATTTACAGAATAAGCCTATTTCTTACTGAATAGAGAAAATAGCCAAAAGAATTACAGAATACAGAAATGTAACCCCTTTTTCCCCTAATCCAGACCCTCATATATCATTGTGACGGATAGTTTTGTTTGTTCTATTTAACTGTTTTATTTTCGAAAAGAATATTTGTACAATGTGTTGTTAATCAATGTAACGGACAATATATACCATGCCCTCTCAGCCGACGTCGTAATTTCATTTTTAATGAAAGAAAGTATTTAAGGAGCTTCTCTCCCTGTGCAATATGATTTATTAAACTCATTAGGCAGAGCAATTTTTATGACTACTTGCATAATTGTTTAATCGTATTAAATTCTGTATCAAATTTATATTAATAATAAAAGTTTCAGATCTTTAATATTGAAAACGGGTTAAAATTATTTACTTGCATTAATATTGATATAAAAACATCCAGTTCGTTTTTTTTTTGTGTTTTTTTTTTTTTTTTGTAGATCTAAGAAAAAAAGCAACTCTGTTACACTAAAACAATTGACTAATTAAAATTGTCACATGGTGTCTTCTTATGTCGTCTGAATTACAATGTAAGTTGTTGATCTGTAATTTATATATTCGCCATCCGTAATTATTATCTAAAATGTTTATTTGGCATGCCATACTCGATAGAAGTGCGGACGTGAAAGAAAGCACTCTTCACAAAAACGTGAACGGAGATTACATTCCACGGAGATTACATTTCGATGATTTCGTCATTTATAAAACATAATACGTGAATCTGAAGATAGAAGTTGTATTAAAATTGAATGTTGACACCGATATCGATCTGTTGGATGTATAATTTATTTTCAAAATAGGTGTTTGTTTAGAATATACCATTCCACGGAGATTACATGCTTAACAAATCTCTGCAGTTTTCAACTTTGTTTAGTTTTCAAGACTGATATGATTTGGAATAAATGACCATTTAACAAAATTATTTATGGTAACCTTATAAACAAAATTATTTATGGTAACCTTATAATCAAGTTTAACTCATATCACACTCTATGTTGTGCTAAATATTTAGTCTTGCTTGGTCTTCTATCCGTTAACGGGAATTACAGGTTTACGAAGAAAACATTATGACGGCCGGTACGATCACTATCGTTGTGCAATATGTACTAAACTTTATAAAAATTAAAAATATAGATAATAAAGAAATATAAAAATCTCAGATATAAGTAAAACAAGCTACGGGTATATAACTCGAAGTCGTTAGTTTTGCTTTGTTACGGTGGGACAAATCAGCGTCATAAAATGGGCGCTTTACCGGAGAACCAGTGAGAAGCGCAAAGCTAACAAAACCTGCGTTTCAGGAGTAAGTGCATGGGACCTATTTGTATCATGTTTTATATCTGGTTCTATTGCCAATCTTATTTCATTGATACTGTGTCTATTCAGTCTGTATCTGGATATAATATCCATTTCATTTTCAAAATGATCAAATGAAGAAAGTGTGGTTCTAATATTGAAGATTCTTCTTCGTCTTCTAACATTTGCGGCATCTTGATCGAGAATATAGCCATCTTAGATCTGGTTTAATTCATATTCGCGGAAAAACTACGATCGAGATACGACTGGGTATAGCTGTAGTAAGTTACGCCAGGATTTACGTATTATTTACGCTCATCTTAACTTACGATGGCTTTGTGAAACGGCTGTAAAACCTACGATTTATTTACGATGAACGTACGAAGACACGTTACACTTACGAAGGCTTTGTGAAACGGTACCCAGATCTTTGTTTTCAAAAACAACGGAGTTTAGAAAAAAATACACGATTCCAAACATTTTAGATTTCGAGCAAAACTTGTACCCTGTTTATGAACACCTGACTGATATCGCCGTTGCTAATCTATGTGATAAGGAACAAGTTAATAATTCTTACTCGAAGGCGTGTTTAGATCGTGAATGTAGTAAATGTGGACTTTCGTTATTACAATTTACGGACGAAGAGTTGAATGTTTCGGATGATGCTCCCAATGTATCTTAGGAACGGTACGAATATATCACTGTGAATTCTAAGAAAAAACTTACACTTGTCAGAAAATGCACTAAACCGGGTGATATGTTTAATTACTTCAGAGAACTTTTAGACAAATTCGCTGGACATCAATTCCGTGCACAGTGGCAAAATGCACAACTTTAATGTTTGAAAGAAAACTTATTACCTAATCACTGTATTATAATTCATGACTATTCCGAAAACTACGGTTGCAAAGAAAAGTTTGAACTTCAACAAACTTATTTTCAGCGCACCGAGGTATCTATCCATGTGCATGTCCGTAATTTATCGACATGCAATTCTGAAGGTAGACGGAGTAGAAAGTTTGCCGGATATTCCATGTATTATCACTGAGCATTTCTTTGTAATAAGCCCGGATGAGAAACATGACCAATTTTTTACCCAAAAATTTCAAACCCTTGTCAAGGAGAATTAGATTCGATTCGATATGATGTAAAAGTTATTCATGAGTTTACTGAAGGTTGTCCGGTTCAGTATAAGTCTGAAGTTTTGGAATGTTAACCGACATTTGTTCCAAACACGGATATGAACTTTTCATTCGAAATTATTTCGAAACTTCTCACGCAAAGGGACCTCAGGACGCAGCCGGGGGCTTTTTAAAGAATCAAGTAGACATGGCTGTTTTTCGCGGGAACGAAATAATACAATCTGCGGCAGATTTTTTTTAAATATTGCGGGAAACATTTAAAGGACACTAAGTCACTGTATTGTAAGCGCCGAATATTTAGATATGTCGAGAGTATAGATCGTGACACAATATCTTTTAAACCCGTTCCTGGTATTAGAAATCTCCATCAGGTTTTTTCTTCTTTGGACGATGCTAATTTGACAGTTAGGTACCTGTCATGTTATTCTTGTGAAAACTGTTTGGTTGGTACTTACAAAAACTGCATAAATAATTCCATTGGAAGTAAGGCGACCATACCGATCGTTGTCGAGAACAACCGAACCCGCCATTCGGGTCCCGCAGAATCCACGGAAAATTACGAAATGGAAGACCTCATTGCGCTTGGCACAATACTGGCAGTATACACTGATGAAGCAGATTCAAATTATGACCTTTTAAAGCAGATCTTGTCCAGAAACTCTTAAAAGGACATCACCGATGATTGGGGCGTAACTTACGTAAAGGGATCCAAAGTTGTTCGTGGTTTATACTTTGACCAAACAAACAAACTTTTGTCGTATAAACTATTGGATAAGAAACATTCCATCATTTCCATTGCATCGGTTATTTACATTTCACCAACTCTTTAATGTTCGACGCGTGGAACTCTTAGTCTTCTGGAAACTTCACATCTTGACATTTTATCAGTATTGATAATAAAAAACACATTGTTATATCCCCCAGCAAAAAAAGTTTGGGCCATAAAGGAATCACCCTGTCCTTCTGTCTGTCCATTTTCCTTGTAAACGGTAATCCTTATAAATTACTTGACGGATATTAATGAAACTTTACACAATGTCATGTAGTTGTAGTACACTAGCTAAAAATGTGCATGCAGGAAGATAGATCACTTCGTTAAATATTATAATATAGGGTAATATATAGTCTTGTTATGTAAGCGCAACTTATTCTAAAACGTTTATTGGATTTCAATGAAACTTTACATTAGTGTAGTATACTATGTGCATAGATGTGCATAAAAAATAATAATGTAGTCTGACAATTGTTACTTGAGATATCTTAATTTGAGGGGGGGAAGGGGGGTGATCGTGATCACAGTTCTCGTTTTATCTGTATTAGAATTAGATTTAAATGAATCATTTTGAAAGAGGTCAAATGGTTTGCAAAAAGTGATCATATTTATTGTATTGGGAATACATATCATTATAGTACAATTGTTATTAACGTTACTTATTCTAGAAGTATTTTTGTAGCGTTTGAACCATAAAAAACGTCCGATTTTAGCGATAACGTCTGTTACGCTTATAGGCACGAACATCGCGCGTAACGTCATACAGTTCATAATGCATATAGTTTGTCAAAGTGAATTGACTCTAAATTGTTATCATACTACTTACAAAGCGGGAAATACTTGTCTTGTAGATTAAATGGGAGAGAACTTTTCTTCGACTGAGCAACCTAAATAGCAAAAATGGCATGTCATACTAACGGCTGAACAAACTCCGAAACAGCCCAATACTATTACTCTGTATAAGTAAAACGCCGCGTAGGAGAATACTTTAACACTGTTCCAGAATCTGATTATTTTACCGACAGGACAACTTATCATTTGAGTTTGGTGAAATGCAAATTGTGGTGCCCCTGTCAATCGACTTCATCTTGTAGTTATGTGAAGCATTATTTACACCAAACATATGATGAAGACATAATCTTTCAATCAGTTTAATTGAGGTCTGGAGCTGGCATGTCAGTAACTGCTAGTAGTCCTTTGTTCATTTATGTATCATTGTCATTTTGCTTAGTTTCTTTTGTTACCTATTCTGACATCGGACTCGGACTTCTTTTAAACTGAGTTTTACTGTGCGTATTGCTATGTGTTTCTTTATTCTACATTGGCTAGAGGTATAGGGAGGTTGAGATCTCACAAAATGTTTAACCCGCCGCATTTTAGCGCCTGTCCCAAGTCAGGAGCCTCTGGCCTTTGTTAGTCTAATATGTTTTTTTAATTTTAGTTCATTTATATGTTTTGGAGTTAAGTGTGACGTCCATTTTCACTGAACTAGCACACAATTTTAGTTAGGGGCCAGCTGAGGACCACCTCTGGGTGCGGGATTTTCTCGCTGCATTGAAGACCCATTGGTGGCCTTCGGCTGTTGTCTGCTCTTTGGTCGGGTTGTTGTCTCTTTGACATATTCCCCATTTCCATTCTCAATTTTATTCTTTAACAATTTTAAATGCAATATTTGAAAACATCAAGCAAATCCTTCAATTTCTTTTTCAGTTATACTGAAAAGTGAAGGATGGCATGGTGTCTTATAACAATACCGTAAACGAATCAATTTTCGCGACTTTCGTGGGTAGAAAAATAACGCGAATATAAATCGTCGCGTATACTTATAGTTTGAAAACATGGGACGTACGTTTCTGTTTTAAATACATCAGTTAGATTTGAAAATTACGAAATTAAATTGCTCCAAAATAGATTAGAAAAAGGCTGAAGGCGAAATGAAGTATCCCCGTAAATAAGTTGTTTTACAGTACTTTACGCAATTTCTCCGTGCCTTTATTATCTGTGAATATATTTTGAAACGATATTGTTTGTATCGTAATGTTTGTTTGTTTGTTATCTATTATCTGTTATACAGGTTTATTATAGAAAAGTACTTTCTTCTTTACTGAATCTAATTGTAAATTATGTTATTTTTGTTAGGTCCACAGACCAATATTATAAAATGGATAAAGTGTGATCCCTAAAAACTATTCGAACATTACAATATGTACATGTGTCTGCATCAGTGTTTGTCTTATGAAATATAACAAAGTTTTGTTATTTTGAAAATGAGCTGTTCAGATATCTGGTAGTTTCTAATTCACAACATAAATAACTCGGTGCGATTTAGACCAGATTTTGTCTAGAAACCTTAAATTGTTAAAGACAAAATATTGACCTCTTTGACTATATTTGATGGTGTTTTGCTGTCGTATTACTAACATCACCTTGAATTCATATGAAATAAAATGGCTACATTTGTTGGGAGCGTGTTTGAAAATTGGCTCAGATATTTTATCTTATTCACAACCACAAAACTTTCCAAAGTCTTGGTAAATCTGCTATGAAGACTTACCTCAACTGGCATAACTTGTCCTACAACAAGAAACTTGTCGAGTCTAACATCGGGGTCCTTTCCCATCTGAAAATACGTACAGTAACAATAATAAATCAGGGAGATTGATTCATCTAAGAGCACTGCTCGTGTTTCCTATCACAATTTTTGAATTACTTGCAGAAGTAGTTATGCTTAAATCTAACGACCGATTGATTTCAAGTTTACTCCTTTATACACTTATCTTTGCTGTTTTGATTTGTTTGTATCGGTTATTTTATTCTACCAAATATTTTTTTTAGTTTTTGCTATCATTCATTATAATTTTCCAAGCAGGAAATTCTAGCCCTATCGACGAACATGTTTTTTTCAATGATTGGAGTTAATGCAACTTCTCAATAGTCGACAAGATGCAGTTACTTAAGTGTGGGCAGTTGAAAACTATTTATGTTTCATTATGTATTAAAGTCTTCAAAAGGAAATCAATGTTTGTGCCGATTAAAGGCTGTACTCAAAAACCATACTACAATGTTGATAGCCTTTCAGAATACGTTTATATGAACGACAAACTCGTTTACATTGATCGTATTTTAATTTACGAGCTTTGTAAGTAACATCATGGTAAAACTAAATTTATACAGGCTGTTTTAATGATTGCAACACTCCATATCTGTACTACTTGTACTTATTCATATTATTGCAACGTTATCTATCGGTACTGCTTTTGACTTCTTTTATATTGAATGAGTCCTCATTGCAATGAATGCTGTACTTTGACCTATAATTGTATATTTTTTACACATTGTGACTTGGATGGAGAGTTGTCTCATTGACACTCATACCACACATCTTCTTATTTCTACTTACCACGTTTGGTTTTGCATGGTGCTGAAAATGCATGTGATTCCACCAGTGCGGAGAAGCTCCCTGAAAAAATAGAAATCTAATTAAAACAATTACATAATATAAGCACTTCGCTGAAGTCCACTTCATGGATAGAAAAAAAAATGCCACAGAATACCCTTACCATTATACTATTAAATTTATCACCAGCATTAAATGGATAAGCAAAATAGAATGGTAAAATCACGATATTAACATACCTTGTATAATTTGTCTGCCATTTTATAACTTATGCTTTGCTTGTATTTACATTATAGTTAAATTTCAAATTAAAGTTGCTCTGTGCTTCATGTTTTAAAAAGAAATGAATACACGCATTGTTTAAATAATACAAAATTATTTAGAATAATTACACAAATCATTCAACTATTTTTTTGATAATTTGAAAATTGACTATGCTTGAATATTTTCTTATAAATCATTTAAACTGGACGAGAGAAAGTTAAACAGTTTTCCGTGTACTAATAAGCAGCTAATGTAAATTCATAAAGATATATCATAAAGTTGCTTATCTCCAATGTAATCTCCTTAATTTCCTATTGAACCATTCCTTTCATTCGTGTTTTTTTTTTTTTTTTTTTTTTTTGTATTGAATGTTTTTATATCAATGTATAAGTAGAATTGTTTGAAAATGCCCTGTTAATATATGATAAGGAATCGTTTATCTATAATTTTGAAAACAGTTTTGGTATTTTGAATTTGTGTCAGAAGTAATGTACTCCAGAAGCCTCAGCTGTTTAATTATAAAAAAGTAAATTGAATGTTTGACATTCTTATTTTCTCAATGGACCTCAGACATCAGTATGTGAATTTCATAAAAAGAAATAATTGAGATGTTGAATGTATTCGCAAGACTATGTGTAAGTATGATTTACTTGTGTCTCATCCATTTTGCTGATATTTAGCAAATAAAATATGTTTAAACTAAGACTATGTGTGTTATTTGACAGTGTATATATATTTTTTTTCTATTCATTATTTTACCTTGTTAAATGCAAGTAAATAATACTCGAAGAAACGATCCA
This sequence comes from Mytilus coruscus, assembly GCA_017311375.1. Classification (NCBI taxonomy): domain Eukaryota; kingdom Metazoa; phylum Mollusca; class Bivalvia; order Mytilida; family Mytilidae; genus Mytilus; species Mytilus coruscus. The sequence goes on along the minus strand of CM029608.1, from coordinate 22,043,094 downwards.
AAGCTGTGTTGTGAAAAACGGCAAGATGGCCAAAATCATGCGACAAATAAGCACTTTGAGCCTGAAAATAAAAGTATAATATGTTAATAACGGAGTATTTTCATACTGAAAATGTACAACAAAGGATTCGACTTTAAAATTGTAAACATCACACCATTATACTATGACTGTTTTCTTTATGATTAATAAATTAAAAAAAAAAAAAAACTAGATCTTGTTATTTACATTTTCTGTTTATATTTTCATTTTTAACAAAGCTTTCTCAATTGAATTACCTTGTCTAAAAGCTTGTCTAAACATGAAATGAAAATAAAAGAACTATACATTTCATTTAACAATACTGAAAACATCGCGCTCAAATTGGTTGGTTTACAGGCAGGAGAAAAAATATTCTGACTTCAGCCTTAAGCACAGTTAACATATCCTGTTCGGCACTTCAAATGTAGCACATTATTATACATAGTGTATTTTGTATAGAAACCATACTTACTTGAAAAGCTCCATATAAAAGTACCGAAACAAGAAAAGGAATCCACCCACTACCAAAATAATACAGCGTTAGGTATGCCAATATTTCAAAAACAACTACATGAAGAAAATATAGTGCAAAATACAGGAAGTTCGCTTTGAACAGACCCTAAAATAAAAAAAATATAGATTTAAATGAATTTAATACCTTTTATGTGATGGTAACTATCATAGCATTCTATGCTAAGAAACCACTAGGATGATAGCATTATTGCTCTCAAAAATATGATTTAAAAAAACAATTTAAATTATTTCTTTCTGTCGATATAGTCGAACGTTTGTAATTATCATGTTTTATGGACTTTTTAAATAAGCCTGGATGCTAGGTATGTTTCTCATACTTTGTTTACCATATCGACGCACTTCTTCCCACGACGTGTGGACTTGATATGGTTTACTTGTGTTGTTTTCATTGTCGTATCTATATTCCAAATGGATTTATTTGAAAGAACAAGTAGATGTGATGTAATATGCCATTAGATAGCCAGCCAGCTTTCAGAATCTTTAGGTTTTTAATGATAAAATATATTTTGTAATTACTGCAAAGGCAAGTTATAGACCTTTTTTTGTGTTCATCCATGAGTTATTGTTCTACATGTTAATAGTTTTGTTTACCATAACTAATGAAGGCTTGAGGCAATTCAGAAGGCCTATAACCTAAAAAATATTGATTTCCTAGAGGTGACATTGCCAAGGATACTACTAATGGATTAAAGTTTTGTACATTGTGTTATTCCTCATTACTCAAAACTACTTTGCAAGAATTGTCATTGTAATCATCAACGTTTATAAATACTAAATTGAGGTGTTTATTAGATCAAAAGCTAACCAAAGAACTCAAGTTTTCCAATGATAAAAAGGCGCTAACTTTCACTAATAGATATGATTTCACATTTTACCATTTGTACAGCAGTTGATCGTAACTTTCTAAAATCTTCCTCTATACTCTTGTCCTTTGTATCCTTAACAGTTCCCAGATGTAATGGTTTCAAATACCTCTTTACGCTCTCTAGATCATTGTGGAAGGCTTCAAATGCGTCCTTGAATTTAAAGTACAATGAAAATCATACGTATTCAAACTGACACAAATATTTTGATTTAATGTTCATGTCGAATATAAACCATTCCCCATTTGTTTTATGCCTAAACTCAATTTTCTTATCTCTTAAAGGCAGCAAACAAATTACGTATTTTATTTTCTAGGAGAAGCGATCCTCTTTCAACTGTTACAGAGGAAATACCATTCAAATATTGAGGAGAACATGTCTCTGAAAATATGAGAATAAACATACTTTATCGTACAGTCCTTGGATCCTGTTAATTTCCTAATACAGCGTGTGTTTATTATGTGTGGTGTAAATGGCAATGACGTACGACAGAGTGTCGAATGGTGTATCGTTTAAAAGGGAATACACCTTCTATGTTATATTTTTTCTAACATTTGGAGATTGGTAATCACCCTATCTACTGATACAAAACTGTAATGATAATAGTACTCACTGTGGCATCTTGACCAGCATAATGACCTATAACCTTACTACCACCAGGATGTCGGTTGGACCAGTCGGTGATGTCATAGACGTTACCCTGTATGACAAGCCATCTGTCGTCTTTCTTGTCATGCTTCGATACTTCATCAAAAGTATAAATTGTTGACTGCTGATCCAGTTTACCTCCTTTGCCCATGTCTACGCCAATATCGGTATCTGTTTATTTGTGCTTATTCAAATACAAATAAAAAAAAAAGAAAAAAAAATAATATGCATGTTTCTAACTTCATACAAAAGTAGCAATATAAATAAAGCACATAAAATGGGTTGATATCAGAAATAAATCGCCCGTAATTTGACAATAAATTAGAAATTGCTGCAAAATTTTTGTCATTGAAGATACATGTACATGAATCTTGTTTTCGGAGGTAACATGTTCCTTTGAATAAAAAAAATTCTGACTTTTATTCTAATAAAATGTTTTTAAAAACTTGCAACTGTCATACAAGTGGGAGTTTTATTTAGCTATAAAACAGGTTTACCCCGGTATATTATAATTATCATCATCACGACATAGATTTGTATTATTATTATTATTATTATTATTATTATTATTATTATTATTATTATTAAAACATCATCATCATCATCATCATCATCATCATCATCATCATCATCATCATCATCATCATCATCATCATCATCATCATCATCATTATTTGGGTCAATTAGCGTTAACATCAAACCAATTGTTTATCTTATTAATAAAATAAATATTTTAATTCAAATTACATCGATTCTTGAGAACGTTGCCATTAAATTAGTGAATCAAAGTGACTACTATCACTATGTACTCAAAATATCATGAAATCATATTAAAAAATTAACATCAAATTCTTTTTCACATTTCACTTAAAATAGTTGCTTGTCGCGGTAGTTTTATTGTGCGTGACTATTACATGACTGCTCTCTATATTTGAAGTGTTTATTGGACCGTTACCATTAATATATATTTAAACTTATATTAATATGCCGACAAGTAGTTTTTAATGTTGTACGTTATTTCATCCGTTCATATGGATTTAGAATGAATATTTTTGTTACGCTTCATGTTGATAGAAATGTATATTGGTCAGGTAAAGCGAAAAGTTCCCATGAAACGTCTTTTTACACTAGCAAATGATTATTCATTTCGTTTAAATGTTGATCTACAATATACATACATTGTCAGAAAATTATGTGTGCAAACTAAAGAAACAGAAATCAAAGAATTGACTGGCGATCATTTTTCTCTCTTGTTAAGAATCTATATACTTTTCGATAATATTTCCAGGTGCTTTACTTGTTATAAATTAAAGCCATATTTCAAAGGATAGAGTTAACAAATAGTATATGAGGTCTCATATACCGCTAAAGTTTATTTGTACCTTTTGATTGTCTAGTAACTTGACCATTTGTAGGATCAAATGCATAACTGTCTCATCTTTGATATTCGTAACATATACATTACACAATACCCTAGTTATCTATCGATTGTGTTAAACATATGATCTTTATTAAGTCTTTGAATAAAAGCATAGCAGAATTATGAAGGTATTTATTTTTTTCTGAAATATTGATGGCAATACATTAAAAATGGGCTCTTTTTTCTGTTTTGTTTGTCTTGGTTGGTGTATAATGTTTATCTACTACCTATATAATAATGTTACTGTTACATTGAGTAGTGGGACCACTCGTTGCAAATTTAATCGGTACTTGCACATAAAAATGTAAACATTTTTTAATTCTCATGCGTCCGAAGTTCTTTTCTTGATCTTCCTTCAACAAGAGCAATCAAAGCCGAATATATGAAAGCCAAGTATTATAAGAGACGAAACATTTGAAGAGCTATATGACCAAAAGGACCTTCCATGATGTATATTTGTTAGCATTGATAGGACAATCAGAATATATATGATAATTTTTGATAATAGGTTGCTGCTTCCAAAGAAAGCCGTTGGATCAAGGGTTATTCATAGTAAAATTATTGTCATATCTTTAAAAGTTCTAGATACACCATCACGGATTGGTTGATTGTTACTTATTTTTTGTATTGCAGATGACCACTGATAGGTTTGGTTTTTGTAGCTACCATTCCGCCCTCTCTTCCTCGTGCAAGTCTTCTCACCGTATAAGAATTATTAATTATAAGTCCTGATCCCCTCCCCGATTTATTTGGATACTATTTGCTCACTTTCAAGCTTTCTTTTTACTCTTTTGTGAACATTTGTTTTTCTTTTCGCCTTTTTTCCTTAAGCCACGTGTGGAGTGTCTTTCTTTGTGTTGAGGATATTTATAAATGTGTTCATTTAGTATTTTCATTTCTTAACCATGTTAACGCATCCTTAGTTTTAATCAATACACTTGACACTAAAGCCTAGCTTAAGACAATATAAAAATATAACAAAATAGTAGTTATGATAATTGAATTAAAAACTGCATTTCAAGAATTGCATGTGCCATCTTATTCTAGAAAGGTACAATAAATAACTAAAGTATATACATACCACTCAAGGAACTACAAATCATTCGATCTACAATACTAGTGTACTGTATGACGACTGTTGAGTACAATATAATAAACACTTATCGTACTTTTAAATACAGGGTATGCTCTAATGAACCATTAATACATAAATACAAAACGTATAGTTCTGTTTGAATGAAAAACATACACCTAACTTCGGAATTGCGTGTCCTAAGTGCTGTTTAACTTCGTAATTTATCTGGCCTAATTTTTTTTATTCAAGCGTCACTAATAAGTCTTTAGTAGATGAAACGCACGTTTGGTGTAAAAAATTGTAATCCTGGTATTCATTATGACTTTATTCAAAATATACATCTTTTTGACAAATGATCTGGAATTTGTCATATCATAACTGCGGTATGGTGGCGCTGGTGGCTTGCTGTGTGTCAAAAATGAAATTTGATGAATTCTTGAAAAAAATGAAAACAACACTTTATGAATTTCATGCGTCCGAAGCGCTTTTCTGGATTTACCATCATAAGAAACGCCCAAAGCCGAATATTTAAGAACCAAGGATGTATAAGAACCGAAAAAGTTGAAGAGCTATATGACCAAAAAGGACCTAAAATAAAAAGTAAAATCACAAAAATACTGAACTCCAAGGAAAATTCAAAAAGGAAAGTCCCTAATCCCTAATAGAGAATTTCATCTAAGGTCAACTTGAACTTGCGTTTACAATTGTATAGCATATAACTTAGGCGAGGTCTAATTTAATAACTTAAACAGAAAACAAAACATATCTTAAATAAAAACCGTCAAACAATATCATATACAAACCAATGCATGCGTATTTAGCAAAGTAAAATAGTTAGGGATATACATCAACTGATATTACACAATGCAAGTTTTGAAGCATGGTCTTTAAAAAAAGTAGAATAACAAAAATACCGAACTCCAAGGAAAATTCAAAACGGAAAGTCCCTTATCAAATGGCAAATTCAAAAGCTCAAACACATCAAACGAATGGAAAACAACTGTCATATTCCTGACTTGGTACAGGCGTTTCCTTATGTAGAAAATGGTGGATTAAACCTGGTTTTATAGCTAGCTAAACCTCTCACTTGTATGACAGTCGCAAAGAATTCCATTATATTGACAACAATGTGTGAGCAAAACAAACAGACATAATAATAGGTATAAAAGTCTAAAATTGGGGTACATCAGTCAATATTGTGTTATAATCTTAATCACTGTAAAAAAAACAAACAAATATGTCAACAGAGAAAAACGAAATGGCATATAGACACTTTATAGAAAAAGCACATTAGCAACGAATGAAAAACAAGAATACAAAAAAGGATCAAGGAGAACTTTTGCAGTCTTGTCATTTGATTAATCCAGCACAGATCTCATGGTGTAATTCAAATTAAGGTTTAAGATATTTTTGCACTGCAAGTTAATCTAAACACAAAAAAAAAACAGAATTACCTTAATTTATGTTACCAAGTCTGAATCTAATTAATAATATCATTTACAGAATAATTTTCAGTCGTTTGATGTGACCTTTTTTCGGTTGTATTTGAAAATTAAAATTGAATAAATAAATATATTAAATTACATCCTTCAAATGTTCACATGCCATTAGCTTGTCGGATCATAGTAGTCATATTTTGATATAAGCTCTCATGTTTACCTTAGGCCTTTAAATTTTTGCATTTAAGGAACAAAATGACCTCATTTGCATATATGGGCATACAAATTAAATATGAGCAACGAGGGGCGTAGCAGCCGGCACGGCAGGTACGGCCGTCGTCGTACACATATTTTCCATGGAAATACCTTTCATTACAGCAAAAGTAGAACAATGTTTCAACATTTTAACTGCCGGTGGTAGTGAAAGTTATGTTCATGCTTCTTGACTATACGATTAATTATACTTTATACGCGTCTTACCGGATTTTAATCGATACGGCATAGACTTCAATTTATTCATAATGATCATAACAAAATTAGTCTTCTTCTACTAGGCTGACTCGCAGTTCTAAATAGACATTTGCGGAAACTGTCATACACCTTCGATGAGGATTACAATTACATTTACAGGTAGCATTTAAATCTTGAGTCGTCTCAAAGTGTAAATATGAGCAGTTGTTCAAAAACAAAGGCTAACTCATATGATGATTTTCTATTTCAGTATATGTAGTAATGCGTACACATTTATTATTGTACATGGTTTCATCTAGGTTAAACATGCTGTAAATGTACGGAGTATGATAGAATGGACACACATCATTTAATTAATTCAACATGAGACATGCAAACAAATTTCACAATGTCGTGGCAGTGGATAGGTTTGGACAATTATAATTTAATTTCAGCAAGATTTAATGTTGAGAATCAAGCGATCAACTAAGGAGTATGTTGACAATGTTTAATTTCTATGCTAAGACATACATTTTCCGTGTTTTTTTATTAAGAGAATGAGGGCATACAATGGGCGGGTGTTTAAAACTATTTATTCTTCATGGCATTACACTTGCCGTTCGGTATATTTTATTATCTTTTATATTTTCTGAATTTGTCACAAGTGCAATCGTGTAAAAGAAGGACACACTCAACATAAATATTTCAAATACACTGCGCTGATGCGGGTTAATAATTATATTGTATAACTTGCTAGTCGCATTTTCCCGTGATTTTTAAGTGCACCGTTTGTAAAGTATCCTCTGAATGAAATTTTTGCTTATTTTGCTATACTTTAATAAGGTAAGACACATAGAACCATAAGATAAAAATAGGTACTCTGTTTCTCGGGGAAAGTGTATGGTTCTCTGCTGTGTTTGTTGGACGACAAAATATATCCGAACAGACATCCAGTATTGACACCTTATGCAATCATGTACAAGACAATAGAAAACCTCAGAATATGTAGAGGAAGTGCAGACAAATAAATAGACTAATTACATACTATAGAGTACAGGTTGAACACGCCATCGGAGAATTAAAAAAAATACAAAGTTATGGGGACTTTGTGGCGACATCCAAGACAGCGATTCAAATATGCATTAGTGTGTCGTCGGAAAGACTTATTTACATAATAAAAAAATCATTTGAATTTACTATGTATCTCTATTGTTGTTTTTTGTTTCTTTTATATATTTTGAGATGACCCCTTGTTTTTCGTCAACTGTAATCGTAAGTCTAAGTTTAATCCTAGATATAGACCTAGTTTCCGCAAATGTCTATTGGGCGCACTCCTACATAGTAGAGGGTCTGGATAGGGTTTACAGAAAAGAGAATGTTGGCCAAAAATAAATAATGAATAGAGAAAAATTAGCAAAATATATAAAGAATAGAGATTCTAATATGACATCCTTATTTCGCTTTGTAAAGTTTTTAACAAAGCCGTGTTCTAATTAGCACAAAATATGTTTGACACATGCGCATCAACTTACTGTTTACATTAATTCTCGTTTATTATCATTTTTATCCTAATAAGATACATACATTTCAGCTGCTTACATAAAATTGTATTATATACTGTTACTAAAACATCATATATTTATCCTGCTATTAGTTTTTAAAATTATAGATATGAAAATGTTATGTACACACTTCATGGGAGGAAATGAAATTCGCCAGACATTCCTAAGGTATTTTCGTATGCTTCAACCAATAAAAATATCAAATTTGTCCTATTAGAATCGAAATAATTTCTTCATATCATGCTCTATTATCATTTTAACATGGGTAAGAATTATATTTGTCGATATTGTAATATATGGTCAAAGTAGGATCCTTTTATCTACTTTTTATAGAGCATGACATGAAGAAATTATGTCTTAAATAATGGGATGCAAAAGTATAAAGAATAAATAAGCACAATAACAATAATTAGGTAAAACAATACAGAAATGAACGATGTACAGAATAAAAAAAATTATTTAATTACAGAAAATTGTATTAGTAAAATAGTAAAATCATTTGAATGAAAATTTTACAGATTGAACGCTATTTTTAAATATAAAGAAAAATTCCCTAAAAATATTAAGAAAACAGAAATTTTGGACCCCCACCAGATCTTCATAGTAGGATTGCTAATGCGCTATAACCACCGTCGCCAACTAAAATCAATGTTTAGTCTGTTGTTTCGTAAGGAGTCAATAGTTTATGCTTTTGTGTGTACAGACCATCATAATTTATATAAGCTGTCACAGTCAACAATTCTTTAAGTTTTCTAGGTTTGTCTTTATTTTCTTGTGATACTTTTACTGTGAACGTGTAATGCGCAGTACATGCAAATATGAAGTGTTCTACAACTTCAACTGCTGCTTTACACAATGTATACTGGGGATATATTCTTACTGTGGCTTGACCTAAATTTATGTAGCATATAAGTCTGCGTTACTAGTCTGCTCTTTATGTCTCCTGTTTTCACATTAATTGGATTGTTCCCTATATAATGCCATATATTATGAGGAATAAAGGATGGGTTTTTCTGTATTCGAAGGTATTTCAATTTCTTCCTCTTGGACTGGTCTTCTAAGTAGACTGCATGCCATCATTTGTTCTGATGATATTGAACTTTATCCTTTTGGTTTTCCCCCCTTTGATTTAGGGTGTTGCATAAGGTTATCAACAGATTCAAACCCATACTTAGGTCAGAATTTCAGGTACTCAATTTATGTAAATATATATTAGTCTCTGATGCATGATTTTTATTATTAATTGTTTTGGCTTTTAACTAGCTGTCAGTAACTGCGAGTACTCTCAAATCGTACTTTCTTGTTTATTTGACCTGTTTATACTAATTGTAATGCTTTTTGTTATTTAATGTTATTCAGGGTTATATCTGGTCTATATACCAGCTTTGATAAGTGTTTGGTACTAATATAAATTTCCACTTCGTACTATGAACATCAAAATTATTTATTTTGTTAAAATATTTCCTTTCTCTATTGTAACTGTATACGTATACCTAACAACAAAATTATTTTATTTACCTGTGTTTAAAGTTATTGCAAATGGCTGATATTTTTGTTCAAGCATATTGTTTTTCTTAAATTGTTTAACATTTCATACCGATATAAAATGTTACTTTTATTATTCTTCCTTAGTTTATTTATTTTGAATTTACATTGTATCATAGGTCAAATTTATTTGTTCAGTGTATGTTCAATGGTGTTACTATGTCCTTTGATTGAGTTAAGCTATTTCAGTTGATATTTTATAGTGTGTCTTTCTATGTTGTGATGTTACACTATTGTTTCAGAAAAAGGGTGAAGGTTTGGTACCATTAAAACGTTTAAACCCGCTGCATTTGTTTGCACCTGTCCTCTGTCAGGAATCTGATGTTCAGTAGTTGTCGTTTGTTGATGTGGTTCATAAGTGTTTCTCGTTTCTCGTTTTATATAGATTAGACCGTTGGTTTTCCCGTTTGAATGGTTTTACACTAGTAATTTTGGGGCCCTTTATAGCTTACTGTTCGGTGTGAGCCTAGGCTCCGTGTTGAAGACCGTACTTTGACCTATAATGGTTTACATTTATAAATTTTGACTTGGATGGAGAGTTGTCTCATTGGCACTCATACCACATCTTCTTATATCTATATAATATATATATTGCCTTTTCACTTTTCCTTGCAAGTTTTCGTTCTAAGATTTGAAATTCGTCTGAGGTGTGTGTTGTTTCTAATAAATATATTCATAAAAAAGGATATCGTATTTCTATCTATCCCCATATGGATCGGTACTGGCGTAGACTGATATGTTAGCTTCCTGATTGGGTTGACCTTGATGCTGCCATAAGATTTGAATCAATAACGGCAAAAAAATCAAATTTATAATCATGTTGCTGGTGTGGAACCAAGAACTTAAAGTATATATTCTGATCATGGAAGATTTCAAGCTAGATATAGCTAGCAGAGATAGTGACAATGATCAACAACTCATAGTAATTACCATCTGTAGGTTTATTTAGCGTTAGCCATGGACCACATGGTCTTCCTACAAACATAGTTTCGGATAAAGTCTTGTAGCTGTGAAGACCACAGGTGACGGGCATTGTCTTTATAAATAATGCAGCTTTTCGTAGCAATGCATGTAATAAACCCGTGTTTTTAATATCATTCCGAAGGGGTTGTGACTGTTTACTAAAAGCAGAATTGACAAAAATCAATTACAGTAATGCAGATAGTATCCTTTTCCCATCTCCTAGTCCTTTTATCCTATCTATTTCATAGAGAGACGACGTCGTATTTTTTTCCCAACTCCATGTGTAAGTAGATCATAAATTGTGTCCTTTTAGATGAATTTTCCCGTATGTATTAAATTCAATAGATACAAGAGTAACACTTATCATTTCAGTTGATACTATATTCTAGAGCTTTCATTCTCTATCACGATTTCCTTGATAGAATGTTGCTGCTTACAATGAAGCTATTAAACCAAGAGTTCCAAGTGGTGAAGTTGAAATCATCCCTTTGAAAATTTTACGGACACCATCACCAGTTGGTTGACCGTTATGGAATATATGTTTCACAGATGACGACAGATATGTTCCAAATTTCGTAACTACAATCCCGTTCTCTTTTCCTCGAATGTGACCTACCGATTTAGACTTATTACCGGGTGTGTACTTTCATGGACAACACGACGGGTGCCTTATATGGAGCAGGATCTGCTTTCCATTCCAGAGCACCTGAGATCATTCCCCAGTTTTTTGGTGGGGTTCGTGTTGCTCAGTTTTTTAGTTTTTATGTTGTGTTTTGTTTACTGTTGTTTGTCTTTTGATAGTTTTTCGTTTTATTGCAATGGCATTGTCAGTTTGTTTTCGACTTATGCGTTTGAATATCCCTTTGTATCTTTCGCGTCTCTTTTGTCATTTCAACGTCACTTGCTTGTAAGTCGGACCTTTCCCACACATTTTATCACACCCGGCACTCCTGCTCAATGACCTCCGCTTCTCGCAATGCTGTTCCAAAATTTCTCAGTGTTTATCCCCTTTTTGTCTTTGACCTCTCGATTATCTAACAAGTTTTATTGGTGTATATTGCGGACAATAGGAAATGGAGGGATGTCACCGATACCTATCTCTCCCTCAATATTTGAGCTCCTGAAATGCTCCTTGTTTCCTTACCACAAAATCTAAATTCACGTTAAAAAAACTTTTCACCTCTCTTTTCCCTCTCCCTTTCCGCAGCAACATATTCAGGATTCCTCACCATTTTGAAATGTCATCAATGCAATTTATGTAGACATAATAAAAGGTAAACTGTGTTTTGCTTTCTTATTTTATGCGTGGAAGCGTCCATTCTATACTGAAGTCCTGCTGTCGCTACACAAACGAAATTTTTAAGCTTACTCTTCATAATAATGTTATTGTGTGTTAAAAATTTAATTTAAATATATATATATATATATATATATATATATATATACAAGTCTAAATTGAAAACAACGTTCAAACCTATGATTGCGTTGGATAAAACCGCAATTTTTATACGTGTGCATGCAAAACAAATTTCTTGTTAGAGGGTCTAAATACAGCACAAACAACATTTTCCAAAAGACCAAAAAGTGAAAAGTATATTTTAACAAAACGCATTTGACTAACAGGTCGAACAACAAATGTTCTTAAACCCTGTTGACTGCCATTGGCGATTGCCAAATAAACGGATCACCGATGTAATAAATGGATCTTAATTAAAATTTAATACTAAACAGAAAACAATAAACTTGCGGAAAAGATGATATACCGCAAACAAAAGGTGCAAAGTTTTTTGTACACCATATCCGGATTTCGACAATTAATGTCTCTTCAGTGATGTTAGGAATCGAAACGGTATTTGGAAAGCCATACAATTTACCTCAATTTAGGATAGACTCTTGAATTTTGAGGAGTCAAAATAGGATGAACGGATCATATAAACCCGAAGGCTAATATAATACAAGCCCAAACGAAAAATATAATATATATATTGACTAGCTTCATATATAAACAAAGAATTGGTGTGTACCTGTGACGTTTTCAGTCAGTAATAACAATCGAAACCAGACACCTTAAACCTTATGTCCTCATCGCTTTACATAAGTTTTTAGGTGTCTGGTTTCGATTGTTATTATTAAAGGTATACACAGACGTGCCGCTGGTGTGGGTAATTTTTTTTTTTTTTTAATGTCAAATATATCAATGAGGTGCAATTTCACGGAGGATATATATCAATGTATAGAAATTTATATGTCAATGGGTCATATATGTTCATCTTCTGTAAAGATGTCTGTAAAAACTATGGTGTAAGTAGGGACGTCGAGATATCAATGGAACAAATAAACTGTTGTAATCATGAAGGCATTTGAGGTAATATCATTTGTATGACGATTACATGAGCAACACAACGATTGCCATTAGTGGAGCAAGAACTTCGCACTCATACACAGCAACTGAGATACTACCAATTCTGTTCTGGTCTCTTTGGTGTTTTGATGAAATATTAATTGTTTGTCTTTTCCTTGTGATTCGTTCGGCCATGGTCTTTTTCTTCGACTTGTGTGTTTCAATTGCCCCTTCAATATCGTCTCTACTTTTTATAAATATAAATATCTGAAGTTGCATTATATATAGCAATAGCAATAAATTTGAAATAAATTCGAACATTTCAAAATAAAGACTAAAACTGTTTCGTTTGTATGTTTCTTAATCACTCAAAGTATCTTTTAAAAAGACAAAGTACACAGATTTCTGTGAACCCATTTTTTTTAAATTAAAAGCACGACACACCATTTCTCATACAATGAAAAATTTAACATTTCTTTAGAAATTTATCATTATTGAACTACATCCTGTTTGCTTGCATATATATTTTAAAGTACACGGATTTCATTTGATCCGAATTACCGTTAAACACATGACCGTTTATAACGATACAATTGATCATGTTGATGTTTAAATGTAAAAAAATATTATCTGCTATTAAATTTTGATAAAAATTGCCAACGCATTATTGACTACATTTATAACATACATCTGTGTTGATCAGCATAATGATATAAATTTAAAGAGCTGTATGATAATATCCGTTTTACATAGACAGGACGGATGAAATTAACTAAATTGAAACATAATTGAAAGGATTGATTCCTCTTCTTCTATAACTATATTCTTTCAATTACAGTGACCAAAATTCTAATTGGTCCTATCAATATGAAAATAAGCAGTTGTTATATATTATTCCCAATGAGACAACTATCCAATTGAGACCAAATGCGTGGATGTAAGAAACTAAAAGTTAGCGCTTGGCCCTCAACAATTAGCAAACACCCATGCCGTATTGTTAGTTATATAAGGTTCCGACATGACAAAATGTTAACGATTTAAACGTGGAAACCAACGATATCATTTTGATAAAACAATAAACGAAAACAAATATGACTGACTTCAACTACCGCATCCACTGAATTACGGCTCCTGACTTTGGACAGTCACATATAGAATATGGTGGTTAACACGTTTGCGAGCGCTCAACCCTCCCCTTACCTAGGACAGTGGTGTAAATGTAACAGCAAAACATAAGATAAAACTTTGTTATTCAATTGATTCATCAGATCGGCACGAAGCACACAAAATAACTAAAAGACAAAAGACACAAAGTGCCGATCTAAGAGTTCTCTCAGTTACTGAAAGCTAGTAAAGGATGTTCGCTCCTCTTGTTTTTGAAATTTTTCAGATATTTGGAATCCTCTGGTTTTATCCATGTAGTGCCATTAAAAATTTTGTCCAGTAACCCCTACTTTTCTTTCCATAATTTGATTACATATAGTTTAAAATGTCATCTTTGAAAATCTTATAAAATCCTTGTTATTTTTTCATCGTTTTTGAAAGGAAAAAGGTGTCAATACTTAATGTATGATAATTCTAGAGAGAATCATTTCCCGCCAAATTTTCAATGGCTTATATCTCGAAAACAAGGACACGGACCCTTCATTTTTTCTGCTATTTCAGTTCCACTGTTGGAATACTAGCAATTTATTACAGTCTTTTAAAAAGCTTGTTATTTTGAAACAGAGTAGCAAACTTCCTTAAAAGCCAATTACTACTAATAGATAAATCATGTTTTCAAGACTTAAATATCAGTTCAAATCCAATGGAGTTAGTGTATGGACATCATATGTAGTCTAAGAAAACATGGCCTTGTGCAATGCCAAGTTATTAGTATCGATAGGATGTAGGACCATAAGTGTTCATAACTACATCAATACATATTTCTAGTTATGTTTTAATTTATCAAAAACAAAATCAATGATCATGATCATAGTACCGATAATGACAATTTTCAAAGACCGTATTACAGTGTTAAATTTATTACCTTTAAGAATAAGTTTTTTTACAGGATCAATAAGTTTACATAAATAGTATCTAAATTTACGGGCTCCATAAACAACATCAGCGTAAAAATCAGGCTGATATCTCATTTGTAATAAGGTTTCTACAGGCACAGCCAATCTACCAAACCAAATGTTAGTATCTAAAAAAGAAGTAAATTAAGGTGTTGTAAAGCAATTTGTGGTAACGAGATCCTTGACTTCATAATATACCAGTTATACGTTGTTTACGTTGATTGAAATTTAAAAAGGTAACTAAAGACACGGCAGTAGAGTACCAGTTCGAGCTTTTCGTCCTCCTTTGCCTCCAGAATAGGTATCACGATTCTCTTTATAGCAAATTTGAAATATGTAAATTAATGCGACGAAGATAAAACGGCGAGAAGGGAAAAAATATTGTGCTAAAGCAACATTTTCCAAGAGTACACACAAATCAAAATGTCGTTAATGCAGAGCCTTACAGGAATTATGCACGACCTTACAAGTAAAAATCTCGACAGCAAGAGGATGGTGGTTAATCATCCTAAGATTATATATATCGGATGTCCCAGCTAAATAGACAAATTTCCCCACTGTTTCCAATTTAGTAGAACAAAGAAGTATTATTTTTCTCTGTAGTTAAAATTTTCGTGTCCCATTGGGACTAAACGGGCGAATTTTCCGTATTCCAATAATGACCATCATATACCCCCTAAACATATGAAAATATTGCATACCGTCCGTTTAATGTTCTTAATTACAGTAAAAGATCTCGGGTAGCACGTATTTGCAGAAATTTTCAGAATTTTCTTTGGGCGAGGTTTGTGCGCATATGATTCCGCCGTACCAATAACTGTTACAGTGCTACGTTCTGGCAACAGCTGTACCTAAAAAGATATTTTCCCTAAAAATGTTTTAACAAAAACAAATTCTTTTCCGTTGAAGCTGTTGCTTATTATGGAATGTGTGTATTGCGAAATGGTTTTCTGATGTCAAATATATAAATTATAAACTATTCATGGTGTCAAGGATACATCTCAAATGATATGTTTGTATTTAAATAGCCATTACATATCAAACTGTTCGTTTTTACATTTGTTCTTTGTATTATTTCAATTACCAAAAATGGCTCTAAATTATCATACATCCTCCTATTTAGGACAATTAAACAAATCAAGGCATATCACATTTGCAAAATAACCTCAAATAGCGGTTTGTGTTCGTACCTGCCGACAAAGCAGGCAACACTATGGTGTAGTATGACGTGAATACTAAAAGGAAGTTCATACGAATGAAATCATAAATTCTTCTACATTCAGGTCCGTGCGCACCACAAAGAGTCAAACAATATATTATTCCAACATCTCAGCTTAAGGCCTCCTCTGGGCATTTTAATATCATTACTGGCTACCTCAAATACAAAACAAACCTTCTATTTAGTGTTCTACAACTAATCGTTTAGTGCTTTTAACTAGTTCCTTAACTACTATTAAAAAAACTTATTATTAATTTGTGCAATAAAGCATATGAAAATAATGACATTTATGATGTTTTATATACATAACTTGCTTTTGATGGTCTTATCAATTCGGTTGACAGTTATGAATTTTCGACTCTCTACACAATCTTATTAACTAGAGTGACTGTGCATTGTATCCAGGCATTATACCAACTTTCTTTTTATTACAAATCGTCTGAACTTACTTTCACCTCGGCCCACTAAGGTAGAGTGACCTACATAGGAAAGTGAAATGTATGTATGTTTTAATATCTTTTAAAATCATTTTGTGATATTTATGAATATCGTAACTCTTGCTGCATCAGTCGTTTCGAATCAAGTGAACTATGTATTCATTGATGCAATGGTGAATTACTATTTTTTTCCAAAATTGTGTTGCGATAACTGAGCAAAAATATTCTGTTGTCTACAAAATTCATGGTATACGCTTAGAGAATTAAAACACTAATGACATTTATGATGTTTTATATACATAACGTACTTTTGATGGTCTTTTCAATTCGGTTGACAGTTATGAATTTTCGACTCTCCACACAATCTTAAAATCATAAATGATAAAATCATTCGAAGCACTAAGGCTTTTATAACCTAGGCATATGTGGCTCATAATGGCAAAGTTGAAGTCATCCTTGTTTTGTGCGCTGGTTGAGCTTTATTGCATATCAGTGTCATAAATGACCAAGTACATATTCCAGTTGTTGTATCCAAAATCCAATCCTCTCTTTCTGAATTCATCAATAGCACTGACTCCTTGCCATGTTTGGCCTTACTTTTGGTCCATTTTGTTTAATGATCTCTTCAACGTTTGTATTTCATGTTGGTTTTCATAAACTTTGCCTCGATCATCACTGAAGAGACATTGTCGAAATGCGTATCCGGTGCAGTAAAATTGACAACGCTAATGTAATTTCTACCACTTCGTCGATATCTCTGCTGGTGACTATCACCAGCCCAGTAGCTAGTACTTTGGTACTGACAGGAAGTACGGATATATTTGTTATTATTTAAGCGCGCTGTTATAAAATTTTGGAATTCATTTTACTTTAGGAATGTGTCCTCTCGTGCTTCTCTCTGATTCCTTAGTCGGTTTTGTTCTTTTGGTTTTAATCATCATTTCCACGGTTGTATTATAAATATTGGCCTCAGGCATCACTTAAGAGGTATTTATGTCGAAATGAACAGCTGGTGCATTAAATTGATACTGATAATGTTATTATTGTGACATGGCATGGGTATCGTGTTTTTTAATTTTAATTGTTTTTTCAATCCAAAGTTCGTAATTGATCTGCCCTTCCAAATATCATTGAATTGAACGTCACTGCTGGGTAATATGTAGACGACTTAGTAAGTCATAACTTTGGTATCTTTGATTACTTATTTCAAAATATCTATGTTTTTCCATTTTTATGACATTTAACTACTGTGCTTCAATTCATAAACAACTTCAGACCCCATTAATTACTATGGGCAACAATGAACAAAAACATGCCGTATTCAAGCCTCGACATTACAAAATGTAAAACAATTCAAACCAGGAAAACCAATGGCCTGATGAATGTACAAATAAGAATAAACAAAATTAAAACAAATATGTTAGACAGCCACTGATTTACAGGCTCTTGACTTGGGACAAACATTTTGTATTCTGCACCCGTGTGAAACTGAAACATATAAATCTATAAAATTACATTAATTCATTATCAATTGTAATTATGCGCCGACTCTTAATACAATTTATCTAATTAACAACATTAAGTATAAGAAAACAAAATCCATAAAAACAAAAAATGATCGAAATAATTCAATTGAAAATAAACGGATATAGAAATGTGTTGTTCAAAAGTCGTTTTAAGCAGACCATTAACAAAACGTGTTGTTTGTTTCAAAAATAGCAAAACTGTAAGCAGGAGAGAGGTACGGAAGATTTATAAATAACAGTTTAACTCAGTAGTGGTTAATAGAATGATTGATTGATGGTGGTTAACGCCGCGTTTCACACTTTTGATATATCATGGCGGCCATTTATTTGTGGATGGAATTGTTTTAACATTGCACAAATTAATAATAAGTTCTTTTGATAGTAGTTAAGGAACTAGTTAAAAGCACTAAACGATTAGTTGTAGAACACTAAGTGATCATAGATTTATTCTTACAAGGAAGTAGTTTTTTAAGTAGTCTCTTCTCAGCAGTTTATGTGACAATAGTTATCATGATCCATTAAGATGTCAATCAAATCTACACCACTTCTATAGTAAGGAAAGTAAAGCATTATAGAGGAAGCTCAATTAACACCTGTGTAAACATCTGGTCTATTCAAATACATTTTGCATGAAATTTTACAAAACTATAAAAGATTAGAAATTCTTCAACAGTACTGTGTAATGCTTGGAAAGAAACCTCAAGTCTCCACAGAAAGTAAAAGACATTTAAATATTTTCTTGTTATATTTAATAATCATTCCTTTTTTTAATACAAAAATTCTCAAATTTTATAATTAGATGATATGATTTGAATATAGTTTATATTATATAATATGCTACATAAAACTTATCAAGACACAAACAACAGTCAGGGGCGATACTAAACAAGTTATTTTTTAGTTACTTATAGAGGTATTTTGTTTTTAAAAATATTTAATAACTCAATAGTTATTTTAAATGTCAATAGAAGCATGGACTAAATGTAGTTTTTAAGAATTTTATATCATTCCATTGAATTTAATATTTATCCAATTTGAGATGAGTATAGAGAGGTTACTTTAAAAATAATGACAAAATATTACTTCTATAAATTATTTTATACATCTTTGAAAACTTAGTACTTACAATTATTTAAGGAACATATGTAATTGTTTTGGATTAAGATTATAAATTGTAAATAACTTCAAGTCTTAATTAAATCATAAGGTTCCATCTATTTATATCTGTCTATCTCTAAGAATTGAAGGAAAATGATATTTTGATAGCCCCAAGAGACCAATCTTTGACGAAGAAGTGTGGCATCAGAAAGGCAATTAGTGTTTCAGGAGGATTTAAATAGTTTTATATTTCATGGGAAAATAACCAGATGTCTGTGAAAATTTGTTAAAGCTATTAAAACCTGTATGAATTGACACCTATAAAAATAATATTAACAGAAGTTACTTATTCATGATATAGAAGTAATATTTGAAACAGCATCATTTTTTAACATAACTTGTATAGGTAATTTTGAAAATTACTTGTTTAAGTAATGCCCCTAACTAAACAATGGTAATATGTTTTTTTTATATAAAATAGCAAACTTAGTTCTTTTATAGAAAATTAAGGCTACTTTAGGAAAAGTTGAGGGGGTAATACCACCATTGTTTTCCCTCTAGTACGTCTCTCTTTAATTGGCATTTTTTTTTTATATTGTGCGGATTTGGCTTTGTTTTAAATAAAGAAATACTTGGCATGAGTAAAGTTTTATCCTGTCCAGTACTACAGTGAAAATCTAACATAAAATTGTTTTTCCCTTATCAGTCTTTGATTAATTGGTATTTTTCAAAAAAAAAAAAAAATTATGCAGAATATATCTGTTTTTAATAAAAAAATTCTTGACATGAGTAAAGTTTTATCCTGTCCTGTACTACAGTAACAATAAAACATAACTTTTCAGTGCATACAAGAAAGAAAACATCACCAGAAGTTAACCAATAAAATGTTCTCCCCTTTTTTTTTTCCCTTTTTTCAAGCTTTAATAGCGATGTCCCCTAAAATTTCCCAAATATTTTATAGAAAACCAAATAGAACTTTTTCATTGCTTTGAAACACCCAAGATACATGATTACTTCTCAAAAACACTTTTCTGCAATGAAATGGAGGGTTACTTTTCAACAACTGTCAAATTAAATGGAATATAAAAAAAAAAATCAACCCTTTTTCGCATGATATTGAATGTACTAAATTTCAGTAGTATGGTTATAAATCAATAACCATAGTTTGTGTCTTTGATGACTTTTATATTTCATTTTATATAGTATAAATTTAAAATATATTCATATTCTAAATATAAAATATTTCTATTGAAAAGAATGATAATTATTACGAAAATGTTTTAAAACATTTTCTTTCTGTGAAGACTTGATATTTCTTTCCAAGCATTGTACAGTACTATTGAAGAATTTCTCATCTATTTATAAGTTTGTATAATTAATGCAAGACTTATTTATATAGACCAGATGTTTACACAGGTGTTAATTGAGCTTCCTCTATAATGCTCTACTTTCCTTATTATAGAAGTGCTATAGATTTGATTGACATCTTAATGGTTCATGATAATTATTGTCACATAAACTGCTGAGAAGAGCCTACTTAAAAAGCTCCGAGCATCCTCCGACCATGCTCGGAGCTTCCTCGTAAGAATAAATATATGATCCCTAAATAGAAGGTTTGTTTTTCTATTTGAGGTAGTCTCGATATCAAGGAATGATGGTCTTTTATCTAGACATATATATGTAATATGAAAGATGTCATTTCGAGCAGGAAAAGCTTTGCATCTTTGACTCTTTATCATGGTGATACCATTTCCTGTTTTAAGTTGAATTCATTTTAACCACGATTCCATCCACAAATAAATGACCGCCATGATATATCAAAAAGTGTTAAATGCGGCGTTAAACACCACCAATCAATCATTCTATTAATCACTACTGAGTTTACCTGTTATTTATAAATCTTCCGTACCTCTCTCCTGCTTACAGTTTTGCTATTTTTGAAACAAACAACACGTTTTGTTAATGGTCTGCTTAAAACGACTTTTTAAACAACTTATTTCTATATCTGTTTATTTTCAATTGAATTATTTCGATCATTTTTTTCTTTTTTAATGTGGATTTTGTTTTCTTATATTTAATGTTGTTATTAAATAAATTGTATTTAGAGTCGGCGCATAATTACAATTAATAATGAATTAATGTTATTTGATAGATTTATATGTTTCAGTTTCACACGGGTGCAGAATACAAAATGTTTGTCCCAAGTCAAGAGCCTGTAAATCAGTGGTTGTCGTTTGTTGCTGTCTAACATATTTGTTTTTATTTTGTTTATTCTTATTTGTACATTAATCTGGCCGTTGGTTTTCCTGGTTTGAATTGTTTTACATTTTGTAATGTCGAGGCTTGAATACGGTATGTGTTTGTTCATTGTTGCCCATAGTAATTAATGGGGTCTGAAGTTGTTTATGAATTGAACCACAGTAGTTAAATGTCATAACAAATGGAAAAGACATAGATGTTTTGAAATAAGTCATCGAAGATACCAAAGTTATGACTTACTAAGTCGTCTACATATAACCCAGCAGTGACGTTCAATTTAATGATATTTGGAAGGGCAGATCAATTACGAACTTTGGATTGAAAAACATTTAAAATTTAAATAAACACGATACCCATGCCTATAAACTACAAAAAAACATACAAAACACTACCCAGGAAACTTAAACCTGAGCAACATGAACCAACAACAAATCGGGAGTGAACACAGATGGTTTGGAATGCTGAGCAAATCCTGCTCCACTAGTAGCACCCCTCGTGTTGCTCATGGGCAGTAAATATCGTTGATAGGTCGCTTTCGGTCATGTCACAATAATAATATTATCCGTATCAATTTAATGCACCAGCTGTGCATGTCGACATAAATACCTCTTAAGTGATGCCCGAGTCCAATATTTATAATACAACCGTGGAAATGATGATTAAAACCAAAAAGAACAAAACCGACTAAGGAATCAGAGAGAAGCACGAGAGGGACACATTCCTAAAGTAAAAATGAATTCCAAAATTTTATAACAGCGCGCTTAAATAAAAACAAATATATCCGTACTTCCTGTCAGTACCAAAATACTAGCTACTGGGCTGGTAATAACCACCAGCAGAGATATCGACGCAATGGTAGTAATTACATTAGCGTTGTCAATTTTACTGCACCGGATACGCATTTCGACAATGTCTCTTCAGTGATGATCGAGGCAAAAGTTTATGAAAAACCAACATAAAATACAAACGTTGAAGAGATGATTAAACAAAAATGGACCAAAAGTAAGGCCAAACATGGCAAGGAGTCAGTGCTATTGATGAATAATTTTTTCAGAAAGAGAGGATTGGATTTTGAATACAACAACTGGAACATGTACTTGGTCATTTATGACTTATGACACTGATATGCAATAAAGCTCAACCAACACAAGATTACCTCAGTAGAACTTTCGAAAGGATGACTTCAACTTTGCCATTATGAGCCACATATGCCTAGGTTATAAAAGCCTAAGTGCTTCGAATGATTTTATCATTTTAGGAACTTTTATAAACAGGAAATTTACAGACAGTTTATAAGCACTTTTACGGATTAAAAAGGACCGCATAGGAATATTTCATGTCACCATAAGAGTGCTGACTACTGGACTGGTAATTCATAACAGTCAATTTCTTTGTCAACATAAACTGTTAACAAGGAGATATGTCTCGCCTTTTTTGTAATTTTGATATTGAAATTAAAAAATAAATACTTAGGCATGTAAGTTATGCAAATATTCAAAGTCAATGAACCATGACTGAAGGTACATGGCTAAACAATCTCCATGGAAATGAGATGTGCCAATGCTAATACAACAGCATACTAAATACCATTGACTAATCATAAGTCGTTCCCTTTAAACAAACCTAAACACAAACATTTACTTGTAAACTATGTAAAAGTTTCAAAGTCAATGAACCATGATGCAGTTCATCTTAAACTGATCTAATCACAAACAAATACGTGTCAACTAAGCAAAAGTTTCAAAGTCAATAGACCATGACTGAGGGGGCGGGGCCAAATATTCTCCATGGAAATGAGATGTGCTAATGCTTATACAACTGCATACTAATTAACATTGGCCTACCACTAATGGTTCCCCTTAAACTGACCTAATCACAAACTAATACATGTAAACTAAGCAAAAGTTTCAAAGTCAATAGACCATGACTGATTGGGCGGGGCCAAATAATCTTCATAGAAATGAGATGTGCCAGTGCTTATACAACTGCATACCAAATATCATTGACCTACCACTAGTGGTTCCTCATAAACTGACCTAATCACAAACTAATACATGTCAACTAAGCAAAAGTTTCAAAGTCAATAGACCATCACTGAGGGGGCAGGGCCAAATAATCTCCATGGAAATGAGATGTGCCAATACTAATACAACTGTATACCAAATATCATTGACCTATCCTAGTGGTTCACCATAAACTAGACCCAATCACAAACTAATACATTGTTGACGCCGCCGCCGACGCCGGAAACAGCATGCCTATGTCAAAAAATTATAACTATATTGTCATTTAATCCAGAAAAGAGCTTCGGACGCATGAAATTTATAACGAGTTACTTTAATTTTTTACAGGACTGGGTCAATACCTCTGCTGATGGACTCTCAGTTCCCGAGGATATCATCAGCTCAGTAGTCAGTACTTCGGTACTGACATGATTTATAACAAAACTTTCTAAAATTGTCCGTTTATAAATTTTGACAGTATAAAGAAACTAAGGTGTCAACTCCCTCAGGCAAAGTTGACCTGAGATAGTCACTTGTGCTATGTTTGCGTAACTAGAACAATCAACAAGTGCACCTTTACTGTACCAGACTTGTCAAGCTTAACAAATCCAAAATGAGATATTCCATGTTCTCTTCTCTTTATAGCCATTATACATAACATAATTATAAAATAAACGAAGTTTTTAAATCGTAAATCTCTGCAATTTGGTTTTTACACCTTAATTCCATAGTGTAGTGGGAATTTCATTATTGAAAGCTTTTCATTTGTAATGAAGGTTTTATTTTCTGAAATATTTCGACCTCAAGGACGTGAAATGTGATCTGTTTTTCTTTAAAACAAGTATAAATGAGATACAAAAAAAGGCAGAAGACATCAAAGGGAAAACTCACTAGTCGAAGCGAGACTAACAAAACCATTGCCAAAACGAAAACGACAAAAGGACAAACAGCAGTATTTAAACATTACATATAAAACCTAAAACTGAGCAACACGAAACCCATCAATGTAATAACAAATATATTCCTAAAAATAGTAAAGAACTAGAACAATTACCTGTAAATAAACATAGTGTATAAATATTAGGTGTGTATGACAAGGATGATGTAAAACAGAAACTTATTCTAGCATATAGAAGTTGTCACCAAATCTGAATGTTATCTTGAGCAATTACATCACTTGGCGTCATTATTCGACCATTATTCCGTTAGTTAACATTTTATAAGAAAATCTACGGACATGAAACCACAAAACCAACTGGAACAAAACTTGAACAGCTATAATTATGATGTACATTTCAAAATTGTAAAGTACTATGTCTCAGACACCTAACAAAGAAAAATGTGAAATAGATTGTAATGGTAAAGTTAATAAACACAATCCACTTATACATTCTGGGAAATCTATTAAAGTTAACTCGCTTCAAACTTTGGGTGAAAAGATAGCGATTATTTTCTTCAAGAATTGGTTTTGATAACTGTATCACTATCATCAATCTTGCTAACATTTTACTGAATATTCATGAAAGTCTATACCAAAAAAGTCACGCTTAAATACTGAATGCTGTAAGACATGTTTGCACATTTGTTCTGTACATTATGACACTCGATACATAAAAGAGCACTTGTGTGTATAAGTAAAAAATCGGAGACAAGTAAAGATATAGCATGATTCATAATAATTAGTCGAGTTGCAGATGTTATATATATATATATCATTCATAACAAATGTCCACAATCTGATTAAAATACAGATCCTGTGTCCAAGTTTTGCTCTCAAGAATATGAAAACACTTGTTTCTTTCTTCTATTCTGACAATTTTCATATGAGCCAATCAAATTGCTGACTTCAAATTTTTGAAAGCGTGCATCCTTACGACAAAATTCGAGGATCCCGAAAGTTCTTCAAAACAGAAAATAGAATGAAGCGTTATCAGATTCTTGTAAGCGAAGAGTGAAAACAGGATATGTATTCAATCAGATAACAAATATTTAAAAACATTAGGTAAAATTGAAATTTTCAATTGTTCAATGTGTTCATCACTATGATAAGTGATGGGCGTTGTATGCAGCGCTCCATATCTCCCCTGAATGCTTCAGGCTCCTGCAAATATAAAGTACTATACGTTAATGTTTATAAATAGAGTTTATTTTTTAGATGTTAAGTATAGAGCATGTTTAATAGCAACTGTAAGTTATGTTTAATGAAAAGTTATATAATTAACCTATAAATGATTGCCATACATCACTTCTTAATGGTAGAGAGCACTTTGATAAGATGCCAAGATAAACACTGATAATTTCTTTAACGCTAAAAAATTGACCTGAAATGAATTTGGCTATTATTTTTCAGGCTCCTATTGGCCATGTATCTTCTCGTGTATTCGAGTATTTATATATCCTTGGTTTCAAATGTTTTGCTTTGTGCGGATGGTAAATCCAGAAAATCTCTTCGACGTTCGAAATTGATAAAGTGTTGTGTTTTTAGTCTCAAAAATTATAAGTTATTTTTTGTAAATACTGAAACACATTTAAATGTATCCTTAAATATATTTACATTGTGTATCTGATAACTTTACTTAACGTTGAAGTTTGAGTTTGAATGTCCCTCTGGTATCTTTCGCCTCTCTTTTTTAATATATGTATATGTTTCGTTTGTAAATAGAAAATGTTTGCTTCTTTAGCTATTGACTAGATTGGCATGCGCCATTAAGTTTTCAATTTTGTAGAGGCCTATATCGCATGTAATTTAATCAAAAGTTCTATCAATTTTCTTTTCTTGGGTTGATCAAATTGCAAGCGAAATTTACTGGTGCCAATAAAGAATGTTTTAGTGCCAGTACACCTTTTTTCTTTTTTAAAAAATGTCCCTTAAGTACTTGGTAAATCTTTTTAAATACAGCGAGACGCCAAGTCCATGATAGAAGTTATTAATTTCTTTTTTTCTTGTAGTCGAGTTATATAAGTTTCTATATGAATTAATGCAAAAGTATTTAGTGAGTTAACGCAACTCAAATCGGAACCCCAGGTCTAATGGTTTTGAAGTTTTGTTGGTACAGTAAGATGTAAAAATTTTCATAAACCATACATTTTGCCATATCTTATGTTTGATATCGTAGTCGAAACCTAACTGACCTTTATATCATTACATGTGTACATAATAAGTAACTTCAATATATGTCAAAAATAAATTTCCATATATACTCATGTGACCGATTCAGAAATGATGTTTCTGAATCGGTCACATGAGTATATATGGAAATTTACAAACGTTGAATTTCTAAACAGATCCATTCATCGAAAAGTTTCTTCAAAAGATCACCATTTGAAGAATTAGTGACACTTAATTTTACAATATTTTTGTTATACCCGAACTAATGCAGTACATATATATTTATCACTTACTTCAAAATATCAGCAAATGACTTTTGTAGAGATTTAACCTCGAATGGTATACCATGCTTGTTACACAGTGATTTAACCAATGGCTGTATCTTGTAGAGGTTATGTCTTGGCATAGTAGGGAACAAACTGAAAGACAAAGTGTCGTCAGATAACTGTACAGTACAATTTTACACAAAAACTTTATTGATATTTTGTATAGTTTTTGTTGTGAATGGTAGGAAAAAATTTTAAATTGTTATTAGAGATTGATTTTGAATATTATATCAGTTTTAATAGATTGGTATTATACCAAAGGTAATTTTATTCAAATATTTTTAGTATACGTAAGAACAGATGTGTGTTTAACGTCGATGCGACAAGAAGTAAATAACAAATACAAACCTAAATATTATGTAATTGTAGAATACATTAATTAATATATTTAAGGATCGGCAAAAATCCATACTTTATACCATGTAATATGTTTTACCTATTTTTTAACAGTTTTGTAGGAAGTCAAAAGATATAACTAAAGATCTGCCCATCAACAATAACTAGTAATTCTTTTTGGAGATCCATATTTATTGTTTCCTTATAAAATAATGTCATTGGGTTTAACTTTGTTGAAATGGTTGTTTGTTTTTATAGTGATTAAGATTGTATTACAATGTCGACTGCTGTACCCCCAATTTTTGACATTTTGTACCTATTATGTCTGTTTGTTTTGCTCACACATTGTTGTCAATATAATGGAATTCTATGCGACTGTCATACAAGTGACAGGTTTAATCCATCATTTTCTACATAAGGAAATGCCTGTACCAAGCCAGGAGTATGAAAGTTGTTTTCCATTCGTTTGATGTGTTTGAGCTTTTGATTTTGCCATTTTATAATGGACTTTCCGTTTTGAATTTCCCTTGGAGTTCAGTATTTTTGTTATTTTACTTTTTACTTACTGATGCTCTATCTGGAAGTTAAGGTGACCAGTAAACCAGTCATTAAAGAAAGATTTTTCAACATCACAAGTGGCAAACAAATGTAGCTTCAGCCATGGTTTCTTATCATCATGTTCAATATGCATTGGTATATGATTCGACTGAGTTACCCATGTAAACCACATGGAATCCACTACCCTGCATTTGCAAAAAAAATATTACTCAATGAAGTTCGCCTAGTCTGGTATGTCTGGTAAATCAAAAACATCCAAATCATTAGAATTGTGCTGCTATTGAATTATAGTCTTCCTGTACTCTTATTCGCCGACAGCTTTTCCGTTTACAGTGACATTAACAGTGACACATTTCGTTAGATTTTCGGCAATCGCACGGCCAAAGCACGAAAGGAAAACCCGTGTTGAAAGAAAAGTAACAATTTGGAAGGAAGACGGTCTTAACCAAGAAAGCACCAAAAGTAAAACACCAAATCATTTTTCAACTTTTAATTAACAAAAGGAAAGCGTGGAAATTGAAGAAAAAAAACAAATAAACATTTCTCTACCATCTAAATTATTTTTCCCACGTGCTCCATAATTATTTGTTGATTGTTTATTAAAGTTAACATCGGTAAACGTCGGCACCAAAACCCGAAAGTAAATTAGCAGCCACAGTTTTTGATTAGCACTCACCGAATGAAATATTTTTTTGTGGATTATACCTTATGGATTCGTAATTAATGTTAAAAACGTACAGAAAAGACTTAGTTAAGTAATTATTCATGCATTGGTTCAATAATTTCCTTAACATTATAATCACCGGACAATCGTTTCAAATTACTTTGAGGTATTGATGTTTAGGATGAAATAATAGGTAAATCTATAGTTTAAAACACTACAGTAGACTAGAATTCGGGAAACAATGGGGACATTATTTTGTCGTTTAACCCTTTCAAAACAGAAGATATCTATCTTATAACGACAGCTCTTGAACAAATACATTTATGTTTCGGAAATAAACTTCCCCAAGTACGTCGAGTCAAACATTCAGAAAATAGAATAAATATAATAACAAGAGGCTCTCAAGAACCTGAATCGCTTACCTTTAATTGTTTACTTAAATCTTTCATCAATGATTAATTTTGCTTTTCAATATATATTAATGGGTGGCTTAAAATGCCTTTTAAATGTTCTTTGTATCTGTCATATTTTCTTCAAAAGCAAAAAAATGCATTTTATCCCTATGTTCCATTTTAGCCATAGTGGCTATGTTTCTTGACGTACAAAGAAATAAAATTCAAAATTTATACTAGATACTCTGAAACTCATTCAGCAAAAGTTTGGTTGAAATTAATTCAGCAGTTTCAAAGGAGAAGAATTCTTAAAGTAAGCAAACTAGATGAACAAATTGTGAAAAATTGTCTTTAAAGGGCAATAACTCCTTAAGGGGTCCATGGTTTCTGAGGAAACAGAAAATAAAACACAAACTTCATTCTAGATACCCTAAGAATCATTCAGCTTAATTTTGGTTTAATTTGGTTCAGTAGTTTCAGAGGAGAAGATTTTTTAAAGTTAGAAAACATGATAAACAAATTGTGTAAAATTGTCTTTAAAGGGCAATAACTCCTTAAGGGGTCAATTGACAATTTTGGTCATATGAAACTTATTTTTAGATCTTACTTTGTTGAACATTTTTGCTGTTTACAGTTTATCTTTATTTATAATAATATTCAAGATAATAACCAAAAACTGCAAATAACCTTTAAAATTACCAATTTAGTGGCAGCAACCCAACAATGAGTTGTTAAATTCATCTGAAAATTTCAGGGCTGAAAGAACTTGACCTAATGAACATTTTTACTCCATGTCCGATTTGCTCTAAATGCTTTAGTTTTTGAGATATAAGCCAAAAACTGCATTTTACCCCTATGTTCTATTTTTAGCCATGGCGGCCATGTTTTTTGACGAAACAGAAAATAAAACACAAACTTTATTCTAGATACCCTAAGGATCATTCAGCTTAAGTTTGGTTGGAATTGGTTCAGTAGTTTCAGAGGAGAAGATCTTTGAAATAGTTTACACCGGACGGACGACGGACGACGGACGACGCCAAGTGATGGCAAAAGCTCACATTTCCTTTTTGGAAAGGTGAGCTGAAAAGATCCGAAAAGTTTCGAAAAATGTTATCCAGTTTCACTCCACTTTTTTTATGAATTAGCAACTAAGTACCATATGTGTTATGAAAAATAAAGCAATGGGTAATTGTATCTAACATTAGTAAATGTTGAAAATACTGCCTTACCTAAATGCTTCGTAATAAAAAAGTGTCCAACCCCATCCGAGCAGGGGTACAAAAATTAACATAAATTTCAAGTTGAAGAGAAGCATGACAGCAAGATCCTTCAAATAAAGAAAAAATAATTAAAAGTTATAAGACATGTATTTTTTTCTTTCATGGTTAAAAATATTTCATAAGAGTTTCTGACCTTTCGTATAGCTTCAGATAAATAACAGATATCTCCCTCGTTTCCTCGATTGTGATATTAACGAATGAGACTTATACCGGAATTGTATTATCAACACGACAGGTGCCATATATGAAGCATGTGACTGCTAACCCATCTGGAACACCTGAGTTCACTCCCAGTTTGGGGGCATCAGTGTTGCTCAATCTTTAGTTTTCTTTATAATGTTTTGTTATTGTTGTTTTGTCTTTTCGACATTTTCGTTTGGCCATGAAGTTATGTAACTTCAAACTTATGTTTATTTTAACGTTTTAAATTTTCTCCATGTAAAAAATGTGCAAGTTTACAATTGGAAATAATACTGAATAAAAAACACATTAATTCATTTAAACTGTTGCTCAGTTATACTTACCAGCCATAGTTTTCTTGTAAAAACATGCCTATAAATCGTGACATGGAAATATACAGGAAACAGTAATGGTGGACCGACTGTAAATGATAAATGATTTTATTATGAGTTACAGTGTGCTAGTGATCTAATTTCACCCAAAATGTAAATTGGTGTTAATTAAATACATACTTATGTTGTATTGTTACACCATTGTCCAATGTAAGGGGAGGGTTTGTTGCCATCAAACATGTTTAACCCTGCCACAT
The DNA here is from genome assembly GCA_017311375.1 of Mytilus coruscus. Taxonomy (NCBI): domain Eukaryota; kingdom Metazoa; phylum Mollusca; class Bivalvia; order Mytilida; family Mytilidae; genus Mytilus; species Mytilus coruscus. The sequence goes on along the minus strand of CM029608.1, from coordinate 22,012,200 downwards.
TATGTATGTGCCTGTCCCAAGTCAGGAGCTTGTAGTTCAGTAGTTGTCGTTTGTTGCTGTATATCTTATTTGTTTTCGATCTTTGCTTTGTACATAGATCAGGCTGTTTTCTCGTCTGAATTGTTTTACATGTGTCGTATGAGGTCTTTTAAAGCCTACTATGTGGTATGGGTTTTGCTCATTGTTGAAGACCGTACGGTGACCTATAGTTGTTCATTTGTACGTCATTTGGTCTCTGGTGGAGGGTTGTCTCATTGGCAATCATACCACATCTTCTTAAAAATGTTTGTCCTTACAAAAGGTCACAATGGCTCCCACTAAGAATTCCTGCAAGGTTTGTCAAAGAGGGTGACATCCCTTTCCGACCAGGTAACATTGATATGCTATGTTTCGTTCTCATTGATTTACACCTTACATCTCCATTTATCCATATCTATAGAATATAATCCTAATACTTACGTACTGGGAAATACTTGTGTTGTAAATCAAATGGGATGGATTTTTCCCTAGATTTAGCAACCTAAAATTGAAAACAAAATTATCAAAATATGGCAAAACACATGTGATAGATAGTGACTTCTAAATGTTACCAATCACCCACAAACAAAACATATCAAGCATTGCCATTTTTTTATTTTACCTATTTTTACTTTTTTATTTTTGAGGATTTAAGAAATGACAAACAGCAGTCTATAAAACATTACATATTACACAATTAAAGACTGGGCAACACAAACCACACCAAAACCGGGGCCTTATCTCAGACGCTCCGGAAAGGTAAGCAGATTATTAATAGAATAATAATAATGGGGTGGTAAAATATAAAGAATGCAGAATAATCGGTATAAAATATTAAGAATAGAGAAAAATGACCTAAAAAACGAAAGAATACAGAAATGAAGTACCACCATCCAGAACCTTCTTTAAGAGTCGTAGTTTCATAAAATGTTTGTATATTTTGCAAGTTTGTATAATATTATACTCTGAAGGTTTGTATTCATTTTCTTAAACGTTTTGCCAACTTCATCGCCCAGTAAATATTGATGCCTTTAAAGTATTTTCGCGCAGGGTGACGTTATTGGACTATACTTGTCGGACTTTTCTTGTTGACTAAGTCAAAACATTATATAAACATAAATAACAAAAAGACATCTGAACTCTACTTATCTACAACTTTCGTGATCTAACGCTAAAAAAGTATATGTAAAAAATCATCAAAGATACCAGGCTTATAATTTCATACACCAAACGCACGTTTCATCTACATTAGACTCATTAGTGTTAAGGAAAAGTGTTTTGCTTATGCACAGAATAAATTGTTATCACTATTCTGTCAAGTGAAACGGTGTGTCTTGTGGGCATAAGGAATTCAAAGTAAAATTGTTAAAAATTCAGTACGTCCTTTTTATTTATTCTATATAGGAAGTATGATACAAGCACTCTTATATTCTTCTCATATATTTTATGATGGTATGATACTAAATCCATAATGGGAGGAGTTTAACTGAGGTCTGGAGCTGGCATGTCAGTAACTGCTAGTAGTCCTTTGTTCATTTATGTATCATTGTCATTTTGCTTAGTTTCTTTTGTTACCTTTTCTGACATCGGACTCGGACTTTTTTTAAGCTGAGTTTTACTGTGCGTATTGCTATGTGTTTCTTTATTCTACATTGGCTAGAGGTATAGGGGGAGGGTTGAGATATCACAAAACATGTTTAACCCCGCCGCATTTTTGCGTCTGTCCCAAGTCAGGAGCCTCTGGCCTTTGTTAGTCTTGTATGTTTTTTTTAATTTTAGTTAATTTATATGTTTTGGAGTTTAGTGTGACGTCCATTTTCACTGAACTAGTACACAATTTTATTTAGGGACCAGCTGAGGACCACCTCCGGGTGCGGGATTTTCTCGCTGCGTTGAAGACCCATTGGTTGCCGGTTGTTGTCTGCTCTTTGGTCGGGTTGTTGTCTCTTTGACATATTCCCCATTTCCATTCTCAGTTTTACTCACTTCCACTGGCATGACATCTCCTACAACCAGAAACGTATCTAGTCTAACGTCAGGATCTTTTCCCATCTACGAATCAAAGAAAACATTTCAATTTATATTTCATCTCATATTTTACATTTGAAATATTGGTTTTACATATGAATAAATATAGGCAGATATGGGTATTATTATTGTCATTATTATTATTATCAATAATATTACTTTCGTCAATATTACAATTTTTTCATCTGAAACAATATTTCTTATTCATTTACTCGATCTCCGTCGGTAATGCCTAGGATTGTTCATGGGGAAAGAAAACCATCACATTTATTTATACTTTTCCAAAGCCAGGAATCAGGGTCAAGTGACTTTTTGATCATTCGTTATTATGGTTGAGCATAGACTGTCAGTCTTATTTGTACAATTGTAAACTCTACTTGCCTTGATTTTTAAAGGTCTACATATATAGGAAAGGAGTTAATGATTATGTACAGTTTTAAAATCTAAAGACAATAAGAATATATTTAAAGATGTTAAGGTCTGCTTTTGTTCGAGAGCAGGTCTTGTTATGGTACCGAATATATTCTATGTCATGTTTCAGTCCCCGTTTAGCACTGGACGTTAAGAGAACACTAATCAATCGAGCATTCACTGTACCCATCGAAATGGTTAAAGTTGAACAAGTTGAGTGTGTACTTCCCGCATAAAATTTAACTTTATAAACATGATAAAAATAAGAAGATCTGGTATAATTGCCAATGATACAACTATCCACCAGACACCAAATGACGTACATAATAGCAACTATTGGTCAATGTACGCCCTTCAACAATGAACAATCCCCATACCGCATAACATGCTATAAAGGGCACCGGCATAACAAAATGTATAACCATTCAAACGAGAAAACTAACGCGCTGATTTATTACAAAACAATCAACGAAAAACAAAAATGATATACAGCAACAAATGACAACCACTGAATTACAGACTTTGGACAGGCACACACAGTAATATCGACTGCTGTTATTATTTCAAAAGATAGCAATCAAAGATTATATATATTAATTTCATTGTGTACCTAGCAAACAAGCAATCTGCACTTTATTTTTATTTGTACACGGCCAAGTCAAGTATACATAAACTCATCATAGATATCACTCATACCAGGATTAAATTGTTGTACCCCAGACGCGCGTTTCGTCTAAAAAAGACTCATCAGTGACGATCGAATCAAAAAAGTTAAAAAGGCCAAATATAGTTCGAAGTTGAAGAGCACTGAGGACCCAAAATTCCGAAAGGTTTTTCTAAATACAGCTAAGGTAATCAATTCCTGGAGTAGAAAATCATTAGTATTTCGAAAATTTCAAAGTTATCTTTTAGCACTTGTAGGTAAAATAATGTGCCAGAAGTTACTTACCACATTTGGTTTTGCATGGTGCTGAAAATGCATATGATTCCACCATAGCGGTGAAACTCCCTGTATAAGAAAATAGTTTAATAAATAATAATTATAATAATTTTCAAAACTTAAAACTATATTGCGCAATCCAAATTATGAATTCTATGAATTCTATGAATATTAAGTTCAGTATGAAATTTACATCGATATAGATGCGTGCTATAAATATTACCCAAATCAATCTTAGTGAAATTGTTAGCATTAATATATAGCAATCAATAGTTATTCTAAATAAGCATGCCTCTAGATCAAGTTATCATTGGTTTAGTTTTGAGTTTTAAGATATATGTGTGTGTACTAATACGGATCATACCTTCATATAGGCAAGTAAAAAATACTCAAAGAAATGGTCTAAAGCTGTGTTGTGAAATACAGATAAATGACCAAAGTCATGTGCTAGAAATCCACTTTGAGCCTGAAAAAAATAAAATGTTTACTGTTACAGTATAAAAGTTTTCATTGAGTATAATTACGCCCGATGTTATCAGAACAAACACCTACTCAATTAATGAAGTTAATATCTCAAAAGGACATGTAATATCCGACAGAACTGCCTGTTACTCCTTGTTTACTTTTAATTAGATAGCATTTAAAAAAAAAGAAGAAAAGACACCAAAGGGCAATACAAGTTATTACTCCAAGAAAACCTTAAAACACCTTGGTCAACAGAAAAAAAAAACAAGAAAATAATGAACAACAGAAAAACATAGATTGAGCAACAAGATCATCATTAAAGACGGGAATGAACTCTAAAAATACCGCCAAGAAATATTTCTATCATATAGAAAATAAGTGTGACCCGTCATATAGTCTTACGGTTTTGAAGGGTTACCAGTATTGTATTTGAATAAGATTAACTCTGTTTTCAAGTACTTTATTTTATCACAATGCTTTTTTGCTATCTTTTCTTCAAAACAGATTTCATTTATCTTAATATCTATTTTTTTTTTAAATGACAAACGCATAGCCACTTAATACTCTCCCTCCTATCATATATGATTTCCAACGCTTTTGACTACATAAATGTGTCAAGAACTGTAAAATATTTTAGCTTCCATAAGAATGCAAGCATCTTTTAAAAGGATCAGTTTAAAGAAAGAAAATGCATGTAATTTACTTCAAGTTGCGGATTTTGAAAAGGGTGGGGTATCAAGGCAACGTTAGGAGTGACACTCGAAAAAAGTCTATGCATTTACCATATATACGTAGCTTCAGTCTAGTCCATTCTTTGGTGCCCACCCTCCAAAATATAAATATAATAATCCGCCTCTGACTATATACGCTGAAGGCCGGTACAAACAATGTAGAAATTATATATATGGTTCCTTCAATTTCCTCTAAATTCAATTCAATAATCTTTAATTCTTCACGTAGAAGTATTTGTGAAGAATATGTATACATAACACCTTATATTGGATTCTATTTTTATTTATTTTTTTGGCTGACAACTACATAAGTTCTGAAGAAATTTATGTTATTGAAAATTATTTGAACCTACATAAACTGATATAAAAATCAAAATGCTCTGCTCTATAGATTTTCATAATCAGATTCTACAAAAATATTTTAATAATATACCGTATCAAATGCATTTATCAGATCGATGTCATTTTGTTTTCTACTTAATTATAAACTGTTGCGCTTTGCACGTTGTAAAGTGCAGAGCCATGCATCATGGATCTAAGTTAAATAAACAAATTAAAATAAAATCTATCAGCTTTTATTACGAAATTTTATACGAACTTTATTACAACAAGTTTGAATTACATTTTCTGATAGAAAGCAAAGAATTGTTAGTACTATTATAGATTTAATAGATTTAGATATGTATTAAAATACGCTGTTGGAGGTTAATAAGCGCCGATGAAATACAATCATTTTGTACTTTATAAGTTAGTTTGTTTCTTAATAAACAGTTTTCCTTGATAGAGGGTTGCTGCTAACAAGGAAGCTATTAAACCAAGAGTTCCAAATGGTGAAGTTGAGATCATCCCTTCGTAAATTTTACGGACGCCATCACGAGTTGGTTGACCGTTATGGAATAACCGTTTCACAGATGATATCGGATATGTTCCTGATGTCGTAACTACAATCCCCTTCCCTTTTCATGAATGTGACCTACCGAATTAGACTATTTACCGGGTTTGTAATAACACGAGCAACACGAAGGGTGCCACATGTGGAGCAGGATCTGCTTACCCTTCCGGAGCACCTGAGATCACCCCCAGTTTTTGGTGGGGTTCGTGTTGCTTAGTCTTTAGTTTTCTATGTTGTGTCTTGTGTACTATTATTTGTCTGTTTGTCTTTTCCTTTTTTAGCCATGGCGTTGTCAGTTTATTTTCGATCTATGAGTTTGACTGTCCCTCTGGTATCTTTCGCCCCTCTTTTGTCATATAATACAGTCTCATTATGCCAATATTCAAAAAGACTCATTCCATTGTTATTTCAACAAATATGCCATAACAACATGACAAAGTGTTTTGTTTCAGTGTTTACTGGATAAATATGCAAAATAAAACAATTTCAGACAAGGTACCCCATAAGCCTGGAAATATCATGGCTAGTCACATATATCGTTTACTTTTTAAACAAAGTTAGTAAATATTTATTACACCAATGTCTAAACTGAGGGAATGAATGCCCTTTATCGTCAAGCGTCAAACGTCCATTTTTCGCTACCGTTAGCGTCAAATGAGCCTTAACTTTTTATCGTCATTCGTCAAATCTCATTTTGTAGCTACCGTTAGCGTCAAATGGAGTAAAATGTTTATCGTTAACGTTATTTTAACAAATATTTTACCGTCATTCGTCATGTGGAGTACCCTATTCCTACCCTCTAAACTCTTCTTTTTATCCGATGCAGTGTGAAGTTAACTTGACATTGTTCTTCATGCTACTGCAAAATTATTTGCTTATTTGTTTATGCGTACACACTTTTTCAGACAGACAAGTGTATATTTTTCACTAAAGAAGACCTGTTTTATTTCAACAAACTTACCTGCACAATTCCGTACAGAAAAATGGAAGTCAGAAGAGGAACCCAACCAGTACCAAAATAGTATAGTGTTAGATAGGATAAAACTTCTATAACAATTATATGTATCAAATACACAGCAAAATACACATAGCTTGTCTTGAACAATCCCTGTAAATTGAAATGAAAAATAATACATTTTATGGACCTATTATAAATACTGAAGTGCACAAATTATTCAATCTAATATGTTCTAATTTTGTTTCATAAATATGCATGATATCTTTGCGATAAGACGTAACCATACATTACTATCAATAATTTCAAAAACTGCAGCTTCCGCTTCATGTCTTATTTCAAAACTATTCCAATATGCTGTCCACTGTCGTTGAACAAAAAGTAATGCTACCTGTAGTCAACGACGCAAAAGATGCGTTCATAGTAGTCACGATTAATTTTTCTGTAATCACGGGGAAAAACATAATACTATTTTGTCAATATATGTGTCTGATTATTTCGGTTTTAAACACCAGCTTTCTCGAGTACAGCCATCAACAGGGAAAGGATTAAAGCGTGACACCCTTCCGAAGGTAAGGACCAAACTATGCTATCACCCGCCCTACACAAATCTATACTAAACTTTGCTTGATAGAAGATCTTTAGTAGTCTGTTCAAACTTCGAGTAGACTAGTCTAAGAGTAAATCTTTATATTCAAATAATGTTTTTGTTGTGCTGGCGTGTTGTTCATTCTCATTGCGCTATATATAAAAATAAGAAGATGTGGTATGATTGCCAATGAGACAACTCTCCACAAGAGACCAAATGATACAGAAATTAACAACTATAGGTCACCGTACGGCCTTCAACAATGAGTAAAGAATAGAGTAAAATGGAACAAAAATATAAAGAATAGAGGATAATAATGTGCTAAAATATAAAGAATAGAGAATAATGAGCAAAAAGTATAAAGAATAGAGAAAAATGGCCCAAAAAATTAAAGAATAGAGACATGAATGACCCCCATCCACACCCTCATACTCTCTTCTTATTCGTCCTGTTCGTATCCCTTTATAAGCGGGGACTGCATAAATTGGTGTCATGTCTTTGGCTTTGAAATACGACAACTAAGACACTTTGATTCAGCCTTTTAATTTCAATGGTAAATAATTAAATGTTAACATTTACCATTTTTTCAGCTGTTGAACGTAAATCCCTAAAATCTTCTTCGATGCTTCTTTCTTGGTTTTGTTCAACGCTACCCAGTTTTAACGGCTTTAGATATTTCTTTACATGGTCTATATCATTGTGGAATGCTCGAAATGCGTCCTAAAATGTATATATTTATTTTCAAAAAGTTGAACAAATTTTAATTTTAAAGTAAATATGTCTTTAAGAATATTTACTGTATGTGTATCATCTGCTGAAAAATCGTAAAGAAAACTAATCTTATTACAATATTAGATCTTGTAATAGATCCCGTTGCGTTTCAAGGCATTGATGCGACATATCAGAAAACGGGAGCAATTAAAGGACTTAGTTTTAATTAGGTTGAAAGAAACGTACATGTTACACAGCCGCGTTGACATAATCATATCAAATAAAACGTGATAGCATCGAGCGCGGCAAGGCGTAGGTTCGATCCTTGGTCGGGTAAAATAAAAGACTTGAAATTTGCTTCTCCGCCTTGTGGTGGCGTCATTTAGGAGTAAGACCAAAGACTGGCATATCTTCATAAGAACTGTTACCTTGTGAGCTATAGATATAGGAAGATGTGGTGTGAGTGCCAATGAGACAACTCTCCATCCAAGTAACAATTTATAAAAGTAAACCATTATAGGTCAATGTACGGCCTTCAACACGGAGCCTTGGCTCACACCGAACAACAAGCTATAAAGGGCCCCAAAATTACTAGTGTAAAACCATTCAAACGGGAAAACCAACGGTCTAGTTTATATAAAAACGAGAAACGAGAAACACGTATAAATTACATAAACAAACGACAACTACTGTACATCAGATTCCTAGCACATTTATAGTGCTAATCGGCCTGTCGATAATGTACAAATTAAAGATCAAATTCATATCACATCAATTTATTCTCGTCCTGTAAAAGTTACACTTGACGTTTATTAAGTATTCGTTCATCCGACCATCATTCAACCATCCGTTTAAAAAAAAACATGTCCAACAAATAATATCATAAAACAGAAACTGCGTGAATCAAAAGAGGTCTTTGCATTGAATGTACCACTCCAAAACATTTATGGGAAGGTTCGTCGGGAAAAGAATAACTAGTAAAAGAAAATTAAATTGCTGACTTGAAGAGTTAAATAACTTTTACTGTTTTAAAGAGTTCTATTACAGGGAAATTTGATGAGCGCGAAGAAAAAATGTTTAGTATTAGGATTTTGAAGGCAGAAATTACAAAATTAAAGCCAACGTCAAATGCTGCAAACCATATATATTGACATACAAACAAAAAATTGAAATGACTTACGAAACCGATTTAGTTTTCACCTGAAACCAAATGACGGAACTATAGGTCATCGTATGGCCTTCAACAATGATCAAAACCCCATACCGCATTACAAGCTATAAAATACTGCATGGTTTGTTGACTTTTTTGTTTTTACAGGAATTGTGAGGATGAGGTGTCATTTTTTTACAAAAACTGAAACATCTGAAATTTCCTGTATTAGACAATGTAAGAAGCGGATAAATATATGAAAAGCTGATTACTAACTGTTGCATCTTGCCCAGCATAATGACCTATAACACGACTGCCACCAGGATGTCTGTTGGACCATTCAGTAATGTTGTAGACATCACCCTGAATTACAAGCCACCTATCGTCTTTCTTGTCATGTCTTGAGATTTCGTCCCATGAATAAGTTGTCTTTTCTTCATTCAATTTACCTCCTTTTCCCATGCTGAAACTTATAAGTTCAATTTGATATCTGTAAAAGAAATACCTGTATGTTTTTAAAAATACTGATAGATGTTGATAAATGTCGGGACATAATGGAGATTCAGGGAAAGATATAAGGTCGATAAAATATTCTTAAACTTTTGTTATTTCTTTTTATTATCTTATAAAAAGTCTATCACTAATTTCTTCTCATACATTACCTTAAAAATAGAAACCTTTTCCCGCAAAAAAAAGAAAGTTTTTTGTAATTCTTTTATCTCAAAAAACAACAACACGGACATATAATCTGTATTCTTCTTTAATTTTGATGGTTAATGTATTTTCAATTGAAAAACGCTTAATTAATGAATACGTTATTTTGAATTTAGGCATTAGAAAAAGCCATTGTGAGTTCAATATCTAATACACTTCAGGATGTGTGGAGTGCATTCGCTATATAAAAAAAGAGATGTGGAATAATTTTCAGAGACAACTATTCATAACGACCAAAGGACAAAGATGTGACCAATTACAGCTCACAGTCCGAATTTCAACGACGAGAAAAATTCATACTGTATAGTAAGCTATAAAGGGGCTCGGTATGAGATAAAATGTGAAACTGTTACAATCAACAGTCTGATTAATACTACAACAATGAACAAAAGACAAAAATGGCAGAAAGCGACCAACGACAATATATGGATAACAGGTTCCTGGCTTGGGCTGGCAGATAAAGAATGAAGTGTCGTGTAACATATTTGTGAACGCTTTACCCTCCTCCCCCGTAAAAAACAAACAAACAAACAAAGAAAAAAAATCTAGTTCAAAACCTTTTCTATTCTTTATATTGTTGTCCATTATTCTCCATTCTGTAAACCCCATTCAGATCCTCTGGTATGTATCAAAGAATATCTAGATGAATTAATTTTCAGAAGCAATAATTTTAAACAGCGTTAGAAATTTCAAATAAAAAGCCAGAGAAACGTTACAAGAAAGAGACAATTCAAAACACCCTAGGACAGAAAACAACATTCAACGATCAAAGCAATTACGTAAGCATAAAAATAACACTGAAACCTAAGCATTTCCATAAAAACACCAGTAGTGTATAAAAATTAAGAAATGTGGTATGATTGCCAATGAGACAACTATCCACCAGAGTTCAAATGATGTTAATGTAAGTAATTACACGCAACCGTATGGTCTTCAACAATGAGAAAAACCCGTACCGTATAGTCGGCTATAAAAGGCCCCGACATGAAAAATTTGAAACAATTCAAACGAGAAAACAAACGGCCTAATTCATAACAAAACAATTTACGAAAACACATGTGACAGATATGAACAAACGACAACCACTGAACTACAGGCTCCTGACTCGGGACTGTAGTTCAGACTCTTTAGTGGTATAAAATGCTTCAAAGAGGTCAGCATAATTATGTCCTATATCCTATATGTTTTCTGCTTTACCTGTTTTGCATAATGCTACCTGCTTTACGACATTATCTCATTTTAAAATTTGCTATAACATCATTGCTTTGTTTTTATTCATTATTTATGTGCTTATGTGACACTTTACTAGCGCTTTTGATCAACATATGTTTTATTTCAATCTGATGCATCTGTGTGCAAGTAGCTTAATGCTTATGTGTACTTGTCTTCGATGTGCTTACTTTAAAATAAAATGTTTTACTTATCAATATAAGTAATAAGAAAAAAAAACCCATAAAAAAATTTTGATCTAAATAATTCAATTTTGAAAAAGTAAACGGATATAGAAAAAAGTTGTTCAGAATAGTTGTTTGAAACTAGACATTGGATTAAATACCCTGTTTGTTCAACTTTAAATTAGCAAAAATGTTAGCAGCACAGGGATGCAAAAAAGTTATACTGAATAATAGTAAGACTCAATTGTGGTTAATATTAATTGAATTTAAAACAGGAAATGACATTAAGAGTCCAAGATGCACAGCTTTTCCTGTTTGATACGACATTCTTCATTTATCATTGCTAAGCTTGCCGTGAATTTTAAATTTTATAACCGGGCATGATATTAAGAGTCCAAGATGCACAGCTTTTCCTGTTTGATACGACATTCTTCATTTATCATTGCTAAGCTTGCCGTGAATTTTGTAGACATTAAAATATTTTTTTCCCAGTTTATCACAACACAATATTTGATTAAAATAGTAACTCACTTTTCCCAACAGGTTAAAATGAACTAAACTGACTGCACCAATGATCAAATATTTCTCTTGATTCGATACGGTTGATGAACCAAGTGTTATATATTCATAAATATCACAAAATGATTTTAAAGGTAATAAAAACATACATACATTTCAGTCTCATTTGGGAGTCCACCTTGCTGAGGGTGTGGATGGGGTCCTTCATTTCTGTATTCTCTAATTTTTACGCCTATTATTCTCTACTCTTTATCCGTTTTTTTTTTTATATTTTAGCACCCCAATAATCTCTATTCTTTATCCCCCCATTTTTCTCTATTCTTTTTTGTTTGGTTGTCCTTTGTTTTGTAGATTTGTATAAAAATAAGAAAATGTGGAATGATTGCCAATGAGACAACCATCCACACGTAGAATTTAAGAATCGGCCCATTAGTCTCCATTCTGTAAACCCGATCCAGACCCTCATAATGCACCCGGCGTTACTATAGTTATTCAGTACACAGTAAAAAAAAAAAAAGTGAATTGATGTACAAAATGTTGATGAAATTTACCTTGTTATTTCACTAGTGGTTATTTCAGTTTATAAACATCACTGGTCTGCAGTACACCAAGTATGGACAAACAGTTGATGAATATTGTATAGCCTTCTCTTGCAGAATGCTCCAATGAACCGCAAACTTTTTCTATCGTGAATTTATTTACCTGGCGCTATGCTAGTGTTGGTATATAAATTGTATAATTTATTAGGGTCTGGATGGGGTTTACAGAATAGAAAATAATGGGGAAAAGTGCAGAATGAATTAAGCCCCTTCCACGAAAAAAAGAATAGAGTGAAAAAGACCCCCAAAAAAAAGGAATAGAGAAAAAGGCCAACATTTTTTTAAAATGAGAAAAATATAAAGAATAGAGAACAAAGGGCAAATTTATGAAGAATTCGAAAATGGCTTCAAAATTTAAAGATGGTGATGGTCTGTAGCTGAACAGATGTGCTTACGTACTTGCATTCTGATTTTTGATAACTGTCCCTCTCTAATTTCAGGATAAAAATTGTTGGGCACTTCCGTCCTCCTCTGAAATGCCCTTTTAATATTTTTCTACATCGTCCAAAGTACATTCTATAATCGCACAAGTCGAAATATAGAACAAAAAGATGCCTAAATGGAGATTGTTTAACCTATATTGATCGACCACTAGGTGTGCTTTTCTAATCATATTGTGTTGTTGGAATGCTGTCTCATTTAAATACTCTTTTTATTCATTTTATTCCAAAGATTCACAAAGAAAAATCATACCCATCCGAGGACTAGCCAGTTTGTAAACTAACTAAAATGTGTATGATAGATGGATTAAAACAGGAGGGTTGAGATTTAAAATAAGAGGCTTTGAAGAGCTTGTGTCGCTTGCCTAGGCCTAACTAAGATCTCTTTTAACCGGGTTATTATGGTGAAGTACGGCTGCAAAGTTTCCGTGCAAAAACCTAGGAACCGTCCAACCAATGGTTTTCAAATTTTAATATGTTGTTTCTGATGACAAAATTGAGATGAGTTCGATATATAGACGATTTTCACTATTGCTGCTCGTGAGGTATAGTCCTGGATATAGATTGAAATTGGCACTTTGCGTGGTATCCGTGCATTAAATTATGAACCGTTCATCCAGTGCATTTCAAATTTTAATATGTTGTTACTGATGACAAAATGGAGGTGAAGTTCGATATTGACTATTAAGTATTTCACATTTGTCGTTCAGGTTTTGTGGTCCTTGATCTGTTAATGGATTGGACACTTTAAGTGCGGATAAGCACACACATAATGTGTCAAGTAAACCAAGCCTGAAAGCGCCATACATTAAAATACATTGCAATGTCATTCGTACTAGCTGTCATCTTAGTTCAACAATGGTTGCCTTCATAATACATGATCTTATATTGCTGACATGTTTTTCTGTTTTCAGTTTCTCTCTATCTATAATAATTTTGCCCAAACAAAAAAAATAAACTGTTAACACAGAGATATGTCTCGCCTATTTGTTATTTTGATAATGCAAATGTTGAAATTGAAATAGCAATACTTTAACATGTAAGTTATGCAAATATTTAAAGTCAATGAACCATGACTAAAGGTACAGGGCTAAACAATCTCCATGGAAATGAGATGTGCCAATGCTAATACAACTGCAAACCAAATACCATTGACTTTTCATAAGTTGTTCCTTTAAACAAACCTAAACACAAACATTAACTTGTAAACTATGTAAAAGTTTCAAAGTCAATGAACTATAATTAGGGGTGGGTTATATAATCTCCATGGAAATGAAACTTGCAAATGCCAATACATTTGCATACCGAATATCATTGACTTAACATTAGTGGTTCATCTTAAACTGACCTAATCACAAACTTATACATGTAAACTAAGCAAAAGTTTCAAAGTCAATAGACCACGACTGAGGGTAAGAACCAAATATTCTCCATGGAAATGAGATGTGGTAATGCTTATACAACTGCATACCAATTATCATTGACCTACCACTAACGGTTTCCCTTAAAATGACCTAATCACAAACTAATAATGTAAACTAAGCAAAGTTTCAAAGTCAATAGACCTTAACTGAGGGGGGGGCCAAATAATCTCCATGATGAGATGTGCCAATGCTAATACAACTGCATATCAAATATCATTGACCTACCACTAGTGGTTCACCATGAACTAGACCTAATCACAAACTAATACATTGTTGGAAACAGCATACCTATGTCTCGTCAAGGCGAGACAAAATGGGTTAAAATCGTCATTCAAGGAGAACATCTTACAATTTCCGCTTTATTGACCTATTTGAAGATCTTGACCTGGTGAACATTTTCTGTTGTTTATCGTTTCTCTTTATTTCTCTAGTTTTGCACAACACATAAAAAATGGATAAAATCGTCATTTAAGGGCAATAACTCGTATAAGGAGTCCGCTATACTGACCTATATATGTAGATCTTCTCTTGCATGCTGATTATTTTTGCTGTTTACAGTAGTTCTTTATCTACTCTAGTTTTGTCGTTAAAAATCGTCATTTAGTTGATTTCGGCCATTTAAACAAATTTGTAGATCTTGCCCTGCTGGAAATTTTTGCTACTAAATAATCTATCTAGTTAGTTTTAATATTATAAGCAAAAGGCCAATAATTGGTAAAATCTTCATTTAAAGGGAATAACTCTAAAAGAGTCAAATGACAATCTCAGCCATGATGACAAATGTAGGTCTAGCCTTGCTATTGAAATTTCTCGGATACTTTTTAAGATAAGCAATAAGGAAGAAATTGGTAAGAGGCAATAACTCCTATATGGAGTTATCTGTCAGTTTTGGTGTAAATGGACAATTGGATGATCTCATTATTCTAAATTTTTCTGCCCCCGCCCCCAATCCCTGGTCAGATTTTCTCTATCTTCAGTGGTTTTTCAAGATAATAAACAACATTTGTTTTGCATATTACCCCTGTGTTCTAAATTAATAGCTGGTTAGCAAGTGGGATCGGATCTTATGACATATTTGTTTAAACTATATACCCCAATGACAATAATTGTGTGGCCAAGTTTGATTCCAATGGTTTTTTTTTTTAGTTTTGTCCTTCACTAGAAAAGAACCTCAAGTTTGCAACCCTGTACGACAACATTTACCAGTCAAGGGGTGTGCGGCATCCCTCCACTATTAAAGGGATCATCAAGCCTCTCCTGTATAGTAATTATCCAGGATAATCTAGGAATCATTTTATTTTTAGGTATGTGATCACAATTCCCTAACAACTGCAGTAATGATTATCAATTATGAGAATTTATTTTGCCGAATATTTTATAGCATCAATTTTTTTGAACCAATTGCTCAACATGGAATGGAAGTGATGCCCAAATTAGAATTAGAAAACATTTTAAATCCAGAGGCTGAACATGGCCAAAATTACATTTGTAATAACATGGTCTTTTGTTCCAATAATGGCAAATAATATCAACAATGCTTTTTATTATGTATTTTTTTTTTTAAAAATTGAATAGCATCAATTTATTTCATTAACAGTAACAACACAATAACAATAAAATTTTAAACATAACATTTACATGTACAAATCTGTCTGTATTTTAACCTTAAGGTGGTACCTAACACTACAGGAGATAACTCTGTAAAAATCAGCTAAACGTTTTAATTACGTTGTGTTGTTAAGGGAATATTAAGCTTCTCAATGATCAAAATTAGTGTTTGTCAAACTGCTATATAACCAGTGTAATTTTTCTGATAAATTGGTTGGTTCAAATTTTTGAAATTTTATATTTTTGTCAAAGGGTCAAAGTAAATACTTTGTCAAAATTTTATTAAAATTAAACGAGCCAAATTAATTTTAGTGAAGGTGTTGGGTACCACCTCAATATTTCAAAATATCTTCTTTGCTTGTTAAAGTTTGCATTTTGAAAAAATGAACCTCCAAACCATTTATCAAAAAATATTGAAAATATGTCAGTGAAAATTTTGCCTGTCAGGAGAGTGATGAGTCTCCACACAACATTCTGAAACATCAGAATTAAAATGAACAATTTTGCATTGTGTTTATTTGTAATATTTCAAAATATTTTGTTTTTCTTTTGAAATGTTACATGACTTTGTGTGAACAGTTTTCAAATTGAAAACCTCCCAATGTTACATTAAAAACTTTGAAAACCTCTCGCTGCAGAAATTTTTCTCCATGTCGGGAGCAAGGATATCTCCAAAAATTCAGTTAAATAAAAACCTTTTACCATTAATATTTAAATATAAATAGTTTTCTTGGTTTTAAAAATGACAATTTATAGTAAAATCATTGTTTGTTTACACAATAAACATCAGTTAATCAATATGATATGATGCATTCAGAATTTTTTAAACATTAAAAATTCATTAAAATTTTTTTCACAGAAAACAATGATTAGCTGGTTTTATAATTCCCTAATAAAAACATCTCCATTAAGGATCACTTCTGAAGGTTGGGATTCCTATATGGGTTTCTTGATAGTTTCATTTTTCAAAATGTGTAACTAACAATTAAATTTAATTTTTAGGCAAAAATTTTTTTTTTCTGGAGAAGGCAGATATTTATAACATCAAGCAAATGCAGTGACACCTTCAAAGTAAAACAAAGTACTACGAATATGATAGGGGAAATAACTCTTACATTACTTCAACCATTAAAATAGATTTCAATAACAACATCATGTGGGGATTTCTGTTCTAAAATACATCAGGTGGGAATTTCTTTTATATAAATACATTGACACAATAACTTTTCTAAAAGAAAATGTATATTTTTGATAGACTGTGATGTACAGAAAACTTCAATTCTTTCATTTATGCCAATAATTTAAGTCATTAACTATTGTATTTAAACACTGTCTTTTTGTGTCATTAAATGGTATATACATTTGTAGTACAGAGTAACTAGATTTTTCCTTTGGTCGCTAGTTTTTGTAGTATATGGCTGAAAGAGATGTTCTGTTGAGACATATGCAAAAAAACTGGATACATGTAGAACCTATGAACAATGCAAGTATTTCTATCTTACACTTAATGTGGACTTTGTCATTTATAATTGTCCAAGGGAGGGGGCGAGACAGCGACTTATTGGTCGAAGTAGTTCATATACAGTGATCACTAATTTTGTTAGTTCAAACCCCGCTTGTGTAAAGGTTTGTTTGACATCGTTCTTAATTGACTTGGACTTCAAATTTTCCAGCCCAAGTCGATGGTTCTCTCCAGGGATCACAGCTTCCTCCACCAATACAGACTGGCCACCATAACATAGTCAAGAGTCAATCAATCAATCCATAATGGGAGAAATGGTCCACAAGCCCTTTATACATGTTATATAGATTGACAAGCAAATTCTATAATTCATCATAAGAATTTTTTGAACTAACAATAACTTAGAAAAAATGAGTTGAGCATTTGTATTCAATATTTCACAAGGTCAGAGATTAATATCTAGTGGCCTGTTCATGATGGGCAGGTGAATGTGGATAGAATAAATGTGAGCTGAAGTGTACCTTCAGAACAAGTATTGAAAAGTACAACCAAATATTAAGACAATAATAGTTAATGGTATTTTTAAATGCAGTGTATCTACTGGTTTTATCATCTTCCTCAAAATGGATTTACAAAAAATATTTTTGCATTTAAAAAATAATCACACATGTTAAAAAAATGTACATAATTAATTTCCATTCACATGATTCAGCTCATAAAAATATGTGATATTTATTATACATTTAATTTTATACAAATCTGTTCACTTCAGAACTTCCAACAATACTATGACAGTTCCACCTTGAAAAAGTACATTATATCTATAATAAATAGCTGTATCACAGAATAAACCACCTGTCACAGAGCCATTGAAAATTCAAATGTCTAGTCTATTTTTTATACAATGTGACAATGTTATCTTGTAAGCCAAATTATGAAAAAAATAATTCAATAATATTGAAGTTTGTAAACATATCAACATATCATCTAAAAATGTCAACTTTCTAATAACTATTTGGTAATGCTTAACATTCTGCTTGTTGGGTTTATAGTAAAAAATGTCAACTCTTTGAAGTTAAATTTTTGTAAACAAAGAAAATTTGTGATCAATGAGAATTTATTTTGCTGAATATTTGTGCAAAATAGCACCATTTTTTCAACCAATTGTCACATGGAATGGAAGTAATGCCTCAAAATTAGAATTAGAAAACATTTTAATTCCAGAGGCTGAACATAGCCAAATTACATTTGTAATAACATGGTCTTTTGTTCCAATAATGGCAAATAATATCAACAATGCTTTTTATTATGTATTTTTTTTTATAAAAATTGAATAGCATCAATTTATTTCATTAACAGTAACAACACAATAACAATAAAAATTTTAAACATAACATTTACATGAACAAATTTGTCTGTATTTTAACCTTAAGGTGGTACCTAACACTACAGGAGATAACTCTGTAAAAATCAGCTAAACGTTTTAATTACGTTGTGTTGTTAAGGGAATATTAAGCTTCTCAATGATCAAAATTAGTGTTTGTCAAACTGCTATATAACCAGTGTAATTTTTCTGATAAATTGGTTGGTTCAAATTTTTGAAATTTTATATTTTTGTCAAAGGGTCAAAGTAAATACTTTGTCAAAATTTTATTAAAATTAAACGAGCCAAATTAATTTTAGTGAAGGTGTTGGGTACCACCTCAATATTTCAAAATATCTTCTTTGCTTGTTAAAGTTTTCATTTTGAAAAATGAACCTCCACACCATTTATTACAAAATATTGAAAATATGTCAGTGAAAATTTTGCCTGTCAGGAGAGTGATGAGTCTCCACACAACATTCTGAAACATCAGAATTAAAATGAACAATTTTGCATTGTGTTTATTTGTAATATTTCAAAATATTTTGTTTTTCTTTTGAAATGTTACATGACTTTGTTGAACAGTTTTCAAATTGAAAACCTCCCAATGTTACATTAAAAACTTTGAAAACCTCTCTCAGCAGAAATTTTCTCCATGTCAGGAGAGAGGATATCTCCAACAATTCAGTTTTAAAAATCCTTTTACCATTAATATTTAAATATAAATAGTTTTCTTGGTTTTAAAAATGACAATTTATAGTCAAGTCATTGTTTGTTTACACAATAAACATCAGTTAATCAATATATGATGCATTCAGAATTTTTTAAACATTAAAAATTCATTAAAAATTTTTTCACAGAAAACAATGATTAGCTGGTTTAATAATTCCTACTAAAACATCTCCTTTAAGGGTCACTTCTGAAGGTTGGGATTCCTATATGGGTTTCTTGATAGTTTCATTTTCAAAATGTGTAACTAACAATTAAATTTAATTTTTAGGCAAAAATTTTTTTTTTCTGGAGAAGGCAGATATTTATAACATCAAGCAAATGCAGTGACACCTTCAAAGTAAAACAAAGTACTACGAATATGATAGGGGAAATAACTCTTACATTACTTCAACCATTAAAATAGATTTCAATAACAACATCAGGTGGGGATTTCTGTTCTAAAATACATCAGGTGGGAATTTCTTTTATATAAATACATTGACACAATAACTTTTTCTAAAAGAAAATGTTTATTTTTTTGATAGACTGTGATGTACAGAAAACTTCAATTCTTTCATTTATGCCAATAATTTAAGGCATTAACAATTGTATTTAAACACTGTCTTTTTTGTGTCATTAAATGGTATATACATTTGTAGTACAGAGTAACTAGATTTTTCCTTTGGTCGCTAGTTTTTGTAGTATATGGCTGAAAGAGATGTTCTGTTGAGACATATGCAAAAAAACTGGATACATGTAGAACCTATGAACAATGCAAGTATTTCTATCTTACACTTAATGTGGACTTTGTCATTTATAATTGTCCAAGGGAGGGGGCGAGACAGCGACTTATTGGTCGAAGTAGTTCATATACAGTGATCACTAATTTTGTTAGTTCAAACCCCGCTTGTGTAAAGGTTTGTTTGACATCGTTCTTAATTGACTTGGACTTCAAATTTTCCAGCCCAAGTCGATGGTTCTCTCCAGGGATCACAGCTTCCTCCACCAATACAGACTGGCCACCATAACATAGTCAAGAGTCAATCAATCAATCCATAATGGGAGAAATGGTCCACAAGCCCTTTATACATGTTATATAGATTGACAAGCAAATTCTATAATTCATCATAAGAATTTTTTGAACTAACAATAACTTAGAAAAAATGAGTTGAGCATTTGTATTCAATATTTCACAAGGTCAGAGATTAATATCTAGTGGCCTGTTCATGATGGGCAGGTGAATGTGGATAGAATAAATGTGAGCTGAAGTGTACCTTCAGAACAAGTATTGAAAAGTACAACCAAATATTAAGACAATAATAGTTAATGGTATTTTTAAATGCAGTGTATCTACTGGTTTTATCATCTTCCTCAAAATGGATTTACAAAAAAATATTTTTGCATTTAAAAAAACAATCACACATGTTAAAAAAAAATGTACATAATTAATTTCCATTCACATGATTCAGCTCATAAAAATATGTGATATTTATTATACATTTAATTTTATACAAATCTATTCATTTCAGAACTTCCAACAATACTATGACAATTCCTCCTTATAAAAGTACATTATTTCTATAACAAATAGCTGTATCACAGAATAAACCACCTGTCACAGAGCCATTGAAAATTCAAATGTCTAGTCTATTTTTTATACAATGTGACAATGTTATCTTGTAAGCCAAATTATGAAAAAAATAATTCAATAATATTGAAGTTTGTAACCATGTCAACATATCATCTAAAAATGTAAACTTTCTAATAATTATTTGGTAATGCTTAACTTTCTGCTTGTTGAGTTTATAGTAAAAAAAATGTCAACTGTTTGAAGTTAAATTTTTGTAAACAAAGCAAAATTTGTGATCAAAGGGAGATAACACAATTTTGTCAATTTACTTGATTTCAGAATTATAAAAGACCTTACATCATATTTTTCATCCATTTAGTTTGAAAGCAGTATCTCATTTTTTTTTCTTCTCAAGTGTTACATGAGCGGTAGACTTTTTTTTTCAAAAACCACAAACATTTATGAAACAAAGAAAACCTATTTAAGCTTACAAAGGAAAATGTTTTTTGTGTCAAAAAAGTAACAGTAGACTCAAATGCATTGCTAAAAAGTCTTTTAACGCAATTTCAGGAACAAAATTACCTCAGATCATATTTTTCTCCCTATTGCCTTCTAAACATTATCTCATTTAAAAAAATTAAGTTCAAATGTACACATTAGAAGCAATCTTTTTCTACTACTAATATATAATTTCAATATCAAATGGCAAAATATGGCATTGTTATTCTATTTTTCACTTCTATGCTTGGTATCTCATGTACTCCCTTTCTTGCACTGTATGAAATGAATCTTTAATCAGGCAAAAATTTATTTTCTGCATTAACTGTTTCCACACATCTGTCATATTTAACAGATAACGACCATGTCACGCTAGACAACTGTGAAGTTGAACAGTCATTGTGACTTTCATTTCACTGACACAGAATATGCACAGTTCTCGACAATTCTACTCAGAGCAAGACGAGTCACTGTGCCATCTTAACTAAGATAATTAAGATAATGACTCAGAATATGAAAATATTCTCAACCTGTTTGAGGTTGTACTAGAACTGTTACTGTGCCTTCTTCGCTCTCAACTAACACAGTCTCATGTTCTTCTATGCTTGTATTATTTTCTTCTGACTGTTCTTCCCCTTCCATATCTACTCCTTCAGGAACTTCCACTGCAAGGGAGATAATAAATCATGGATTACTTCCCTTATAACAATTTAATTCTCATTAAAAATAAATGTTCACAACAGGTACAAGAATTTCAACAAATTGATTGACCATGCTTCCATTTTACATGACATAATTATTTATTGACAAATGAGAGTTTTTCAAAAAAAAAAAAAATTAAATATGCAAGATTAAGCAAATAAATTCCATTGAAAGATATTGAATAAAAAGTAACAGACCTCTTCTACAACATGTACAACTAATTTGACACAAAAACTTTTATTACTGAAAACTTACATCCTTTTAAAATATGAATCATTCAGCAAATATTACAATTGGATCATTACTGAATTGCTTTCAAAAGAATAATCTGAATACAAAGTTTGCATGTTTGCATCAATTTTTATTTGTCAAAATTCCAAAACTAAAATTAAATTTTACAAGTGCTCAAATACTTGTATGCCTAAAACTGATAGTTTCATTAAAATGGAGGACACTTTTCCAAATTTGAATATATTTCTGAATATAAAGAAATCATTTTTTTTTTTAATTTTTGAAAGATTTGATACAGTTCATACTTAAACAAAGCCCAAACCAAAAGGATTATGTTAACCATTAAAAGTTCTTCATCTGTCAAATGATAACAGAGTATAAAATCTTTTCTGACTACTAGTCAGGAGACCAATATTCCACCATTTTTCTTATGTGTCTAAACAGTTTTGCAAAACTTAGTCCAAATAAAATTTAACTAGTCTGGGGCATCGGACTAGTGGCTAACAGTGCAGGCTGTGTCTCGTATTTGCCTTTTCAGAATCTAAAGGATTATGGGTAATTTCATTGTTCATAAACTAAAATATAATTAACCTTCTGTCATTGGCCATATATCCATTGTTTTAGACATTGTTAACCAATCATATTTTAGAGTACTTATTTGAATATGTTACCCAGAATGCATCTAGTTCTGAAGCAGCCAATTGAGTGACAGATGTTTTAAGAAGTCAAATTAATTCTTTTCTGTAGCAATTATTTGTAAAATATTTGGCAATCAACTACTCACAACAGAAACTCCTATATTCTTGTGCAAAAAGTAGCAAAAGTCATAATCATAAACACTGATCTGTAATCAGATACTGTTAATCATTTTCGTGGATATTAGATTTTGTGGTTAAGCAACATTTTGTATACAAGCATATAGAAACTTTATATAAAAGATCTATACCAACAAAATCAACGATAATTGGTACTCAACGAATAACACTTAATCCACAGTAGTTTACTTTCAAAGGTATTTTTAAATTCACTGTACTGAGACTTACCACTATCTATAGCTGCACCTTTCGTACCTCTGTTGTTAAAATGTGTTTTCTGTGTTTTGACAGGTGATCACTTCTCATAAATCTCTTATGGCATTCCTTACATTCAAACCTTTTCTCTCTGAAATATATACAAATCCATATTAAAGTAAATAAATGTAGTAACAAGTTAAATCAAATGTTTGAACAGCTTCAATACTCTACTTGGTCCATCTGGAACATAGATAAATGTTCCTTCAGAAATATTTAAGGAGACATGCCTTTCATCAACATTTGCCAGCTTGCCAAATACTAGCATAAAATATCAGTGATTTCAGATGGTCATTTGTCTGAAGGGACAAGAATATCCAGTATTTTTTCAGTTTGGAGTGTGCCATGCTTAAAATAGTCATGCATAATAGTATCTTGTCAACAACCTGTTTACCGTATTATTTTTTTTAAAATAATTGTGATAATTGTTTTAAAATATTTCATAAACATTTTTTGGGTAGAAGTTCATACAACTGTCAGTGGAAGTTTTATCTTGCTAAGCACATGGTACAGCAGAACATTCATGACCTTCGAGGCTTGATCAGTGGTATTCAGAGGCAGGTATTCTACTTATATAAGGTTTACTGTGAAAGTTATGTTGTGTTTAATGTCTTTAAAAGCTGCATGTCATGCATGCAAGTATGTATGTTTAGTCTAGGTGGCCGAGTGGTCTAGAGCGCTGGACACAGTGCAGGCGGTGTTGTCTCGATATCCCAATAGCATGAGTTCGAATCCCGGCGAGGGAAGAACAAAAATTTGCTTCCGCAAATTTGCAGATTTAACATTGTTGTGCTGATATTTAGAGTAATTATACATATATATATATATATACTGAGTCTTTATATTATGTGTGTATAAATTCTAAGTGAAAATGAAACGTTACCAATTACCCAAAACTCTTAAAGAAACAGGCCCTTAATTTTCTCATTAGAATTGTTTTACCTTTGTCATTTGGGGCCTTTTGTAGCTTGCTAAAAGGCATGGGTTTTGCTAGTTGTTGAAGGCTGTGTGGAGACCTATAGTTGCTAACCTTCTACATCATTTGATCTATGGTAGAGGGTTGTCCCATTGGTAAACATACCACATACTCTTATTTCTATATAAACAAAATTGTAATCTGTACAAAATGTCAATACAAACCTGTGTGTGTTCTCCTATGTCGCTGTAATTCATCAGAACGTGTAAATCTTTTATTACAGAATAACCAGTTACAAACAAAAGGTCTTTCTCCTGTATGCCACCTGAAATAGATAATAACACTATTACTTTCTTAGAACAGTAAAATCAGCTAAATTTGCTTATTGTTTTTGTAAATTGTATATAATAAAAATATGGACAATCAGAGGAAATGTTTATTTTAGACATGATTTGAGTGTCATTTAAGGTTATATGCCTATTTGAGGAACATTGCATGCAAAATAACTATCAAACTGTTATGAACACTTAAGGGTAAAGATTGCTTTCATTTTCCAATTTTGTGACATTGAATCGAATTATAAATTTGAGTTGGAGTTATCTTCCTTTGTTCATGATTGTACATTTGTAGTTGGCCTATTTTATAACAGATTCATATGCCAAATGCATTACTTACAGAGTTTCTGCATTTTGCAATTAAATAAAAATTGAGGCGATTACTATTTATTATTGGCAAACAAATTTGGCAAAAGAAATATACGGTTCGACTTCGTCCATCTTGTTTACTTTTTCGGGTTTCTCAAATGAGAGTTTTTCAAAAAAAAAAAATAAATATGCAAGATTAAGCAAATAAATTCCATTGAAAGATATTGAATAAAAAGTAACAGACCTCTTCTACAACATGTACAACTAATTTGACACAAAAACTTTTATTACTGAAAACTTACATCCTTTTAAAATATGAATCATTCAGCAAATATTACAATTGGATCATTACAGAATTGCTTTCAAAAGTATAATCTGAATACAAAGTTTGCATGTTTGCATCAATTTTTTATTTTTCAAAATTCCAAAACTAAAAATTAAATTTTACAAGTGCTCAAATACTTGTATGCCTGAAACTGATAGTTTCATTAAAATGGAGAACACCAAATTTGAATATATTTCTGAATATAAAGAAATCATTTTTTTTTAATTTTTGAAAGATTTGATACATTCATACTTAAACAAAACCCAAACCAAAAGTATAAGCAGAATTATGTTAACTATTAAAAGTTCTTCATCTGTCAAATGATAACAGAGTATAAAATCTTTTCTGACTACTAGTCAGGAGACCAATATTCCACCATTTTTCTTGTGTGTCTGAACAGTTTTGCAAAAACTTAGTCCAAATAAAATTTAACTAGTCTAGAGCATCGGACTAGTGGCTAACATTGCAGACTGTGTCTCGTATTTGCCTTTTCAGAATCTAATGGATTATGGGTAATTTCATTGTTCATAAACTAAAATATAAATAACCTTTTGTCATTGGCCATATATCCATTGTTTTAGACATTGTTAACCAATCATATTTTAGAGTACTTATTTGAATATGTTACCCAGAATGCATCTGGTTCTGAAGCAGCCAATTGAGTGACAAATGTTTTAAGAAGTTGAATTAATTATTTTCTGTAGCCATTATTTGTAAAATATTTGGCAATCAACTACTCACAATAGAAACTCCTATATTCTTATGCAAAAAAGTAGCAAAACTCACAATCACAAACACTGATCTGTAATCAGATACTGTTGATTAATCATTTTCGTGGATATTTGATTTCGTGGTTAAGCAACATTTGTATACAAGCATATAGAAACTTTATATAAAAAGATCTATACCAACAAAATCAACGATAATTGGTACTCAACGAATAACACTTAATCTACAGTAGTTTACTTTCAAAGGTATTTTAAATTCACTGTACTGAGACTTACCACTATCTATAGCTGCACCTTTTGTACCTCTGTTGTTAAAATGTGTTTTTCTGTGTTTTGACAGGTGATCACTTCTCATAAATCTCTTATGGCATTCCTTACATTCAAACCTTTTCTCTCCTGAAATATATACAAATCCATATTAAAGTAAATAAATGTAGTAACAAGTTAAATCAAATGTTTGAACAGCTTCAATACTCTACTTGGTCCATCTGGAACATAGATAAATGTTCCTTCAGAAATATTTAAGGAGACATGCCTTACATCAACATTTGCCAGCTTGCCAAATACTAGCATAAAATATCAGTGATTTCAGATGATCATTTGTCTGAAGGGACAAGAATATCCAGTATTTTTTTCAGTTTGGAGTATGCCATGCTTAAAATAGTCATGCATAATAGTATCTTGTCAACAACCTGTTTACCTGTATTATTTTTTTTTTAAATAATTGTGATAATTGTTTTAAAATATTTCATAAACATTTTTTTGGGTAGAAGTTTATACAACTGTCAGTGGAAGTTTTATCTTGCTAAGCATATGGTACAGCAGAACATTCATGACCTTCGAGGCTTGATCAGTGGTATTCAGAGGCAGGTATTCTACTTATATAAGGTTTACTGTGAAAGTTATGTTGTGTTTAATGTCTTTAAAAGCTGCATGTCATGCATGCAAGTATGTATGTTTAGTCTAGGTGGCGAGTGGTCTAGATTTTGCAGATTTATTGTTGTGCTGATATTTAGAGTAATTATACATATATATATATATATAATCGTCTGAGCCAGTGACAACTCTACAACAGATTTATCCATCGGATCACCAGCAGTGATGGTGATACATGGCTGTGTACATTATGCATATACAACTCGTCTAAACATCAACCCAACAATGTTAGATCTGTAAATTTGCTTATCTATGGATAAATCTGTTGTAGAGTTGTCACTGGCTCAGACGACTTATAAATATAATTATTTTCTGTGACTGTATCTTACATTAATTTGTAGGATCCTTTACTATAGATAATTTAGCTGATCTGTAAAATAACATCTCCATGCCTTATATATCATGTACTGTAGTACGACGCTAGATTAAAACTGACGTGGAAAGGTAACACCCGGCCACCAAAGCTTCATTTTGAAGCCCAGGTGGTCGTGTGGTCTAGCGGACGGCTACAGTGCAGGCGATTTGGTGTCACGATATCTCAGTAGCATGGGTTCGAATCGCGAAGGAAGAACAAAAATTTGAAAGCAAATTTACAGATCTAACATTGTTGGGTTGATGTTTAGACGAGTTGTATATATATATATATATATATATATATATATACTGAGTCTTTATATTATGTGTGTGTATAAATTCTAAGTGAAAATGAAATGTTACCAATTACCCAAAACTCTTATAGAAAGAAACAGGCCCTTAATTTTCTCATTAGAACTGTTTTACCTTTGTCATTTGGGGTCTTTTGTAGCTTGCTAAAAGGCATGGGTTTTGCTAGTTGTTGAAAGCTGTGTGGAGACCTATAGTTGCTAACCTTCTACATCATTTGATCTATGGTAGAGGGTTGTCCCATTGGTAAACATACCACATATTCTTATTTCTATATAAAAATTGTAATCTGTACAAAATGTCAATACAAACCTGTGTGTGTTCTCCTATGTCGCTGTAATTCATCAGAACGTGTAAATCTTTTATTACAGAATAACCAGTTACAAACAAAAGGTCTTTCTCCTGTATGCCACCTGAAATAGATAATAACACTATTACTTTCTTAGAACAGTAAAATCAGCTAAATTTGCTTATTGTTTCTTGTAAATTGTATATAATAAAAATATGGACAATCGTAGGAAATGTTTATTTTTAGACATGATTTGAGTGTCATTTAAGGTTATATGCCTATTTGAGGAACATTGCATGCAAAATAACTATCAAACTGTTATGAACACTTAAGGGTAAAGATTGCTTTCATTTTCCAATTTTGTGACATTGAATCGAATTATAAATTTGAGTTGGAGTTATCTTCCTTTGTTCATGATTGTACATTTGTAGTTGGCCTATTTTATAACAGATTCATATGCCAAATGCATTACTTACAGAGTTTCTGCATTTTGCAATTAAATAAAAATTGAGGCGATTACTATTTATTATTGGCAAACAAATTTGGCAAAAGAAATATACGGTTCGACTTCGTCCATCTTGTTTACTTTTTTCAGGTTTCTCAGACTTTTTCCTTGATCGAACAGTTACTGGGAATTCACCTTGAACTCGTTACAATTTTAATAGAAAATCAATAATCAGCTGATAGCATTTTATAGCTATGGTAACAATGGATTATAATTAATAAAGATGTTGATTGTATTGTTAAATGAAATGGTGTGGTAAAATGCTGTCACATGTCACTTCAAGGATTTTTTTACAACTTGCTTTAAAGTGGGTACTTCACAAGAGTTATAATAGACAACAATGTAGCAAACCGATTTTTTTTTAGAAAGAAGGGAAATTTTAAACAAAAAATATGTTGATGTTAGTTTAAAAAAAAAAAAAAAGTGGCGAAAAAGAAAATGGACCCGGGAAACCGAGATTACTTATGTAATTTTTAATTTAAAAAAAAGTATACTGGACAAGTATGGTAATTCAAATACACATCTTATTGCTACCTGAATATCTAAGTATATCTTATCATTAATAAATTGCATGACATTGACTGGATAAGATCTAAGGATTAATCACTTCACTGTACTATTTGGTTTGAACTATAAAAGGTATAAACTTGGAAGATATAGATATCAAGTCAGCACCATAAGGATTTTGATTGCATTTCATGCAATCTCCCCCACAACAAAAAAAAGATGCTCTTTCTACCCTCCCACATTCACTTTATAGAATATATTTCAATTCCTGAATATTTGAACTGTTTAGATAAAATGATAAAATCAAAAATTAAAACAGAAATTACAAAAGTACTGGTTAAGGTACATGTATGTATTGATCCTATCATAAACAAAATCAATCTTTCAACATGTGCACTTCTATAAAATGTACACCATTACAAATTACCGTAAATGAGCTCGAAGATGTGATGTCTTTCCATAAACTTTGTTACAGCCAGGTATATGACAGATATGCTGTTTCTTTTTGTTTTCACCAGTCCTGAATAGAAAAAATACAAATGTACATGTATCATGTATGGAAAAGAAAATACAAATGTAGTACTAAATGTTCTTTAAAGCCATAAACACAAGAATTTGGAACTTTTGCGATGTTATATTATTACACTTTAATTCACATCCAATTTGAAAATGTTGATACAAGTACCGTATATCGGATTTTTTTCGCGTGTGTTTAATTTTTGCTTTATTCGCTGCACCTAAAGAAACACGAAAATTTGACTACGCGTAAATTTCCCTGCATATTTCATGATTTATCGTTGTTTGAAAGACTGTTAATTTTGTGTTGTTAGACAAATCACAAGAATATGTATACTTAATTAAGATCTCTGTTTTCATAATAATTAATTGTCTAATTATACATGTCACACCTTTTGACAACACAGCAATCAGTGACATGTTAAAAATGTTAATTAGCCACGTGCCATTGATTTGAGTCAAAACCTGAACATTTTGCATGTAATGTAAAAATAAAATAAATCACATTTGCATGGATATTTGTATACCTGTAATGATCAAAACCTTCAAATTTTATCATACTCCAATGTAAATATTTTACGTTCCTTGAAAGTGTATTTTCGTTTGTAGTACTCATATTCATTTGATATCGATTAACTGTTAGTTAATTAAGTTTATGTTGTATAAAACTCTAACAATACGATACGGTTATTTTTTCGTGTGTATTTTCCCATTCAGCGAAAATTATACACAGTGAAAATTTAACCTGCCCATTTTGTCATCAAATCGCGAAAAAAAGCCGACACGAAAAAACCCGATATACGGTATGTCTACAGATTTCATATCAACAAACTGTATGTGCCTGTCCCAAGTTAGGAGCATGTAATCTAGTTGTCGTTTGTTGCTGTAAATCATATTTGTTTTTGATTTATTGTTTTGTACATAAATCAGGCCATTAGTTTTCTTGTTTGAATTGTTCTACAATTTGTCATGTCAGGCCTTTTATAGTTTAAAATGTGTTGGTATGGATTTAGCTAATTGTTGAAGGCCTTACAGTGATCTATAGTTGCTTAAACTTCTACATCTAAATATTTAGTCTCTGGTAGAAAGTTGTCTCATTGGCAAACATACCACATCTTCTTATTTTTATTAAAGCTTACACCCTACCTTCCTTCGTTGTCTTTACAGTTCGGACAGGTACAAGCTACTCTCCTTAATCTTCTGCCAGGTGTCCCACTGTCTTGTATGATTTGTTCTCCTTTAAATGGTGGACTAAGGGAGGTAACCTGGTTTGTCTGTGTGGTAGGAACAATCTGCCATTTGGTTGGGTCATTGGGATCTTGTTGTATTGTAGTTGGCTGACCTAAAATTGTATATCAATTCTCATACATGTTCATATACTATTTATTTTTTGAGTTGATAATTTTGCTTAAACATGTCACATATAGAAGTGATATGTATACATACATGTATATTTAGACTTTATCTTAAGAATTAACAATAATTAAACATTCTCCAACATTTCTAATGTAAAAAAAATATCTGATAAAAATTATTGCAATAATTTACTTAAACTCTGGTGGTGATTTTCTAGTGGTAATCACTTTTCAGTAAAAACATGATAAATCTCAACTCCAAAATTTCACTTTTCATCCCTATAAAGTGTGGAATAACCCTTTCTTTTAAAGGGTGTAGTTCCAAATCTGAGGACAATATCTTCTTCTTTATCTTATTCCAAATTGACTGACATGACTACAGGCTTTCCAGGGCGGATCCAGCCATTTTTAAAAAGGGGGTTCCAAGCATTGATCATAAAAAAGGGTTTCAACACCGGAAACCCCGGATCCGCCACTGCTTTCTTGTTCAAAAATTCAGAAACGATGTACAGTGTATTTAGAATGACAAAAGCTTTTAAAAGCACTGATTAATTTGAATGTACAAAAGTTGTACTTTTTCTGACAAGAACTTAACTTTGTTTAAACCTGTTTATTTACTTTTGATCTTATTTCATTGTATTTATTTATCCCTTAAAATTTTTAATAACTATGTATTTGCATTTAGGTATCACAGATCAAATTTATTCGCTCATTGTGTGTTACTTTGCTTTTTGATTGAGTTAAGCCTGCCAATTGATATTTTATAGTGTGTCTTTCTATGTTGTGATGTTATACTATTGTTTCAGAAAAGGAGAAGGTTTGGTACCATTAAACGTTTAATCCGCTGCAAATGTTTGCACCTGTCCTAAGGAATCTAATGTACAGTAGTTGTTGTCTGTTTATGTAGTTCATACGTGTTTCTCGTTCTCATTTTATATAGATTAGACCGTTGGTTTTCCGTTGAATGGTTTTACACTAGTAATTTTGGGGCCCTTTATAGCTTGTTGTTCGTGTGAGCCAAGGCTCGTGTTGAAGGCCGACTTGACCTATAATGGTTTACTTTTATAAATTGTTACTTGGTCCATGGGTGGAGAGTTGTCTCATTGGCACTCATACCACATCTTCCTATATCTATATAAGTGTTTACATGTATATATCAAACAGTCCACCCTACATTTCTATCAATTCCGTAATTGGTGTAGATCTTGTAATTAGAGATCTATTTGTAAAAGTTGTTTCCTTTAACATACATTTTAATTGCCAATGTCTGAATGAAAAGCAAGCAGAGAGCAACTTCAGTTAATATCTGTGAGTACAAATGTAATCAGTCAGGATACTTATTGAAATAAGTGATTTTAAATCACTTATTTAAATAGCAAATTCAAAGTTTTGTCACAAATTGTGATTTTGTAGTTTTACTAAAATTTTAAACACATAGGTTTAGATAATATCTTTTCATTAGTAAAATTGAAAAAATGAACTTTTGCTTCTTTTAAGCAGCAAGGTTTATGCCTTTGATGCAATCATTTAGCTGCAAATTCTATTTTAGTTGAAAAATGCTATAAAATGGCTTAACATAATGAACTGATACTTTCTTAACAGAATTTTCCTAGCAGTGAGTATTTTTCCTGTAAAATTCAAGGTTTCATCTTATAGATTATGTAATAAAATTCTACTGTTCAGATCAAAATTTCACTGTTCGGGGTCGGGTGAAATTAGTGGGTTATGAGAATAATGATACTTATAGAAGTGATTTTTGGAAGGAAATTAAGGTATGATACTTAAACAAGTGATTATTATGTCATTATCCTAGATTTAGTTAAGGTCATCACCTGACATGACCGGTCATCCTATCAACACAGATGTTGGTTCTGATAATTTTAGCAACATAATTAGTCCCTGGATCATTAGTATTCTATATATTTAAAGCTACAATAAAATTAAATCACTTAGTCTAGTGATTAATTTGTACTACTTAGATAGGTGATTATTAAAGAAAGACAACTCTTACTTCCAACCTTTATGGACATAATGTTACTTGAATCAGTGATTTAGAGAATCACTCATTTAAGTAAGTCCCTGACTGGTAATGTGTGAAATCTGTACGATATGTATTTCATAACTTTAAATTACATTTGTTCTTTTTAAGTTAAACAAAACAATTTGGATAAATTACCCAGTAGTTATCATATTTTTCAACAAAATTGATTAAAACATCTGTATCAAATATATCACCTTCATTTTGTGCAGTGAAGACCAAATCTACAATTGGCAAAGTGAATCAACTTGTCTTCTTTTTCTTTATAGTTCTGCACTCCATCAACATACAAATGTACATGTACATGTACTGAGCATAACGTGCCAGGCACTGATGTTATTATGCCTTATGTGCATGGAATCAAATTTCTATTTACACTCAAATATATACCTGATATACAATGTACAAATAAAACTTTAAAAGTAATTTTCTTTTCCTCATGTTTTTGTACTATACATTTTGGTTAAAACTATATAAAGTGAGTGTAGGTTTTATTTCAATGAGTAAATGCTTGTTAGCAGACATTGGAAAGATATTGTGTAAAGATTCACAGTGTATAACAATATCATATTACCAACTTTGACTCGGATTATAGAAATCTTTGACAGGTTGCCTAAAAACGTCAATACTTAGAATATTATTTTTTCCTTACTTTTATTTCTGAAAATCTTTAATTTCTTTTTGAGAAAATGTTATTACAACATACATACGAATCATCCATTCAGCTGCTTTGTTTTTATTATAAAACAATCAAGTATAATCAATTTTTTATTAAATTTAAATTAAATATGTGAAAATTCTGAATTACGTTTCATTCAATATTGAGTAAATCGTTAAGAAAACTAATAGGTGATTGGAGTAATTTCATGGCTTTGATGTACTTCTTAACTTTTCAAAACCTTGCTGAAAAACAATTATTGGACAATACTATGTATATACAGTACATAAATTAATACTTTATTTTCATAGCATTTCTCTTTGAATGCATATGCAATCATTCTTTTAATCTTCCATTGTGTTTTCATTGGTCGCCATGTTGGATGTACACACTATATTTATAATGATCTTTATGAACTTACCTGCTTTCTATATATCATTTTAAGTTATAAAATACACTTATTATATAATATTATTTAATAATCAATGATTAAACGTCACCAATATGTGCTAATATTAAAATTTCAAGTGTTATTCGGTCATTACAAGTGTTATTCGAATAATAACGGTGTTATTCGGTCATTCGAGGTACCGCTATAAAGTGTGGAATAACCCTTTCTTTTAAAGGTAGTTCCAAATCTGAGGACAATACCTTATTCTTTATTTTATTTCAAATCGACTGACATGACTACAGGCTTTCCAGGGGCGGATCCAGCCATTTTTAAGTGTGGGGGGATTCCAAGCATTTATCATCAAAAAAAAAGGGGGGTTCCAACACCCGAAAACCCCCCCTGGATCCGCCACTGCTTTCTTGTTCAAAAATTCAGAAACAATGTACAGTGTATTTAGAATGACAAAAGCTTTTAAAAGCACTTTTCTGACAAGTTCTATACGTGTTTACATGTATGTATCAAACAGTCCACCCTACATTTCTATCAATTCCGTAATTGGTCTAGATCGTGTAATTAGAGATCTATTTGTAAAAGTCGTTTCCTTTAACATACATTTTCATTGCCAATGTCTGAATGAAAAGCAAGCAGAGAGCAACTTCAGTTAATACAATGAACATGTATCTGTGAGGCCCAAAAAAAAAGTCTGTGTTTCCGGTAACCCGACCGACCCTGTTTTTAGCCCCGACCCTAATTTTTTATTGGATCTTCAAAAAAAAAAAAATTGGTATCAACCGACCCTGTTTTTGACACAGTCTTCTGTTAATCGACATATTTATTTATCTAACTTGCTTCTTCTGGCACAGAAAGCCAGTAAAACGTTTTATTTATGTCAAAAGGTATTCCAAATAGGTTAAAATCAAAGGAATTTGCACAGCAGGTGCTTCAAAAACATTGCAAATGACCGCACTTCGGTATTTGAAACTAATTACGGACCCGGACTTGGAAAACCATGATAATTTTCCGGTTTCGTTTACAATGTCAAAAAAAAAAAAAAAAAAAATCCGACCTACCGACCCTATTTTTCAAAATGATGTTACGGAAACACAGATTTTTTTATTAGGCCTGAGTACAAATGTAATGTGTGAAATCTGTACATATTTTTCATAACTTAAAATTACATTTGTTCTTTTTAAAGTTAAACAAAACAATTTGGATAGAATTACCCAGTAGTTATATACATGATATATTTTTCAACAAAAATTGATTAAAACATCTGTATCAAATCACCTTCATTTTGTGCAGTGAAGACCAAATCTACAATTGGCAAAGTGAATCAACTTGTCTTCTTTTTCTTTATAGTTCTGCACTCCATCAACATACAAATGTGCATGTACTGAGCATAACGTGCCAGACACTGATGTTATTATGCCTTATGTGCATGGAATCAAATTTCTATTTAGAGTCAAATATACATGTATACCTGATATACAATGTTCAAATAAACCTTTAAAAGTAATTTTCTTTTTCCTCATGTTTTTGTAAGTACTATACATTTAAAAATATTTGGTTAAAACTATATAAAGTGAGTGTAGATTTTATTTCAATGTGTAAATGCTTGTCATGCTTGTTAGCAGATATTGGAAAGATATTGTGTAAAGATTTACAGTGTATAACAATATCATATTACCAACTTTCCACTCCGGATTATAGAAATCTTCAACATTTGTTCAACAGGTTGCCTAATCTGTGTTAGGACATCCTGGTACTCAGTCAGGTAAGAGCAACCAAAAGAGTTAAATCAAACATACAATCGGTGCAATTTGGGGGGAAAGTTTACCGTTATTGATTATTTTGTCGTGTATAGAAAACATAAAACAGTTGATTTTCCCCAAAAATTGTACCAGGATGTCCTACCAAAGAATAGGAGTACCTGTCGTAAAAAATCGGTCAGGGAACGACCATTTATCTTCAAAAGGAGGGGGTTATGGTTTTTTCCCTAAAAAAGATATTCTGATCCCCAATTTGATGAAAAAAAATATTGTGGTCAAGCAGATGACAAAAAAAAAATATTCTGAATCCAGATTTTCCCCATACCATGCATACCTTATCATTATAGTGTTAAATTTTGAAAAAAAATTTAATTTTTGATGCGTCGAAAAACTAAAAAATTTTCTGACTCAGACAAAAAACCATACCCCCCCTCTTGAAGTTAAATGGTTGCTCCCTAATATGAAAAAAGTCTATTGGCAAAAAACACTATTCATGTCAATATCTTACCTATCAGTTGTGAAGCATTCACTTGTTGATTCCCAGCTTGCTGCAGATTGATGTTGGTAACAGTTGCAGGGAAGGACTGAGGACTGGTTTGTTGTTGGTTTGTCTGTGATGACATAGCTAAAGTTCCTTGTGGTGTCAAAGTGACAGTGCCTAAATTCTGTGGAAAATTTGTGCCAGTTGCAATTAACTGTCCTTGAGGAGTCAACTGAAAACCTTGGATACCACTGTTCTGCACAGTTTGAAAATTTTGCATATTCTGCAAAGCTTGTAAATTTGGAACTTGTATTGTCTGAACTCCTTGTGGACGAATATTAGCAACATTTAAAGCCGAGAGCCATGGATTGATAACTTGGTTCTGTCCGTTTAACTGAACTCCTCCAACAGACTGGTTGGGCATTTGAATTGTAGCAAATTGTTGGGGCGTCATTATATTTTGAACATTGGATTGTTGTTGTGAAGATGCAACAGAAACAGTGTTTGTAGTTGAACCATTTGCTTGCGTCGCTGAACCCAAAATGAAGCTTTGCCCACTATTACCATTGGAGACCGGTATAAGCTGTCCAGTTGCTGTATTTAGAACAAGTGAGGGCAGCTGTGATAAAATATTTGGTGTCAAATTTTGCCCTGGTGTCAATATTGTTTGTCCAGAGACATTCTGCTGAACAGCTTGTAAAATTTGTTGATGTTGTTGGTTTGCTGGTTGTGAATTTACCACAGTTGCAGTCTGTTGTGGAGTTGAGGGTTTAGTATCCACTTCTGATGGAGCTCTGGTTACTGAAGCGATATTTGGGTTAGCTTGGATTTCTATATATTGTGGTTGTTGTTGCTGTTGAATTTGTATTGATTGTGCACTTGTTGTTGCTGAAGAAACAGACGTCTGTGCTTGTCCTGCTTGTGTTGTCATGCCTCCATCTGACGTAGTGAACTGTTGCCCCAGATGTTGCTGTTGAAATGCTGATACGGGAATACCCTGGACTGGAATTTGGACTGTTTGCATGACTGTTTGGCCGTTAGCAGTTGACATTGGTATCTGTATAAAGTTTGGAACACTTGCCACTTGAAATTGATTTTGGGGCTGTTGCACTTGTAATGCCTGTAGTATATTTTGTCTAACGCCAGGCATTCCTTGAACATTTCCCAAGTTAACAATATTTCCACCTAAATTTAAAACATTGCCTAGGTTTGGTATCCCTTGTGCACCCGCACGAATTATTTGCCCTGAAGGTGTGGCAAACAAAGTTTGTTGCTGTTGTTGGTTTCCTGCAATAATCTGACCGTTATTACCAGAGGCCACTGTAGACGGAATAAGAATTGCTTCTTGGCCGTCAACGTTGACTGTTTGAAACGGCTGTACGACATTGTATGTCAGATTTCCCCCAGGGCCTGCTGTCGCTATTATCTGTGGTTGATTTGAGTTCACAGACTGTTGAACGAATTGACCTCCGCCCAGTGATGAAAGGGGAATTCCAAAAGTTTGTTTACCACTCGAATCGACGACAGCACCGGCCGGAAGCTGTACCCAGCTGGGAACAACAACATCGCCACTCCCATTTCCGTTAGCCCCAATGACTCGAACCTGCTGTTGAGTACCATTTTGACTCTGTCCCTCCTCTTGATTATGTGGGGGAGCTCCAATCTTGCTGCATGTTGCTGCTAGGAGAGCCAAAGGGGATGGCTGTGTTTCCTGAAACGAGGCGGGGTCACAGATTAGGGGTGTGCATCACAATGGCCACCGCGAAGTTTTTTCGTCAACATTAACCGAAATTTGACTAAAAATTAATTTTCACTTACTTGCGTTGCTCCACCTGGGACAACATACTCCTGGTTATTTTTCTTAGATGCTGTCGAGGTCATTAAGACAGTTTATATCCTTAAAATAGCAAATACACAATTTTTTACAAACAAAAAATGGGCAGTCAACAAAGAAAGCAAGGTGCCCCTGTACTGTGGCTTCCTTCCAAGCCGACTAATTTTGTATATTAAGACGCGTTGTGATTTTGGCAGTTTCATTCTTTTCTTTTTAATAGGAATTCATTTTTTACAATTATTTAACATTTTTCTTCATTTTCAAAGATATTTAAATGTCTTATTTGTTAATTATTAGACGTTCGTCCGTAGAACTATATTTTATATCGGATTAAATAATCAATACAATAGATGGTAAACAGGTGTCTGGCGTGGTATGAGAGCTTTGATTGACAGCTAGGCGTTGTAAGGGGCACGTGTTAATGTCTACTTTATCGACAACATCAAAGGAACTGTAATTTTCATCAGTGTAGAGGTACATAAGGGGGTAATAAGTCTTGTTTTTGTAAAAAGGCTAGTATAAACGATAAATACGAAATAACCAATGTTTATTTTAAATATCTAATTGATATATCAAGTCCCTTTCGCTATTTTAAAATACACGAGTACTGACATATTCTAATTCTTCGTCAGTCAACATGTTCAGTGAAGAGTTTTTTCTTATGTTTTTTATGTTTTTTGTTTTTTTTTTTTGTATAAAGTTGTTTCTGTTTCCTTTATAGAATTAATTTTGCTCATCTAAATAAAATCAGACACAAAAACATGATGGACACCAATTTCCTTTTACTTGTACAGGGCGGGACTTCTGCTCCCTGCTATATCCCCCTGGATCCGCCCATGGAATGCGGACGATTAAATTAAATCGAAGTGGAGTCGCCCACATTAAGAATTTGTATAGTAAACAAACTTTATAAATCCTTGCCCACATATTACGGAAGCGTATCAATAGTTTTTATTATTCATGGGAATCACAATTACGATACGGACAGGCGAGCAAGGGTTAAAAGTGTGAGTTTGTAGTAGTTCTTGGGGCATGGACCCCTTTTCTTTTCCCTTTTTTTTGTGTTTAAATTTTACACCAAAAATAAGGATAGATCGAAGTGCAGCATATATAAACAACTGTTATTGTAATATCGTATGGTTAAGAGAAAGGACACATTAGATACGATGAAAATAAGTTAAAATAATAAAGAAATTAAATAGTTTAAAATATCATAAACAATTACCCCCCTTTTCCAAAAAAAAAAAAAATAACTGATAAGAAAAAAAAGGGTGGTCCATGCCCAAAGCGCACGTGGAATATCAGCATTGCGGTAAACTTTGAAATTTGGAAAAGGGGATTTGGGAAATATATATATGACAAGACAACAAACTTATGACATGTTCGGACACATTGATCAAAAGAAAATAAACTGTACAGACGAAAATAATATATCAACGATGCACAAGCAAGGAAAGGTTACTGCTTCTCAAAGTAGGTTCTATTCACATAGAGTTCCTTAGATAAACACTAGGTTACTTGTACCACTGACCAGGGCTGATATGCATAAAACCACTAAAGTAAAGACATCCAATCGTAGTACTAATTTATCGTAGGACATGTAGAAAAATCCGTCCGTTCGGAACAAATCTTAACTTAAGTAGTTTTATGCAGATATCAGATATATCAGTCCAGTAATATATATAGCATCAGAGACTACACAGCAGATGCGAATCTAGGATTTTGAAAAGGGGCAAACTAGGCAACGTTAGGAGTCACTGTGGGACATATAAAGAAAGTCCATGTATTTACCATAATTTGTAGCTCCATAAAGGGCGGGGGGTCACCCTGCCCCATAAATCCCCCTCATCATAGTAGTCTCAGCTAGAATGCGATAATTTTTCATACGACTATACTGTGAACGTACATACGAAACCTATTATTGGCGTTAAATCTACATGCACTGGTTGTGTATAAGAAGGTCATAGAAGCTGTTAGACGCGGATTAAGATAGGGATCAGGTGAGCCGGGCCCTCTTATGGAGCTACTTATATATGGTAAATGCATAGACCTATTACTTTTCCCTCTCATCATGTTGTCACATTTGCCCTTTTCAAAATCCTGGATATGCATCTGGCTGTATGTAGCCTAGGAGGATCTGGATGGGGGGTCCTTCATATCTGTATTCTTTAATTTTTAGGTCATTTTTCTCTATTCAGTTTCTTTATACTTTTTGCCCATTATTCTCTATTCTTTATATTTTAGCACCTCATAATATATTCTCTATTCTTCATTTTTTTGGTCTATGTATCTGTATTCTTTATAATTTTTGCCCATTATTCTCTATTCTGTAAACCCCAATCCACACACTCATGTAGGCATAGGGAATATTTAATATATGAAATTAACTTCAAATATATATTCGAAGAATAGAAATGTAATACATTTTTAGTATATATCATGTATATAACCAAAAAAGAGGAAAATATAATTTCATTTTTCCATTTTCGGATATAAACATTTGACATGAAAATAACATCTACAATTCCAGATTTAAACAATTAAATAGCATTCAACTAAAACAATTCAGAAGACACTTTCAATGCGCATCTGGTGAATCAAAATTGGTACCGTTTGTATTATTTCAAAGTTCCCAATCAATTAGCTCATGGTAATACACCATGTAGGTGTGGCCATAGATGTATAAACCGCGGCCATAGTTTATACACCTATGGTGTGGCTGATATTAAATTCAATAATAATATGTGAAAATAATCCAAATATATTTATATATATATATATATATATATCTATTCTAAAAATAATCATACTGATGAAGGATATCTGCTATCCGAAATATTTATAGATAATTACATTTAATGTTTCCTTTTTAAGGTCTTTTTAATATTGGCGTTGTTTTGTACACTTTTTAGGCATTTATATATCTGTTCTATATATATCCAAGATGATTACCATGGTTACAGTCAAGTGTGATGGCAGTATATATGGTATCTAAATTTAGCTGACATAAGGGAATTACTGATGGACTGATTGACTTGTTTAAATGTTTAATCAAATGTGCAAATTTCTCGTATCAAAAACATAAAAGGTAGCAGTGTAACTTAAATGCAGTTGACACCACGTGAAGATGCCTTAAGGATAAACGAAAATTAAAAAGTACCTTCCGCCGATGAAATAATTTAATAAAAGATTTGTAATTTCCACTTAAGGGCCCTAAAGGTCAAACATTTTTGACATGACAATGACATCAATAATTCGAGATTAAAAAGATTAAATCATTTAGGGTGCATTTCTTTCTAACCTAAATTTTGTAAACGTTGTGTGGCATTTGTTATCGTTTGCTGAACGCTAAAAAGTAGAAACAAATACATCGTTTAATAAGTGTTTACTGACCCTGTTTGAACTTTCAATAATGCATGCAAATGTTGTTGGTAAATACTAAACAGACTTATTTTGGTCATAATTAAATGCGGTTCCTTCAACCAACATACCTAATAAATCTCAAGTTAGAAACAAATGTAGCGTTTGCACAAACAAACGATGAACGACAAACTGTAGACGCATTTTTAGCGAGTGCATAGTTTGTCAAAGTGTATGTAAACTTTGCAAACGTATGTTAGAAACAAATGATCAAAACATGTGCGCGCTTAGCCGTTTGCATCGTTTGTGTTAGAAAGAAATGCACTCTTAACATTCAATAAAATAAAGTGAATAACACTTTTTTTTAAGATGGTAAGTTAATATTCACCGAATAGCTCATGATATTACAAATACACCATGCAATTGTGGCTGATATTAGTTTTATATTTTTTTTACTATTGATTGATTGATTGGGTGGTGCTTAATGCCACTTTCAACAGCATTGTGGTGGTTCGTGGCGGTAAGTTTTTATTAGTGGAGGAAGCCGGAGTGCACCACCGACCTTCGGTAGGTTCGGTAAGAAAACTGACAACCCTAGTCAATTAAGATTGGAGTCGAGCGCACCTGCCACGTGCAGGATTCGAACTCACAACATCAGTGTTGACAGGCTAGTGATACAGTAGTTCGACTACTTAGACACTCGGCCACCGAGGCCCCTCTTTGAGATTAGTGGGAGTCAAACTTTTTCATATTTTTGTAGAAAATGTTCTAATGCAGTGGCGGATCCGAAAGGGGGTCGGGGTTGGAACACCCCCTTTTTTTGACGTTCAATGCTTTTTAATGGGGACATATGGTTGGAACCCCCCTTTTATCCTGGGTTGGAACCCCCTTTTAAAAATTGCTGGATCCGCCCCTGAAATGATATGAAATTATCAGCGTTCCTGTTAAAATGATGTTTAATTGATTAAAGAAAAAAAAACTAAAAAATTATGAAAAATATTTGGGGGTTTGAAAAAGTGCCCCTCCAAATTAAAAATAAGATTTGGGGGAAGAAAATGTTAGTTTCTGTTCAAATGTTAATAATTATGTCATCATATTGACCACTTCGTAAATTTTTGTACGTTGTATGAATTTTTTAACTAAACCATGTGCAAAAAAATTATTACATTGTGGCTTTCAATTTTAACCCTTTTCCTCAAAGTTTGCAAACAGTGTAGCTTCCCGTGTCAACAGCAAGTCATATTTGAGTCAATTCAATTAATATTTGCAGCCAAATTTTTTAAATATGTATACATAAAATACTAGTATAATAAAATAGAATAGACTATACTTTATTCCAGGTTAATGGGTCCACTGTATAAACTATATAGAATAAAATAGAATAGAATATACTTTATTCTAGGTTAATGGGTCCACTGTATAAACTATAGAATAAAATAGAATAGAATATACTTTATTCCAGGTTAATGGGTCCACTGTATAAACTATAGAATGAAATAGAATAGAATATACTTTATTCCAGGTTGATGGTCCCACTGTATAAACTATAGAATAAAATAGAATAGAATATACTTTATTCCAGGTTAATGGGTCCACTGTATAAACTATAGAATGAAATAGAATAGAATATACTTTATTCCAGGTTGATGGTCCCACTGTATAAACTATAGAATAAAATAGAATAGAATATACTTTATTCCAGGTTAATGGGTCCACTGTATAAACTATAGAATGAAATAGAATAGAATATACTTTATTCCAGGTTGATGGTCCCACTGTAAAACTATAGAATAAAATAGAATAGAATATACTTTATTCCAGGTTAATGGGTCCACTGTATAAACTATATAGAATAAAAATGAATAGAATATACTTTATTCCAAAGTAATGGGCCCACTTACAACAGTAAAGATTTAAACAGGAACAATACTACATCAGCCACATAATTACTAGATTGTTAGAATATATATTTAATATATAATGTATATAAAATTAAATAAGAAGATGATCATGTGGTATGATTGCCAATAAGAAAACTGTCCACCAGAGACCAAATTACATAGAAGTTAACAACAATAGGTCACCGTGCGGCCTTCAACAATGAGCAAAACCCATACTGCATAGTCAGCTATAATGAAAAGGCCCCGAAATGACAAATGTAAAATAATTCAAACGAGAAAAATAACGGCCTCTTAGTGTGTTTCTTAAATGAACACTTTCTACACTAAATAGCCAAATGATTCTGTTTGGACTGTCCAAATTGTTGAAATTACTTTAAACTTTTGCAGTGGTATTGACCACATATGTTTCTACTATATCATACCCTTATTTTTTTTGCAGTGAAATAAGACAAATTGGAAGAAGATTTAGTCCATATTCTACTGTGTCGAGGAATACCATGATATCAACCTAGCTCTGTTGTTGACCGATGTGAAGAAATACATTACCCTATAAAATTTCTCCTTTGTTCAAAATTCCTAAACAATGCGAGATCATTTTTAAAATCAAATGATATGTTTTCATTTTACTG
Organism: Mytilus coruscus; assembly: GCA_017311375.1. NCBI lineage: Eukaryota > Metazoa > Mollusca > Bivalvia > Mytilida > Mytilidae > Mytilus > Mytilus coruscus. Next base: position 21,968,560 of record CM029608.1, on the reverse strand, counting down.
TGTAAAACTGTTGATAATTTGTTCAAACTATAAAATAATTATAAGCTCCTTAATATTCAAACAGGGGCCTCGGTAGCTGAGTGGTCTAAGTAGTCCAACTTCTGTAGCACTAGGCAGTCAACACTGAGGTTCTGAACTCGAATCCCGCACGGGACAGGTGCACTCGACTCCAATCTTAATTGACTAGGATTGTCAGTTTTCCTACCGAAGGTCGGTGGTTCTCTCCGGTTACTCCGGCTTCCTCCACAAATAAAAACTGACCGCCAAGAAATAGCATAATAGTGTTGAAAGTGGCGTTAAACACCAATCAATCAATCAATCAATATTCAAACTCATGATCAGAGGATTTTAAATCTTTATATAATGTTGACTTTGAGGGTGTAACAAATGGATGTAAACTTATATAGTTAGGGGACGACCATTTCATTTTCATAGTGGGGTTGATGTTTGCGGAAATGATTTTCATTTTCATCTGTTGCTAGGCCAGCTTATTTAATTCGTGTGGGATAACTTTTTACACCATTAAATCCTGCATTTTGTGGGACAGAATATTCATTTCATCCTATCTTGGGCAAGATTTTTTTATCAAGTCTTACCATGCCAGAATTGTCATTTTGAAAAAAAATTGACAGTTATCCTCCCCAGCAGAATATCAAATGGTTGCTCACTTGTTCCTCTATAATTGTCAGAATCACTTGACTCGTTGCATTTGAAAATTGGTGTAATATAACTTTGTTCGGTCCAATATTTTAAGTAGATACAGGAAGTCCGACAAGTATTAAACATCTTCTGAAAGCTTTGAAATCGAAATGTTTATAAAAATAAGGAGATGTGGTAAGATTGCCAATGAGACAACTATCGACCAAAGTTCAAATGAAGTGGATGTAAGCAATTATAGGCAACCGTACGGCCTTCAACAATAAGAAAAACCCATACCATAGAGTCGGCTGTAAAAGGCCCCGACATGAAAAATATGAAACAATTCAATTGGGAAAATTAACGGCCTAATCTATAACAAAATTTTTTACGAAAAACATATATGACATACATGAACCAACGACAACCACTGAACTACAGGCTCCTGTCTTGGGCAAGGCACATACAGAATGTGCCCCGTTCCTTATCATATTATCACTAATTTTACCCAAGCCCGATGATTTATAATTACATTTTAAACTTATGGATATTTCTGTCTCCAAAGTCCAATTCGTTGACACATTTTACGTATTCTAACAAAGTTGTGTAGTTTTGAAAAGTGATACCAAAGTTGATGGCTGTACTGCACATTTGTTGACCATTTGGATCTCTTTCTGTAGTTCCATTTACTATGTCCTAGTAAATTTTATAATTCCCTTCAACCATGTAAATAAAGTCCAACGGATTGGTCAACGATGTTTATATTGTTTACATTATTTGTGTTTCTTAAAAGCTTAATAGATATAAAGATTTGGTTTTGAAGTTTGGTTGTACCTGTAGAAAACTTATTTCAAACGGGATAGCACATCCTCATTTTTACGGAGATGTTGTTTACCGAGCCCGGAAATTTAGAAACGATCCGGATAAACTTATCGATCCTTTAAATAAACTTATTCTAAAAGGTTACCAATTCAACACTGTAATTAGATCTTTGAATATTGTTTTTATTGGTATTAATATTGATTTTGTTATCAGTAAATTAAAAGCAAACTAAATCTGATTGTTAAATATACATATGCACATTTATGGCTCTACAATCTGTCGATACCTGTGTCTTGGCATTGCACAAGGTCATGTTTTTCTATGACTGTTTATGGCGTCTTTACACTAAATCCATTGGATGTTAGATGTCTACTGATTGATAATTTAGTCTTAAATGCATGATTTTTTTTTATTAGTTGTTATAGGCTTTGAACTAGATGTCAGTAACTGCGAGTACTCTCAGATCTGTACTTGGTGGGTGTCTTTTTGTTGTTGGGATGTACAAGTACCCGTCCACGTCTACTCTGTGTTTTTGTTAGATGTATTTCTATTTGAGGAGTTAAGCCTTTTTCAATTGATTTTTATAGTTTGTTCTTATGTTGTACTGTTACACCACTGTCCCAGGTTAGGGGGAGGGTTGGGCGCCCGCTAACATGTTTAACCCCGCCACATTCTGTATGTGCCTGTCCCAAGTCAGGAGCCTGTAATTCAGTGGTTATCGTTTGTTGCTGTGTTACATACTAGTATTTGTTTTTCGTTGATTATTTTGTACATAAATTAGGCCGTTAGTTTTCTCGTTTGAATTGTTTTACATTTCTCATTTCGGGGCCTTTTATAGCTGACTATGCGGTATGGGCTTTGTTCATTGTTGAAGGCCGTACGGTGACCTATAGTTGTTGATTTCTGTGTCATTTGGTCTCTTGTGGAGAGTTGTCTCATTGGCAATCATACCACATCTTCTTTTTTATATTTAAGTATTCGCGATTCTGTTTATAAAAAGGGTTCTTTATAAAGGAGTCATATGGAAATCGCGAATAATATTTTCTACCATGACGTTAGCGTTCATCGAACCACTTCTTGTTCATTTGTTTGTCACCATGGTTTTTTGTTGACAGATTTGCTCCTGGTATAAATATCTTTAATAGTTTTGATTATATATTGTTTACGGAGGTCTCGTTATACTGCTGTAGAAGTCTGATACTAGTATACAATTTTGAAAGAAGTGATAAATTTGAATGCCTAAGAATGAAAATGTATTTAAATTTAATTATATGTATTTAAGGAATGACTGTAATATTTGTTTCTGTCTATGAAGAAATAACATAAAAAATATGGTGCACACTGAATAACCCGCGTAGCGGATTATTTAAAATATCACCACATATTTGAGGTTATTTCGAATAGAAAGAAAAAATATAACAGTCATTCTTTATAATTTAATTCTAAATCCCATTTTTAAGGAGTAAATCATGATAAAACGTCGATGACGTCACGGTCACATGACAAAATTATGTCTATGAGCTGATAGACAAAAAACTTTCAACCAATCAAAAGACGCGTTACATCCAAAATCAAATTATTCTAAAATAATATAATTTCCATAATTATCGCCTGTTCTTTAGACAATTTCTTCAACGATGCTCAAGGGAAAATTTCTTCAACGATGTTCAAGGAAAAATGCGATAAACTATCATAGTAATGACTTGGTACAGACAAGAGGTGGGCTGAGCGAGTTTTCATTACTGCCCAGTTGGGTGTCTGTGAATTAACATAGTCAACCGACGTGAGGGTCTGGATGGGGCCCTTCATTTCTGTATTATTTAAAGTTTTATATGTTTTGCCCCTTATTCCGTATTCTTTATATTTTTGCACCACATTATTCTCAATTCTTTATTTTTGGGCCAAATATTTCTCTTTTCTTTTTTTTTTTTTTTTTTTTGCTCATTATTTTCTATCCTACAAGCCCTATCCAGTCCCTCATTTATAGAGCATGCATAGCTACTAAGTATATCCCAGAAAGCGTAACCGTAACAAGACCGTCATTTGTAGAGCATGCATAGCTACTAAGTATATCCCAGAAAGCGTAACCGTAACCAGACCGTCATTTGTAGAGCATGCATAACTACTAAGTATATCCCAGAAAGCGTAACCGTAACCAGACCGTCATTTGTAAAGCATGCATAACTACTAAGTATATCCAAGAAAGCGTAACCGTTACCAGACCGTCATTTGTAGAGCATGCAACACTACTAAGTATATCCCAGAAAGCGTAACCGTAACCAGACTGTCATTTGTAGAGCATGCATGACTACTAAGTATATCCCAGAAAGCGTAACCGTAACCAGACCGTCATTTGTAGAGCATGCATAACTACTAAGTATATCCCAGAAAGCGTAACCGTAACCAGACCGTCATTTGTAGAGCATGCATAACTACTAAGTATATCCCAGAAAACGTAACCGTAACCAGACCGTCATTTGTAGAGCATGCATAACTACTGAGTATATCCCAGAAAGCGTAACCGCGTGAGTGATTAATATAGAACATAGAATACTCCTATGAAACTATGCTAACAATTCCAAGTGTAAATGCAAAAAGCATTGTATTGTGTAATTCGAAGTATCGTGGTTCGCTCACCTGGTCCAACAAATAAGAGCATTTGTATATTATTGTATAGTATTGTAAATAGAGTTACCAGTGTGTTTCATATTGATTCATAATTAAGATTAAAATGATTTTTTATCATTTGATTTGAAAACTTATTCTATGTAAAATATTGTACAAGCTTTAAGTGAAATTAAGCCTTATTTTGTACAAATTATAATGTGTACAGACACTTTTTATTCAAATCATAATGTGTACAAAATGAAAATACAAATTGTAATTTGTACGTTTTCATTGTACACATTATAATTTGTACAAAATGATAACTTGTACACAACATATACAAATAATTTCGAACTGAACTGACATTTAAAAATTAAAAGTTGAATTTGCCACTCGGTTGAGCCTTACTAAAAGTTCAGAATTATTAAATCCGTTATGATGAAAAAATGCCATCGGATCATTGGAAACTGTTTCAAATTAACTGGATATTTAGAATTAGAAAAATATAATGTAATTGCTTTTCCTTGTTAGAAGTATTCTGCCAACATTTAACAGCGCGAAAAGCACAGGCATTTGTCTCAGAAAAAAAAAATTTCCTATATACCTTAATATAACACAAGTGTTATATTAAGGTATATAGGATTTTTTTTTTCTGAGACAAGTGCCTGTGGCGAAAAGTTAGACTGTAACCGTAATTGACATGATGTCGATGTACTGATCTTTCTATCAACTATCCATCAGAGCCACAAGGTACAAGATAAAAGAGTGCTCACCACTACTGAAAGTTAGTTTAAAACCAATTCCAACTTACTAATAAACCATGTTGAATTTTCCAAGACGAAAATACCGGTATTAAACAGTACACATTCAGAAGTAAAGACGTTATAAACAGTCTCAGAAAAGCATGGACTTGTGCAATGCCAAACGGTACGTGAAGTATTGACATGATGTAATCTCTCTATTGAAAATTATCATCTTATCTTATATGTTGTTAACAAATTTGAGACTTAATATATACACTGGGTTAGTACCCCGCCCCTATTTAGAAAAAAATAAATAAAAAAAATATTTAAAAAAAAAGAAATGGAGGTCTGGATGGGGTATACAGGATAGAGAAGAGGGGCGTAAAGGGGGGTATCTGCACGGAAGAACGCGAAATAAAATTGCCATTTCACGATGAACGAACAATAAAAAATTTCTTGCACGTTGATCTTTGTGATTCACGGTGAATAACGAACCTTTTTCACGGCCGCACGCGAAATAAAAATGGCAAAACACGTTGCACGAAAATAACCCTTTACCACCCTCAGAGAATAATGGCAAAAAAACATAATGAATAGAGAAAAATGAGGGGGGAAAAAGACAAAGAATAGAGAATTATGGGTGCTAAAGTATAAAGAATAATTGTGGAAAATAAAACAATTAGGAAATAAAATACTGAATACAGATTTGAACGATGTACAGAATAAAGAAATCCATCTAATTACAGAAACAATTAATTGGAAAATCATAATTTTCATGAGAATTTTACAAAATGTTATTTTTTAAGATAAAGAAAATGCACTAATTTTTTTAAAGAATACAGAAATAGAGGACCCCCATCCAGACCCTCAGAAATAGGAAGCGGGCAATAACTAACTACATTGTACATAAATGTACTTGACAATTAGACGGTAGAAAAGTTTTTTCACCCCCGTTTTTTGGCGGGGTTCGTGTTGCTCAAACTTTAGTTTTCTATGTTGTGTTTTGTGCACTTTTCTTTTTTTTTTTTTGCCGTGGCGTTGTACAGTTTATTTTCGACTTGTCAGTTTGAATGTCCCTTTGGTATTTTTCGCCTTTCTTTCAGAAGTTTGCCCACCACATATTTTCAGTCCACTCCTACACAACTGATATTACCCTTCCAGTAAATAGCTATATATATATATATATATATATATATATATATATATATATATATATATATATAGGCGGCACATATGTACTATGATTAATGTAAGACAGTATGTTTTGGTATGAGCCAGAACATTTAAACCATTGTAAACTACAGAAAATGGATTAAAATGATACCCTCTTTGGTATTTATCGGGATCACAGAAAGTAATAAAATTGTACCCTAACCCCATTTGCCTGTGCAATAACAAACCTTGACCTGACATTGCAGCCAATAATCAACTTTTTTACTTTTAAAATGGGTTATTATCAGCATTTCACTTTTCCAAGTAACCGTCATTCTTTTTTTTTTCTTTTTTCTTTTTGCATGATTTGTTCTGGGTTTTTTTTATCATGTTTTGTTTTTTTTTTAATATTTTTGTGCTTGTAGTTTTGTAAGTATTAACAGAAACAATTCTTGCATAAAACTCTTTTCCGGCATTGTACTAATAATACACTAGTGTGTAAATTAACTGACGTATTTTATCTAGGGTTTCATTTCCCACGCAATAAGTATACTAGTGTGAAGAAGGAAGGTCTTCACCCGGAAAGAAAGTACGCTTACACATATACGTGACCACTTATTTTCTTGGAAAAAAATAAAAAAGGGAAGGTAACTCTGTTTCGACAGACAACGAAGACCGTAAGTAAAATATATTTTTATTTTTTAGGTAAGAATACACCCTCTCTCGATACATATACACATAGATTGATTCCTGTGAACCTTTTGATTTTTTGGGTAAAAAGGGGGGATGTGGTTGAGTTTGGAAGATTTTAGGATAAAATATTAATTTTCAATGTTTTTGGGGTAAATTATTTATTTTTGCCATAGGCTTATTTAAATTAGATATTTAATAAAATAGCGTGTATATACATTTCTTTTTTTTTCCATGTAAGCATTCCATGTAAGCACTTCAACCGATCAAAATTGCTATTAAAGGGTTTATTTTTTTAATAATACAAACTTCGTAATTTATTTTTTTCTTTCGGATATAAAACGAAGGAAAACTAGATTACCTAGAATCAATATGGATGGTCTTGGTTTTGAAACAGAATATTTTATATATGAATAGTTCTGGAGATAGAGCGAAAATTAAACTGTACAAATTCGTCCTTCGACCCCTCCCCTTTTTGTTGAAGTAATTTGGACCCAATAACAACAAATCTTGAGGCATTCGAATAATCTTGAGAACTTTTAGGCTTGTTCTCTCCCTTGCAACATACGGGTATCAGAGCCAAACAAAAGGACAGGTAACCAGTCTAGAGAACTTTTTAATCCGATTCAAACGCCGCTCCGTTCGATTGTTACCCGCGACAAAAAACCTAGCGTGAGAAAAATGAAAGTTTTGTTTTTAATCAAATTAGATACTTTTTAAAGGAAATGAAAACAATGTACAATGACATAATTTTTAAATTTCATTATATTGATGAAACAAGCCAAACCTAAGTAAATACTTAAACCCACATCACACAGTCAATTTTCCTTCACGAAATTTCCCACAAATTTCCTTCGTTATTAAAGGTAGTCCTTGGAACTGAGGTTTAAATTTCATGAGGTTAACTTTTATATAATGACATATAAGAATAAGAAGATGTGGTATAATTACCGATGAGACAACTATCCACCATAGACCAAATGACTTAGTTTTCAACAATGAGAAAAACCCATACCGAATAGTAAGCTATAAAAGGCACCGACGTGACAAAACGTAAAACAATTCAAACGAGAAAACCAACTTTATGATAAATCATTAAACGAATAGCAAATATGACAGACAGCAACAAACGGCAACCATCAAATAACAGGCACATGATTTGGGACATGCGCATACAGAATGTGGCGACAACCCTTCCCTTACCTTGGACAGTGAGTAACAACTCAACAGGAGAACAAACTGTAAACATCATTTGGAAAGGGCTTGATTCTCTAAATCGGAACGAAACACAAAAAGTCAGGAGCCTGTTGTTCAGTTGTTGTCGTTTGTTGGTGTGGTTCATAGGTGTTTCTCGTTTCTCGATTTTTATATAGATAAGACCCGGTTGGTTTTCTTGTTTGAATTGCTTTACACTAGTCATTTTGGGGCCCTTTATAGCTTGTTGTTCGGTGTGAACCAAGGCTCCGTGTTGAAGGTCGTACTTTGACCTATTAATTGTTAACTTTTTATACATTGCGACTTGGATGGAGAGTTGTCTCATTGGCACTCATGCCACATCTTCTTATTTATATTAAAAGACACAATTTACCGATCTAAGAGTATTCGGGGTTACTAAAAGCAGGTTAAAAACCTTGATTGAAGTTGTCAAGAAGAAAATAAACAGCTTTAAAGATGCTCCTACTCTTGTTTTTGACTTTTTGTTAGGATTTTCGGAATCCTCTAGTTTTATCCATGTAGTGTCAATAAAAATTTTGCCTGCTTACCCCTACTTTTCATTTCATAATTTTATTACATATAGTTTAAAAAGCCATTTTTGAAAATCTTATAAAATCCTTGTTATTTTTTCATAGTTTTTGAAAGAAAAACGGTGTCAATGTTAAATGTATGAAAAACTAGAAAGAATCATTTCCCACCGAATTTTCAATTGATTATATCTCAAAAACAAGTACACAGACCTTTCATTTTTTCTGCTTTTTAAGTTCCTTTATTTATATACTATCAAATTATTACAGTCTTTTAAAAAGCGTGTTATTTTGAAACAGAGGAGCGAACATCCTTAATCACAGCTTTATAGCTCTTTGTTCAACTAAAGTAGTGTAAATATTTATGTTCGTATGTTAGTTTTATTTCATTTGATCTAACCATCTGTATTTGATCTAACCATCCGTACTTGATCTAGCCATCCGTATTTGATCTAACCATCCGTACCTGATCTAACCATCTGTATTTGATCTAACCATCCGTACTTGAATTAACCATCCGTATTTGATCTAACCATCCGTATTTAATATAACCATCCGTATTTGATCTAACCATCCGTGTATTTATAGTGTTGAATGACAATATGTTATGGCATTGAATTGAATTATATTAGGACAAATCCATCATATCCCTTGCAACATACGGGTATCTGAGACACCCTTGTTGTCAGAGCCAAGCAGATAAAGAACAGGGAACCAGTCTATCGCTGTTTTAAGTCCAATGTCTTTTAACTTTGTTTTTAGTCGCGCCTATTTTCATCTTAAAATACCAGTATCTATGTCGATCGGAAAGCGCATCTGCTTTTAGCTTTATTGGTTATTCTAGATGGTATCATAGTTTTAAAAAAGTACCCGTAATGTCTTAAACAATAGACCACAATGGTTGAATTTGGGATATAGAAATATGTTCATCCCTGAAAAACACTCGCAACAAATGAGGCCTATGTTTGGATGTGTAGGATGTATAAATACGAAGCCACACAATTTCCTTTAAATCTTGTGCCTAGAATTACCACTATATCAATTGGGTATTGAACCTGCGAAAAATCAGGCCAAAAATGAATATGGCTATGTTTTGTAGAGTATCAAGCGTTTTGTACGTTAATGAAACCTTGCAACAACTATCCGAGGGGTCCGCGTAGGTGACCTGTTGCATGGCAAAATGTCTAGCCCTATCCAGCATACCTCATTTCCAATGGCAGTCCAACTTTCTAATCCTTCATCCCGGTCCACCTACCTTGAAAAACCTGTTGTATTAATTGTAAACTTGTTTTCGGTCTGAATATGAATGAAATGTTTGCCACTGGACGTTAAGCAAGCACCATTCACCAAACAATCATAGACAAATAAACATTGCTATCGTTTTTAAGGATAGTTGGAAATAAAAGGACGGTAGGGTAATTTATACACCCGGTATATTTTGTTTTGGTTAAGATACGTCTGGTCAAAAGCAAATGGTTCGGGGACGGTTTACATTTTTAAGGGTTGTACCCTGTAAGCTAATAGCCTATTGTACTTAGATAACACTGCGTTATCGTAGTCTCAGATACAAATAATGATATGAAAATTTAAAATGCGAGTTTTCATTTCTTTGAAAGCTATCATGTCGCAATATTCGCAACAATAAAAACACCACGAACATTTCTGAAACTACAGTATATATATATATATATATATATAAGTACGTCTGAACCAGTGACGACTCTACAACAGATTTTATCCATCGGATCACCAGCAGTGATGGTAATACAAGGCTGAAAATACATTCTGTATATATAATTCGTCTAAACAACAGCCCAACAATGTTAGATCTGTAAATTTGCGGAAGCAAATTTTTTGTTCTTCCCTGGCCGGGATTCGAACTCATGCTACTGAGATATCGTGGCACCAAATCGCCTTGCACTATGCCCGACGCGCTAGACCACTCGACCACCTAGGCCTTTTAAAATGACTGAATAATAGCCAACGATAAATCTTTTGGGGCGATGGATCATATAATTATGATACAGTACACTACAACATATAATATATAACAAGTCTAAATGGGTACAACATCACCAAAAATAACAATAAAATGAACAAATCTTAAATATTTCGGATAACAGATATCCTTCATCAGTATGAATATGATGTAAAATGAATCTATTCTGATTATAAAACTATAACAATCTTGAAATTTATACAATAAAACAGTTAAACCCGAACATCATAGAGACACTTGTACAATTTTAATTTTTTTTGTAAACATGACGTAGGTTATATAGCTATTGACAACAGAGTCTGCAAAGATATGCTTTAAATAAAAATAGTAATGTGCGAAATGAACTGGTACAATTCTAAAATTTAAAAGATGACGACCGTTACGATGTTACAACAACGATTGAGTGGAAATACATTCCCAATAAATATAGCGCGTCGGATACAGTGCAGGCGATTTGGTGTCACGATATCTCAGTAGCATGAGTTCGAATCGGCGAGGAAGAACAAAAATTTGCGAAAGCAAATTTACAGATCTAACATTGTTGGGCTGATGTTTAGACGAGTTGTATATACATATATATATATATATATATGTAAGTGCTGTAAAGTAGCCAACACTGAACACTTTTTCACCAGCACAGTAACAAAGCAGCGATACAACATCTATGTTACATCTAATTGCAAAACGGAAAATAGTATTTATATTCTTACTTGTGGAACTTGCAAGCTGCAATATGTTGGCGAAACAGAAACTAAATTCAACATCAGACTTAATAATCACTGGTCATTTTATACCAAAGGAAGAAACTGCCCAATCATGAGACACCTCATCAGAACAGGAAATACTTTTGAAACTATCACCTTTCAAATAATAGAGGTAAACCAAAATTGGGACACCCAAAGTAGAAAACAGAGAGAGATTTTGGATGCATCAGCTACGTACTCTTGAACCTGATGGACTGAACGAGAGATGAAAACAGTTTTATCCAAAACAAAAGGAATAAATCCTGAACTTCATACTATTTAACTAACACAACTATTTGTTTTGATTTAAGAATCGCAATGTACATTAAGCGGCAAAAATATATTATAGACATGTACATTAAGCTGCAAAATTTTCTTTACAGCATCCAATTTTTCACCTGGATAGCTGCACACGCCTGATGAAGCTAATTTGTTTAGCGAAATATTGCGTGAATATATAAAATATAACAACTATTTTTATAACACTTATTCGTGTGTTAAAGTTACATTCTTAGGCATTTATATAATTTTATTTAGTAACTGCATCAGTTTATTTTCAAACTGATCCACGCCTAGATAGATTGAATGTTGATTGTTGCTATTTTTAGACACAAGAATTTAAAACTTAATTTCTTAATGTTGTTATACGGTGTTAATTATTTTTATTTGTGTTGTACCTCAGTTTTAGTTGTACTCTGCATGCTTATTGATATGAATGTGCTGTGTTTATGCATTTTAACATATGTTGCTTTTAACAATCCCTTTTCTTTCATTTTTGCTTATGTGCTTTGTCTATATGCCATTTTGTTTTTCTTTGTTGACATATTTGTTTGTTTTATAGTGATTAAGATTATAACACAATGTTGACTGCTGTACCCTTATTTTGACATTTTTACCTATTATGTCTGTTTGTTTTGTTCACACATTGTTGTCAATATAATGGAATTTTATGCGACTGTCATACAAGTGAGAGGTTTTATTTTAGCTAGCTATAAAACCAGGTTTAATCCACCATTTTCTACATAAAGAAATGCCTGTACCAAGTCAGGAATATGACAATTGTTTTCCATTCGTTTGATGTGTTTGAGCTTTTAATTTTGACATTTGCTAACGGACTTTCCGTTTTGAATTTTCCTTGGAGTTCGGTATTTTTCTTATTTTACTTTTTCCAGAATGTTTTTATGTTACGTATATGTTATATGTATTTGATAACTGCAAAAAGCTTATGATTATGTTGTTAAATGTAACCGTAAGTAAGTCTTTCGTGTTCGTTTTCGTATAAAGTAATCGACTACTAAGTGAAATCGCATTGTTCCCGATTGTATGAACAGTTACCAGCTTTTTGACATAAACGAAACTTAACAAACTTCATATTTTTCAGAATAAATATGGCTTCCACTCAAATATGTGGACCATGTTCTAGGATGGACAAATTAGCCACAGCTGTAAAATTTTGCACTGATTGTGAAGACTCTTTATGCACAGATTGCGTCCATACTCACAAAGCAATCAAAGCTCTTGCTTCTCACCACTTGATCAACAATGAAGTTCAAATCGACAAGGCGTTTAGCATCAAAAACACTTGCATTGATCATCCAGATATGAGTTTAGAGTTTTACTGCTCGAAACATGAAAGCTTATGCTGTCGTACATGCTCCGTGAATACCCATCGCACATGTGGCAAAATTTTACCGATCGGTGTTGCTTCACGCGGAATAAAAACCTCAGTGATGTTAAACGATGCGACAGAAGATTTAAAGGCTTTATTGAAAACTGCAAAACAATTAGAAGAAAACAGAACAAAGAACAAGGAAAACATCGGAAAAGCTAAAGTGACCACTCTACAAGAGATAGCCAAATTTAAACGTGAAGTAATTCAAGAGTTAGATCAACTAGAAAAGAAATTAATGGTAGAAGTTGATGAGACTGAGAAAAGGCTTACAAGAAAGGCAGAATCTGATCTTTCAGACATTGAAATCCGACGAAAGGCAATCATAGATATGTCAGAACAATTGGAAATTCTTACAACGCACGGCTCAGAAATCCAAATAATGATACTGTTGAATACTATTCGAGTGGATATTTGCAAGCAAGAGAACGACTTTCAAGATATTATCCCGTCTTACGAATGTAGTGAAATTAACTTCAAGGCATCAGCAATTAAGTCCACTCTTAATTCTCTTGGATCAGTGGAATTAAAATATGTTCCTTGTTCAATTGTTCACAGACCTCATAAACACGCAGAAGCCCAGATACCGTCAGAATATGACAAAATGCCATTAAAACAAAAAAATAAGAAAATTGATGTTCCTTATCGAAATGGTTACATCTTCAATATTTTAGTAACGAACGACAATAGATTACTGCTATGTTTTTCCGGAGTCAAGAGTAAAGCATTATCGTTATGGTCAAAGACAGGAGACCACATTCAAGACTGTGCACTTACGGAATCGGCGTGGGGTATAACTATGATACCAGGAACTCACGAAGCAGTTGTAACATTACCATCCATTAATGCGGTTCAGTTTGTTGACATAACCAGTATGATACCAGGTACAGTAATGAAAGTTCCCAACACGGCCTATGGAGTAACTGTTATTAAGGACATACTAGTATTAGGTGGGAAAGGAAAAGTTTATTTCCTCAGTATGACAGGATTTCACTTGAAAACATTCAATGTTGGGAGTGATTACTTGCTTTCACTAAAGGCAAATAAAGCGAATATGATCTATTGCTGTGAGACAAGTAGTAGTGCACTCCATTGCATTGATATCAATGGAACTGTTATCTTCTCATATAAATCTCCTGATTTCAAAGGACCAGTAGACTTGGCATTTGACGGTAAAGAGAATCTGTATGTAATAACCCGGAAATCAAATAAATTACATCGTCTTTCATTAAATGGGAAGCTTCTCGACATCCTACTGAAGGCAGAAGATGGATTACGGCAACCATATGCTGTTGCCTTCAACAAGAATTATACTAAACTGTACATAGCAAATGGATATCATCGTGAAGATAAACAAGTATTAGTATTTGATTGTACATAGGAAAGCAGGAAACTCTAAAGTGACTTATCATTGTTTTATGATTGTTAATTTGTCTGATCACGGTTTGTTTTGAAAATATTTATTGAGTTTTGTTTTCCACATTACGCACATCAGTATCACCATCCTTATATAATTGGTCCGTGTTAAATTAACAGCTGTTTACCATCCTTACCGTATTCAATATGATAATTAAATGATATACCTGTACCGGTATTTACTTTAGGAAAATTTATATGAATTGTGGAATTAAACAACATCATACTTTACAGAACGTGTACAGAAATCCAGGGGTGGGAAGGGGGGCACTTCCTACATACAAGATGATAGGACTTACCACTGGAATAGGTCACTTTTTCCGGCTTGAGAATATGTGAAAAGGTGGGGAAAACTATCAGAAATATATCATAAGATCATAAAAATTCCAATTACTTGTTTATGAAAAGCCCTGTCATTTTTTCAAAGCAGAAAATCTCGCCGTAAGTAAACATTAGATACAGAGTCTTAGCCCTCAATATTCCTCTTGTCCAACACACCACTCGAAACCCAACCAATATGGGAAAAGGTTACATTTTTACCTAAGCAATATATGAAAAGGTATAAAAAAAATTGAAGAATTATATGATAAGGGTGGGATAACAGAATCCCAGCGACACCCCTATGAATTAAGTATTGGATTCCCCCTTCCCCCGAGACAGAAATAGCATACTTATAATCTTGTTTATAATATAAGAAGTTCTTTAAATGTTGTCTTCAGTGAAAATTATCTAGAACTATATAATTATATGTATAAATTGAGGTAAATTATATGGCCTTCCAAATACCGTTTCGATTCCTAACATCACTGAAGAGACATTAATTGTCGAAATCCGGATATGGTGTACAAATTTTTGCACCTCATGTTTGCGGTATACCATCTTTTCCGCAAGTTTATTGTTTTCTGTTTGGTAATAGATTATTATAAGATCCATTTTGTTACATCTGGTGATCCGTTTATTTGGCAATCGCCAATGGCAGTCAGCAGGGTTTAAGAACATCAGTTGTTCGACTTGCTAGTCAAATGCGTTTTGTTAAAATATACTTTTTCACTCTTTTCGTCTTTTGGAAAATGTTGTTTGTGCTGTATTTAGACCCTTCTACCAAGAAATTTGCTTTGCATGCACACGTATAAAAATTGCGGTTTTTATCCAACGCAATCATAGGTTTGAACGTTGTTTTCAATTTAGACTTGTATATATATATATAGTTGTATATACAGAAATGTACACAGCCATGTATCGCCATCACTGCTGGTGATACGATGGAGAAATCTGTTGAAGAGTTGTCACTGGTTCAGACGTATATATATATATATATATATATATATATATATATATATATATATAAACATAACTCTGGATCTTACAAAATTATATTATCCCGTTCCGTTCAGGTAAACACCATGGCTTGCAAGGATTTAAGAAAAAATTGGTTAATTGGTTTAAAATTAAACCCTGTCCGTGGTTATCAAAGTTGACTGATGAGTGATCTATCCATTGATCTATTAAGGAACTTGTGTTGATATAAGATAAGACCATATTTTTGAACAATTTAGTTTATATGACATTACCATGAAGCCAGTGATTCAACATTAAGAATTTATTCCCAAGTATACGAGAGGCGAAAAATACCTAAGGGGATTCATACTCATTAGTCGAAAACAAAAAACGTTACAAAGACAAGCAATAGTATACAAAACACAACACAGAACGCAGCAGACTGATCAACACAAACCGAACAAAATGGGATGATCGCAGGTGCTCCGGAAAGGTAGGCATATCCTGCTCCAAATATGGCATCCGTCCTGTTGCTTATGTAAGTACGAACCCAGTGATAAGTATAATTCAGTAAGTGACATTCGCGGAAAAGAAGTTGTGGTTACGACAATTGGAAAACCATATTATCTATGAAACAGATATTCCATAACGGGCAACAAACTCGTGATGGCTCCATAAAATTGTCTTAAAACTTTTGTTCTCGACCGACCCTCTTTGACAATTTCTATATGTACGTCCAGATTTGAGACAGACTTGTATCTGTTGTTCTCTTATTTCAAGTTCGATGGGTTAGATGCCTTTAACATAGCCACAAACCTTTGAATTATTTAGTGAGAGGACATCATCTACTAGTATATAGCGGAATGCTAATGCTAGCTTCTTATGATTCTTCTTAAGAAGCTCCTGTACGAAGTTTGCTCCATACGAATACAGGAATAAGTCGAGAAGAAGAGGAGCACAGTTTGTTCTCATAGGAATGCTGATTTGTTGAAAAACACTTCGTCCAAACGTTACGTTGTCAATCAAGAAATCAAGTATCTTGATAATTCCAGTTTTAGAGTTTTTTTGTTTGAATCAGGTTGAGTTTTTACAAAGTATGACTTAGCCCTCTTAAGAAAAGATATCTAAGTTAGACATTCTTTTTCATGAAAAAAAGCAGGGCCAGTTCTTTCACGTTGTCTTTTAGTTTAAATGGGGAATACTTGTGTAAAGGATAGACAAGACAAATGTTTAATACTATTACACTAAGACAGATACTTATATTGTAGGTACTCTAACATATCTTTTGAATTTGTTAGTATCTACATCAGTTTCACACAGCCCTTGTAGTTTCACAAAAACTTTGAAGCCCGGCTTTGATTGGTGATAAAATTGATGTTAACAATTTAGAAAGAGGTTTTGTGGAGAAGTGATAAGACCCAACAATATAACTTTGTTTGTTAGGACAGTCATGAAATTTATGTATCCATTACAGTGAAGGAAGATCCAATTCTTCCTCTTTCGAAGAAATTCAAGAGGAACGTAGACACCTAAAGAGACAAAAAGTTGATCAGAAATCTTTTGTTTTGCTTTATTCTTAATCCTTAGTCAATTTGTAGTTAAAACAGCCTATCTGAGCAAATGCGACTTATATTACAAATTTCACAGCTCAATTTAAACTGACTGTAATGTATGACTTTGATACAAAATACTTGAAAATTTCATTTTGGACTACAGGAACATAAACTTTCAATATCAAGATCAGTTTTGTTGATTTTTCCTTGTTTGTTATTCTATTTTAAAGACTTTCCACAATTTTTACAATGAGTCTAGTAAAAATCCAAGGTATTGAAGAGTCAAGGAATATTGACCCCTTTTTCACCTGGTGTCAGTAATGGGACTATTAACTGATCAAAAGTGCGGTCATGGTCATTTAACTGTTTTTATTTACTATCAGTCAATAAAATTTAAGGTATAAAATTTCATTTGAGATTATAAATGGGATTTTGTGAGTTTATGCAGTGTTTACATCAGGCTATGTTATCTGCCAAATACATGGTATGACGCAATGATATAAGGGTAAAAATCAAATAATTTCATTAAATCTTCATGACGACAATTTTTTGGGGTAGTAAACAACCTATGTTTTAATGTTTAACACCACAGAAACAACTTACTGTCCATTTATAACAATTTAGGACATTTTTTATATGAAAGCATATTGTCAGGGTGGAAAAAGCTAAAAATAGCACAAATTCAGGTTTAAGGCTCTAAATTTGCAATATCTGACTTTTGCCCCAAAAAGATTGAAATGTGGCTACTATCATTTCAATTGATCAGTTAAGACAAAAAATCAATCGTTTTCTGATTTTGTGGTTTCACCGCATTTCACTTAAAGGTGTCAGACCACCAATTAAATATCCCTATCTGTTCAACCAAATTTTGCAATTTTCACAGCTTTCTAAATATTTTACCTTAAGTTTAACTTCATAGAAACCAGGTATATCCTGAATTGTACATGTATCAGCTTTCTGCATGCCAATTTTCAACATACCTTTAAAGCCTTCTAACAAAAAACTGACCTTCAAAAGAGGTACTCAAAAATAACCCTGGTTTCTGGAAATCTTAAATTAGTATACTATGGAGCGCATTAATCCTCAATTTTTAATGCAAACTCATAGACAAGTAAATTTTGGCTCAAAATGGTCTAAACATATTTCTCTTTCACCAAAGTTTCATTTCTGCAAATTTGTTGGTTAGTTTAAGTAAACAAGGACATCAAAAGCACTATTTTGTGTCAGAGTAGGGCTACTTTACATACGTTCTAAATTAGAGGAGTAATTGGTGGTCTGACACCTAAACACCATGGCTTGCAAGGATTTAAGAAAAAATAATTGGTTAATTGGGTTAAAATTAAACCCTGTCCGTGGTTATCAAAGTTGACTGATGAGTGATCTATCCATTGATCTATTAAGGAACTTGTGTTGATATAAGATAAGACCATATTTTGAACAATTTAGTTTATATGACATTACCATGAACCCAGTGATTCAACATTAAGAATTTATTCCCAAGTACACGAGAGGCGAAAAATACATAAGAGAATTCATCCTCATTAGTCGAAAACAAAAAAACGATACAAAGACAAGTAACAGTATACAAAACACAACACAGAACGCAGCAGACTGATCAACACAAACCGAACAAAAATGGGATGATCGCAGGTGCTCCGGAAAGGTAGGCAGATCCTGCTCCAAATATGACATCCGTCGTGTTTCTAATATAAGTACGAACCCGGTGATAAGTATAATTCAATAGGTGACATTCGCGGAAAAAGGTTGTGGTTACAACAATTGGAAAATGCCCATATTATCTATGAAACAGATATTCCATAACGGGCAACAAACTCGTGATGGCTCCATAAAATTGTCTTAAAAACTTTTGTTCTCGACCGACCCTCTTTGACAATTTCTATATGTACGTCCAGATTTGAGGCATACTTGTATCTGTTGTTCTCTTATTTCAAGTTCGATGGGTTAGATGCCTTTAACATAGCCACAAACCTTTGAATTATCTAGTGAGAGGACATCGTCTACTAGTATATAGCGGAATGCGGAGTTAAATGCTAATGCTAGCTTCTTATGATTCTTCTTAAGAAGCTCCTGTACGAAGTTTGCTCCATACGAATACAGGAATAAGTCGAGAAGAAGAGGAGCACAGTTTGTTCTCATAGGAATGCTGATTTGTTGAAAAACACTTCGTCCAAACGTTACGTTGTCAATCAAGAAATCAAGTATCTTGATAATTCCAGTTTTAGAGTTTTTGTTTGAATCAGGTTGAGTTTTTACAAAGTACGACTTAGCCCTCTTAAGAAAAGATATCTAAGTTAGACATTCTTTTCATGAAAAAAGCAGGGCCAGTTCTTTCACGTTGTCTTTTAGTTTAAATGGGAATACTTGTGTAAAGGATAGTCAAGACAAATGTTTAATACTATTACACTAAGACAGATACTTATATTGTAGGTACTCTAACATATCTTTTGAATTTGTTAGTATCTACATCAGTTTCACACAGCCCTTGTAGTTTCACAAAAACTTTGAAGCCCGGCTTTGATTGGTGATAAAATTGATGTTAACAATTTAGAAAGAGGTTTTGTGGAGAAGTGATAAGACCCAACGATATAACTTTGTTTGTTAGGACAGTCATGAAATTTATGTATCCATTACAGTGAAGGAAGATCCAATTCTTCCTCTTTCGAAGAAATTCAAGAGGAACGTAGAACAGACCTATAACTATTCAGGATTTCCTCTATTGAAAGTGTCGTAGAGGTATATGTTGAGTTGCCAAGTGAACTGTCAATGCCTAATTTGAAAAGAGGTTGTGGTTAAGACAATATTATTGGAAAATGTCCATTTTATCTATGAAACAGATTTTCCATTACCGTACCGGTCAACAAACTCGTGATGGCGTCCGTAAAATTGTAGTAAAATTTTGTTCTCGACCGACCCTCTTTGTCAATTTCTATATATACGTATACAGATTTGAGGCAGATTTACTTGTATCTGTTGTATCCCTTATTTCAAGGTCGACAACAGAGTCACAAACCTTTGAATTATTTAGTGAGAGGACATAAACTACTAGTATATAGCGGAATGCGGAGTTAAATGCTAATGCTAGCTTTTTATCATTCTTCTTGAGAAGCTCCTGTACGAATTGTGCTCCATACAAATACAGGAACAAGTCGACAAGAAGAGGAGCACAGTTGGTTCCCATAGGAATGCTGATTTGTTCAAAAACGCTTCGTCCAAACGTAACAAATATATTGTTAATCAATAAATCAAGCATCTTGATAATTTCAGTTTCAGAGACTTTTTGAATCAGGATAAGTTTTTACAAAGTATTATTAAGCCCTCTAAAGACAAGATAGATCCGTTAGCCATTCTTTTTTATGAAACATGGGGTTTACAGAATAGAGAATAATTGCCAAAAAAAAAAATGAATAGAGTGAGCAAAAATAAAAATAAAGAATAGAAAACAATGGGGTGCAAAAATATAATAATAACTTTTGAAAATAAAAGAATTGGAAAATACAATACTGATTACAGAAAAACTATTTGCACGAAGAACAGAAAATCATGTAATAACAGATTAATTTAATAGTAAACAAATTTTTTATAAGAAATTTACAGAAAACGCAATGTTTTTAAAAATTAGGAACATTGCCCCAAAAATTAAAGAATACAGAAATTAAGGACCCCATCCAACCTTCGTGACTGGCATGCCTGGCATGCTTAAAGATATATAAGTAAATGTATCTATCCTACCAAAATCTTCTGTGTCGAGGATAACCATGGTATCCTAGTTCTAGTTGTGACGGATCTGAAGAAATACTTATAACTCTTTAAAACTTTTCTTTACAATTCTTGATCAATGTAGATAGCTCTCCAAATCATTTTTTTTTTATATATAAATATATGTTTTCAGTATTCTGGAAGAAAATGAATCCAACTGTTTTTTTTTAAATGGCTAATCATCCGGCAGTGTTGATAGCTTGTTTTTGGATATATCTCTTCACAACAATCGACAATCTATAGTGTTATCAAAATAAAATGAGTCATCTCTAGCTTTTGTAAAATCAATTTCAAGTAACGTCAATATTATTTTTATTGAACCAAGATGTTTCATGCAGCTATTGTAGTAATTTTAGATTGCAATCGAGGAAAATTGCATATATCCCTTTGATTTGTTTGAAAATAAATTGGAAATTTCCCAAGTTCAGATTTAATGATGCAGCCAAGGATAAAGACAAAGTCCTTACTTAAATTAATTGCATCATACTTGTATTTTAGATGTCAACAAGATGTATAATACTAATCACTAACTGTATAAATTTTATTTCTGCTGAAATAAAGTATTTTTTCATTGTTGTGTAGTAAGGGAGACGACCTGTAAATTCTTTGTAATAACTAAGGGCTTAACTCAGTCGTGGTATCAGTGACGATAATTTATCTGTTCAGTGTATTGTTGTTTTATAATTTCGTTCTATTTTGTAAACACATGTATGTATATGTTCATTTGTAATTTTCATTCGATGATAGTCCAATGTCTGGACTTTATATCAATAAAAATTATTTTCTTACTCACTTACTCACTTGTGTAATAGATACATACTTGTCTACTAGAATCAAGCTTGTCTATTAGAATCCAACTTGCCTATTATATTCATACATGTATATTAGATTCACATGCGTAATTCCATAATTAATTACTTATGATATGCTTAAAAGGGTTTCTTCGACCACTGTTAGCATAACGAAATGAGATTGATTAATTCAAATTTATACCCAGATATCTGCATTTTGAAAACCAAACCAGATTTATATACTGAAATGTGAACTCTGTTGAACATTTCTTCCTGCTTTGTTAAAAATCATAACCTTTGTTTTGTTGATATTCAAATTAAACACTAACCGTTGCAAAATTAAAAAAAGCATATTAAGCTTTTCTTGTCATCTTTTTGCTGATCTTGATAATAAAACGATTCCATACATTACATACATTCAACAATGCAAATCTTTTTCATTGAAATTGATAAACACGTGGTGATAAGAAAACATGGAAACATTTATTGTATTTGTTTCATGTTTTGTCTAATGAAACAATCCTTAAAATAATGGATTTTATATTCTTAACGTTTCTGATTTCAGTTGTACAATTTGTGGCACATGGTGAACTAACGCTGAAAAGTATATGATATATATAAAGAAACTCTAGTTGTTTGTACAATATTTGTCCTATTTTCATCATTACTTTGTAGTTTGTATGTATCGCAGCATTGTACTGATTTTGCCCGGTATGGCCCGTCTATTGAACATGAATTATCATCTTATCTTATACGTAATTCACAAACCCCACACTTTTCAACATAATCGCTGACCTGAAATAACGGCAAATAATCAAAAGAAACAATTTGACTTTTTAATTACGAAGTTAAAATCAGCATTTCATTTTTACCTGTGAATTATTTGTCTCTTATATTTTTTTCTTCTCTTCTTTTCTTCTTTTTTTACTTTCTTTCCTTTCCTTTTTTTTTTTGAAATGATAGGTTATGTTTCTGGTTTAGTTTGTTCGTAGTTTTAATTATGTATTTTGTAATATAACGTGTACGTTTCAAATAAAGCATTAACAGAAAATTATCCTTACATCGTCTCAAAAGTACCTAAAATAAGAAATTTAAACCCCGCCCTTATGTACTAGTGAATCTCTTCCGGCAGTGTACTCTTATAGGTCTTTATACCTTTTGGAAATAATAATACACTAATATAAAAATTCACGACGTGATTTCTCCGGGGTTTCATTTACGACAGATTAAACACACTAAGAGTGGTGAAGGAAGTCATATCCCGGAATGAAAGTACGGACATAACGCTTCTTGGTAAAAAAAAGGGGGGAGATAACTCCGTTGCGACAGACAACGAAAAAGTATGTATAAGATTTTTTTTTAATATTTTAATATTTCAAAGAGATATGGGTCATTTTCAAAAAATGTCGAATTTTCAGTACACCCATGCTAAATTTTTTATTTCTTATGGAAATTTCAGTTGTAATTGTTTAAATGAAAGCTTGTAGGATTTATGATTCAGAACATTAATAATAAACACGATTTACATCTATTTTCATAAGATTAAAATGTATTTAAGTCCGATTTTTGGGTAATTTGTGTGCGTACAGTTTCAGAAAAACACATTTCAAATGATTTATTTCCGATTTTCTGATCGCCTTGATATCTGCAAAAGGGAATTTTTAAGAACGTTAATAATTACTCTAACGAAAAATCGTAGCTTCTTTATCATTATATGTAACATTTTATCTACAAACTTAATTCAATCCGCGTACATGAAGTTCATGTCCATCCTGTTACCGCTACTTAAATCAGCCGTTAAATTATTCTCCCTATGAATATTGAATTAGTCAGTGTTGATTTCAAACGTGCAAAGTAACCTTTACATTTAACACAGCACGTTTCTTGAACGACAGTGTAGAGAAAAGAAATTTCAAGACAGTAAGTGAAAAAAAATAGAGGGTACTTTTTTTCATGTCTATGCTGTTACCAACAATTTTGATTAATTGCACCAAAAGTATACTTGTAAAAAGTGCAATAACGTGTTGGAAACCAAATTCACAACAGAAAAACATTATCGCCTCACCAAAGGGAGTAGTTATTTCACAACAGCATTCGAAAATGAAGAAATTTGTCTATCCTGTTATGGCTATCCTGTTACTATGGTTGCTATGGTTACAGTAACAGGATAGACAATTGTAGACAGAAACGTCGTTAAAAAGTTTATCATAACATATAGTTGCAAACAGAATGAAATCTTTCGTTGTTTGAACTCATCTTAAGGTTATAACGTCTTAATCTTCCCAATTTAGCATTTGCAGGTGCAATACTGATATCGGTAACAGGATAGACAAAAAGGTAACAGGATAGACAAAAAGGTAACAGGATAGAACTTTATATACATGATATAGTGATATATCATTAACGTACGTTCCTGTTACCAATGAAAAAAAGACAAAAGTAAACTAACATGTGAGGGATTTACTTGATGTTGGGTTTATTTGAAAGAGAGAAAAAATGCCGAACAATATGAATTGCTATCTTAGACTTGCATTACTGGTGGTAATTTTTACAACCTTTGAAAACCAATTTTTAGAGGCATTTTTCAGTACAACCTGGAAAATTGGCAAATAATCTATCATTTCGCAAAATGAATATATATAGAAGTTTATTCTCTTGGAAACCATCTAATTGGCTACGAAAAACAAGCTTAAAATTTTATCTAAACCTTTTCTTAATAACCCAAAAATCCTTTTGAAAATGGTAACAAGAGAGACAAAATATTGTACCACCTATCAAAAAATGTTTCAAGATATTCTTGTATGACATTATTAAGATTGCATCTTTTAATATATTGTTTGTTTTGATTTGCTTATGTAGAGGGTTGTTTGAATAAGTAACTTTTAATAAATTTTTCAATTTCAAAATTCGACATTTTTTGAAAATGACCCATATGTAAGCACATGACAAGCGAGGTACGTAATGCGTTTATACTATCCATTATATTTCACGGAATAAAAACTTCCTTATTAATTTTGTTTTGTATAAAACGGAGGGAAGGAAATAAATGAAAATCAACATGAATGCTCTTAAAAGATAAATATTTTATAAATACTTCTGAAGAAGGAGCGAAAATAGAACTGTACAAATTCGCCTTACAAATTAATCTACAAAAACCACTGAATAATAGGCTCCTGACTTGGGACAGGCGCAAACAAAATATGACGGGATTAGTAATGTTTGCGAGCGCCCCCCTTGTCCCCGGCCACTTACCTGGGACATAGGTGTAACAACACAGCATAAGAACAAACTGTTAGAATCATTGGGAAGTGCTTGATACACTAAATCGAAACGAAGCATTAAAAAAGGGGAAAAAGACACAAAGTACCGATCTAAGATGACTGAAAGTAAGTTCAAAACCAGATACAACAATAAATAAATAATGTTTTCCACTGTAGGGATAACAAAAACAAATAAACATTCTGATTTTTTAATTTCCTCTAGATATCTTGCGCCCATTTTTGGTTAGACAGTGTTGACTCTCAGCCGACCAGCTCTGTCTTTAAGCCTATATCCTATTATTTTTTTAACATATAAAGGTACATAAAAAAAAAAAAATCCCTACCAACCCTAATTGTGTTCATCATGTGACAATCAATACAGATATATTAATTTTTGGCCTAAGCAGTGCATTTGTCTAGGGTTCAATCCCCGTCTGGTACAGTAGTTATCTATAAGGAAAACCATGCCTCACCAATATAATTACCCACTGATATTGACTTGCATTTTGAGAGTTTGGCTACAGTTTACAAATGGATACATTTATATTGGTATATTGCTTCTTAAGGTGGGGGAAGTGTAGCGGTGCTTTCTCTAATCTATGCAAATTTATTGCTACACTCAAAAAGCTATGCCATAAACTTTTAGCCCAGTTGACCGTGAATACTCGAGGGAATCAACAGTCCAATAGCAAGTTATTTAGTACAGTCATGTAAGTCCGGATGGTTTTTTTTTTTTATTGAAAGCTTCTGTTATAAATTTTGAAAATCCTGTTATCTCACTCATGCATAACTTTTATTGCATGTTAGTGTTTGGCTTTATCCTTTGTTCCTTGATGATTTAAACAGCTCCTCAATGTTAATTTTAGGTTTTAAATATGCAAATATGTTTGCCTACATCATATCTACAGATACATTCTGTCAAGATGTACATTTGGTATAGTGCTATTAGTAATGGTTATCTTATAACTACCAGTGGATCGACTCCTCTGTTGGTAGACTGCTAGTCAGTATGACAATTGCGTAGTTTCCATAACGACCCATAGAAGAAATTTCCCAATAAGTAGTAAAATGAATGGGCATTAAATTTCTCCATACATTTGGTACCAAATGAAACTTAATAAACTATATATTTTTCAGAATTAATATGGCTTCAAGTCAAATATGTGGACCATGTTCGAGGATGGACAAATTAGTCACAGCCGTAAAATTTTGCACTGATTGTGAGGATCCCTTATGCACAGATTGCGTCCATACTCACAAAGCAAACAAAGCTCTGGCTTCCCACCACTTGATTAAAAAAGACGTTCAAACTGACAAGGCTTTTATCATCAAAAGCACTTGCAATGATCATCCAGAGATGGGTTTAGAGTTTTACTGCTCGAATCATGAAAGCTTATGCTGTCGTACATGTTCAGTGAATACCCATCGTACATGTGGCAAAATGTTAACAATTGATGTTGCTGCACGCGGGATAAAGACATCAGTAATGCTGAACGATGCGAAAGCAGATTTAAAGGATTTATTGAAAACAGCTGAACAGTTAGAAGAGGAAAGAGCTAAAAACATGGACGGTATCGGAAAATCTGAAGCGACCACTCTACAAAAGATAGCCAAATTCAAACGCGAATTAACTCTAGAGCTAGATAGACTATATAAGGAATTAGTGACAAATGTTGATGTAGCTAAAAATAACCTTACCAAAAAGGCCGAATCTGACCTTTCAGACATTGAAATCCGACGAAAGGCCATTGTAGATATATCAGAACAATTGGAATTTCTTACAAAACATGGATCAGAAAGCAAATATTGATGTTGTTGAATACTATCAGAGTGGCAATTGCAAAGCAAGAGAACGACTTTCAAAATTTGATCCCGTCTTACGCATGTAGTGATATTACCTTTATAGAATCAGGAATAAAGTCCGCTCTGAATTCTCTTGGATCAGTGGGAATAAAATCGGTTCCATGTTCAATTGCATACACACCCCATAAACACACACAAGCCCAAATTCCACCAGAATATGACAGAATGCCTACAAAATTCAAAATCAAAAATGAATTTCAAGTACCTTATCCTGACGGGAGAATATCTTGCATTGTAACCAATGATAATAGGCTACTGTTATGTTTTTTCGGAGACAAGTGTAGAGCATTGTCTATATGGTCAGGGACTGGAGACCACATTCAGGACTGTGCTCTTGCTGATTACGCATGGGGTATAGCTATCATACCAGGAACAAATGAAGCAGTTGTTACATTACCATTAATTAAATCGGTTCAGTTTGTTAACATAACCAGTTTAGTACCAGGTAAAGTAGTGAAAGTTTCTGACAGATGCCAAGGACTAGCAGTCATTAAGAACATAATAATATTAGGTGGGATAGGAAAAGTTTACATCTGCAGTATGGAAGGAAGTCTATTGAAAACATTTGATGTCGGTCGTGGATGCTTGCATTTATTGAAGGCAAATAAGACGGATATGATCTATTGCTGTGAGGCGAAAGGTAATACACTCTATTGCATTGATATAAATGGAGCTGTTATATTTTCATACTCATCACCTGAATTTAAGGGACCAACAGACATGGTATTGGATGGTAAAGAGAATCTGTATGTGACAACCTGGGGAACTAACAAATTACATCGTCTGTCACCTGCAGGGAAGCTTCTTGATATCGTACTGAAGAAGGAAGATGGATTGAATGAACCGTATGCAGTTGCCTTCAACAAGAATTATACCAAACTGTACATAGCAAACGGACTGGGAACTGAAAATAAAGAAGTGTTGATATTTGATTGTGCTTAGAAACTGCATATAACTCTACAAACTTGCAAACCTAGTTTCACTTGATATTTGTAAAAATGCCTCCACAAAAATAGAAACCCAGTCCTGTAGGGTTTGTTATTCCGTTTGGAGAATTTATGTTGATTTGAAGGAAATTACAAGAACACCATATTTTACAAAGAACTCATTTTGTTTTCTGATATTACCACATAGCCGGTGATTAATGCATAAATGAAAAGAAGTTATCCATAAGGAGTGAATATTAATTTACTGTTAATTGGCCAAGATGTTTTTATAAGTAACTAGCTATCTCTTAAGTTTTATAGTGTATTCCTTGTAAATGATGTGTCTGGTGAAGAAGTAATACTGACAGTTCTAATCAAAGTTATACAGATACTCTTTCAATTAAAAAACATATTTTAAGCATTTGAATTTGCAACTCTAGAGGAAAGATTATCAAGCACAGAGTTTCATTTACATAAAAAAATATTTACAGTGTTGTTATGTCAGATAGAATTAAATATAACTCTTATTTGCACTACTAACATGTTCAATGGAAGAGAAACTTCTTTGTTTGTGAATATATCATTAAAGAAATATCAAATATGTTCATATTTTATTGTGAACATTTACAGCACAAATTTACCATTCAAATTGTATGTTTTTGATAATGCACTTTACAAGAATTCAAAACACCAATGGAAACTCGTTTTCAGATTAAGATCGAAATTACTTTATAATTTGTTTTACTACTATTTTCCAATGAACAATATGCAAAATGGCCCTAGTACATAATTGGTGATCAAATGTTCAGCATTAAATGGAGTGAAATAGGCAAAACAAAATGTAGTGTACATATATATGTGTTTATCTGTTATTAGCTAATCAGCTTCTGCATGAAATTTTGTGGTAAATAGGTAAATATAACTGTTTATAATTTCGCCTTGCCTTATAATTAAATAAAAGATTACAATGCAATTATATAACAACAGTTTCTTTATTTAAACTTTATGACACTTGTATTATGAAATATTTTGAATGCTCCGGTTTTCTTTAAATACTTAGATTTGTAAGGTTGTTGACAGATATGTCTTATCTGCTAAACGGATGCTTTGCAGGTTTCATAAGTATTCTAAAATAAGGAAATATATCTATAGGTCTGTTGTTTTTTTTTTTGTTAACTGATATTTGACAATTACGGAAGCGTATTAGGGCCATCGTTTTTTGATTTTTTTTTCAAATTGTCGACTTTAATCTTGGAATTTCCAACTTTAATCTTGGAATATCTAACTTTAATCTTGGAATTTCCAACTTTAATCTTGAAATTATCAACATTAATCTTGGTATTATCAACTTTAATCGTGGAATTATCAACATCAATCTTGGAATTATCAACTTTTATCTTGGAATTTCAAACTTTAATCTTGGAATTATCAAACATTTATCTTGGAATTATCAACTTTATTCTTGGAATTATCAACATTAATCATGGAATTTCCAACTTTAATCTTGGAATTTCCAACTTTAATCTTGTAATTTCCAACTCTAATCTTGGAGTTATCAATAATAATCTTTGAATGATCAACATTAAACTTGGAAATTCTAAATTAAATCTTACGTCCCTCATTAGTCTTACACCCATTTTTCCGACTTCATTAATCGAGTGAATCGCTGAATTGTAACATCATGAATTTTGGCTCACTGGACTCTCGTCTCTTTACTTATATACACTATTTTAATTTTAAAATGCATAGATTCAGGGACTTTATATTTATGTAAATATAAAGATCCTAATTGATTAAAATACCACAATTGGCAATTAATATAAGATTTCTAATAACATTATAAGATATGTAGAACATAGATTACCCCAAATCAATATAAAATTATAAAAGAACAATGGATATCAATATAGAATGTCATTAAAACAGTGTCATATATATATATATATCTCGCAAAATTATGACCCATAGTTTTGGCATATTCACGTTTACCCATTAATAGGAAGTTACACCCCCTTCTCCCCCTTTTCATGGATATTAGGCTTCATGAAGATATACAAGACTTAAGATTCACGTCTATTTTTCTTTAACATTTTACAAAAATTTTAGATGCGAAAATAGTATATATAAGTAGATTACGTTTACGGAGAAACACAATTAACTATGGGCTAGAAGTTAAATATCAGTCATTTCCAAGATTACAGTTGATAATTCCATGATTAAAGCTGGAATTTCCAAGTTTAATGTTGATAATTCCAAGATTAAAGTTGAAAATTCCAAAAATAAAGTTGAAAATTCCAAGATTAAAGTTGATAATTCCAAGATTAACGTTGATAATTCCAAGATTAAAGTTGGAAATTCCAAGATTAAAGTTGATAATTCCAAAATTAAAGTTTGAAATTCCAAGATTAAAGTCCACAATTTGAAAAAATAAATAAAAAAGGACGGCCCTAATACGCTTCCGTAGACAATGCATATATTTTTGAACAAAATATATGAAAAGACTGGGATATTTGCTGTCGCAGCTGCTCACCCCTACCAAAGAAAGATTGAAGTGCCCCTTGAGTTTGTTTAATGTTAAGGTCATTTTGATCAATGTTTGTAGAAATGTCTATGCATCGATATATTGTAACGATTTTGGCCTCTTTTGTAAATTTAAAAAAAAAAAACTGTTCTTCATTTATTAGTGTAATTATAAATTCATGGTCGAACGATTCATCAAATGAACAGTAAGAGTAAATGGGTGGCCCATTTTTAGACTGCCTCAGATGTAAAATAGTTTATGCGATTGTGTACGCAATACAAATTAAACTAAGGATAATAATTAAACAATCTCTTAGCCACAAGCGACTGTTCATATCATTTTCATAAATTTACTAGTGTCAGATATGCTTGAGCACCCCAACTCCGTCAAAATTTAAAGATAAAATTCGATTACAATCAATTAGACAAAGATCGATTTTCGGTTCTAATTGATAGTCAATTTATATGTATTTATTTACAATTTCGTATCATAGTTTCAGATTAAGTAATATTACATGTGTTATGTATAACTTTCCAGTCTTGTGTTCATGTATGCATCAATACATTTTTATTCTTTGAAATATGAAATTATCGAAAATTTCACGAAAACGGTAACAAACACACTTCTAACATCCCGATACATAATTTTGTTCTTGTGTACCTAAAATAAGGAAGTTAAACTCCGCCCATACAAAACATGAACGACTTTTGAACACCAGTATACTACTGTTGCCTTTATGTATGACATATCTATTAATAAATGAAATAAAAGGGAATATAACTCCGTTGCAACAGAAAACGACAACAGTATGTATAAAATACCATTTTTTTTCCTTTTTATTAATAAATACTTGTACTTTCCTAATTTTTCAAAGGAGATGTTCACTATTACATTGTACAATGTACAAATATACTCTGAAATAACGATTTGACGTTGTACATTAGGTGTCTATGATATATTGATACTTGTCGATCATTCCTTCCCGATATAACATGTATAAGATATATAACTTTGTTTATTCTTTTTCTTTTTTTGGGAGGAGATTTGATATGTTTTGCTTTGTTGTATGTTTGAATATTTTCAAATGTAGTTTTACCTAAGACAGACATTTCTTTGAGATGTAAAACGAAATGAAAAGGGGATAAAAAGCACAATATTTCATCTGTCAAAAATTTTGAGAATGAAGATAAAATTTCATTGCATCGATTCGCCCCTCAATTCTTAGTTGATACAGTAGTCTTGACCCGCCTAATTTTTTCTACAAAAAAGTTCGCGACATTTAAGATAATCGAGAAAAATATCTTAAGGATACGAAAACAAAGCATTAATACTTCCACATGTTTTACTTTTATAAATACAAAAACATGTGTAAAATAATACATCTCTGTCATATTGAAATAAGCTTCATTTGAGATTATTAATTTTCAATATCATGACTTAAAGCTAAATATACAATTAGTTGTGTACATATTAGTGCTATTGAATTTGATTTTGTTATTGTTATTGGATTGTTCTTATAATTATAGCATTAATAATATTTTAATACAGACAAACATTGAATTGAATTGAATTATTCTGTTAGCCGAATTAATCATTACAATCGCGGATTTAAAGGTGTGCATCTTGATCTTTCTATGTTTTCTGGACCTTTTGTTTTTTGTCTACAATTTGCTGTATATTGTGTTTGTTTTGATTTTGGATTTACGCATAATTTGTCATTTTTGATGTAAGTTTACTTCGAAAAGTATACACATACACATAGGGCCAAGGGTTGATTGAGGTATATTAATAACTTTGTTTACCAGACAGCAAAACCCGTGCAAAAGTGAGGCGTTCAAAAATCTCTTTCTGACGGATCCTTGTGTGACCTGTTGAAAGGCAAAATTGTGATATATGTATATCATTGGTAATTCTACAAGGAAAATAATTTAGAAAATTGGACTAAAGTATACTGTATTAAAGATGGGAAAGAACAGCGGTGCTTCCCTTCTTCTATGTAGATTTATAGCCAACCTAGGATATCTGTGTCAGTGAAGTAAATACATATTTCAGTTGCCTATTAGTCCCCGATGATGTATCAACACCTCAACAGCATTCCTGTACTGTTACAAAAACACAGATATTGTTTAACTTGAACTTGCTGTTATAACATTTATGGAATCCTTTTAGTGTAAGAATTGTATTCCCCTCATGAATAGTTTTGAGTCTTGTTCTTTCTTTGATATTGGTCCTTTTTAGTTTAATCAGCTGTTAAATGTTTAATTTGGGTTTCTGATTTTCGATAAGATTGTCCATGATCGATACTTGCGAGACATGAATTGTCGAACCGTTAATGTAAGGTATAACCACTGCTATTTAAAGTAAGTTCCGCGGGGAATTGACCAACTAATAGCCAGTAACTCGGTATACACATCTACTGCAGTAAAATTGTAAGCGTTATTGCTAATGGCATAAAGCGGACTTATTGTTAAACACTAAAGAAAAACATGAAAGTTCAAAGTTGATAACGCAAATGGCCACACTGGCGGGCATAAGTTTGTCTTTATCAATGTTTAATGATTCAAATCAAAAGACACGGTCAAATTATACTGGCTTTTCTGTAGTTTTGGTAAATTGTCTGATTGTCCCCTAGGTATCGTTTCCTCTATTTTCAATTAGGAGTTATCGCCTCCAAAAAAACTGTTTTCGAATAATGTTAACGTTTTGCCTACTAAATTCTAATCCATTACAGATAAAAAGAAAGATTAACAGAAAATAAGATCATCAATACAAGACCTTAATTAGTGAATAGGACTAAAACGAATTGACAGGTTATTGGAATTATTACACAGGACTGTAACAATATTTTACTATTTTACTAAAATCATTTTTGACTCCTTTGGAATTCTTGTCTATTAACATTGATTTTAACAAAAGTAACGTTATTACCTATTGTCTTGATATCTGTAAAAAAATAAATAAAATAGGTACAGATAAACCCCAAATAGCAATGGATACTTAAATATAATCAGCAATATACCGGATCTGCAAGCATTTGATATCTTATCAAGGCGAATATGATTAATTTAATCCTGTTATATTTTTTAAGAGAAAATCAATGACCTACATTTAGCTTTAATGCACTTTAAAAGCTGTCTATTTGAAAGAGAAAAACGTTCCTCCGCGAAACCTTTGATCACGTAAAAGGTGAACATAAATATCAACATACTTTATGTTTCTAAAGAGAGCAAATCTGGTTGTAGGAAACCTGTAGTTATCATTCCGTTCGGTTTGTGTTTTGCCATTTTAAGCCCTTGTGGCTATAGAGTATTTTAGATAATCATAAACGCCAGTCTGATTATGGATTTAAATCAAGTACATGTGTAAGAAAATTCAGGGCTTTCTTCTGGAAGAACCCTTATAACTATAATTGATGATGTGTTCCCTTTGGAACGGTGTGGAATGTATCAACAGTCACTTCCATTGCTAAAGCTGACTTTGAGATCTGTAGGTTTTTCGTTTTTGCCATGACGATGCCATTTGTCATCGACTTATGAGTTTGAATATTTCTCCCCCTCTCTTTTAAAGTTCATTTTCAAATAGCCGTCTTTATTCGTCTAAGAATAATTTGCTGAGGGAAGGGCTCAAATAAAAGACAAATTGTAAACCTATCTATACAATTTGTATGGAAGGAGCATGGCTTTTATGTACTTATATATTCATTTAGAAACTGTTATGTTTTGACATTATGTGTAATAACATATTTTGCATATCTATTTTTACCATCTGTCTGTCTAAATTATTGTTCTATCCCACACAGTACACGATGCATATTCCTCTTGCTTTGTATAGGCAAGGATACAGTTTGGACTATGTATATATTGTTTTCTTTGGCAAAATATTACAAAGGCGATAATTTGAAAAATTTAAAAACCTAATGGACATTCAGCAAGCAACAAGCAGTCAATTGGGAAAAACATATATCCAACGTTTATTTTTTTTTAATGTATATAGTTTTACATGTATTTATTTCTACATGTAGCAATATAAAGTCAACAACTAACAGTGCAAAAGCTAATTTTTAACGATTGTAATATAAAAATAAGAAGATGTATAATTGCCAATGAGAAAAATTCTCCACTAGAGACCAAATGACAAATAAATTACATTCCCGACACTTTACTTTTAAGTACAGCTCTTTATAAGAACCAGGCAGAGTGCCATATACATGTGATATATGAAGGTTCCAGATTTTATCTATAATTGGCCTAGTAGAAGCAGTAAATGAATACTGCTAAAACAATAATTTTGAGTGGGAAAATATGAGTGGTTGCCATGGTAACGGACACTCTATTTTTTGGTTGTTAAGCGTGGTAAAATCTTTTAAAAATCAGCTCAATCACTAAAATTCAGAGCCTGATTATGAATAGTATCATGCATTTTTCATTAATGTTCATATGTAACATTGATACAATTTGGTTTAAGCTTCATTTTAGTGAAGATTGCATGTCAACCAAATTTGTAAATTTTTTGAAAAATTTTGCCAAAAAATGCATATTTTCAACTTTTCTGAAATAGGAATTTTTGCGAAATTATCAAATTTTCTGTGGTGTTTTTCAGAAAAGTGCAAATGTGTACAGAATAGTTAGCACTGTAGTTATGAAGTTTGGATACTACTTTACCAAATTAAATAGAAAAATGCGTGGGACTTTCTTTAATTTTATCACCATAGCAACCAATTTTTTCCTTGGAAACGGATTTATTATTTGCAGAATATTGCAGTTTAAGAGCTTAAATGTCCTGAATTGTTTCATAACCGATAAGAAAATACATAAAAACATCCGCTAACACTAAATTACCATTGTTAATAGTTGCTGACTTCAATAGTTACCACGGAAACACATATTATCCATAGCAACATCCATTCAAAAACTGCATAAATAGAAATTTATGTAAAAAAATACATAAATAGAGGGTGTTTATATTCAAATTGGAATATGACTGCATGCTTTGCTTCACTCACAGTCTTGTCTGTTCTTTTCATAAGGTTCAACAAATGTAATATATAATTTAACATTGGGGTTGGAAGGTTGGGACAAAAAGGGGGGGGGTAGGTTTATTTTTTTAAAATATCATACATGTAGATTCTTGAAAAGATAACGTTTGGTCGGAGAGCCTGATTATAAATAGAATCAATTTTTTTCAGAAATTTCATATATAAAATCGATACTAGGTTTTAGCTTCAGAGTTTAGTTAAGGAAGTTCGCTTGTCATCTTTTGGGATTTTTGTCAGATTTTCGGAAACCTCTGGTTTTATTCATTTGAATGCCTAAAAAAATTGGCCATTGACCCCATTTTTCTTTTATAAATCTTTTACATGTATAATGATAAGCCATTTGTAAAAGTCTTATAAAATTTCAATTATTCTTTAAAAGTTTTTGAGAATGTAAACTTGTCATGGATAAAGCTATGAAAAGTCAAGAGAATATTTTCCCGCCAAAATTATAATGGCTAATATCTGGAAAACAAGCACATTGACCTGTACATTTTTTTAATCTTTTGATTCCTTTATTAATTCCCTATCGATATTAACTAGTGTTTTGAAAAGTGAATTAATTTGAAACTGAGAAGCGAACTCCTTAAGATTGCAGTTCAACCCTACTTTTAGATTTTTGTTAAAATATACAAAAAAACACTTATTTTCATTTTTTCTGAATCATTGAGTTTTGTGAAATTATCAAATTTTCTCATGTGTTTTTTTTTTTTTTATTGAAAAGTGTAAATAAGTAAAGCATAGCTAGCATTGTAGTAACAAAGTTTGAATACTACTTGACCAAAATAAATAGAATATTGCGTGGGGCTCTCTTGAATTTTATCACCATATTAAAGTATTTTCCCCTTGGAAACAGCGTTATTATTTGTTGAATTCTGCAGTATAGGGAATTCAATATTCTCAATTGTTTCCAAACCTTTATGAAAATACATAGAAGCATATATATACTCTAAATCTAAACTACAACGGCTAAGTATTATTACAACAGTTGCCATGGTAACAAATATCACCCATAACAACATCCAATCAAAGATATATAATATAATTTTATGTAAAAATTATATTAAAATTTTCATTTTCTAATGGGAATATAACTGCATGCTTTAATCTGTTTAACTCTCAGTCCTGTCTTTACTCCTTGAGAAGACTCAACAAATTTGAATATATACACTGTAGCATTTTGGGGGAGAAGTGGAGGTTTGGTAGTTTTTGTTTGAATCTTTCATAAATCCATATAAGGAAAATTGAGAGGTTTAGCTATAAAACCAGGTTTAATCTACCAATTTCTACATAAGAAAATGCCTGTACCAAGTCAGTAATATATGACAGTTTTTATCCATTTGTTTGATGTGTTTTAGCTTTTGATCTGTCATTTGCTTATGGACTTTCTGTTTAGAAATATCCTCAGTGTTCCGTATATTTGTTATTTTACTTTTTTCCTACAACATTTGGTTTCAATCTGGTAATCTATTGTTATTCATGAAATGTTACTAACAGATGATGGACTTCATGGGAATTGCAATAGCACATTCTAGCTTTTGTGAAGGTCCATGTAATTTTTGAAAGTATTGCTCTGACAATATAATGTCCTTCACCAATGGGAATAAATTATGAAATTTTGGCAAAATTCTAATTTTCCTAGCACAATAACTTTCACAAATTTAATCCAAACAGCAAGAGACTCAACTTGAAATCTCACTTATAAATATAAGCTTACAAACCAATAATAGAAACATTTGGTTTAAGCATTTCTAAACTGAAACTGCAATGACAAGGACAGACAGATGGACGGACTGACCAAAAGAAAACATATAAAGTCATGGTCTTTTAAGAACACTTCACACATAACAAAGGTAAAATCTCTTTGTTATTACTGTGCTACAATCAGGATAATGCAATGCTAAGGTGTACATTAACTACCTCAGATATACTGCACAGTTCAAATGTACTCATACCTTTGAGGGCTGATCCTAGACTTTGAAAGTGGTGTAGTTCCATAAAATAAAAATAAACAGCTGCGCCATGAGCGCATGTTACGCCCGTCGCTTTTTCAAAGAATAAATTTCAATAACTTCTCAATGTCATATCACAAATTCATGAAAAACTAAAGGGATATAAACCCAACACCAAAGTTCGGCCGTTAGGTTTTCTTGTTTGGATTGTTTTACATTGTCATTTTGGGACCTTTTACAGCTGACTATGCGGCATAAGCTTTGCTCATTGTTGTAGGCCGTATGATAACCTATAGTTGTTAATTTCTGTGTCATGTAACAATTATACACATCTCCTGTTTTAAATTAACAGAAAAGATGACAAAAATCTAGATGAAAGTCGAAAAATATTATATGGTATGTATGACAGAAAAAAAGGGCTCCAGAAAGGTTCTTCTAAGATGGTCACTTTAAGGCAAATTATACAGTTGACATGCAGTGGCACCAACAAAATTCAAACTTGATCTCTGTTTTGTGGTAATAAGCATTGTGTATATATGTTTCATAAGATTTGGTTGAGGCAAACTAAAACTATAAAATGGAAACCAACTTTGTGCCGACTATTGTACTGACGGACATGGGTTAAACCTGCTACCCCCCAATTGCGGCGCGGCCATTACAGTGTTTATTTTAGTTTTTGCCCTTGTACCTTGAAAACAAATGTGTGCAATGCACGGGACATTGGAAATTTGTTCTTTTATTTCACATGGGACACTAAAGTCTTGTATTCATGAAAGATTACATCTTGTTGGGACTAGAAAGCATTGATAGTTACAAAGAAAAAAAAATAAGATTGGTATGTACTGCGCTGATTCTAGTGTTGCAGTTAATTCAATAAGACCATGTGTGGAACTTGTCTTCAAATTATTACTGTTATTAATCTTGTATTTATGCAGACATTATCAGCTTAGTGGTTTCATTCCAAATCTCGGGATTAATGCAAAGTCTTTTATAAAGGTTACAGAGACAGATACAGAAAATAGGGGCGTAATTCATGTAAAGGTTAAAAAAACGTTGAGAGTAGCAAAACGATTTTTTTTGAAGATTCAACCTAAAAAAAAAGGATACCTTTTTACATGTTTACTATCTTAAAGAGAGGAGGGGGATTTCAGAGGGATAAGAAGTGTGCTTCAGCTGACCCCCCCTCACAACACACACACACACACAACAAGATCTAATGTTATCGGAATCATAATTTTATGAGATATATATAGTACGATGCATAGTAAGGAATGATTCATAATTAATACAATTATTTTGCACAATTCCAACTTAGTAGATGTATCTATTTGTTTATCTCGGAGATCCTGAATTCCAATTGCGGGATAGTAGTACAACAAAGGAGTTATTAATGATATGTTAATAGCTATATATTAAGAGGATTCCATTATACTGGACTTCGGATATTAACGATCACCAATTGACTATTATTATTTTTAAGTCCCCACCAACTTAAAATTGTTCAATTTGCCTGTCCGTCTATCCGTCAGTCCATCACACTTCAGTTTCAGTTTAGAATTGCTTTGACCAAATGATTCTATTATTGGTTTGTAAGCTTAATATTATATTACAGGTCAATTTTGTGATTTATGCTGGTGGAATAACATCTCAGACGGGTGTGTGCCCTGAGAAATTAAGAATTTTCTTATAATTGTTAAGGGCCATATCTATCTTGCCTTACCATAAGCCAGGTTGGCCCGGCAATCCCATGAAGTTCATCATCTGTTAACTTTCAAAAATTGATTATCAGATAATGAACTCGAAACAAAGTCCGACCAAACGCAATTATCTTTTCAAGGATCTACTTGTATGAAACATTTTAAAAAAATCAACATACCCCACTTTTTTTTCCAAACCCCCCAACCCCAATATTACATCATATATTACATTTATTGAACCATCTGAAGAAAAATACCAGACAAGACTGTGAGTGAAGCAAAGAATGAAGTCATATTCCAATTTGAAAATAAACACCCTCTATTTATGTATTTTTTACATAAATTTCTATTTATGCAGTTTTGAATGGATGTTGCTATGGATAATATGTGTTTCCATTGTAACAATCGAAGTCAACAACACTTGACGATAGTAATTTAAAGTTTGCGTTAGGTTTTATGTATTTTCTTATCGGTAATGAAACAATTTAAGCTCTTAAACTGCAATATTCTGCAAATAAA
Organism: Mytilus coruscus; assembly: GCA_017311375.1. Classification (NCBI taxonomy): domain Eukaryota; kingdom Metazoa; phylum Mollusca; class Bivalvia; order Mytilida; family Mytilidae; genus Mytilus; species Mytilus coruscus. The sequence continues at coordinate 21,929,172 of CM029608.1, read as the reverse complement.
ACTCCGTTTTCAAGGAAAAATCGGTTGCTATGGTGATAAAACTAAAGAAAGTCCCACGCATTTTCTATTTAATTTGGTAAAGTAGTATCCAAACTTCATAACTACAGTGCTAACTATTCTGTACAAATTTGCACTTTTCTGAAAACACCACAGAAAATTTGATAATTTCGCAAAATTCCTATTTCAGAAAAGTTGAAAATATGCATTTTTTGGCAAAATTTTTCCAAAAAATTTACAAATTTGGTTGACATGCAATCTTCACTAAAATGAAGCTTAAACCAAGTTGTATCGATGTTACATATGAACATTAATGAAAAATGCATGATTCTATTCATAATCAGGCTCTGAATTGTAGTGATTTAGCTGATTTTCGAAAGATTTTACCACGCTTAACAACAAAAAAATAGAGTGTCCGTTACCATGGCAACCACTCATATTTTCCCACTGAAAATTATTTTTTGAGCATTATTCATTTACTTCTTCTACTAGGCCAATTATAGATAAAATCTGAAACCTTCATAAATCACACTCTGCCTGGTTCTTACAAAGAGTTGTACTTAAATTAAATAATAAAACCTATATGTTTTTCAGAGTACTAATGGCTTCTAGTCAAATGTGTGGACCATGTTCTAGGGTGGATAAATTAGCGTCAGCAGTAAAATGTTGCACTGATTGTGAAGATCCGTTGTGCGCAGATTGCGTAACAATGCACAAAGCAATCAAGGCTCTCGCTTTACATCATTTTATCAGTGAAGAAGTTACAACTGACAAGGCTTTCAGCTTCAAAAGTACTTGCATTGATCATCCAGATATGAGTTTAGAGTAATAAACATCATATTTTACAGAGAATTTATTTTTCTTGATGACATTACCACAAAGTCAGTGATTAATGCAACATTGGTGTAAAGAAATGATACATAAAGAGTGAATATTAGTCTTCTACTGTAATGAGCAATCTCTAAGTGTAAATTTATTTCCCTATTAAGATTTCTGGTAAAGCGGTAATTTTGACACAAATTCTCTTTCAATTTCTCATCTTTTAAGCATTCCATTTGCAATTTCAGAAAAAGATTAAAAGCATAGAATTTCATAGACATAAAAATAATTTTGACAAGTGTTATTGTCAAATAGAATTTACGACACCTAGCATATGCACTAGGAAACATGTTAAATCAGCTGTCTGCAGAATTCATTTATATATTATGTTATTTCGAAAATCTAAATAAAATTGAGAATGGAAATAGGGAATGTGTCAAAGAGACAACAACCCGACAAAAGAGTAGAAAACAGCCGAAGGCCACCAATGGGTCTTCAAAACAGCAAGAAAATCCCACACCCGAAGGCGTGCTTCAGTTTACCCCTAAACAAAAATGTGTACTAGTTCAATGATAATGGACGTCAAACTAAACTCCAAAGCATATATTTATCTTTCAAATTTAGTTTTTCTAAATAACACAATATTCAATTCAATATTGATTTTCTGATTAAGATCGAAATTATTATATCATTTTACAATATTTTGAAAGAAATAAAACTTAGATTGACCAGCTGTGTGACAATATAAACTATATTTCTATATTTTCGTCATAATTTTTTTTAATGACACCAAACAGACCCAAAATCGTATATTTTTCGATTAGCTGTCAGAAAATTACCAGCAATGAAACAGTTGCAGATTTAGCTATAATTTTGCTTGAGTGCAAATGAAGGACTAGAGATGAAATAAAACTTAAGAACAGAAAGCTATATTATAAAATAAAATATATGCTAACATACAACATGTACAAATCAATTTACATCTAGGGTAGATATAATTTGCTTATATGTTTTTTTCTAATTTATTTTCTTTATATATACTGGATAGTCTTGTAGAGAGAGTCTGTCCTGTGTGTTGTCTACTATCACACAAATTAGCATTGCCATGAGGTGACTTCTAGATATCAATTTAGTAATGTTGGTGTATTGCCGTTCTGTTCAAAACGAATAAAAGAAATTGTAGCGTATATGCTATTTGAATTTAGTCAAAAGAAAAATGCCGAATTTACGACAGATCACGATAAATGTCATATAGCATATAAACAAGCACTGTTATGTATTTTGTTTTTTACTATTGTAATAATTCTATACGTTTTGTGAAGTGATCCTGGCAAATAATTATTTTTTATTTATTTCCTTGACAGATAAATTTATTTTCTAGGCTGTTTGTACCATAACAAATTTGGTTTTTTTTCATAGATGTTTTAATGCCAATTTGATTGGCTAGTATAATATCTAAGATTATTATTAATACTCTCAATACAGGAAAAACAACGGTAATATTGGTTCTATGCTCCCGTAACATACAAACAAACAAGCCTCATTATTATTTGTACAAATTCGAGTTGTTTATTACAATATAAAAACTAGGCTATGTAGCTTTCGTTAGTCGAGTAAACAAATTCTTATGTCTTATAAATGTTTCATGACTGGCGATTTGATTGGCTAGTAGGATGGTATAGTTGATCGACTGTTTTACAACCCTAGATAAAGCAGATGAGGAAAGGCATTTCTCGACAAACGAAAGCTATATTTTTATATGGCCTAATTGATCCAATGCGTAGGACGCTGGGATTCGAATCCCACGGACGAAATATAAAAAAATTGGGCACACAAATATTGTTGGGCTACATTTGAGACAAATTATATATATATTACACTACATCCTGAACAAAAATGAAAGCTTAGTATTTAATTAGTTAATATGATATCTCGAACTGATATGTATTGTTTATTTTATAAATTACTGCAGTCCGTGACTCAACCTGAGGACTTTTATCTAAACTGTTAGATTAATCAATTACACCTTGGATATCATTGAAGAATCAAAATACAGTCAACACTGGTAATATTTATATATAGTTACACTTTAAAATTAAATTTTGACAATAAACTTGAAATATTAATTCAATATTTAATAATGATTAAATTATTGATAAGCTAATACACGGTATAAACATCGGTATATATATAAATAAAAGAGGCCTTGAATAATTCATTGCCAAGGGAAAAGTCGCCCTAAGACCAAGGCTAAGGATGTTAACAACTTTAGTTCTGAAGAATTGAGATCGGGTAGGGATGTTGATTGATTTTTTAATCGTATTTATGTAAATATCGATATGAGATGTTTTGACAAATGAAGGTTGAGCTTTATGTGTTTTCTTAATCTGTAAAACAGTTATTAAATAGCATACCTAGCTGTTCAACGTCTTTTCGTGAATAGAAGACTCTGCATCAACAACAGGAGATGTTGCATATACGTCAATGAGATATTTCCTGAAGAACATAAGAAAAATTCAAAGCCACCTAGAGGCCAACATACAGTCTTTAACAATAATAATGTGTCGTAACAATTGGTCATAGCTCACAATGAAATGAAGTAGGGATATGCTTGACTGAGCAATCGGCAAAAACATGGCATCGTCCGGTTTGATCAAAGACTTCAGATCAAATTACATGCATAAGAATGTCAGGATCCATCTACTTTCTATTTCAACCAACAATACTTGATGATTTATAGCAGTTGTGCTCCTAAACTAATATTTTTTGACAAATATAAGTATAGAACTTAACATCTCAAATATGTAAATACACAAGCAGAAACTGATTGCCATACATGTTCGCCCAATTTTAACGTGTTAACCAACTATATTGTATACAGAGAAAGAGAAAAGATTAACAGAGAACAGATCAGCAATACAAGACCTCAAAATGTGAATATGACTAATATACAAATAAGGAGATGTGTGATTATTGCCAATGATACAAAAGACATTGTAAATCGCAAAAATAATCAGCATTACGAAATCAACAAAAAATAAAGTTTATTAGGCTATCAACTTTTATTAACTCTATCAGTTTTTTCTTTATCATTTGGTTTACCAATAACGTTATTATCCATTGTTCTGAAATCTGCAATAGCTACAAATATACTATAAACAACAATTAATAAGCAAATATGAGCAGAAATACCCAGGATCTGCAAACATATCATTGCAACTGACATTGCCAATTGCCTGCCTTTGAGGGATATTACCTGCAGATGAGGACTTTTTATATATTTTAGCGTTTATCTTTCAGATTTCTTAGAAAGACAGACAGTGTAAATAAAAATTGTTTTAGGGTCACGCTAAAAAAAAGTCATAACATGGATACTGCTTGTGGATAAACAAGCTAATTGAGATCGAGTAACTGAAAAGCAAGACGGAAACTGCTAGTGGACTGTTTGATAAACAAGCAAATTGAGATTGATCTACAAATCATATAATAAGTATAAAATATCAGAATTTATTGTTTTGTGTATATAAATAATTCGATCCTGGCACGGAAGTGTAAGAATTTATTTCCCTACTAATTTTTCTGGTAAAGCAGTAATTTTGACAGTTCTTGAGCAAAGCACAAATTCTCTTTCAATTTCAAATCTTTAAGCATTCCATTTGCAGCTCTAGAAAATAAAGATTAATTATATAGCATAGAATTTCATAGACATAAAAAAAAAAATATTTACAATCGTTATTGTCAAATAGAATTTGAGACACTTCGTATATGCACTAGAAAACATGTTCAATGAACAGTCTGCAGAATTCATTGAACAAATATTAAAGCTGTATAGATATGTTATTTCGAAAATCTAAAGCATAAATTTATATCTTTTCAATCTCATTTTTTCTAAATTACACAATATTCAATTCAATATTGATTTTCTGATTAAGATCGAAATAATTATGTCATTTGTTGGTATACCATATCTCAATACAAAATATGCAAAATGACCCTTGTTCATAATTGGTTAACAAATGTTCATCATAAAAGTTGGTGAACGAACCAAAACAAAATGTTTTTATATGTGCTTATCTGTTATTAGATACTAGGTGCATGAAATTTTGGAATTTCGCAATAAAAAGGATAATATACCTGCTTAAAATATTGTCTTGCTTGTGATTTTAAAAAGTTTACAATTCAATTATGTAACAACTTTTCCCTTTTGTAAAATGTGTATTTCATGTGTAATGAGGTAGTTCATTAAAGAAATCTAGTAATAAAACTCAAAATAGTCTGACTTTGTCATGTCCATTATAATGATATTTCATAGCTTTCTGCATTAATTTTACTAAATGAAAAACAAACTTTCAACCTAATGAAAAATACAATTCAAAATTCACTAAAACTTATCAATATAATATAAATGGAGTTTTATTTACATTTATTCTAAAACCAGTTGTTGGCATGATACGGGTTGTGTTCTTCTCATATATTTTGTGATGGTATGATATTAAACCCTTAACCGGAGGGATTGTGCTTGATATTCATATGATGGAGACATAATCTTTCAATCAGTTTAATTCAGGTCTGGAGCTGGCATGTCAGTAACTGCTAGTGGTCCTTTGTTAATTTATGTATCAATGTCATTGTTTAGATTCTTTTGTAACCTATTCTGACATCGGACTCGGACTTCTTTTAAACTGAGTTTTACTGTGCGTTTGCTATTGCTGTGTGTGTTTTTTTTTTCTACATTGGCTAGAGGTATAGGGGGAGGGTTGAGATCTCAAAAGACATGTTTAGCCCCGCCGCAATTTTGCGCCTGTCCCAAGTCAGGAGCCTCTGGCCTTTGTTAGTCCTGTATGATTTTTAATTTTAGTTTCTTTTATTTATTTCGGAGTTTACTATGACGTCCATTATCACTGAACTAGTACATATTTTTGTTTAGGGGCCAGCTGAAGCACGCCTCCGGGTGCGGGATTTTCTCGCTGTATTGAAGACCCATTGGTGGTTTTCGGCTGTTTTCTGCTCTTTGGTCGGGTTGTTGTCTCTTTGACACATTCCCAATTTCCATTCTCAATTTTATTTATGAGTAACTAATCTATCTATTCTTTGCTGCCATTCAAATAAGCACAGACGATACATAACGCATTCTAAATAACACTTATAAATTAATAAAATACTATAAAATAAATGAATAATATTCTCTTGAAGGTTTCAAATTTCAATCATGAACCACATTATTAGCTGCTCCTATTACATGCATTAATTGATAATCTGATAGACAGGACTAATACCAATTTCATTTTTGTTTAATTCTTGATACTGCATAGTAGAAAAATATATCCAGGTGAAACTTTTTTTAAAGTTCTGCATAAAATCATTCTGTTTCAATTTTATTTCTTTACAATATTTAGACAGAAAAATGTTTAATAAAAGTTGACCAGCTGTGTGACTATATGAACAAGAACTCTACACTTTCATCAGATTTTATCAATGAAAGTAAACAAACCCAAATGATATATTCGTAGGTTTGGTAATATTTATATATTATTTCACTTAATAATTCATTTTAACAATAAGCTTGAAATATTATTCCAATATTTAATATTGATTAAATTATTGAAATTATTGTTAACAATAAACATGTAAAAGTAGTAGCTCAAACTAGAATGAAGTGGGGACAAGCTTGCAGTCGGGAAATACCCATCATCATCAGGTCTGATTAAGTACTTCAGATCAAATATATGAATAAGAATGTCAGGATCAACTTACTTTTATTTCAACCAGAATTACTTTATGACTTCAATAAGTTGAATAACAATTTTGACCAATTTTAGTTTTATACTTACGATCCGAAAACTTTAATACACAGCCAGAAATTATTAAGGATCTTGAGGCATGTTGTATAGTCAAGGAAAAAATATGAGGACTTGTTAAATGTCGCGAAAAAAGATAAAACAGGTTAACTAAAATTAATACAAAACCCAACATCCCACAGTCCTATATTTTCTACCGTTACTTTGTATTCGTACGTTCATGGTTTTAAAAATTAGGGTTGAGCTTTGAGGACGATTAATCAATATACACGTAAATTGTCAAGTGTTATTTTCACAAACTTGCAAAACGCTGTATGGTCAACTAATTGTTTATATACATATGTATAAGTGATTTTTTCACCGAAGTCTTTGATTTATTGCCGTATTTGATTTCTAGCAAACGGAAGGTGTTATTTTCATTGACTTACACATAGCTATATGTTCAACCAACTGTTTAAATACGTAAGAGCTCTAAGTCTTCTATCTAATTATTCTATTTACTTTTCGTATCTAACTCTTTTCCTTTATTAACCTATTGAAAATGTTTAATGTCACATCAAACTAACAATTTCAAGTGAAATGCATTATGTAAGTATAGAGCAATAATACCAAGCGCAGATGTAGGTGTATGCATGTGGATCTATCTATTTGATTTCTAAGCCTGGTTTTGTTCTTCTTTTTTATTCTAAATCTTTCAGCTTGTTGTGTTTGTTTTAAATCCGTATATGCACTTATGTTCACCTTTAACCTGTTTCAATCGGAAAGCGTATATGCTGTTGCGTTATTCTTTGTGTAACTAAACTTCGAAAAGAAATACCAACACTTCCTTTCAAAAATGATTCTTTTACCTCCTCCGCCAGGCAGTAAGACTATTTCGAATGTGGAGCGTCTTTTTGCACTTTGGGTGATGTATGAATACGCAGCCAAATCCTATCGCAATGGAAATTTTAAATCCGATGCTTCGTGAATGTACAGTATTGCACTCTTTACACGTTAAATAACACTTGGAACAACTCTACGAGGGGTTACAAGGTTACATGATCAAATGGAACATTTCGCTAATATCCTGCATATCCTAATTTTCCAATGGCAATTCAAATAACCCGCTTTGTGTACTGGAATCATTAGAAAAGCTGTCGATTAAAATACGAATCGTTTTCTTCTGCGAAAAATATGGCATAGAATGGCAAAGAGAATAGTTCAGGCTATTAGGGCCATTTATCTTCCATTTTATAGGGTTTGTATACTTCTGACACTGCTCTGGCCCTCTGGGGCTCGTTTTTCTGTACGGGGTCTTTTTAAGCAATGACGACAGTTTGCTTAACAACTATTTATTGAAAACATGCTTGAGACTTTTCAAGGAACCCTGAAGGCATCAGATGCCTTTTTCAAAACAGTTTTTAATTGGGCGTAAAGACATTCACGTAAAGTGAAAACGCTGACTTTAAGATCTATATACATGACGTTGAAGTCCGATTTTTAAATAACTGTTTATGTTTACAATCTAACAACATTTTGTTAAGGGAAGCAACTCTACGTTTAGAAACACTGCAACCCCACACACTATTGAAAGAACATGATTTTATTAACATGATTAATGTATATCTGGTATAAGTTTTTTTTTAATCATTTCCATTTCGTAATGCAATCCATGTTTTGCCATTAATGTGTTAATTACAATAAATGTAAAGTCAGCACCATTGTCAAATCCCGAACAATGAGCCATGCTCCTTCCCTTTTCTTTCAAATTTGAAAGCATATGTACCAGAAAAAACGGGTCGCAAAATATTCGGAAAAATTTACATTGAATTTCTACATACATTTTATACTTTGAATTCAAAACATTTATTCTCTTTCAAATTCTTAATTTACTTGGTTATTATTGATTTATTTTACCATTGCTAATTGATTTTTGTCGAGAGAAGGCACTTATAAATACAACATTCGATGTACTCTATTCATTAATTCGTAGCTGAACCATTCTTAACTATTTTTCCTGTCAGATTTTGATTCACTTCTGTCCATTTAGAACCAGTCTTGACCATGTTAAATCAAAACAATGTAGTTTTTGTTTTCATAAATTGTAGATGTCATCTTTAGTCATGACTGTTGTTATCTCCCATTACCGATAATATATATATATATATATATATAAACACATTGGACGTTTAGCAAGCTTCAAGTAATCAAAAAATTGAAAATGATATCCAACGTTAATCTAAAAAAATCAATATATATATATATATAAAATAAAATTAACTATTTTTATTTTTATGTTGCAATATATTAAGATATCTACTTACTACGTAAAATTAAATGATTCCCGATGCACATATGTTTTCTCTATTTAAAATTAAATTTATCAGCTTCTGCCGTAAAATTTTGTACTGATTGTGAAGATCCCTTATGCGCAGATTGTGTCACCACCAACAAAGCATTCAAGGCTCTCGCTTTACACCATTTGATCGATGCAGAAGTTCAAACTGACAAGGCTTTCAGCAACAGCAAGACCTGCAGTGACCATCCAGCTATGAGTTTAGAGTTTTACTGCTCGAATCATGAAATCTTATGCTGTCGTACATGCTCCGTGAATAGCCATCGCACATGCTGCAAAATTTTACCGATCGATGTTGCTGCACGTGGAAAAAAGTCATCAGTTATGCTGAACGATGTAACAACAGATTTAAAGGATTTATTGAATACTGCCGAGCAAATAGTAGAGGACAGAGCAAAAACAAGGAAAACATCGGAAAAGCTAAAGCGACCACTCTACAAACTATAGTCAAATTTAAACGTCAATTAATTCAAGAGTTAGATGAACTAGAAAAGAAATTATTGCCAGAAATTGATTAAAATGAGAAAAATCTTACCAAAAAGGCCGAATCTGAGCTTTCAGACATTAAAATCCGATGTAAAGCCATCGTTGATATATCAGAACAATTGGAATTTCTAACAAAACACGGATCAGAAATCCAAATATTGATGCTGTTGAATATTATTAGAGTGGATATTTAAAAGCAAGAGAACGACTTTCAAAATTTTGTCCCGTCATACGAATGTATTGATGTTAACTTCAAGGCATCAGAATTAAAATCCACATATAATTCTCTTGGATCAGTGGAAATAAAGTCGGTTCCTTGTTCAATTGCACACAAACCATTTAAACACACACAAGCTCAGATACCACCAGAATATGAGAAAATGCCAACAAAATTCAATCTCAAAAATGAATTTAAAGTACCGTATTCTAACGGGAAAATAACTAGCATGGTTGTAACGAATGACAATAGGCTGCTGTTATGTTATTCAGGAGACAAAAGTAAAGCAATGTCGATATGGTCAGAGACGGATACCACATTCAGGACTGTAAACTGGCTGCTCCTGCGTGGGGTATAGCTATCATTCCAGGAACAAATGAAGCAGTTGTTACATTACCATTCATTAATTCGATTCAGTTTGTTAACATAACCAGTATGGTACCAGGTAATGTAATAGAAGTTGCCGGGAAGCCCTATGGAGTAACAATTGTAAAGAACATGATAGTATTGGGTGGGGCGGGAAAAGTCTTTTTCCACAGTATGACAAGAAGTCAAATTAAAACATTATATGTCTATAGAAGTTTTTTTGTATTCAATGAAGACAGGTAAAACGAATATGATTTATTGCTGTGATCCAGAGGGCGCTGCACTTCATTGTATTGATATAAATAGAACCGATATCTTCTCGCATAAATCTTCTTCTGATTTCAATGGACCAGAAGACATGGCATTGTATGATTAAGATAATCTGTATGTAACAACGTTGAACACAGACAAATTACATCGTATGTCAAAGGATGGAAAGTTTCTTGACATCTTATTGAAGAAGAAAGATGGATTGGATCAACCGTTTGGAATTGCTTTCAACAAGAATTACACCAAACTGTACATCGCAAACGGAAGGTATGGTACCAATAAACAAGAATTGATATTTGATTGTGCTTAGAAACAGCATATAACTCTATTACATCACTAGTTATTCTTACCCGGTCATGATCCTGAAAGCCAATGTTGACTTTTGTATGAATGTTCTGTGCCCTTGTTCGAAGAATTTATGTTGATTTAAATGAAACTAAAAGAACACCATAATGTACAAAGAATTCATTTTATTTTATGATATTAACACAAAGCCAATGAATTATGCATAAATGTAAACAAATGATAAATAAGGCGTGAATATTACTTTATTGCTAATTGACAATGTCTTCTACTGTAATGAGATATCCCTAAAGTGTAAGAATTTATTTGCCTACTTATGTATCTTGTAAAGCAGTAATTTTGTTAGTTCTTGAGCAAAGCACAAATATTCTTTCAATTTCACATCTTTAAAGAATTGTATTTGCAACTCTAGAAAAAAAGATAAAAGCGTAGAATTTCATAGATACAAAAAAAAATCACAATTGTTATTGTCAAATAGTATTGAGACAATTAGTATATGCATCAGGAAACATGTTCAATGAACTGTCTGCAGAATTCACTGAGGAAATATTAAGCTGTATATATTTTATTTAGAAAATTTTAAGTATAAATTTATCATTTAAATTTTATTTTTAAAATAGCACAATATTCAAGTCAATATTTATTTTCTGATCAAAATTATTGTATCAATTGTTTGCCTACTATATCTCAATGCAAAATATGCAAATTTCACATAGTTCATGATTGGTGAACATATGTTAAACATCAAATTGAGTGAACGAAGCAAACAACATGTATTTTACATGTGCTTATTTGTTATGAGATAATAAGTACAAGACATTTTGAAATTTCGCGATAAATAGGAAAATGTACCTGTTTATAATATTGCCATGCTTTGTGTTTCAGAAAAAGATTACAATGCAATATATAAAATTTTTATTTTTTTAATATTGTATGTCATTTGCATGAGTTTTATTGATGTAGCTCATCAAAGCAATCAAATAAAAAATCTCAAAATAGCCTGACTTTGTCAATCCCATTATAATGTTATTTCATAGTTTTCTGTACACAAGAGACCAAATTACACAGCAATTAACAACTATAGGTCACCGTACAGACTTCAAAATGAACAAAGCCCATAGCGCATAGTCAGCTATAAAAGGCACCGAAATTACAAATGAAAATAATTCAAACAAGAAAACTAACGGCCTAATTCATGTATATGTAGACAGCTCTCTCACAAGCAAAACCTATCTGTAATTTTTTTTAAATTTTGATAAAATCATTCTGTTTTACTTACATTAAATTACAATATTTTGAAAGAAGAAAACTAAAACTGACCAGCTGTGAGACAATATAAACTAGAACTCTAAGTTTTCCTTATGATTTAAATAATGAAACTTAACATACCAAAATGATATATTTTTCAGTTAAGCTGTCAGAAAATTAACAGCAATTAAACAGTTGCATATTTTGCTATATATTTGCACGAGTGAAAGATATGTAAATGAAGGGTTAGAGTTTAAATGAAAATTATGGACATAAAGGTAGATTATAATATAAAATAGCCGCAAACATACAAATAAATCTAAATCTAGGGTAGATATAATGTTTTCATATGTATTTTCTAATCTATTTTCTTTATATATATATGTAGAGTTGTCACTGGCTCAGACGTACTTATAAATATAATTATTTTCTGTGACTGTATCTTACATTAATTTGTAGGATCCTTTACTATAGATAATATAGCTGATCTGTAAAATAACATCTCCATGCCTTATATATCATGTACTGTAGTACGACGCTAGATTAAAACTGACGTGGAAGGTAACACCCGGCCACCGAAAGCTTCATTTTATGAAGCCCAGGTGGTCGTGTGGTCTAGCGGGACGGCTACAGTGTAGGCGATTTGGTGTCACGATATCTCAGTAGCATGGGTTCGAATCCCGGCGAGGGAAGAACAAAAATTTGCGAAAGGAAATTTTCAGATCTAACATTGTTGGGTTGATGTTTAGACGAGTTGTATATACATAATGTACACAGCCATGTATCACCATCACTACTGGTGATCCGATGGATAAATCTGTTGTAGAGTTGTCACTGGCTCAGACGTACTTATAAATATAATTATTTTCTGTGACTGTATCTTACATTAATTTGTAGGATCCTTTACTAAAGATAATATAGCTGATCTGTAAAATAACATCTCCATGCCTTATATATCATGTACTGTAGTACGACGCTAGATTAAAACTGACGTGGAAGGTAACACCCGGCCACCGAAAGCTTCATTTTTATGAAGCCCAGGTGGTCGTGTGGTCTAGCGGGACGGCTACAGTGCAGGCGATTTGGTGTCACGATATCTCAGTAGCATGGGTTCGAATCCCGGCGAGGGAAGAACAAAAAATTTTCGAAAGCAAATTTTCAGATCTAACATTGTTGGGTTGATGTTTAGACGAGTTGTATATACAAAATGTACACAGCCATTTATCACCATCACTGCTGGTGATCCGATGGATAAATCTGTTGTAGAGTTGTCACTGGCTCAGACGTACTTATATATATATATATATATATATATATATATATATATATATACTGGAGAGTCTTGTAGCGAGAGACTGTCCTAGGCGTTGTCTACTATCATGCAAAGAAGCATTACCATGAGGTGACCACTAGATATCCATTTAGTGTTGTTGGTGTATTGCTGTTCCGTTAAATAAAATATAAGAAAAGGTAGCATATATGTTCATAAAAAGCATTGCAATGATATATGAATTTATTCAAAAGGGAGTGGTCGAATTTATGAAGTGAACCTGGCAAATAATTATTGTATATTTATTTCCATGAACTGATAAAACATTATTTTTTTTGCTATTTGTTCCATAACAAATTTGTAATTTTTCATAAATGTTTTTAAACTGCCAATTTTATTGGCTAGTATAATATCTATGATTATTTTAATACTCGATATAGGAAAACAACGGTAATATTGATTCTCTGCTCCCTTAACAAACAAACAAACAAGCCTCACTGTTCTTTGTACACATTCGAGTTGAACATTACAATATAGTTACTAGACTATATAAAATGTACCTTTTGTCAGTCGAGTAAACAAATTCATATTTCTTATAAATGTTTTATGACTGGCGATTTGATTGGCTAGTTGGATTGTATAGTTGATCGACTGTTTTACAACCCTAGATAAAACAGATGAGGAAAGGCATTTCTCGACTAACGAAAGCTATATTTTGATATAGCCTAGTTGATCCAATGCGTAGGACGCTGGACACAGTGCATGCAGTGTTGCCACTATGTCACAGAAGCTGGTATTCTAATCCAACGGACGAAATATGAAAAAATTTGCGCAGTATGAACAAAAATGATAGCCTAGTATTTGATTAGTTGATATGATATCTCAAATTGATATGTATTGTTTATTTTATAAATTACTGCAGTACGGGACTCAACCTGGGGACTTTTATCTAAACTGTTAGGTTAATCAATTACACCTTGGATATCATTGAATAACCAAAATACAGCTAATACTGGTAATATTTATATATAATTACACTTTAAAATCAATTTTCAACAATTAGCTTAAAATAGTATTGCAATATTTAATAATGATTAAGTTATTGATAAGCTAATACACGGTATAAACATCGGTATATATATAAATAAAAGAGGCCTGGAATAATTCATTGCCAATGAGAAAAGTTATATCCCTTAGACCAATGCTAAGAATTTAAACAATTTACGGTCAGTGCTGAAGAATTGAGATCGGGTAGGGATGTTGATTGATTTTATCATCGTGTAAGTATTGATATGAGATGTTTTGACAGATACAGGTTGAGCTTTATTTTCTTTTAATTTGTAAAACTGTTGTAAAATAACATCCCTAGCTGTACAACGTATTTTCGTGACTAAAATAACTCGCATGATCAACATAAGATGTTGCATATGCCATGTATACGTCAATTACATGTAGATATTAACCGAACGACATAATATCATAAAACGACCCCTAGAGGTCAACATGCAGTCTGTAACAATAAACATGTTAAATAGAATATGAATTGACACATTATATAAATTATTGCCCAGGAATGTGACAATATTTGACTATTGTAGAACGTGTTTTGCCTATTATCTAAGAATATAAAATTAAAGATATTTAGTGTTAAACTTCATAGAAAGACAGATAGTGTAAACAACAAAACTGATTTTGAGGTCACGATGAAAACAACAAATCACAAGACGGAAACTGCTAGTGGACAGTTTGATAAAGAAGCAAATTAAGATCAATCTCTTCAAATCGTATCATCAGTATTTAATATCATGATTTATTGTTTTGGTGTATATGAATAATGTTATTATGGTACTGAAGAGATAAAATGAACGAAAGCAGTCCACCAGTATTGAAAAACATTTGATCAAATAAGCCAATGTAAAAGTTAAAATAAACACCAAAATACCATTTGTTTACCACAAGATCTATTCAGGCCCTGATGATCCTCTTAA
Organism: Mytilus coruscus; assembly: GCA_017311375.1. Classification (NCBI taxonomy): domain Eukaryota; kingdom Metazoa; phylum Mollusca; class Bivalvia; order Mytilida; family Mytilidae; genus Mytilus; species Mytilus coruscus. The sequence continues at coordinate 21,914,075 of CM029608.1, read as the reverse complement.
GTTCTTATCTGTGTGGTCCGTTTTCTCTTGCCAGCTAGAGCCAGTTTAGTTATACGAGGGTTTTAGATAAGCGATAACTCAGTCTGATGGTGAACTTAAAATCAAATATATGAACTATTTTTATTTTTATGTTGCAATATATTAAGATATCTACTTACTACGTAAAATTAAATGATTCCCGATGCACATATGTTTTCTCTATTTAAAATTAAATTTATCAGCTTCTGCCGTAAAATTTTGTACTGATTGTGAAGATCCCTTATGCGCAGATTGTGTCACCACCAACAAAGCATTCAAGGCTCTCGCTTTACACCATTTGATCGATGCAGAAGTTCAAACTGACAAGGCTTTCAGCAACAGCAAGACCTGCAGTGACCATCCAGCTATGAGTTTAGAGTTTTACTGCTCGAATCATGAAAGCTTATGCTGTCGTACATGCTCCGTGAATAGCCATCGCACATGCTGCAAAATTTTACCGATCGATGTTGCTGCACGTGGAAAAAAGTCATCAGTTATGCTGAACGATGTAACAACAGATTTAAAGGATTTATTGAATACTGCCGAGCAAATAGTAGAGGACAGAGCAAAAACAAGGAAAACATCGGAAAAGCTAAAGCGACCACTCTACAAACTATAGTTAAATTTAAACGTCAATTAATTCAAGAGTTAGATGAACTAGAAAAGAAATTATTGCCAGAAATTGATTAAAATGAGAAAAATCTTACCAAAAAGGCCGAATCTGAGCTTTCAGACATTAAAATCCGATGTAAAGCCATCGTTGATATATCAGAACAATTGGAATTTCTAACAAAACACGGATCAGAAATCCAAATATTGATGCTGTTGAATATTATTAGAGTGGATATTTAAAAGCAAGAGAACGACTTTCAAAATTTTGTCCCGTCATACGAATGTATTGATGTTAACTTCAAGGCATCAGGATTAAAATCCACATATAATTCTCTTGGATCAGTGGAAATAAAGTCGGTTCCTTGTTCAATTGCACACAAACCATTTAAACACACACAAGCTCAGATACCACCAGAATATGAGAAAATGCCAACAAAATTCAATCTCAAAAATGAATTTAAAGTACCGTATTCTAACGGGAAAATAACTAGCATGGTTGTAACGAATGACAATAGGCTGCTGTTATGTTATTCAGGAGACAAAAGTAAAGCAATGTCGATATGGTCAGAGACGGGATACCACATTCAGGACTGTAAACTGGCTGCTCCTGCGTGGGGTATAGCTATCATTCCAGGAACAAATGAAGCAGTTGTTACATTACCATTCATTAATTCGATTCAGTTTGTTAACATAACCAGTATGGTACCAGGTAATGTAATAGAAGTTGCCGGAAGCCCTATGGAGTAACAATTGTAAAGAACATGATAGTATTGAGTGGGGCGGGAAAAGTCTTTTCCACAGTATGACAAGAAGTCAAATTAAAACATTATATGTCTATAGAAGTTTTTGTATTCAATGAAGACAGGTAAAACGAATATGATTTATTGCTGTGATCCAGAGGGCGCTGCACTTCATTGTATTGATATAAATAGAACCGATATCTTCTCGCATAAATCTTCTTCTGATTTCAATGGACCAGAAGACATGGCATTGTATGATTAAGATAATCTGTATGTAACAACGTTGAACACAGACAAATTACATCGTATGTCAAAGGATGGAAAGTTTCTTGACATCTTATTGAAGAAGAAAGATGGATTGGATCAACCGTTTGGAATTGCTTTCAACAAGAATTACACCAAACTGTACATCGCAAACGGAAGGTATGGTACCAATAAACAAGAATTGATATTTGATTGTGCTTAGAAACAGCATATAACTCTATTACATCACTAGTTATTCTTACCCGGTCATGATCCTGAAAGCCAATGTTGACTTTTGTATGAATGTTCTGTGCCCTTGTTCGAAGAATTTATGTTGATTTAAATGAAACTAAAAGAACACCATAATGTACAAAGAATTCATTTTATTTTATGATATTAACACAAAGCCAATGAATTATGCATAAATGTAAACAAATGATAAATAAGGCGTGAATATTACTTTATTGCTAATTGACAATGTCTTCTACTGTAATGAGATATCTCTAAAGTGTAAGAATTTATTTGCCTACTTATGTATCTTGTAAAGCAGTAATTTTGTTAGTTCTTGAGCAAATCACAAATATTCTCTCAATTTCACATCTTTAAAGAATTGTATTTGCAACTCTAGAAAAAAAAGATAAAAGCGTAGAATTTCATAGATACAAAAAAAAAATCACAATTGTTATTGCCAAATAGTATTGAGACAATTAGTATATGCATCAGGAAACATGTTCAATGAACTGTCTGCAGAATTCACTGAGGAAATATTAAGCTGTATATATTTTATTTAGAAAATTTTAAGTATAAATTTATCATTTAAATTTTATTTTTAAAATAGCACAATATTCAAGTCAATATTTATTTTCTGATCAAAATTATTGTATCAATTGTTTGCCTACTATATCTCAATGCAAAATATGCAAATTTCACATAGTTCATGATTGGTGAACATATGTTAAACATCAAATTGAGTGAACGAAGCAAACAACATGTATTTTACATGTGCTTATTTGTTATGAGATAATAAGTACAAGACATTTTGAAATTTCGCGATAAATAGGAAAATGTACCTGTTTATAATATTGCCATGCTTTGTGTTTCAGAAAAGATTACAATGCAATATATAAAATTTTATTTTTTAATATTGTATGTCATTTGCATGAGTTTATTGATGTAGCTCATCAAAGCAATCAAATAAAAATCTCAAAATAGCCTGACTTTGTCAATCCCATTATAATGTTATTTCATAGTTTTCTGTACACAAGAGACCAAATTACACAGCAATTAACAACTATAGGTCACCGTACAGACTTCAAAATGAACAAAGCCCATAGCGCATAGTCAGCTATAAAAGGCACCGAAATTACAAATGAAAATAATTCAAACAAGAAAACTAACGGCCTAATTCATGTATATGTAGACAGCTCTCTCACAAGCAAAACCTATCTGTAATTTTTTTTAAATTTTGATAAAATCATTCTGTTTTACTTACATTAAATTACAATATTTTGAAAGAAGAAAACTAAAACTGACCAGCTGTGAGACAATATAAACTAGAACTCTAAGTTTTCCTTATGATTTAAATAATGAAACTTAACATACCAAAATGATATATTCTTCAATTGTTGTTAAAATATTACCAGCAATTAAACAGTTGCATATTTTGCTTTATATTTGAATGTGTGTGTGAAAGATATGTAAATGAAGGATTAGAGTTGAAATAAAAATTATAGACAGAAAAGTAGATTATAATATAAAATAGCCGCAAACATACAAATAAATCTAAATCTAGGGTAGATATAATGTTTTCATATGTATTTTCTAATTTATTTTCTTTATATATATATGTAGAGTTGTCACTGGCTCAGACGTACTTATAAATATAATTATTTTCTGTGACTGTATCTTACATTAATTTGTAGGATCCTTTACTATAGATAATATAGCTGATCTGTAAAATAACATCTCCATGCCTTATATATCATGTACTGTAGTACGACGCTAGATTAAAACTGACGTGGAACGATAACACCCGGCCACCGAAAGCTTCATTTTTTATGAAGCCCAGGTGGTCGTGTGGTCTAGCGGGACGGCTACAGTGCAGGCGATTTGGTGTCACGATATCTCAGTAGCATGGGTTCGAATCCCGGCGAGGGAAAAACAAAAATTTGCGAAAGGAAATTTTCAGATCTAACATTGTTGGGTTGATGTTTAGACGAGTTGTATATACATAATGTACACAGCCATGTATCACCATCACTACTGGTGATCCGATGGATAAATCTGTTGTAGAGTTGTCACTGGCTCAGACGTACTTATAAATATAATTATTTTCTGTGACTGTATCTTACATTAATTTGTAGGATCCTTTACTAAAGATAATATAGCTGATCTGTAAAATAACATCTCCATGCCTTATATATCATGTACTGTAGTACGACGCTAGATTAAAACTGACGTGGAAGGTAACACCCGGCCACCGAAAGCTTCATTTTATGAAGCCCAGGTGGTCGTGTGGTCTAGCGGGACGGCTACAGTGCAGGCGATTTGGTGTCACGATATCTCAGTAGCATGGGTTCGAATCCCGGCGAGGAAGAACAAAAATTTTCGAAAGCAAATTTTCAGATCTAACATTGTTGGGTTGATGTTTAGACGAGTTGTATATACAAAATGTACACAGCCATTTATCACCATCACTGCTGGTGATCCGATGGATAAATCTGTTGTAGAGTTGTCACTGGCTCAGACGTACTTATATATATATATATATATATATATATATATATATATATATATATACTGGAGAGTCTTGTAGCGAGAGACTGTCCTAGGCGTTGTCTACTATCATGCAAAGAAGCATTACCATGAGGTGACCACTAGATATCCATTTAGTGTTGTTGGTGCATTGCTGTTCCGTTAAATAAAATATAAGAAAAGGTAGCATATATGTTCATAAAAAGCATTGCAATGATATATGAATTTATTCAAAAGGGAGTGGTCGAATTTATGAAGTGAACCTGGCAAATAATTATTGTTGATTTATTTCCTTGAACAGATAAAACATTTTTGTTGTTGTTTGTTCCATAACAAATTTGTAATTTTCGTTAATGTTTTAAAACTGCCAATTTCATTGGCTAGTACAATATCTATGATTATTTTTAATACTCTCGATATAGGGAAAACAACGGTAATATTGATTCTCTGCTCCCCTTAACAAACAAACAAACAAACCTCACTGTTTTTGTACACATTTGAGTTGAATATTACAACATATTAACTAGGCTATTCAAAAATGTATCTTTCGATAGTCGAGTAAACAAATTCATATTTCTTCTAAATGTTTTATAATTGGAGATTTGATTGGCTAAATGGATTGTACAGTTGATCGACTGTTTTACAGCCCTAGATAAAACAGATGAGGAAAGGCATTTCTCGACTATCGAAAGCTATATTTGTATATAGCTTAGTTGATCAAATGCGTAGGACGCTGGACATAGTGCATGCAGTGTTGCCACTATGTCACAAAAGCTGGTATTCGAATCCAACGGACGAAATATGAAAAAATTTGCGCAGTATGAACAAAAATGATAGCTTAGTATTTGATTAGTTGATATGATATCTCGAACTGATATGTATTATTTATTTTATAAATTACTGCAGTCCGTGACTTAACCTGAGGACTTTTATCTAAACTGTTAGGTTAATCAATTACACCTTGGATATCATTGAATAACCAAAATACAGCTAATACTGGTAATATTTATATATAATTACACTTTAAAATCAATTTTCAACAATTAGCTTAAAATAGTATTGCAATATTTAATAATGATTAAGTTATTGATAAGCTAATACACGGTATAAACATCGGTATATATATAAATAAAAGAGGCCTGGAATAATTCATTGCCAATGAGAAAAGTTATATCCCTTAGACCAATGCTAAGAATTTAAACAATTTACGGTCAGTGCTGAAGAATTGAGATCGGGTAGGGATGTTGATTGATTTTATCATCGTGTAAGTATTGATATGAGATGTTTTGACAGATACAGGTTGAGCTTTATTTTCTTTTAATTTGTAAAACTGTTGTAAAATAACATCCCTAGCTGTACAACGTATTTTCGTGACTAAAATAACTCGCATGATCAACATAAGATGTTGCATATACCATGTATACGTCAATTACATGTAGATATTAACCGAACGACATAATATCATAAAACGACCCTAGAGGTCAACATGCAGTCTGTAACAATAAACATGTTAAATAGAATATGAATTGACACATTATATAAATTATTGCCCAGGAATGTGACAATATTTGACTATTGTAGAACGTGTTTTGCCTATTATCTAAGAATATAAAAATTAAAGATGTTTAGTGTTAAACTTCATAGAAAGACAGATAGTGTAAACAACAAAACTGATTTTGAGGTCACGATGAAAACAACAAATCACAAGACGGAAACTGCTAGTGGACAGTTTGATAAAGAAGCAAATTAAGATCAATCTCTTCAAATCGTATCATCAGTATTTAATATCATGATTTATTGTTTTGGTGTATATGAATAATGTTATTATGGTACTGAAGAGATAAAATGAACGAAAGCAGTCCACCAGTATTAAAAAACATTTGATCAAATAAGCCAATGTAAAAGTTAAAATAAACACCAAAATACCATTTGTTTACCACAAGATCTATTCAGGCCCTGATGATCCTCTTAAGTTCTTATCTGTGTGGTCCGTTTTCTCTTGCCAGCTAGAGCCAGTTTAGTTATACGAGGGTTTTAGATAAGCGATAACTCAGTCTGATGGTGAACTTAAAATCAAATATATGAATTGGAAGATCGAGGCTCCTTTGTACACAAAAGAGCCCTCTTTAGTACTTTTGGTGATGGGCCTCTGTTTAAACTGTGTGTGATGTATTGATTAAACTAATCAAAGATACCAGGATTAAACGTCTGTACACCAAACGTATGTTTCGTCTACAAAAGAAAAATCAGTTAAGCTCGAATCTTTGGAAAGGCCAAATAAAGAACAATGTTAAAGTGAATTGAGGACTTAAATATTGCACTAACCGTGAAGATTGTTAAGTGCAGCTTGTGTCACCCCAAAAAGTTATCAAGGCTCACCTTTTGATCGATGAAGAGGTACAAACTGGCAAGACTTTAAGCTTCAGAAGAAGCTACAGTTACCATTCAGATATGAGTTTAGAGTTTTACTACTCGAATTATGAAAGCCTATATGGTCGTACATGCTCCGTAAATACCCACCACACATGTGGCAAAATTCTACCGAAATTTGTTGCTCCACGTGGAATTTGGACATTAGTAATGAGAAATGATGTAAAAGCAGATTCAACGGTTTTATTGGAAACAGCCGAACAATTAGAAAAGGACAGAGCAAAAAACAAGGCAAATATAGGAAAGGCTAAAGTCACCACTTTACAAAATATAGCTAAATTTAACGTGAATTGATACAAGTGTTAGATGGACTGGAATAGAAATTAATGACACAAGTTGATGTGACTGAGGAAAATCTTATCACAAATGCCGAATCTGAATCTTGGAAATTCTTACAACACACGGTTCAGATATCCAAATATTGATACTGTTGAATACAATATGAGTAGATATTCGCAAGCAAGAGAACGACTTTCAACAGTGTTCAAGATGTTATCCCGTCTTGAAGTGAAATTAACTTCAAGGCATCAGCAATTAAGTCCACTCTTAGTTCTCTTGGATCAGTGGATTAAAAATAAATGTTCCTTGTCTAATTGTGAACAGACCTCATACACACGCAGAAGCCCAGATACCGACTGAATAGGACAAAATTCCTTTAAAACACACACAGTAAAAAAAAAATGATGATCCTTATCGAAATGGTTACATCTCCAATAATGCAAAGTTCCACATTGATTCTACTTGAAGGAATCATTGCAACATTTATCTGAGTAGTCCTGAGGTGAACTGTTGCTAGGAATATGTTATGTCCAAAACCAGCATACCCTCATGTTCCAGTGTCATTGCAAATTATTGCCAAAAGAACAATCGAGGTTCTCAGTAGCCTCTTACCCTCCAAAATTTGTTTGTCTGCAGGTTTTTTGTTCATAAATTTATAATGACTACAGTCTAATGACTTGCTTTAAATCAAAATACATAAGTGAAACTATTCACTTATTTTCTACATAAGAAAATGCCTGTACCAAGTCAGGAATATGACAGTTGTCTTCCATTCGTTTGGTGTGTTTTACCTTTTGATTTTGCCATTAAATTACGGACTTTCCGTTTTGAATTCATTCGGAGTTTTTTCTTTTACTTTTTGCAATGCTCTTTGATCGCAGTAGCATCTTTGGCAAAACGATGTTGATTAAAGAGCGTTTTTAAATGTGTTGCGGTATCGTATTAACACAATACTAAAACTGCAGACGCTGACTTCAAACATTATGTTAAAGCCAATTTTAAAATTAAAGAAAAACGCTCTTTAATGTGTCAGACGTTATCCCTGCCTGCACAAATAATATGGAAAAAGATGTTTTGTATGTATATGATATACATGATATATAAAAATAGACGACTCTCCACCTTAGACCAAATGATATAGAATGTAACAGCTACTGTTCATCTTACGGCCTTCAACAATGAAAAAGATTAAGATATATGTGGATTTACGCTGGAGTTAAATTGTAACAGCCATTATAATTTACGTCGTTGTGTCTGCGCTACGTACAGATATATCAACATCAATATAGAACAGGTATGCTTATATGTAATCCATTAAGATTATTTCCCTGTGAATATTTAATACAATATTTTTTTATTGCTCCTTTTTTACACATATGCTTATGGCTCTGGTCTAGCTGTGGATTAAGACCTTAAAATTGTGTTGATTATATTCATATGTATATAATTATGATATTCAACATGATTTGAGTCAATTATAAAAAAAAAATGCTTGTAATAAATTACTTTGCTCTTCATGGATCTTTAACTGGAATGAAAATAAATTATCTTATCTTATCCTATCTATCGCTAATTTTATCACGCTGTTTTTACCAACATAAGCGAGAGAAAAAACAATTCATATTAGAAATCGCGATAACATATCTTGCAATCCTATTTTTGCCATAAATGTGTAATGCACAGTCGATGCCAAGTTGATATTAATGTCTGATCCCGCACAATGCACTACTCTCGTTCAACGTACAATTTGGACTTATGTTGTTTTTCGGATTTGATTGATCATTGCTAATTTGTTTCAGTCGGGGTTGTTTTGGGGTTTGAGGGAGGGTATATATATATCCTCTATTTATCAAATATTTACTTGCTAAATTTGGGAGTCAGTTCTTAAATAGAAAATGGTACCTTCATGTTTTTCTGTTAGATTTTGTTTCACATCTGTTAATTCACAACCTAGCTTGCCTAGATTTTAATACGTATAACGATGTGGTGTAATGTTCGTTAATTGTATTCATAAGCACTTGAGGTGTAACATAGATTTAAAACCACCCTGAACTTTAAGCCAGCAACAATAAATCAATTAAAAACATCCAACGATTAATTTATTCTTAATGTACATATTTAATGGTATTCATCCCTACATTTTCCTGTATATAGTAATAGATTTTTTTATGGTTGCTGCACGGGGAATAAGGTCATCAGTAATACTGAACGACGTAACAGCAGATTTAAAGGGTTTATTGAAAACTGCCGCGTAATTAGTAGAGGACAGAGCAAACAACAAGAAAAACAGCAGAAAAGCTAAAGACACCACAACAAAATATAGTCAAATTTAAACGTCAATTAATTCCTAACCTTTCAGACATTGAAATCCGACATAAGGCCATCGTAGGTATATCGGAACAATTGGAATTTCTTACAAAACACGGCTCAGAAAGGCAAATATTGATGCTGTTGAATACTATCAGAGTTGATATGTCAAAGCAAGAAAGCGACTTTCAAAATTTGATCCCGTCTTACGAATGTATTAACGTTAACTTCAAGGCATCAAAAATAAAGTCCGCACTTAATTCTCTTGGATCGATGGAAATAACATCTGTTCCATGTTCAATTACATACAACCCCTCTAAACACGCACAAGCTCAAATACCAGCAGAATATGAGAAAATGCCAACAAAATTCAAACTAAACAATCATGTTAAATTACCTTATCCTAACGTGGGAACAGCTAGCATTGTTGTAACAAATGATAATAGGCTGCTGTTATGTTATTCGGAAGACAAGAGTAAATCATTGTCGGTATGGTCAGAGACGGGAGACCACATTCAGAACTGTGTCCTTGCTGGTACCGCTTGGGGTATAGCCATAATCCCAGGAACAAATGAAGTAGTTGTTACATTACCATCTATCAAATCGATTCAGTTTGTTAACATAACCAGTTTGGTACCAGGCAAAGCAATGAAAGTTCCCGACAAATGCTATGGAGTAACTGTTATTAAGGAGATGATAGTTTTGGGTGGGATAGGAAAAGTTTATTTTCTCAGCATGACTGGAAGTCTCATCAAATCATTCCATATCGGTAGTGATTACTTGAATTCACTGAAAGCAAATAAGATGGATATGATCTTTTGCTGTGAGACAGGTAATGATACACTCCATTGTATTGATATCAAAGGAACTGTAATCTTCTCATATAAATCTCCTAGTTTCAATGGACCAATAGGCATGGCATTTGATGGTAAAGAAAATCTGTATGTGGCAACCTGGAAACCAAACATATTACATCGTCTGTTAAAAGATGGGAAGCTTATTGACATTTTATTGAAGAAGGAAGATGGATTGAATGAACCGTATGCTGTTGCCTTCAACAAGAATTATATCAAACTGTACATAGCAAACGGATTGGGAACTGTAAATAAAGATGTATTGATATTTGATTGTGCTTAGAAACTGTATTCAACTCTGAAGACCTGCAAAACTAATTTGTTCAAAAATTGAAACTCTGTCCTGTTTCTGAATGCCAATAATGAATTGTGTATGAATGTTTTGTTCTCGTATTTGAAGATTTTATGTTGATTTAAAGAAAATAACAAAGGAACAGATTTTTTCATTCTTATGACAGGAAGTCTCATGAAATCATTTTATGTGTGAATTGAAATTTTGTTTTCACTAAAAGCAAATAAGACGGATATCTGAAGCAGCTTATAATACACTCCATTTCATTGATGTTCATGGAACTCTGATTTCATAGGACTAATAGACATGGCATTGGATGGTAGAGAGAATATATACGTGACAACTTGGAGAACATCCAAATTAGATTGTCCTTCACAAGATGGGAAGCTTCTTGAGATCTTTCTGGAGAAGGAAGATTGATTGAATGAGTCGTATTGACTTGTCTTCGTCAAGAATTATACCAAACTGTACATAGCAAACGGACAGCATAATAAAGATAAACGAGTATTGATTTTTTTATTGTGCTTAGCAACAGCATATAACTCTAAAAACTTGCAAAACTAGTTTTATTTGATAATTTGAAAAAAATGCCTAAAAAAATCCTTGTCCTCTATGATTTGTTCCTCTGTTTTGAGAATTTATGTTGATTTGATGTAAAAAAAACAACAACACTGTATTTTAAAAGAATTTATTTTATTTTATGAGTTTACCACAAAGCCAGTGATTGATTCATTGATGTATAGAAATGATCCATAAGGAGTGAATATTAATTAACTTTTGATTGGCCATGTTTTTTTACAGTAATGAGCTATCTCTTAAGTATTAAAGTGTATTCCTTGCAAATGATGTGTCTAGTGAAGAAGTAATATACAAGATTTAATCAAAGTTGTACAATTCTCTTTCAATTTTGACAAATTTTAAGAATTAACAAGCACAGAATTTCTTAAATGATTTACAATTACTTTTGTCAGATAGAATAAGAGTCAACTCTTATATGCCCTGAAAACATCTTATTTTTCTTGTTTGTGAACCTATTGCAGAATTCATTGAAGAAATAGTAAAGCTGGAAACCTTTTCGTGTGTCCATTTGAAGCATATACATCATTCAAATGATGTTTTTTTCTCAGATAATACACTGTATTCTAAACACCAATTAAGGTTTATTTTCTGATTATGATCGAAATCATTATATTTTTTTTCCTGCCTACTACTTCTAGTAAAATATACCAAAAAGGCCATACTCTATAACCACCGAAACAGATGTTCAACATCAAATTAAGAGAAATTAGCAATAGAAATGAATGTTATTTGATAATCAGCATTTCATGTTTTTTAGAATTGGTGATAAATAGGAAAAGATACCTGTTTATGATATTTCCTGTATGAAGATTCAATAAAATTACAATAAAATTATCTTTTTTTTTTTGTAATTATTTTATTTTCATGATGAAACATGTGAAATTACATACTACAGTATTAGATACACATTATAAAAATTAAGCAATACTTGAAAGATCAACCAACTCATAAAGATATAATAAGATATAAAATAAATATAAATATTACAATTGATTTTGTTAATTAATTAAATAAAAGCTGCTTCTAACAAATACCATTTCTGATCCATTTTTACTTTTTGTACAGGGGTTAAGAAACATACAGAGTATTTTTCTATATTAATCCAATATTTTAAATATTCTATCCCACCATATTTTGTGGGGGATATGTTCTTACATCTACATTTGTATATATAATATTTGAATAACAACAAAATATTATTAACTGTTTTACTGTTGACAAAATCCTCTGACACACCTAAAATGACTTCTTTTGCACTGAAAGGCAGGAGAATGCCATAATTTTTAATCCAATCTATAACGGATAGCCAAAAGTTTTGCGTTACATTACATTCCCAAAAAATGTAAAAAAATAGTTTCTTTAATTTCTGAACAAAATGTACATAGTTCAGTTTCTTTTAATTTACATTTCAATAAAAATGAATTACATGGTAGAATCCTATGAACAATCTTAAATTGAAAGTTTTGTAAAAAAGAATTTCTGGTTATAATGAAGGGCATGAAATAAATCTGCATATTTAAATCTATTTCCCATTTATTACGGGAAGTTAAAGATACTTTATTATCCTCCAAAATAATTTATAGAAAAATTTACAAGATTGTGGTTCCTTTTAACTTTATCTATTAACTTATTTTCAATAATAATATCCAGTTTTGAACTACCTTCTATTATACTTTTCCATCTATTTGGAATCGCACTTAAAATACCATAAAACTCTACAAAATTAGTATTGATATCATACTTTTTTTTAAATTCATCATATGATAATAATGTATTATTATCTGACATCAGATCATTAATAAAGAATATACAATTTTCAATATAATTGAACCTCAAAATCATCTTGCCATCGATTTTGATGTTTGGGTTCAGCCATATGGACTGGGCCAGAATTTCAGTATTGTTTTCAGCTTTTAGCTTATTTTTTAACTTGGAAAAATTTACCAGGATATCATGCCAAAAGGGATTGACTTTTTCAGCTAAATAAAGCAATCCCTCTTGACTTAAGTGTAAAATTTGTCCCCCAAATTTTTGTATATAACTAAGTAGCAAGACTTTCCAAGGAGAGTAATTTTGGGGGCATAATAATTTATACAGCCAAGACATTTTTACACTATAGCAAAAATAATAAATATTAGGCATCTTAAGACCACCATCACAGTGTTAGGACATTATCACTGCCCTTTTCACTTTATCAGGTTTTCCTTTCCATAAAAAATTGAAAAATATATTCTGAATCTCCTTCAAAACCCCTTCAAATTATCTAACAAACCTTTTTTTATTAGAATTTGCATGCTCATCAATGCAATCATGTCAATTTTAAAAGAAATCAAAATGACCACAGTTTTTCATATGCCCATTGTTATGTTAAATCTATGGATAAAAAAATATTCAATAGATTACTCTATATAATAATAATTTCACTAAATCAGCAACAAATTCTCAACGTTTTGAAAATATAATTTAAAGAAAAATTTCATGAAATGAAGTTTATAATATAAATAGCATCTGTTACCTGCAATAAACCTGATCACACTTGTGTGTTGCTCAATTTAGCACAGTAGATACACAACACATTAAAAATATGTGATAAAACACTAGCAAACATGACCAAACAATTTTTTTTCAAGCAGTGGTTCAAATTTCAGTAATCAACCACATCATCAGCTACTATTAGTTGGATTGATAAATCGAAAGAAGGTACAACTGTTACTGAAAATATTATTCAGTCCAAATGAAGGTATTCTCTGCAAAAAGAATGCATAGTCTCCTAATGCGAAATTAATTGTACCTAGTTTGTCAATTCTATCAACTGGTCAGTTTCATCTAATTAGTATCAATTACAGAATAAAATGAAACCTGACAATTACCAGCAATTTAACAGTTACTTATTTTGCTATACCGTTGCATGAACAAAACATCTGTATATGAAGGGTAAGAGTTAAATTGAAAATTATGCACAAAGACATTGAAAGAGGTAGATTTTAATATAAAGAAGACCCTGACCTACAAATTAAAGGGTAGATGTAAATGAATTCTTGTCATGTGTTTTCTAAATTTCTTTTCGTGTACTGGTAAGTCTTTTAGAGACTTTCCTTGATGATAGCTACAACTTTGCAAAGTTGAATTACAAATGAATTCTGGGTATCAATTTACTTGTTGTTGTGTACCAATGAATATGCACAAAAGGAAATTTCAAAGACATTTAAAGGAGTAGGCCTAGTAAGACCCATTTTTGGCCCCAAAATATAGCAGTTTTACAAAATTGTTAAAATGTAAATGTTTAGCTGATTATTGGAAAGAAGAATACTTCTGTTACATAGATATGGGCTGTTTTTGACAATACAATGCACATGTATCGGGTACTAGCATCATTTATTCATGCTAAATTACTGAAATCTTCGAAATTTTAGCATTTTGGTTAATTTTTAGACGGTTTCCGTCTGAAATGGAAGTGGCCGCATTTGTGTTCATTCTTAATATTTAAATGTAAGTTGTATTTGATGATAATACATAACATATATATAAAGGTTGAGAATGAACACGGATGCGGCCACTTTCAGTTTTGACAAAAATCATCTGAAAAATGACATATTATGGCATATTTGAAAGATTTTTCATATTTTAGCTTAAATTTGAGCGTCTTTAATGACTAAATCAGTTAAAATTTTTCACATAAACTAATTGAATCGACTAAAGCAGACACTTAAGTGTTTAAAAAGTGTCCAAAATCTTTCATCAGATGAACCTAAATTTTGAGGCCAAAATCGGCCCTTACCGCGCGCGGACCTACTCCTTTATTCACATAGCAAAGGAATATGCTTTTTAAAATTCACTCTATTATTCTGATGCTCAATTTCTTAAAGAGTAAACATATTTATGTTTTTCTAAGCAATTTCATTGCATCTTATTTCTTTCATTTTTGTTTTGTAAAAAAAATATCATATACTGATCTGATCATTTATAGCATGCTGAGAAACTATCTTTGTTATTTATCTATCATCTCAAATGGTAAAAAAAGAGCAAAACTTTTCAAATGAAAATACGTTAAGTAAGTCCTTTTCATATCACATATACAAAGCTCCATACATGTCATTATTTTAGACCTCCACCACCAAGACTAGCTATTTTGTCAACACATGCCTGTATGACTCACACTCACTAACGTCATAAAGAGATGTCGTGTTCTATGGCTACTATTGTAATCATGCTCTTGGTTTGAACAACATCAATACCAACTGGCATTAAAATTTTTCGAAGGTATATAAACTGATGTGAAATTTTATCTTACGTACAAACAAGCGCTTATGTATTTTCTTGAAACAAACTACTGTTATATAAACTTTTTGTCGGGTGAACCTGGATATGCATATGTTGTTTTTATTTTCTTTGAACAAATAAAGCAATGGTTCTTGACTACTTATTGCAGAACACTCTTTGTGACCATATTTATGATTTGTGTCAGTTGAAAGACCTACAATATGAACTAATAGTGATTGAATGTGGAAAGGTGAGTAAAAAATTTCAGCCACTTCATTAACATGAATATTCAGTTGTACGTACACATACACCAAAACTATGTATCAATTATACCCTTTTCATTGAACTTCATCAGGGGTGTAATCTGTTTCCTCCTCAAAAGGAGAAATTTTTCAAACTGTGTCCATTAGGCCATTTGGAATAAGAGAAAACAAGCAAATGCAAAGAAAAGCACATGCTACAATGAAAATGAAAATATTGTGTTCAACATATTCGTAGTGAACAAATATGTCAATGGAGAAAATAAAATATATACTAAAGAAGAAATGAAAGTTCTCTTTTTCAATTAAAAGACTTTAAACAATGGTAATTAATTCTACATATGAGAAATGAGATATTAAGACATTAACAAATATTTAATTAATGTGTTTATAATTAAACTACAGAGTTCCGTTTTTACAAAGTCAGATAAAAACAGTTTGATATGCAGATAAAAACCGAATAAAATGATTGAAAACTAAAAACATATTCAGCAGAGCTTCTGTTAATTATCATAATTTTATTTTATTTTCAATATGTTATATTTGTAATTACATTCATTTAATTATGTGATGTTTTTTTCAAACCATAATGAAAGCATTTTGTTATGAATATAAAACAATGTCATTTACCTTTTAAAAATAAAATTATTGAAACTCAAAAATATTTTATAGTGAAGCATTTGTTTATATTTACTCTATAACAATAAGGAAATGTGGTATGATGCCAATGAGACAACTATCCACCAAAGTTCAAATGAAGTGGATGTAAGCAATTACAGGCAACTGTAAAGCCTTCAACAACGAGAAAAAGCCTTACCCGATATGTCGGCCATAAAAGAAAGGTTCAACCAATTCTAAGTGACAAAGTTATCTTTCAAACATGCAGTATGAATATTTAACAATGTAATGTATAACAATTTGATACATTTAAAAAAAAATCATCAGATCTGTTAATATACATAGCATAAAAAACAATTTCGTTCACTTATAATTGAAATAAATAAAAAAAAAAGGGGTCTTCGCTCAAATACAGTTGCTTTAAATCTTCATTTTTCTATTCATACCACTACACTTGCAAATCAAGATTATGTACACAAAGCATCCTCTTAGAAAATTAATAATTTAATAACAAACTTAATAGTACTGTTTCAAGATACAGAAAAAGCAATGGTATACACTCATCATACAGTTCTTGCATATATTTTCATACGTTGCTTTGACTAAGAATTAAAAAAAAAAAGTACTGATCTGAATATCCCTCGTTCAATTTTTTTTTGATATTACAATAAATTTTGGGAAATTACTCCTTGGAAATCTCTAGAAGTACTGCATTTTTCCACATTCAGTGAAAAAAAAACTCTACAGTCTCCTACACATACATATTCTATCTTACAGATAAATAATTAAATCATAACTATTGGGGGAAGCCATTGCTGTTGCAGTTGAACTGGTTATGTATGGATATGTGTTTGACACCTGTATCTGACCATTTGCATTTATTGTCAAAATGTGCATCTGGTGCAGAAAAATTGGTATCATTAATGTAGGCAAATATTAATGAACACTGTTCATAGCAAAATGAAATATCTTTGAAACACATCATCAATTTTGCAATGTCTTTTACTTATTCCCTTAGTGCAAAAAATGTCTGATGTTGCCTACCTACCCAAAACAATTTATGACACAAAATCGTTGAAATTCTTTTTTAAGCTTTGTTTGTTCTCTAATGTCGTTTTCTTGTCTAAAACATGTCACCATGTAACATGTGTTGTTGCCCCAAAAAAAAAAAAAAATCCTACCAACCTAGCCAACCCTAGAAGGCATTGGTAAGGGTGGTCTTATTACCTTCATCCATAATTTACAATGAAAAACTGTACCTGGGAGGACAGAATCTTATGTGTTTCAGGACTAATGCAATACCATGAAATTTAACATGGAAAGAAAATAAATTTCTCATTCATTTGCTGTTGTAAAAAAAAAACCCATTGAAATCAAGAATTCACCCATATTTGAACTTTCTCAACATCTATAAAAAATATCTGTAAGTTTAACAAATTTATTGATGACATCGAAGCATAAATGAAACTTAATAAACAAATGCACTATTAATTTAAAATAAAAAAGCTTTTACCCACATGTTTAACATTCTACACTGTACTCAATACATTCATTCACTACTAATATATAACAGTTCCAAAACAAACAGAAAAGATGTATACATTATACCACAAAATATTACAACCATTTAAAAATGCTTCAATAATAATTTAAAAATTCTTCACATCCCAAGATCTTTTCATAGTAAATATCACACATTCTAACATCATGATACAAATACATCATATGGACGGGACAAGACGAAAAAGAAAATTGGGTAGAGTTTTTGTAGTTTGAACAACATTGTTTTTGAAGATAACCTAAAATTAATGCTCATAATTGTTACCCAGTTCTGTATGATCATTACCATAAATCGTAGCTATATAGAAATTTCTTCTTCCTCAATGGAAAAAATCTATTAATTTACATGGTCCTTTTAATGTAGTCACTTTTTCTATTTTGTTTTTATTTCAAAGAATAATGTTTCAAATGGAAATAAATAAAATCCTTTTTGTATAATATGACAATTTTCTCTAAAATGAATGGACAAACAAACTTTAAGTACATTTTTTATTTTAATTGGTCAGCGGGAAAGTAATCATATTTTATAAGAATAAACATTGAAATATCTGTTATATCTCTCAATTTTAGCATAAAATAGGATACTATCCTCTTTATACTATTTATCTAGATAACAACATTATCGGTTTAATGAAATAGATTTTCCTTACGAAATCTCAATCGATGTCGATGTACTGATCTTTGGTTAAATGTTCATATATGGAATTTGGTGTTGTATTTAATGATTTTTGATCGTTTCTGTTGATCTCTCTGTTGGATTACTATGCAATGTTCCGACCACGAATGTTCAATTGGCTTTTGTTCCATTGAAGTTTTGCGTTAAGTAGGAGACTATATATCGAAGGGACAATATAAAACCTTATGTCGTCAAAACACAGACAACATGCCATGGGTTTCAGAAAACCGACGAAAAGACAAACAGCATCTCCCTCTTCAATAGACACCGATAATTAAACATTGATTAATAGGAAACGGGGGTAAAGTCTTATGCGTCTAAGTGCAATATTTCTTGCTACAACAAAGTGGCACCTGTCGTGTTGCTCATGACAAGTAACAATTTGGTTTTGTTTAAGTCTCGTTCGGGGATGTCACAGGACCGGATTGTGATTACGACATGTGGAATATATCTGTGACTATCTTTGACATGGATGTTCAATAGCAATCAACCAAGTAACGATAGTGTCCGTATATATATTTCGCTTTGAAAGAATGGCTTTATCTTTACAACTGGGACCCCTTGGTTCAATAGATTCAGGCTTCTGTAAAGGAATTCGTCTTAGAAATCATTACATTGGAATATCAACGATATCAGTTTGGAAATGTCGCTGCTGGAATGTCAAACACAAGAATGAATAGCTACCAATGTGAAATTTGAAATCGTCTCTTTTGAGAATCTCTATGTCATTTTCTAAATAAGAGTTCAGATATGAAGCTTGCAAATTATAATACATTATGTAGTATATTTTAATCAAAACTGGAGCAAACATTGTAACATTCAGCGATAGGACATCATACATAGTAGATTGTGAAGTGTGGTTGGGGTCATTCCTTCGTAAATTTTACGGACACCATCACGAGTTGGTTGACAGAAATGGAATATATGTTTCTTAGATGACAACGGATATGTTGGTTTAAAACACATTTACGAAACTTATATAAATAAATATTCAAGCATCTTGATGTCAGTTTCAGGAAACTTTCATTTATAAGTATTCCTACAAATTTATATATTTATATAAACATTGTTAAATTTTTATGAATGAACGTTGAAACAATTTATTACACTTGCACGTGCTGTCATTAATGTTTCATTAAATTAAGAAATAAAATGTAATTTTGGAAAGCCTTACAATTTTTGTCACCAATCAAAAGTCCCGATGACATGTTTGAAACATTCCTGTTTATGAAGTCTTTACACTAAATGTGTTGGATGTGTAATTATTGATACTTTAGCATGGGAGAACATGACTAAAATTTAGAATGGTAATTGAGAATGTGTCAAAGAGACAACAACCCGAAGAAAGAGCAGAAAACAGCCAAATAATTCATTTATCAGTTGTATTTTTAAACTAACTTTGAGTAAAATGTAAAATAAGAAAAATACTCTAAGGAAAATTCAAAACGGAAAATCCCTTTTCAAATTGCAAATTAAAAAGCTCAAACACATCAAACGAATGGATAACAACTGTCATATTCCTGACCTGGTACAGGCATTTTCTTATGTAGACAATGGTGGATAAAACCTGTATTTATAGCTAGCTAAACCTTTCACTTGTATGACAGTCGCATAAAATTCCACCACAATGACAACAATGTGTGAGCAAAACAAACAGACATAAGAGGTGAAAAGTTTGGGTTCAGCTGTCAGCATAGTGTTATAATCTTAATCACAAAAAAAACATCTGGTATAACTGAGAGTACTCTTATTTCGATGTTTTGTGTCCATTGTTTTATGTTAGTTGTATTGTGCCTCTTAGCGATCGTTTGCGTGATAAAAACTTGCGACTGATCTCTATAGATTGTTCTTATGTTGGGCTGTAACACCACTTCCCCAGGTTAGGTTTCAGCGCTCATAAACACGTTTCATCCTGCTACAACCTTTTTGTGTCTGTCCAAAGCCAGAAGCCTGTAGTTTAGTTGTTGCCGATTGTTCATGCCTATCATATTTGTTTTTTTTTTTTAAATTGTTTTGTGGTAAGTTAGGCTGTCAGTTTTTCACTTGAATTGTTTCAAATTTTTCATGTCGGGATTTTTATAGCCGACTATACGGTATTTGATTTTTTAATTGTTGAAGGCAGTATGGTTGCCTATAATTGCTAACATCCACTTCATTTGAACTTGAAGGATATGTATCTCATTTGCAAGCATACCTCATCTCTATATTTTTATATGTAATGTAATTATTTCAGATTAGAATAAGGAATATTGCTATAAGGGTAGAGAAGTCAAATAGTTATAGTTCATGAGGAGAGAGATTTAGATTGTATGTGCTCTAACAGAAGGAGTTGGATTTCTTTTATTATCTACAACTGATTCATACCTCCTCTACGTGGTTTCACAGTAACTCTGAAGCACGGTTTTATGTTGATTAATAGTGGTTAATAGATTAATAGGAGTGTTCATTGAGCATTGACACACATCTAGAAATGGTTTGAATGTCCAGTAAAATAAAGAAAACTAATTCCTTATTTTTCATATATACATTTGATTGTTCATGTTTTCCTGTTTAGTAAGTGCCACATGAAGGTTAATTTTAACTTTCCAAGTGCTTTATAAATGAACTACTGGTATTATCAAGCATATCATTGCGTTTCTGTATAATTCATCATTATGTGCGTGTAGTTGTGTAAGTTCATGTATTCTAATGTTTGGTCAGGGTTCTTTTCGTTTGGATTTTATAATAAGATTTCTGATTTTTGATTCATTGTCAACGAACAACGAAAATTATGTTATATACCTTTAAGGTATATCAACCTTGATGTTAGAGCTATTTTTTGCATAAATTATGAGTGTATTTATATTTGTACTTGTATTGAATATTTGACTATCTTCTCTATGGCATTACTATTTATAAAATGTTGAATTAATCGAAACACTTAAGTGTTTCTGTATGGCTATTTAATTTCCCGTATATTTATTGAAAATTGTTTGATATGCTCTTTCTTCCACAATCCTTGACGAGATGAACTGATCTTGAAATTTCGACAAGTAATCAATCCAAAGAAACCATCAGTTTAAATTTGGTGATGTAATCAGTATTTTATGCACTTTCACACCTGTGACCTATTTTTGAATTATTCAGTTTCTTTTTCCTTTTTTCAATCTTTTTTTTTCTTGTAGTTTAATCAACTCACTAACAGGAATTGTTTTCCCGCCTAAGAAGTATGTTATAAAATGTATGCTTACCGGATATAAGGAATTTAAACCCTGCCTATATACACAAGACTACTCTTAATAAAAATAGATAAAAGGAAAGATAACTCCGGTGCAATAGACAACGTCGAAAGTATGTTTAATATATTTTTAAAGACATACAAACATAATTTTCTTTTTTAAGAACATATACAACCATATAGTGAACACAATAGACAAACGTAATACACAATCATTATTATGGGTGTTAAAACATGCATGATAAATGTGTGATATCTTAAGTTGAAAAATTTGTTAAACAACAGTTACTGTGTGTGGTTCTACTTCCTGTTAAATATTTTTACTTAAATTATATGAAACAAAAATAGATAAAAATTTAATAGAATCAACTTGACCAAGATGAGCCTCCTCATGGGGTTTTTGATTATGTGATTACTTGATCATTTTTATTTGATTATTTGATAATCTAGGACTGTATTTTTGATTATTTCATTATCTTGTTTAAAAAAACAATTAATGATTATTTGATTATATTAGCAAATATTTTGTGATTATGTGATTACTTGGACACCCCCATGAGGGGCCTCAAAGATGGATGTTCTTGATTTGAAACACAATTTTTTATCTGTGAAAAGTTGTTGATGAAACGATATTAAAATTGTATTTATTTGGCCTTGGATTCCACGCGAACTGCAGTAATCTTGACTCGACTGATATTTTCAAAATAAGACTTAACAAAACGACTTATTAATAAATGAATTTCTAGAATATAGATGAAAATAAATAAATAGTAAACCCAACATCACACAGCTAGTCGTATTAAAAGCAGTCATCCATACTAAGATTGGGACAATATCTTTTTATCGGTAATTTGGGCATTTTCCTTTGATGTGTACTCTGATAATGTCAGTATCAGTGGACTGGTCGTGATATAAAATTATTGGGTCAGTTCGCATTGACATGCGCGGGTGCACCGCGTAAGGATCTACTTTCCCCTTTCATTCACAAAATCGCGCGTGATTTTTTTCGCAGAAACGCACGAGTTTTTTGGTGAATGAAACACTTGTCATTGTTTGAACGTTTCAGTAGAGTTAGTTTAGCCTTTTTGACCGATTTTTGTGAATATTTGAACAGAAAATGTATGAAAAACCCGATAAACTTATAAAAAAATGCGTTATCTGCACTATTATTGATAGCTTTTCTTGCTATTCACAATAGGGACATATAACTAACATATCCTCCATGCCGATCTGAGTTTTTATTCATACATAGCCTGGTGCTGTTCCAAGTAGTTTTCTTTTCTGTTTCTTGAGAAGTATTTGTTTTACCTGTTCAGTCACTATAAAGTGTTACAATTCATATTTATACGCAACACATAAATAGTGACCAAAAAGGTACCGCTATCGCATGGGATAAGCTAGAAAAAATGAAATGTACACATTTTCGACATTTTGTGGGACCATCATATACAATTATAATAAGGAGATGTGGTTTCATTGTCAATATACATGTATAGACAGATATTCATAGAACAAAGAACAAATAAGCCAACAAATTCAAATGCGGATCTAGGATAAATTTTGAAAAAAGGGTGCCTGAGGTCCCCAAACTAGACAACGTCTGGTGTGGAACAGGTAAAAGTCTGCATTAACCATAAATGTAGCCTTAATAAAGGATGTCCCGGTCGCCTTCCCTAAATACGCTTCTGAAATTAAAGGTAACCGCAGGGCCTTCAAAGTTTCATATTTCTAGTCCGGGTTGAAAATAAATAAACATGACTTTGAAAAAGCAAGTATTTTAAGCTTAAAGAAATAGACTAAAGTTGAGTAACATCTATTAAAATGTTTGATGCAATTATGAAGTCGACAAGAAATGAGCTTGTTCAGATAATTTACAGTCAGCCTACAGACTTGTTGCCTCCTGAAATGTCTGCTTACACAGCGCTTTCATAAAATGATTTGAAATCGATGTGATCGTTTTCATGATGAACGCTGAGCGTATAATGACAAGATAAATGTAATTTTATCCACCCAACTAAGTAAAATATAACTTGTCGTTGAACTTCTAAAATAATGTCTAATGATAAATCTGCTGATTCATATCGTATCATTCTATGCTGATGCTTTTTTGAAAATAAAGAAATTTAACTTACCGGTATGCTACCATTATATTCGGCATTATTAAAGTCATGTCCACAGAAGAATTAATGAAACGCATGCAATAATTCATTTTCAATACTTATTACTTTGTGCAAGAGAACGCTATGTTTACCGCACTGTGACAAAATTTCAAATGACGTAATGCAGCCTGTGACGTCAAGTGTGATTCGCCGTGATTCGACGCGAAAAGTAGTTCGTTTGTTATTTTCTATTATTGTAGTGATTTTTATTTTTCATAATTACCGATAAAAGAATAAAGGACTTTTGTTTTGATACTGACTTTATCACAGTAAAATATCAGGCTCGCCCTTCGGGCTCACCTGATATTTTACTGTGATAAAGTCCTTCGCTCACCTGATATTTTACTGTGATAAAGTCAGTATCAAAACAAAAGTCCTTTATTCTATATATATATTGTCTTACCATCAGATGTATGGCCAACTAGCTGTAAATATATGTTAGTGCTATTTTACCTCGATATTTGGTTTATTATCCTTATTTGAATTTTCCTGTCACAAAGCATAGTGATAGTGTTTAATGCATTTACATATTAACTTACATTATGTAAGCGCTGATGAATCATATCAAGAGCAGATCCAGAGGTATACATCTTGATCCATCTATATGATTTCTGACCAAAGTTTTGCTCTACTTTTTATCCTATATCTTTGTTGTCTTTGTTTGGATTCCGGATAAACGCCCATGTTCATCTTGAAATCTTTTCCGATCGAGACACATTTGATTTATTGGTAATTAGGTCTTTCCACTTTTCTGTCCGGAAACTCCATATGAGAGTGATTTCCCCTTCTGTATTTAAAATAAGTAAAATGTAATTGTAATTGGTAAACCATAAGTGATAGGGACCTAGGGTCTTTTGATTTGAGGTCCTTGGTCCAAAAAAAAAAAGAAAACAGGGTCAAGGTCAACTATAGGTCACCGTACGGCCTTCAACAATGAGCAAAGCCCATACCGCATAGTCAGCTATAAAAGGCCCCGAAATGAAAAATGTAAAACAATTCAAACGAGAAAACTAACGGCCAAATGTATGTACAAAAAAAAGGTGAACGAAAAACAAATATGTAACACAGCAACAAACGACAACCACTGAATTTCAGAATCCTGACTTGGGACAGGCACATACATACAGAATGTGGCGGGTTAAACATGTTAGAGGGATCCCAACCCTCCCCCTAACCTGGGACAGTGGTGTAACAGTTCAACATAAGAAAGAACTATAAAAATCAGTTGAAAAAGGCTGAACTCAGATGGATACAAATAAAAATACATCTAACAAAAACACAGAGTGGACGTGGCCGGGTACTTGTACATCCCAACAACAAAGAGACACTAAGTACAGATCTGAGAGCACTCGCAGTTACTGACATCTAGATCAAAGCCAATAACAACTAATAAAAAAAATCATGCATCTAAGACTATATTATCAATTTCAAAATGGAAGCGATAAAATCCGATGCCGATCCGATGTTTGTACTTGAAAGAATCATTGAACATTTCTCCGTGGTCCGTATGTGAACTATTGAGAGGCAAATATAATGCCCAGCATACCCGCATTTACAAAGTTCGGTATTTTTGTGTTTTACTTTTCACAGATATGGATATGTATTAATTGTTGTAACATCAATCCCGTCCTATTTTTCTCGAATGTGACCTACCAATTCACACTAATCACCGTGTATTTACTTGCATGACCAATACGATGGGTGCCACAGGTGGAGCAGGATCAACTTAACCTTCCTGAGCACCTTATACCACGCCCGTTTTTGGTGGAGTTAGATTCTATGTTGTGTTTTGTTCATAAAAAAGTGAAAAGGTCTGTGTCCTTGTTTTGGAGATACAATCAATTAAAAATTTGGCGGGAGACGATTCTCTCTAGACTTTTCATGCATCTTTATTCTTTCAAAAACTATGAAAAAAACAAGCTTTTTATTAGATTTAAAAATGACTTTTTTAAATATGAATGAATGTTATAGAATTAAGAAAAGAAAAAGGTTAGCAGGAAAACTTTGCATTGGCTCTAGATGAATAAAACTAGAGCATTCCAAAAATCTGACAAAAAAGTAAGAAAAAAGAGTAGCGAACATCCTTAATACTGAATTTTATACTTTCATTTCTGTTTTATTACTGCTTTTTTATCTATATCCTTATGGTTCTGGTCTAACTTGTTGTGGCTCAAGATCTTAATATTTAGTTGGTTATATTTATATTTAAATGTTTAGCTAGCTATGTAACCAAGTTTAACCCACCATTTTCTTCGGCAAATACCTATATCAAGTCAGGAATATGGCAGTGTTCTTTTCACTTGTTTTTTTGATTGATAGCATTTGGTTATGTCAGTTTTTATGAACTCTCCCTTTATAAATCGTCTTCGAGAATTATACCAAGCTGTGGTTAACAAAGCAAAAGAAGCACGTCATTTTAGAATTCGCAATCATATATTTTGCAATCCTATTTTTACCAAAAATGTTATTCATCGTCTGTGTAAAGTTAATTTTAATGTCAAATCTCGCACATTGATTTGATTGGCCATTGCTAATTCGTTTTTGTCGGGATTTTTTGGGGTCAAGGGGGTTAATGGAGGGTCGATAGGAACGATAGGTATCTTCTATTTATCCATTTATTTATCTATCAAATTTGAGAGGCAGTTCTAAAGTAAGTATAATATATTTTTCTGTTAGATTTTTTCAACACTTGTTCCTTCACTGCCTATCTTGACTAAATTTCAAGACGTTTAATACTGTGTTATTATGTTCATAAGCACTTTAACTGTAACATCAATTTAAAACCCCACTGGACACTAAGTAAGCAATAATTTATCAATTAAAAAAAACATACCCAACTATTAATGTATTTGTAATGTACATATTTAATTGTATTCATCCCTACATTTTCCAGTATATAGTTATCGACTAACTATGTGAAATCCAATTGTTATCGAATGCATGTACATTTTCCAACACCTAACTATATCAAATGAAATTGAACCTTTATTTTTATTTTTTTCAGACTAAATATGGCTTCCAGTCAAATATGTGGACCATGTAAAAGGATGGATAAATCAGCTTCTGCCGTAAAATATTGCATTGATTGTGAAGATCCCTTATGCACAGATTGTGTCACCATTCACAAAGCCATCAAGGCCCTCGTATTACACCATTTGGTCGATAAAGAAGTTTAAGCAGACAAGGCTTTCAGCATCAAAAGAACCTGCAGTGACCATCCAGATATGGGTTTAGAGTTTTACTGCTCGAATCATGAAAGCTTGTGCTGTCGTATATGCTCCGTGAATACCCATCGCGCATGTGGCAAAATTCTTCCGATCGATGTTGCTGCACGCGGAATAAAGACCTCAGTAATGTTTAACGATGTGACCGCAGATTTAAAGGCTTTATTGAAAACTGCCGAACAATTAGAAGAGAACAGAACAAGGAACAAGGAAAACATCGGAAAAGCTAAAGTGACCACTCTACAAGAGATAGCTCAATTTAAACGTGAATTAATTCAAGAGTTAAATGAACTAGAAAACAAATTAATGACAGATGTTGATATGACTGAGAAAAAGCTTACCAGAAAGGCCGAATCTGATCTTTCAGACATTGAAACACGAAAAAAGGTCATCGCAAATTTATCAGTACAATTGGAATTTCTTACAAAACACGGCTCAGAAAGCCAAATATTGATGCTGTTGAATACCATTAGAGTGGATATTTCAAAGCAAGAGAACGACTTTCAAAATTTGGTCCCGTCATACGTATGTATCGACGTTAACTTCAAGGCATCAGGAATAAAATCCGTACTTAATTCTCTTGGATCGATGGAAATAAAATCTGTTCCATGTTCAATTACACTCAAACCCTCTAAACACGCACAAGCTCAGATACCACCAGAATATGAGAAAATGCCAACAAAATTCAAACTCAAAAATGAATTTAAATTACCTTATTCTAACGGGAGAATATCTAGCATTGTTGTACCGAATGATAATAGACTGCTGTTATGTTATTCGGGAGACAAGAGTAAAGCATAGTCGATATGGTCCGATACGGGAGATCATATTCAGGAGTGTGCCCTTGCTGGTGCCGCGTGGGGAATAGCCATTATACCAGGAACAAATGAAGCAGTTGTTACATTACCATCTATAGACTCGATTCAGTTTGTTAACATAACCAGCATGTTTCCAGGTAAAGTAATGGAAGTTCCTGACAAGCCCTATGGAGTCACAATTGTAAAGAACATGATAGTATTCGGTGGGGCGGAAAAAGTTTATTTCATCACTATGACAGGAAGTCTTATGGAAACATTCAATGTCGGAAGTGGTAAGTTGTATTCACTGAAGACAGGTGAGATGGATATGAGCTATTGCTGTGAGGCAGATAAGGATACACTCCATTGTATTGATATCAATGGAACTGTTATCTTTTCATATGCATCGCCTGATGTTATTGGCCCAGCAGACATTGCATTGGATGGTAAAGAAAATATATATGTGACAATCTGTACATCAAACAAATTGCATCGTTTGTCACCAGATGGAAAACTCCTGGACATCCTTCTGAAGGCTGAAGATGGATTGAATGAACCGTGTCGAATTGCCTTCAACAAGAATAATACCAAACTGTATATAGCAAACGGACCTTATCGTGAAAAAAAAACATATAGATATAAGAAGATGTGGTATGAGTGCCAATGAGACAACTCTCCATCCAAGTCAAAATTTATAAATGTAAACCATTATAGGTCAAAGTACGGTCTTCAACACGGAGCCTAGGCTCACATCGAACAGTAAGCTATAAAGGGCCTATATTGATATTTGATTGTGCTTAGAAACAGCATATAACTCTATTACATCACTAGTTATTCTTACCCTTTCATGATCCTGAAAGCCAATGCTGACTTTTGTATGAATGTTCTGTTCCCTTGTTCGAAGAATTTATGTTGATTTAAATGAAACTAAAAGAACACCATATTGTACAAGAATTTATGTTATTTTATGATATTATCACAAATCCAGCCATTAATGCATTGATGTAAAGAAATACTACATAATAAAATAATATCTTAACGTGAATTGGCCACGTTATTTTACACTAAGATGAGTAATGAGTTATCTCTTAAGTATCAGACTGAAGTTATATTGACAGTTCTAATCAAAGAAGTATAAATTTTCTCAAAAAAACACATCTTTATGCTTTTTAATTTACAACTCTAAAAGAAAGACTAACAAGCACAGAATTTCAAATTTCAAATAAGTTGAAAAAAAATATTTCCGATTGTTATCGTCAGAAAGATTTAAATTTGTCTATCTTAAATGCACTAAAACATTTTCAATTTTCTTTTGCGTTACCTTCCGTAGATTTCATTAAAGAAATAGTAAAGCTTTAAACCTTTTCGTGTGGCCATTTCAAGCATGATCTTATCATTCAAATAATATATTTTTCAGATAATACACTGTATTCAAAACACCAATGAAGGTGCATTTTCTGATTAAGATTGAAATCATTATATCAAATTTTCTTCAGCCAAAATGTTTCAAAAGCCTGTGAATGAAATGCTAAACATATGTTCAACATCAACTTTAAGAAAAAGTAACAAAAGAAATAAATGTAATTACATAATTATTGTTTCATGTTTTTTTGTTTATTTTTAATTTGGTGATAAATTAAAAAAAGATACCTATTTATAATATTTCCTTCTCTGAAGGTTCAATTAAATATTACAATGTGATCATATAACAAACTTTGTTTTGCCCTTTGTTAAAAAGAGGCGAAAGAAATCAAAGGGACATTCAAACTCATAAGTCGAAAATAGACTGACAATGCCATGGCTAAAAAAGAAAAATACAAACAGACAAACAACAGTACACAACACAAAACATAGTAAACTAAAGACTGAGCAACATGAACCCCACCAACAACTGGGGGTGATCTCAGGTGCTCCGGAAGGGTAAGCAGATCCTGCTCCACATTTGC
Organism: Mytilus coruscus; assembly: GCA_017311375.1. Taxonomy (NCBI): domain Eukaryota; kingdom Metazoa; phylum Mollusca; class Bivalvia; order Mytilida; family Mytilidae; genus Mytilus; species Mytilus coruscus. Next base: position 21,884,250 of record CM029608.1, on the reverse strand, counting down.
CACCCGTCGTGCTGCTCATGCTAGTGCAAACCCGGTTAAAAGTCTAATTAGGTAGCTCACATTCGGGGAAAAGGGGACGGGACTTACGACATTTGGAAAATATTCGCTATTTGTGAAACGGATATTCCATAACGGGCTACCAACTCGTGATTGCGTCCAAAAAATTTACGAGGTGACGATTTCAATATCACCACTTGGAACCCTTGATTTTTATAGCTTCCTTGTGAGCAGCAACCCTCTATCAAGGAAATCATGATAGGAAATACAAGCCCTGGAATATCGTATCAACTGGGAGATATGTACTCCGTATGCAGGCGCTGCTGGAATGTTGCTACATTGAAATAGAACGTTCACAAATGGAAAATTGAAATCATCTCTTTTATCGTAAAGTGTTGTTTTCAATTGACCCTCATTGTCAATTTCTAGATGTAAGTCAAGATATGAGGCAGACTTAACTGTATATAACCTTTATCTGAAGTTTGATGGGATAGATGCGTTCAACATTGTCAACAAATTTTGAATTATTTAGTGAGAGGAAATCTCTATATTGCAGAAAGTAAAGTAAAAGGATACTTTTACCTTCTTTTCTTTCTTCCTAAGAAGTTCCTGGATTAATTCAGCCTCATATGAATAAAGGAACAAGTCGGCAAGAAGAGGGGCACAGTTGGTTCCCATGGAAATGCCGATTGTTTATTAGAAAAAAACGTCCTCCAAACGTAACAAATTTGTTGTGAGTAAAAAAATCAAGCATGTTGATATTGTCAGTTTCAGAGAATGTTTTGTTTGAATCAGAGTGTTTTTTTACAAAGTAGGATTTATCCCTTCCTACTTGTATCTACGTTGGCCATCTTTTTTTTATGAAATAAAGTAGGACGAATTCTTTCAACTTGTCTTTTAGTTTGATATATGGAATACTTGTGTAAAGTGTAGAAAAGTCAAATGTTTTGATACTATTGCATGTTGAAAGTGTCTTAGATTGTATGTACTATAAAAGATCTTTGGATTTTTTCAGTATCCACATCTGATTCACGCTACCTCTAGAAAAAGGAGTTTCACAATAACTTTGAAGCCCGCTTTGATTGCTGATAAAATTGATGCTAATAATTTAGAAAAGGGTTTCGTGGAGCACTTGGAAGACCCAGCAGTATAACGTTGTTTGTAAGGACACTTATGTAGTTCAAGTATCCAATACAGTGATGGAAAATCCAGTTCGTCATCTTTGTTTGAAATTCCAAAGGAACATAGAACAGACAACTGACCTATGATTTTCCAAGATTCCCTCTTTGGTAAGTGCCGGGGGCGGGTACATGTTGAGTCCCCAAGTGAATTGTCAATACCGAAATCATTTATCAAGCAATTTATGTAATGTGATTTACATAAAACGATGTTGTTTGTCTGCGGGGACATCAACAAATTTGCCATAGAGATAGGACAAGTGTTTTAAAGATTGATATAGCATGGTATTCATAGACCCATTCAGTTTCTTAATTCTGATTTGTATCAACGACCTCACAGCCCTTATCCATTCAGTATTTTCGTAATTCACAGAAAAATGTTGATGAATAAATTCAATTTAATATAAATGGCATGTGTTCAAACTTGACACACTTGGTTGTCACTCAGTTAATAAAAAACACTTTATGATTATGAAGTTTTGAAAATAGCCAACAAAATGAATAAATTAAACTCCAGCAGTGGTTGACATTTCAGTCATCAACCACACCATCAGTAGCTCTTATTAATTGGATTGATGAACCAATAGAAAGTAGAACTGAAAATCTTATTCAGTTTACAGGTAGGTAATCTCTGCAATAAAAATGCATTGTCCCTTGAAGTGAAATTGATTTAACCAAGTTTGAAATTTCTATTAACTGGTCAGTTTCATCTAATTCGTATCAAAGGCTATTAACAAAAATGTTACCTGACAATTACCAGCAATTAAATAATTGTATAATTTGCTCTATCGTTGCATGATCAAAATATCTGTAAATGAAGAGTAGAGCTAAATTGAAATAATTGACATTGAGGTAGATTTTGATATAAAGAAAACCTTAACCTACCAATTAATGGGAAGATGTAAATAAATTTTTATCATGTTTTTCTAACTTATTTTCTTTACATAAAATAGTTATTGTAGTGACTTTCCTTTGTGTCAAGAACAAGAATGCAAAGTAGCATTAGACTATAAGATATCCATTTAGTTCTGTTGTTGTGTGGTTGTACCATTGAATATGAATTGAGGGAAACTTAGGTTATATGTAAATGAGACAGTATTTCAGTGGCATATCAATTTTATACACATCCAACAGAAATGTGATGTTTAAATTCACTCTATCATGCAGATGTTCAATTTCTAAGAAAGTAAATATATTTATGTTTTTCTAAAAAATGTCATTGCATATTTAATATTTCTTTCATTTCTTCTTTTTTTCTAAAATATATTACTTTTACTGTTAAGTCTGTCTTTGTGATATCCATTTGACGTGACTCTGAACTTATGTATCCCGTCATACTTTGAACGACAAAATTATTGTATATCTACCTGTGTGACGTCAAACGCGCGATTCTACGCCAGTACTTAAAACCTTCCATCCTTTATGGGTGGATTTTACATAGATAAATAAAATCGTATAATTTAAAAGCAAAATGAGGATGTTAAATTTGATGTATGCCTTTTTGTGCTTCTTTGTTACATTTGTTTGTTTTTATAGTGATTAAGATGATAACACAATGTTGACTGCTGTACCCCTATTTTTGACATTTTTACCTATTGTGTCTGTTTGTTTTGTTCACGCATCGTTGTCAATATAACGGAATTTGATGCGACTGTCATACAAGTGAGAGATTTAGCTAGCTATAAAACCGGGTTCAATCCACCATTTTCTACATAAGAAAATGCCTGTACCAAGTCAGGAATATGACAGTTGTTATCCATTCGTTTGATGTGTTTGAGCTTTTGATTTTACCATTTGATTAGGGACTTTCCTTTTTGAATTTTCCTCGGAGTTCAGTATTTTTGTGATTTTACTTTTTTTATATACTTATCTGACCATCTCTAACATGCTGAGAGACCAGAAACCATTGTTCTTTAAATGTCATATTCAAAAGTCAAATAAGAGCAACAATTTTTCAATAACAGAATTTTTAGTAAGCTCGTCAAGGTCAGATCGTCCAGGTCAGATCAAGCATAAAGACCAATTTAATAAATATAATTGCATGTCGTTATTTTAGGCCCCCATCACCAAGACTAGCACTACAAACCCAGAGTCTGCAAAGACCATATTTTGTGCTCGACCAGTAAGGTCTGGCACAGATTTTACTTGACAAGACTCTATATAATCTCTACAGTACTTAACTATACTTAACTGTACTTGACTTTGGTCTTTACTTTACTTAATAATTCTGATTGAGTACTTGATAATATTGATATAGTCTGAATATGGTCTCGACAAATGCTCCACCAGTCTCGATCAGTCTTGACTCAGTCTTGACCAGTCTCGACCTGTCTCGACTCAGTCTTGACCTTTAAATTTAATCTAGACTGGTCTGAATCAGCCCATCTAACTCAATCATATATTGATCTTACAAAATTCCAGGTTATTTGGTAATTTGGTTCATTGCTGTCAAATTAAAGGATTTAATTAATAGGTAACACAAGCTAGAATTTTCAGTTCTGATTAAATTCAGATAGTCACCTTTAATTATTTCTATAACTCTTTCAAATCAACTTGGATTTTCATAAAACTTTACAGCTATTTCAATTTAATATTGATCTTTCAGAATGCCAGGTTATTTGGTAGTTTGGTGTACTGCTGTTAAATTTAAGGATTTAATAAATAGGTAAAAAAGCTAGATTTTTCAGTTCTAGCTTTTTTTACCCATTAATTAAATCCTTAAATTTGACAGCAATACACCAAACTACCAAACAACCTGGCATTCTGTAAGATCAATATATAGCAATCTATTTATTCTTGTCTTTGTTTGACCAACCTCTCAATTCCAACTATCATGAAATGTTATATGAAATCTCAATAAACATATAAACAAGCACTTATGTATTTTCTTGCAACCAAATACTGTTATTTTTTGTGAGACGGACCTGTCTACTTATATTTTTTTTTATTTTTGTGCACCAACCGATAAAGCATTTTTTGTTGGTTGCTTTTCAAGAGCACACTTTGTGACCATAATTAACATTAATGCCAGTTGAAGCACCTTCAGTATTAATTAAAACTAATTTACTACAGAAAGATGAGCAAAATGTTATATGAACATACATCAACATGAAAATTCAGTTATATCTACGCACACACCAAAAAAAAAAGTGTATCAATTATCTCCCTTTTTATAAAATTTCCGAAAGAAAGATAATCTGTAACCTAAATAATTTATAATCTTTCCAAACAGTGCCCATAAAGTTATTTGGAAATGAGAGATGGCAAGCAATGCAAAGAAAAACACATGGCACAATAAAAATGAAAATACTGTGTTCAACATATTCAGAGTGAAGAAATATGTTAATAAAAAATAAACAAATTAATATACAAAAGTAAAAATGAATTGATAGAAAACTCAAAAACTTATTCAATAGAGCATCCGTTAAATCTCATCATTTGTTTTAGTTTCTATTATGTTATATTTTTACTTTAAATTGTGTGCTGTTTTTATTCAAGCCATAATTATAGCATGCTGTTATGAATATGTAAAAAGTGTCATTTTCCTTTTTAAAATAAAGTTATTGAAACTCAAAATATATTTTATTGTGAAACAAATTTTAATACATATTTTATAAGGAGATGTGGTATGATTGTCAATAAGACAACTATTCACCAAAGTTCAAATAAAGTGGTTGTAAGCAATTATAGGCAAAAACCTAAACCCACACCGTATAGTCGGCTATAAAAGGCCCCGACCTAAAAAATGTGAAACACTTTTTTTTCCACTATGTTTGTCATTTAGGACGGTTGATGCAAATCTATGTGACATTGATATCATTTCAATCATATAATATAAATACATAACAATGGAATATATATCAATTTATATTATATGTAATCAACTATTTTCTACATAAGAAAATGACTGTACCAAGTCAGGAATATGACAATTGTTATCCATTCGTTTGATGTGTTTGAGCTATTGAATTTGCCATTTGCTTAGGGACTTTCCGTTTGGAATTCTTCATCTTGACATATACATTTTGTACACATTTACCAAAATCTTAGTTATCCCTTACTGGTTCCCTTTGACATATAAATTATGAACAGTCTTACATAAATCTCTATTATCCCTTTCTGGTTTCCCTTGAAATATACATTATGAATAGACTAACATAAATCTCAGTTATACATTACTGGTTCCACTTGATATATAAGTTATAAACAGACTTACATAAATCTCAGTTATGCATTACTGGTTCCTCTTGATCCATTATTATGTACAGACTCACATAAATCTCAGCTATCCATTAGTGGTTCCCCTTGACATATAAAGTCTGTACAGACTTACATAATTTTCTCAATTGAATTGTTTCACTTTTTTCATGTCGGGGCCTTTTATAGCTAACTAAACGGTTTGAGTTTTTCTCAGTATTAATGGTCGTACGATTGCCTATAATTGCTTACATCTACAGGTTTGAACTCTGGTGGATAGTTATATCATTGGCAATCATACCACATCTCCTTATTTTAATATGTAATGTAATTTATTCAGTTTAGAATAATGAACATTGCAGTAAGGATAGAGAAGTCAAATAGTTCATACACTGCATGCAGTTTTAGATTGTATGTACTGTAACAGACGGATTTAGATTGCATGTGCTCTTACAGAAAGAGTTGGATTTTTAAGTATCTACAACTGTTTCATACCTTCTCTACAGTTTGCAGTTTCACAGTAACTCTGAAGCGCGGTTTTATGTTCATTAATAGTTGTTAATAGCTTAATAGGAGTGTTCATGGATCATTTGGCACACATCTATGAATATAACGTTGTTTGTGTTGACTCTAAAGTACTTTGAGTATCCAGTAAAATAAAGGTAATTTCTGATTTTTCATATATACCTATAATTGTTCAGTTTATGGGGAACCACTAGTGGTAGGTCAATGGTATTTAGTATGGAGCTGTATAAGCATTGGAATATTTCATTTCCATGGCGTTTATTCGGCCACGCCCACTCAATCTTGTATATTGACTTTGAAAGTTTTGCTTAGTTTACATGTATTAGTTTGTGATTAGGTCAGTTTAAGGGAAACCATTAGTGGTAAGTCATTGGTATATGGTATGCAAATGTATAAGCATTTACAAGTCTCATTTCCATGGAAAGTATATGACGCACCACCTTATCATGTTTCATTGACTTTGAAACTTTTACATAGTTTTTGAGTTAATGACTGTGTTTAGGTTTGTTTAAAGGGAACGACTTATGATAAGTCAATGGTATTTGGTATGCAGTTGTATTAGCATTGACACGTCTCATTTCTATGGAGATTGTTTGTAACTTCCGTCATGGTTCATTGACTTTGAACATTTTGCATAATTTACATGTTAAAGTATTGCTATTTTAATTTCGACATTTGCATTATCAAAATAACAAAAGGTCGACACATGTCTCTGTGTTAACAGTTTATTATACTTTTCATCTAAGTCTTTGATTTTGCCTTTCAACTGTTTTGCTTCTATCGCCACTGATGAGTATTGTGAAGACGACACGGGCTTTTAGTGGACCAAATGTTATGCTTGGTAATTTTGTAGAGTTTTTATCTAATACATTGTAATCGATTAATAATTATTATTATTGAAGAGTTTACCCGGTTAAAAATATGAGTAAAGGTGTTACCAATCAGGGAGGGTTGCTGCATAGACTGTTTCCAATGTTTGTTTACCTGCAAGCAAATTTAAACAAAGGAAAATGAGTTAAAGTAATAATAAAAGATTAATCTGGAACACAGATAATAATAAAACGGTGTCATAGCCATATGCGCCTGTGAAAATAGCATAACATTTATGAAATGAAGAAACAGCAGCGGTGACTGACGGTTCAGTTCCTCACACATTTATTGAAAATTGCTTGATTTTGCTTTTTCTTCAACAATACTCTAAAAGATTAGCTGTCCCTGAAATTGCGGCCAGTAATCAATCCAAGGAAACAATCAGTTTACGATTTGGGGATATAATCAGTATTTTACATGTTTTATGCACGGTCACAACTGTGACTTTTATCTTCTGTTTTGTAAATCATTCAGTTTCTTTTTCTTTTTATTCCTTTCTTTTTGCTTGTAATTTTATGCAAATCACTAACAATATTTTCACCGCCTTAGAAGTATGTTATCATATGCACACATTTCTGATATAAGAAATTTGAACCCCACCTATATTCTTGATAAAAATAGGTTTAACATGTTAGAAGAAAGATAACTCCATTGTGATAGGCAACAACGACCGACGACAGTAGGTATAACATACCTTTTTTTTTTCTTAATACACACGTACATATATATCTTTTTAAGAACAAATACAATCATATAGTGACAACACTACACAAACATGATTATGTGTGATATCCATAGTTGATAATTTGATAAACAACTTTGTGTGATTTACTTCCTGATAAATATATTTGCTGTAAAATGTATCAATCAATGGAAAATATGAAATTTAACAGAAAGAACATGATCAAGATGGGTGCTTTTGGATTAGAAAAACGATATTTTATCTATGAAAGGTTGTGATGATGAAACGAAAATAAAATAGTATATGTGACCTTCGACTATCAGTTTGCTTCAGTAACCTTGACCCGACTGATTTTTTTTAACAAAAAATATCGAGGCATTTTGCATATAATAATAAAAGATTAATCTAGAACACAGGTATTAATAAAACAGTGTCTTAGCCGTATGCGCCTGTAAAAAAAGTATAACCTTTTTGTTACCTTTAAATTTCGAGAAAATAAATAAAACAAGTCACCTAAAATTAATAGAAACCCCACATCATAGGATGTTTGCTACTCTTGTTCTGACTATTTGTAAGATATTCGGAATTATCTTGCTTTATCCATGTACTGCCAAATAAAGATGCATAAAAAAATTGCCTACCTACTAACCCTAACTTTTCTTTTTCATACTTTCATTACTTAGAATTGAAAACATCCCTGATTTATAACATCTTATAAAATCCTTGATATTTTTCATTGTTTTTGAAAGAAAAAGTTGTTAATGTTAAATGTATGAAAAATCTAAAGAGAATCATTTCCCGCCAAATTTTCAATTGATTATATCACAAAACAAATGACACAGACCTTTAATTTTTTTCGTGCTTTTTAATTCTTTTTTTTTTTATGTTATCAATTTAAAAAAAACAGTCTTATAATAAGCTTCTTATTTGAAAACATCCATAAAGGCAACCAGCAAGACTAAAGTAGGAAGAATAAGATTTTTATAAATTTATCGATGCTTCATATATTTTCTTTCGTTACTGAGAATTTGAACATCCCTGATTTTCAAATGTTTGGGTTGAGCATTGATGAAAGTTAATTCGGAAAGGCATATCTAATATAGATATGATTCATAAGCCTCGTTTTGTTCTACTTTCTTATCCTTTATCTTTTAACTTGGTGTGTTTGTTTTGATTCTAGATACACACTTATTTTGACCTTTTATATCTTTTGATCGGAAAGCGCATATACTGTAGATTTGTTGGTTATTCTTTGTGGTATTTTACCTCGGAAATATATACCTATGATTCATTCCAAAAAAAGATCCTTTGTCTTCCGCCAACAGCCAGTAAAACTATCACGAAAGCCGGGCGTCTGATTGAACTTCGTGTGGGGTATAAATACGCAGCCAAGTCCTGTCGGGATAGAAAATTTAAATCCAATGCCTCGGGTATAGGCACAGAACCACACTCTTGTTAAATCACCCTTGCAACAACTCTACGAGGGGTCACAAGGTTACATGATGCAATGCAACATTTCTGCTGATATCCTGCATATCCTAATTTTCCAAATGCAGTCCAAATTGAACAGTTCATGCTATCAAGGGATATATCTTCGTTTTAATGGGGTTTGTATACCCCTGCCACTACCCTTTGCCCTCTATGACTCTGTTTACTGAAAGGGGTCTTTTTAAGTAATGACGTCAGTCTGCTTATGAACTATCAATTAAAAACACGCTTGAAACTTTTCAAGGCTCCCTAAATGCAGCAGATGCCCTTTTCAAAATAGTTTTTTTTTAATGGAGGGCGTAAAGACAATCACGCAAAGTGCAAACGCTGACTTAAAGATCTATAAATATATAGTTTAGGGCACATTTTCAAATAACAGTTCATGTTTCCAATCTTAAAATATTTTGTAAAGGGAAACAACTCTTAGATAAGACACACTGCATCCCTGGTTAAACACAAATTACGGAAAGAACATGTTTTATTATTATATATCTGCTATAAGCTTTTTTTTACTTTTCGTTTCGTAATGACCTGTTTTGCAATCCTATTTTTGCCATTAATGTGTAATCTAAAAAAAGGGTATAGTCAGCATCAATGCAAATCCAGCACAATAAACCATGCTCGTTTCATCCCGTCATTGTGTTATTGTGCTATGGTAAATTTTTGTAGTCTTGTCTTTCGTTTTTGCTAATATGCTTTGACTATATAGATATAAGAAGATGTGGTATGAGTGCCAATGAGACAACTCTCCATCCAAGTCAAAATTTATAAAAGTAAACCATTATAGGTCAAAGTACGGTCTTCAACACGGAGCCTTGGCTCACACCGAACAGTAAGCTATAAAGGGCCCCAAAAATTACTAGTGTAAAACCATTCAAACGGGAAAACCAACGGTCTAATCTATATAAAAAACGAGAAACGAGAAACACTTATGAACCACATCAACAAACGACAACTACTGAACATCAGATTCCTGACTTAGGACAGGTGCAAACAAATGCAGCGGGTTTAAACGTTTTAATGGTACCAAACCTTCACCTTTTTCTTAAACAATAGTGTAACATCACAACATAGAAAGACACACTATAAAATATCAACTGAAATAGCTTAACTCAATCAAAGGACATATTAACACCATTGAACATACACTGAACAAATAAATTTGACCTATGATACAATGTAAATACAAAATAAATAAACTAAGGAAGAATAATAAAAGTAACATGTTATATCGGTATGAAATGTTAAACAATTTAAGAAAAACAATATCCTCGCACAAAAATATCAGCCATTTGCAATAACTTTAAACACAGTTAAATGACAGACAGGTATAGTGTACAGTTACAATAGAGAAAGGAAATATTTTACAAAATAAATAATTTTGATGTTCATAGTACGAAGTGGAAATTTATATTAGTACCAAACACTTATCAAAGCTGGTGTATAGACCAGATATAACCCTGAATAACATTAAAAACAAAAAAGCATTACAATTAGTATCAACAGGTCAAATAAACAAGAAAGTACGATTTGAGAGTACTCGCAGTTACTGACAGCTAGTTAAAAGCCAAAACAATTAATAATAAAAATCATGCATCAGAGACTAAAATCAACTAAAACACATCCCAGGGATTTAGTATTTTAACGTCATGGACAGTCAAAGAAGACATGACTTGTGCAATGCCAAAAATAACTGTATCGACAGACAGTAGGATAGTTAGGAGTTTAACCTCTTTATAGATCAAAATGAACGTGGGTGTGTCTTTAAACATCCCGTATATGCCTTTTATTTTTTCTTTGTTGACATATTTATTTGTTTTTATAGTGATTAAGATTATAACACAAATTAATGACTGCTGTACCCCTATTTTTGACATTTTCACCTATTATAGAAAATGAAAGGATATGGAGTAAATGTACATGGGACAAAATCGCACACAATACATTGAAAACATAGAAAATTATCAATGAACAGGGCTTTTATTCCTATTATGTCTGTTTGTTTTCTTCACACATCGTTGTCAATATAATGGAATTTTATGCGACTGTCATACAAGTGAGAGGTTTAGCTAGCTATAAAACCAGGTTTAATCTACCATTTTCTACATAAGAAAATGCCTATGCCAAGTCAGGAATATGACAGCTGTTATCCATTCGTTTAATGTGTTTGAGCTTTTGATTTTGCCATTTGCTTAAGGAATTTCCGTTTAGAATTTTCCTCGAAGTTCAGTATTTGTGTTATTTTACTTTTTAATAAATGATATATCCAACGTTAAATATGAATATAAATATAAATAACTATTTTCATTCCGATGTTGCAATATCAAGATATCGACTTACTCCGTAAAATTAAATTGTTCCTCGATTGTAAGTATTTTTTCCGACCTCACTATAGATAATGAATTTTAACAAATTTTATTGTTTCAGAGTATATATGGCTTCCAGTCAAATGTGTGGACCATGTACAAGGATGGACAAATCAGCTACTGCCGTAAAATTTTGCACTGATTGTGAAGATCCCTTGTGCGCATATTGTGTCACCACCCACAAAGCAATCAAGGCTCTCGCTTTACACCATTTGATCGATGCCGCAGTTCAGACTGACAAGGCTTTTAACATCAGAAGAACCTGCAGTGATCATCCAGATATGGTGTTAGAGTTTTACTGCTCGAATCATGAAAGCTTATGCTGTCGTACATGCTCAGTTAATACCCATCGCACATGTGGCAAAATTCTACCGATAGATGTTGCTGCCCGTGAAATAAAGTCATCAGTAATGCTGAACGATGTAACGGCAGATTTAAAGAATTTATTGAATACTGCCGATCAATTAGTAGAGGACAGAGCAAAAAACAAGGAAAACATAGGAAAAACTAAAGCGACCACTCTACAAAATATAGTCAAATTTAAACGCCAATTAATTCAAGAGCTAGATGAACTAGAAAAAATTAATGACAGAAGTTGATGAAACTGAGACAAAGCTTACCAAAAAGCCGAATCTGACCTTTCAGACATAGAAATCCGACGTAAGGCCATTGTAGATATGTCAGAACAATTGGCGTTTCTTACAAAACACGGCTCAGAAAGCCAAATATTGATGCTGTTGAATACTATCAGAGTGGATATTTCAAAGCAAGAGAACGACTTTCAAAATTTGGTCCCGTCATACGAGTGTATCGATGTTAACTTCAAGGCATCAGGAATAAAGTCCGCACTTAATTCTCTTGGATCGGTGGAAATAAAATCTGCTCCATGTTCAATTGCACACAAACCCTCTAAACACACACAAGCTCAGATACCACCAGAACATGGGAAAATGCCAACAAAATTCAAACTAAAAATGAATTTAAAGTACCTTATTCTAACGGGAGAATATCTAGCATTGTTGTAACGAATGATAATAAGCTGCTGTTATGTTATTCTGGAAACAAGAGTAAGGCATTGTCGATATGGTCAGATACGGAAGATCATATTCAGGATTGTGCCCTTACTGGTACCGCGTGGGGTATAGCCATAATACCAGGAACAAATGAAGCAGTTGTTACATTACCATCCATTAATTCTGTTCAGTTTGTTAACATAACCAGTATGATACCAGGTAGAGTAATGAAAGTTCCTGACCTACCCTTTGGAGTCACAATTGTAAAGAACATGATAGTATTGGGTGGGACGGGCACAATTTATTTTCTCAGCATGACTGGAACTGTCATGAAAAGATTCAATGTCGGAAGTGATTACTTGTATTCACTTAAGGTAAATAAAACGGATAAAATCTATTGCTGCGATGCATATTGTAGTGCACTCCATTGCATTGATATCAATGGAACTGTTATTTTCTCATATAGATCTCCTGATTTCAATGGACCAGTAGACATGGCATTGGATGATAAAGAGAATCTGTATGTGACAACCTGGAAATTAAACAAATTAAATCGTCTGTCAAAAGATTGCAAGCTTCTCGACATACTACTGAAAAAGGAAGATGGATTGAATGAACCTTATGCAGTTGCCTTCAACAAGAATTATACCAAACTGTACATAGCAAACGGACGGAGAACTGAAAATAAAGCAGTATTGATATTTGATTGTGCTTAGAAACTGCATATAACTCTAAAGATTTGCAAAACTAGTTTCACTTGATAATTTGTAAAAATGCCTCCAAAAAATAGAAACCTTGTGCAGTTGCTGATGGCCAATGTTGAATTGTGTATGTATGTTATGTTCCTCTGTTTGAAAAAAGTATGCTTATTTAAGGACAATTACAAGAATACCATAGTTTACAAAGAATCTATTTTATTTTATGATATTACCACAAAGCCAGAGATTAATGCATTGATGTAAAGAAATGATACATAAAAAGTGAATATGAATTTACTATTAATTAGCCACGTTATTTTTAATATAATGAGCTATCTCTTAAGTATAAGAGTGTATTTCTTGCAAATGATATGTCTTGTGAAGAAGTAATATTGACAGTTTTTATCAAAGTTGTAGAAGTGATCTTTTAATGTTAACTAAAAAAACACACCTTTTAATTAAAATAAATGTTTTTATCAGCTAGAATTAAATTTGTCTATCTGAATTGACTCAAATATAAACTAAGACATGTTCAATTTTTCTTGTTCGTGAACTTTTTGCAGATGGCATTGAAGAAATAGTAAAGCCGCAAACCTTTTCATGTGACCATTTCAAGCATATTTATGTTAGACTGTACTATCATTCAAATGATATATTTTCCGATGACACACTGTATTCAAAACTCCAAATAAGTTTCATTTTCTTATTATGATCGAAATCACTATATTGCCTTTTTTAGACTACTACTGCTGCAGGTAAGGCCATAGTCCAAATATAACAGATGTTCAACATTAAACTAAGAGAAAGTAGCCATATATATATATTATCAGTATTTCATTTTTTTTAATTTGGTGATAAATAGGAAAAGATACCTGTTTATAAAATTACCTTACCTTGTGATTTAGTAAAATAAAATACAATGTACTTAAATAACAAACTTGTTTTATTAAAACTTGTCATTTCTAAGGAGTTAGCTCATTAACGCAATTAACAGTCAATACATAAAATTCAGAAGAGCTGCATTTCCATTGTTATGATATATCAATAAAAAATGTTTTCATAGATTTTTATGTTTGGTATAAATTACACTATATCAGAAGTAAAATCTCAACTTTTAGAAAAATATATTTCAAAGAAAAAAATCATGAAAAAATTATATCATGAATGGCATTTGTTTGAAGTAACAACCCTGACCTTGACACTTGTTTGTCACTCAATTAAGCACATTAGATACAAAATACATTATAAATATGTTATAAAACATTTGTGAACTAGTAAAAAAGCCAACAAAAAATAAGTTATTTTCTAGTAGTGTTTTAAAATTCACTCATCAACCACATCATTATTTGCTCCTATCCAATGGATTGGTGAACCAAGAAGTCAGGACTTAAAATCTTATTCAGTGTACATGAAGACCATCTCTGCAAAAACATTGAATAATGTTTTTTCTGACTGCATAGTCTCCTAAAGTGAAGTTGATTCTACCTAGTTTGTCAATTCTACTGGTCAGTTCAATCAACATCGTATCAAAAGATAATTACAAAAATGTAACTTGACAAAATTGTATTGCCTGAATGGAACTCTTTGATTCAAGTGTTACTAAATTTTTATCTAACATTACAACATTCTGTTTCAATGACATTCTTTTACAAAACATCTTGATTAAAGATATCTTTATCTGACCAGCTGCGTGACAATATAAATTGGGATATATGCTTTTGTCATAATTATTTTAAATGAGACAATACAAACCCAAAATGATATTTTATTTTCCGTTTAAGATGTCAGAAAATTACCAGCATTTAAACAGTTATTTATTTTGCTATATTTTGTATGATCAAATGATCTGTACATGAAGGGTTAGACTTAAAATGAAAATTTTGGACATATATAGAGGTAGATTTGAATATATAGAAAAAAGTAAAATAACAAAAGCACCGAATTCCGAAGAACATTCAAAACTGAAAGTCCCTAATCAAATGGCAAAATCAAAAGCTCAAACACATCAAACGAATGGATAACAACTGTCATATTCCTGACTTGGTACAGGCATTTTCTTATGTAGAAAATGGTGGATTAAACCCGGTTTTATAGCTAGCTAAACACTAATCTACAAATCAACCTACATCATAGTGTGGATTTAAATGTAATTTCATCATATGCATTCTCTAATTTAATGACTTTACAATTTATCTTTGTTTTAAATTCTAAAATAAAACAAACAGACCTATGAGTGTTCTACATTGCCCTTTTAGTAAAGTGCCTTAAACGTATCTGAAACGTTCACAGTAAATTGTTAATATCATATTAATGATCTAGCAGTTAATAGTCTGCATGTATTCAATCATTTGTTTGTTTAAGAATCCTTTCAGCATTCTCCAACTCCTATCTGATATGGCCTTAACACGTTTTTTTTTTTTTCGGCAATAGCATTGTTTTTTTAAAATGTCTACCAAGCATCAAAATATATGACCTTAATTACATCACCTTAATATTTTTTATGGGACAATCACTCTAATCTTACTTACAATCTTTTTCTTTTCTTTTGTATAGAAAACTGTGCTGTTAATGATAAAGTCATTACTTGTATGACATGGGGTCCTCATCTTTTCATATCCATGTGGTGGCAAGATACATCAAGTTATATATTGTATTTGTTATTTGTTTTGCTTTAATAACAATCCTGATATACAGTCATAGAATTTATACTAATATAATTACTGCTTTCTTTGACATGGTCAGTAAAATCTGAGAGTTATGGTATATCAGTTTTATCTATAGTAACCCATGTTGTATGTTAATTTTTGGTCATTTTTATCAATATTTGTAGAAAGGTCTATGTATCGAATCAGTGTATTGATTTTTGGCCGCTATTGGAAATAAGAAAAACAACATTCTTCTCTTATAAGTGTAATTAAAAAATATAGGATCAAAAATTTTATCAAGTGGAAAGTAAGACGGTCCATTTGTAGACTACATCAGGAAAATAATAAAAAAAAATATTCTAGCTATAAGCTATTGTAAATATTATTTTCACAAATTTACTAGTGTCTGACATGTTTTTGCTCTCAAACCCAGACAAAATTTACAGATGAAAATTCGATTACAATCATTTAGACAAAGATCGGTTTTCGGTTCGAATTTGTAGTCAATTTATCAATAATTTCGTATCATAGTTTCAGATTAAATAATACTACATGTGTAAAATATAACATACCAATCTTGTGTTAATGTATGCACCAATATATTTTTATTCTTTGAAATATGAAATTATCGAAAATTTCAAGAAAACGGTAACAAACACAATTCTAACATCCCGATTCATAAGTGTGTTCTTGTGTACTTAAAATAAGGAATTCAAACTCCGCCCATACAGCACATGGCATATCTATTAATAAATGAAATAAAAAGGAGACAAGTCCGTTGCAACAGATAACGACAACAGTATGTATAGAATACCATTTTTTGCTTTTTATTAATATATACTAGTACTTTTCTTATTTTTCAAAGGAGATGTTCACTATTACACATGTATTTCACACTGTACCAATATACTCTGAACTAACGATCGACGTTGTACATAATATGTCTATGATATATTGATACGTGGTGATCATTAAAATCAATCAGTGATTTTACTTCCTGATAAAAATGTATTACTTTGTTTATTCTTTTTCTTTTTGGGGAAGGGGTTTGGTTTGGTTTGTTTTGCTTGTTTGTTTGTTTGGATATTTTCACTTGAAGTTTACTTAAGACAGGCATTCCTTTTAGATATTAAACGAAATGAAAAGGGGATAAAAAGCACAATATTGCATCTGTTAAAAATTGTGCGAATGAAGATAAAATGTCATTGTATCGATTCGCCCCTAGTTGATACAGTAACGTGATTTTTTTCTACCAAAAAGCTCGCGACATTTTACATAATCGAGAAAATATTTTAAAGATACGAAAACACAACATTAGAACTTCCACATGTTTAATTTGAATAAATACAAAAAATATGAAAGAGGATAACTCAAATTAATACATCTCTGTCAAATTGAACAAAGCTTCACTGGAGCTAAGTAATTTGCAATATCATGACTTATAACTTAATGTACAATTAGTTGTATACACATATAAGTGCTATTCATTTTGATTTTGTTATCGTTATTTGATTTTTCTTGTTATTATTATAACCTTAATAAAAGTTTAATACAAATTGAATGGAATTATATTAGCCCAAATTAAAATCATTACGATCGCGGATTTAAAGTTGTGTATCTTGATCTTTCTATGATTTCTGGACCGTTTTTTTTTTTTTGTCAACATTTTGGTGTATATTGTGTTTTTTTTTATTTCGGAATTACCCTTTTATCATCATACTGAATATCTATTTCGACCTGAACGCGTACCTGTTGTACATGGCTTAATTTGTCATTCTTAATGTAAGTTTACATCGAAAAGTATACACATAATTCATTAAAAATAGAGCCCCCTTCTGAGGAGTCCTTGGGTGACCTGTTGAAAGACGAAATTGTGATACAGGTATATCATGTCCTCATTTTTCATTTCTCGCATAAACAAAATCAATAAGTCTTTCCACGGAAAAGTAAAGATCTAATAAATCATATCAACCCTAAATTTGTTCATTGAAAAATATGTATGTTCTTGTTTTGCCTGAGTGGTGGCATATTGTCCCGGATTTAATTCCCAACTTACACAGTGGTAATTCTACAAGGAAAATAATCTAGAAAGTTGGACTAGAGTTTAATGTATGAAATAGTTATGAAATGATGTTCCTTAAGATTGGAAAGTTCAGCGGTTCTTCCCTTTATCTATGTAGATTTATAGCCAACCTCGAATACCTGCGTCAGTGAGGTAAATGTATAGCTCAGTTGCCTATAAGTCCCCACCCAAGGATGTATCACCAGTCCAACAGAATTCCGGTACTGTCACAAAAATACGGATATTGTTTATCTGGAATTATAACATTTATGAAATCCTTTTTAAGTAAGAATTGCATTTCCCTCATGCATAGCTTTGAGTCCAGAGTCTAGTTCTGTCTTTGATATTGGTCCATTTTAGTTTAATCAGCTGTTAAATGTTTTATGGGGTTTTTGATTTTTGATAAGATTGGCCATGATCGACACTTGGTGACCATAGTTTACATGACATATTGGGACAGGTGAGCATACCAGTTATAAAATCGGATGCGAAAAAATATGAAACTGAAAATCAGTTTTATATTTCTGCTTTATATTTATGGACCGTGTAAGCCAGACCTGGGGTAATCAAAATGTAATTGTTATTAGCTGTAATTGATAACTCATTTGAAAGTAATTCAATGTAATGTGTAATTGAAAATATTTTTAATTACATGTAATTGAAGGTAATTTATTACATTGCCTTTAAGCCATGTTATTACGAACTACTTTTCAATTACATGTAACGATTTGCTTGGAAAATTTAAACATATATTGCTTTTATGATGCAACCACACATCATGCCCTTGTCAATTGTATGTTTTCCTACATTTTGTATGCACTTTATTCTTATTCATGTTATTGTTTATAAACATTTGTCATATTAAAAAATGTAACATTCCTTAATACTTCATTAATCATTATAGCATGCAATATATAATCTATATTTGTATTTAATTCATTATTTTTATTCATATGTAAACATAAATAATCTAAAATTAAAACAATACCAATTTATTGACATGATTGACAAAACAATTTGTAAATATTTTCTAACAATTAAAACAATAATATTGGCATCAGGATATTTCTTTTCACTTAAAAAACTAATTTTGAAAAAAAAAACGAAAGTCCATTGATTAAAATGCCAAAGGCCATTTTTGTTTTTAATCGTCATATTTATATGTTAAAATCTGTTCAGATGGATTTTATTTAAACACTTTTCAAAAATTTTAACCATAGCAAAGCATACAAATATGGAGTCCAATATACTTAAATTTTGTGAAAAATCTAATGTTGATTAAATGTAGCGATGACCTCTTAAATTTGAAAACTTAAAACAAAGCTTGTACAAATGTTTTCACTGTTAAATAGTGCATATAAAAGTTTTATTCTAGCGTGTTGTCATTTTTATGATTTTATTCGATATGATATAGTGTCTTTGGAAAAAGTATTTGAAATGTAATTGATTACATTTAAAAATCAATTTGATTGAAACGTAATTAATTACTTTGGCATGTAAATGGTGTAAGCTATGGTCATCAATTGGCCCCCGTACTCGTCGCAAACTTTGAAAAATGTCTACAATTTAACCATGCAACCAATTTTAACCAAGATCGGGCTGAATTACCCACAGAGTTTAAGGTTTAAAGTTATTTATGTGTTTATTGTTCCTGCTAATCAATCAACATGCCATCAATGACTTAAAATAGACCTAACAGGTAAAATGCAATTAATTTTCTTGACAGCATAATACATAGAGAAAATCTATCGTACCAAATGATATCAGAATATCAAGATCTAACTACTTTATATTTCTACCAAAATTACCAGATGACTTATAGGAGTTGTGGCCCTTAAATGACAATTTAGGACAAATTTTGGTGTTTTACTTACTGTATAGAAAACTTTAATACACAGACAGAAACTGTAATCAGAAACAAAATCATCAGTAATTCAGAACAAGAGTGCACACGCTGAAATGTCTCGCCTTCTTTACCAACCATTGATATTATGTTGATTGTTGATAGTCCTAAATATAAAACTTTACTACAACTATCAAATAAACTTAACATGATCCAAGAAAATGAGGTCAAGGTCAGATAAACCAAATTGAAATACATATACACCTTACAGTCATTCCGAACACCAAATATGCTTGAAATTAAATTGACCTTTTGCACATTTAAGAAACAAACTTAACCAGAAAAACTTAACATTAATCAATGGACCAAAGAAATGAGGCCAAGGTCAGATGAACCCTGCCAGACAGACATGTACACATTATAATCTTTACATGCTTTAAATATAGTTGAATTTTTGCATATAGTATCTAAGAAACAAACTTAACCAGGAAATCTTAAGATTGACCAATGAACAATGAAAATGAGGTCATGGTCAGATGATAATTGCCAGACAGACATATACAACTTACAATCATTCAATAAACCAAATATAGTTGACCTATTGCCTATAGTATTAGAACAAAACAGACCAAAAACAAAAACTTAACATTGAGCAATGAACCGTAAAAATGAGGTCAAGGTCAAATAAAACATGCCAAACTGACATGTACATTGTAAAATATTTTCATACACCAAATATAGTTGACCTATTGCATACAGTATTAGAAAACAGACCAAAACACAAAAACATAACTTTAACAACTGAACCATGAAAATGAAGTCAAAGTCAGATGACAACTACCAGGAGGACATGTACACCCTATAATTATATCATACACCAAATATAGTAGGCCTATCGCATACAGTATAAGAAAAACAGACCAAAACACAAAAACTTAACTATAACCACTGAACCATGAAAATGATGTCAAAGTCAGACGACACCTGTCAGTTGGACATGCACACCTTAAAATTCTTCCATACACCAAATATAGTAGACCTATTGCTTATAGTATCTGAGATATGGACTTGACCAACACTTAACCTTGTTCACTGATCCATGAAAGGAGGTCGAGGTCAAGTGAAAACTGTCTGACGGGCATGAGGACCTTGCAAGGCATGCACATACCAAATATAGTTATCCTATTACTCATAATAAGAGAGAAATTAATATTACAAAAAAATCTTTACTTTTTGTTCAAGTAGTCACTGAACCATGAAAATGAGGTCAAGGACAATGGACATACGACAGAAGGAAACTTCATAACATAAGGCATCTATATATAAAGTATGACGCATCAAGGTTTTCCACCTTCTAAAATATAAATCTTTTAAGAAGTAAGCTAACGCCGCCGCCGCCGCCGTGTCACTATCCCTATGTCGAGCTTTCTGCGACAAAAGTCGCAGGCTCGACAATATACAAAATCTTTATTCAACTGAACCCATCTACAGATTTTAATTAGGAGTTATCGCCTCCAAATCAAAGCATCGTCGATGTTGTGATCCAGCCATATTCATAGCTAGTCTGATATTCTTTCTGACCATAATTTTTTTCAATATTTTTTTCTCTTTTCATTTCCAATCTTACTGTTAAATTTCTATGTTATTGCCCACAGGTAGGGAATTTCGCAATATTGATGCAAATAATGATATATATATTCATACTTCAATTTTAGACTCTGTCAGATTTTTTTTTTATATAAATATTTGAAATTTAATGGTATTGACATGAATGGAAAGGGAAATCGTCAAACAAGTAATATATTTTTTTATATGCCATTAATAATAACTGGCTTAATGATTTCCAGAAAGAGGCCTTGGAAATGCACTTTCTCAACAACAAAAATGAAAAAAAAAAACTAATTTTTATCTAAATTGGTGTTCATTCTTTATTAAGAAAAAATACATTTCCTGTATTCAAATTTAAATGTACAAATACCTAATGCTGAGATATTTCCATTTACTGTTAAATAGCAATATAATGGGATACAAATGTAGAACAAATAAACTTTATTGCAGAAAATGAACAGGTAAGAGTTATGTAATTTTGTTTACTGTTTCAACCAAATTTCTGATAATTGTTACTAATTAATGAGATCTTGATTATTGACTTATTGTCAGATGATAATGACACTGATTTTACAAGTGAAATAAAATTTGCTTGCATTTTTGATACATATTTTTACATTTTTTGTCTTTTCTTTGAAAAAAAAAACACGTCTGATTAATCATTCAGCTAGCTAGAAAAATTAACAGAATATTTTAATGTAGCGTAGATCAAAATAAATAATACATTTGTAGGTTTACTATTGAGGTCAAGAATGTGTGTATTCAGTTAGGTGTGTAATAAATTGTGCCTATTTAATTATGTAACAGGTCATGAGATATTAAATGTGGTGAATTAAGACTGGGGTTGTTTCAAATTAATACTTACACCTTTGAGTGTAATTATTTGAAAATCATGACAGTTTATAATCATACTGACTCTTACTTACCTATGGAAAGAACTGGAGTAATACCATTTCAAAAAAGTGTGGGAATCAACTTAGATATATTAATACACATATTGACCTAAATTTCATAGAACAAAAACTTACACAAGCATAAGATAATAATATAATACTTTCAAAATTGTTATCAACTGATTCAATTGATGTAAAAATACTTTTTCAAATTAATTCATAAATAGTAAATCGTTATAAATTTTGATTTATAGAGGAACTATATGCAAGTGTATATCTAAAATAAAAGGGTTGTTTGACCAATCTTTTCTAAATTTAAGGGCAAATAACATGTCAAAAGTTGGCAGTTGATGATTAAAATGGTGTAGAAAGTTTCTGCAAGTCATAAAAACACATAATTAGTTTCATGACATGTCTTCGACTTAGTATTCTGCACCATCTCCAAAAACAGAGTGATCGCATAGATCCAGCATGGCTGAATCAAAAACTGTTTTCGAATAATGTTAAGGTTTTCCCTACTTAATTGTAATCATTTACAGATAAAAAGAAAGATTAACAGCAAATACGATCATCAATACAAGACCTCTATATGTTAATAGGACTAAAACCATTAATTGACAGGTTATTCGATTTATTACACAGGAATTTAACAATATTTGACTATGTTACTAAAATCATTTCTTGGCTCCTTTTGAATTCTTGTCCTTTAACATTGTTTACCAAATGTAACGTTATTACCTATAGACTTGAAATGTGTAATAATCACTAACATTGGTTCAGATGAACTCCAAAAAGCAACTTATACTCAAACATGATCAGCAATACTCCGGATATGCAAACATTTGATATCTTTTCTAGGCTTAAATGATTAATTTGGTCATGTTGTTTAAAAGAAAAATCAATGGCCTTCATTAAGCTTGAATGCACTTTAAAAGCTGTCTATTTGAAAACGAAAAACGTTCCTCCGCGAAACCTTTGATCACGTAAAAGGTGAAATTAAATATCAAAATACCAATTGTTTGTTAAGAGCAATTCTGGTTGTAAGAAAACTCTAGTTACTATTCTGTACGGTTTGCGTCTTGCCATTTAGAGCCCTTGTGGTTATACGGTTATTTAAGATAATCATTAACGCAAGTCTGATTAATTATGGATTTAAAACAAGTAATAGTATATGTGTAAGAAAATTCAATGCTTTCTTGAGGAAGAACCATTATGACTATTATTGATGATGTGTCCCCTTTGGAACGGTGTGGGATGTATCAACAGTCACTCCAATTGGTAAAGCTGACTTTAAGATCTATAGGTTTTTCGTTTTTGCCATGACGTTGTCACTTGTCATCGACTTATATGAGTTTGAATATTTCGCCCCTCTCTTTAAAGTCCATTTTCAAATAGCCGTCTCTATTCGTCTAAGAATAAATTGTTGAGGGAAAAGACAAATTGTATACTTATCAAAACAATTTGTATTGAAGGAGCATGGTTTGATGTACTTATATATTCATTTAGAAGCTGTTATGCTTTGACATTGTGTTTCATAACCTATTTTGCAATTCTATTTTTACCATCTGTGTGAAGTCAAAATTATTGTTCGATCCCACACAGTACAAGATGCATATTACTCTGGCGTTGTATAGGCAGGGATACAGTTTGGAGTATGTATATGTTGTTGTTCTCGGCAAAAATTATAAAGGCGATAATTTGATGAATTTAAAGACACATTGGACGTTCAGCAAGCAACAATCAGTCAATTGAAAAAACACATATCCAACGTTTATTTTTCTTAGTGGATATATTTTTACATGTATTCATCCCTACATGTAGCAGTATAAATCCAACAACTAACAGTGTGAAATCTAATTGTTCTCGATTGTAAATATAAAAATAAGAAGGTATGATGTGATAAGAAAACTCTCAACAAGAGACCAAATGACACAGAAATTACATTTCCGACACTTCACTATTGAATTATATAATAAAACTGAACCTATATGTTTTCAGAGTAATTATGGCTTCTAGTCAAATATGTGGACCATGTTCTAGGGTGGACAAATTAGCGTCAGCTGTAAAATTTTGCACTGATTGTGAAGATCGGTTGTGCGCAGATTGCGTCACAATGCATAAAGCAATCAAGGCTCTCGCTTTACATCATTTGATCAATAAAGACGTTCAAGCTGACAAGGCTTTCAGCATCAGAAGAACCTGCAGTGACCATCCAGATATGGGTTTAGAGTTTTCTTGCTCGAATCATGAAAGCTTATGCTGTCGAACATGTTCCGTAAATACCCATCGCACATGTGACAAAATTCTACCATTCGATGTTGCTGCACGCGGAATAAAGTCCTCAGTAATGTTAAACGATGTGACAGCAGATTTAAAGGCTTTATTGAAAACTGCCGAACAATTAGAAGAAAACAGAACAAAGAACAAGGAAAACATCAGAAAAGCTAAAGTGACCACTCTACAAAAGATAGCCAAATTTAAACGTGAATTAATGCAAGAGCTATATGAACTAGAAAAGAAGTCAATGATAGAAGTTGATGTTACTGAGAAAAAGCTTACCAAAAAGGCCGAATCTGATCTGTCTGACATTAAAATCCGACACAAGGTCATCGTAGATATTTCGGAACAATTGGAATTTCTTACAAAACATGGCTCAGAGAGCCAAATATTGATGCTGTTGAATACTATCCGAGTGGATATTTAAAAGCAAGAGAACGACTTTCAAAACTTGGTCTTGTCATACGAATGTATTGATGTTAACTTCAAGGCATCAGGAATAAAGTCCGCACTCAACTCTCTTGGATCGGTAGAAATAAAATCTGTTCCTTGTTCATTGCACACAAACCCTCTAAACACGCACAAGCTCAGATACCACCAGAGTATGAGAAAATCTCAACAAAATTCAAAATCAAAAATAAATTTAAAGTACCTTATTCTAACGGGAAAATAGATAGCATGGTTGTAACGAATGGTAATAAGCTACTGTTATGTTATTTGGGAGACAACAGTAAAGCATTGTCGATATGGTCAGATACGGGAGATCATATTCAGGATTGTGTCCCTGCTTGTACCGCGTGTGGTATAGCTATAATACCAGGAACAAATGAAGAAGTTGTTACATTACCATATATAGACTCGATTCAGTTTGTTAACATAGCCAGTATCATATCAGGCAAAGTAATGAAAGTTCCTGACAGATCCTTTGGAGTCACAATTGTAAAGAACATGATAGTACTGGGTGGGGTGGGGAAAGTTTATTTCCTCAGTATGACTGGAAGTCTCATGAAATTATTCAATATCGGTAGTGGTAACTTATTTTCACTGAAGATAGGAAAATTAAGTGGTAATAAACAAGTATTGATTTTTGATTGTGCTTAAAACTGCAAATTTCTCTACAAAATTACAAAACTAGTTTCTCTTGATAATTTGTAAAAATGGCTACATAAGAATTGAAACCCTGTCCTGTCCCTAAAAGGGAAAGTTGATTTGGGTGTGAATGTAATGATCCCTGTTTGAAGAACTTATGTTGATTTAAAGAAAATTCAATAACACCATATTTTACAAAGAATTTATTTTATTTTATGATATTACCACAAAGCCAGTGATTAATGCATTGATGTAAAGAAATTATCCATAAGGAGTGAATATTATTGTTGATTGGCCTAGTTATTTTACAGTAATAAGCTATCTCTTAAGTATAAGAGTGTATTCCTTGCGAAGAAGTTAAATTGACGATTTTAATCAAAGTTGTTCCAATTATCTTTCAATTTTCACAAAAAACACATCTTTTAATTTCAAAAAATGATTTACAAATGTTATTATCAGATAGAATTAAATTTAACTATCTGAATTTACTCTTATATGCACTAAAACATGTTCAATTTTTCTTGTTTGTGAACTTTCTGCAGATTTCATTTAAGCTTCAAACCTTTTCGTGTGGCCATTTGAAGCATCAACTTATCATTCAAATTATAGATTTTTCAGATGATACACTGTATTCAAAACACAACTTAATGTTTATTTTCTGATGATCATCCCAATCACTGTATCAACTTTTTTTGCCTACTACTTATGCAGGCAATACATACAAAATACCCAAAGTCCATAATTGCTGAACAGATGTTCAACAACAAATTAAGAGAAAGTAGCAATAGATATATATGTTATTAGATAATCAGTGTTTCATGGTTTTTTTTCCTAATTTGGTAAATAGGAAAAGATACAAGTTTATAATATTTCCTGGTCTGAAGATTCAATAAATAAAATTACAATGCACTTACATATAACAAACCTGTTTTATGTCCTTTGTAAGGAGGTAGCTCATTAATGCAATCAACAGTCAATTAATAAAAATAGCCGAATTTTTTGACAAGTTCATTATGACAAATATAATTTGAAGAAAAAATTCATGAAAACAAATTGATATAATATATATGGCATTTGTTACAAGTGACAAACCGGATCACACTTGGATGTCAATCAATTAAGTACAGTAGACACATAATACATTATAAATATGTTAAACATTTGTGAACTAGTAAAACTAGCCAACAAAATAAAAAAATTATATTCTAGTAGTTGTTTAAATATCAGTCATCAACCACGTCATTAGTTGCTCCTATTAAATTGAATTGATAAATCAAAAGATGATACTTTTGTCCTTTAAGCTGTTAGAAAATTACCAAAAAATTGTATATTTTTGCATTCAGATAATATCTGTAAATGAAGGGTTAGTGTTAAAAAGAAAATTATGGACAGAGGTAGATTTTAAAAATAAAGAAGACCCTAACCTACAAATCAACCTACATCATAGGGTAGATGTAAATAGATTTTATCATATGTATTTTCTAATTTATTTTCTTTACATATATTGGTTAGTCTAGAAGAAACTTTCATACAAGATATGTGTTGGCTACTTTCATGCAAAGTGGCAAAGCCATAAGGTGACTACTAGACATCTATTTAGTCTTGTTGTTGTGTTGCTGTATCATTAAATACAAAATAAAAGGAAATGTATGGTAAATGTTAACAAGATAGCAATTCAAAAACATCTAAATTTATGCACTTTGCAAATAAATTTGCTTATCAAAATCCACTCTATTATGCAGATGCTCAATTTCTAAGAAAGTAAATATAGCAATGTTTTTTCAAACAAAAATCATTGCATCTTATTTCTTTCATTTCTGTTATTGTCAACAATATTAAATATTTATCTGAACTTTTCTGGAATGCTGAGAAACCAGGAATCATTGTTATTTAAATGTCATCTCCAACAGTCAAATAGGAGCAAACATTTCCAATGAAATTTGTTTTAGAAAGCTCATTTCAGGTCAGATCAAACATAAAGACCAAGCCGTTTTATAAATATCTATATATGTACATGTCCATACATAAATTTTATAACAGTTTAATAATGCATCTCCATACATGTCATTATTTTAGGCCTCCACCACCACTGGATAAGCTGTCAATACAAGCCTGTAGGACTCACTCTCACTAAAGTCAAAAAGTGATGAGCTGTTCTATAGCTATGATTTTACAATATATTTAGTCATGCTCTTGGTTTGAACAACATTAATACCAACTGGCATGAAAAATGGTCGAATGTATAAAAAGTGATGTGAAATTTCATAAAACATATAAACAAGCACTTACATATGTATATTTTTGTGAGGAAAACAAGTCCAATAATTATTTTTGCTTGAAATGATAAAGCATTTGTTCTTGGCTACTTGTTCCATTAAACACTTTGTGACCAACATTTATGATTGGTGTCAGTTGAAAGACCTTCAATATTAACTAACAGTGAGTGACTGCAGAAAGGTGAGTAAAATGCAATTTGAGCCACTGCATCAATATGAATATTCAGTTTTATGTACACAAACACTTAAAAAAAGTATCAATTACCTCCCTTTTCATTGAACTTCCTCATGGGAGATAATTTGTTGCCTACCTCCAAAGGGAGAGATTTTTCAAACTGGGTCTATAAAGTTAATTAGAAATGAGCGATAGCAAGCAAATGCAAAGAAAAGCTAATTGCACAATGAAATGAAAATTCAGCATTCAACATATTTAGAATGAACAAATATGTTAAGGAAGAAAATAATTAATATCCAAAAGTAGAAAGGAAAGTTCTTTTCAATTAAAAGACTTTTAACAATGATAATTAATTCTACATATGAGAAATGAGATTTAAAGACATTAACAAATATTTAATTAATGTGTTTATAGCTAAACAACAGAGTTCAGTTTTAACAAAGTCAGATAAAAACAGTTTGCTATGCAGATCAAAAAGTGTAATTATTTTTTTTTAAATAAAATGATTGAAAACTCAAAACATATTCAGCACAGCTTCTACTTATTATCATAATTTTTATTTAATTTTAATTTATATGTTATATATCATTTAATTGTACCTGTGTGATCTTCTTTCCAACCCATAATGAAAGCATTGTGTTATGAATATAAAAATGTCATTTTCCTTTAAAAAATAAAGTTATTGAAACTCAAAAATATATCTTATAGTGAAGCATATGTTTATATTTACTCTATAACAATAAGGAGATGTGGTATGATTGCCAATGAGACAACTATCCACCAAAGTTCAAATGAAGTGGATGTAAGCAATTATAGGCAACTGTACCGCCTTCAACAATGAGAAAAACCCATACCTTATAGTCGGCTATAAAAGGCCCGACACTAAAAAATATGGAACATTTTTTCACTATATTTGCCTTTTAGGACAGTTCATGTAAATCTAAGTGACATTGTTATCATTTCAAACATGCAATATAAATACATAACAATGGAATGTATAACAATTTGATATATTTAAAAAAAATCTTCAGATCTGTTAATATACATAGCATGAAAAACTAGTTCATCCACTTCCAATTGAAATAAATAAAAAAGTCCTCACTCAAATACATTTCCTTTTAATCTTCTTTTTTCCATTCATACCACTACACTTACAAATCAAAATTTTGTACACGAAGCAACCTCTTAGAAAATTACTAATTTAATAACAAACTTAATAGCACTGTTTCAAGATATAAAAATAACAATGGTATAAACTCATCATACAGTTCTTACATATATTTTCATAAGTGAGAAAATTCTTTGCTCTATTACTAAGAATAAAAAATTTTAAAATACCGATCTCAATATCCTTTGAACAAATATTAATGAAAACTGTTCAACCAAAATGAAACATATAATAAATTTTACATTGTCTTTTTCTTATAACCTTTATCCAAAACATTTTACAATGTCTTTTTCTTATTACCTTCATCCATAGTTTACAATGAAAAACTATCCTTGGAGGACAGAATCTTATGGGTATCAGGATTGATGAAACACCATGAAATTTAACATGGAAAGAAAGTATTTTTTTTATAAGGAAATGCCTGTACCAAGTAAGGAATATGACAGTTGTTTTCTATTCGTTTGATGTGTTTGAGCTTTTGATATTGACATTTGATAAAGGACTTTCCGTTTTGAATTTTCCTTGAGTTCGGTATTTTTGTTATTTTACTTTTTTTTTCATTCAGTTGCTCTAACATACTACATTGTACTCAATACATTCATTCACTACTAATAAATACCAGTTCCAAAACAAACAGAAAAGAAGTATACATTATAACACAAAATATCACAACCATTTAAAAATGCTTCAACAATAATTTAAAAATTCTTCACATCTAAGATCTGTTTAATAAATATCACACATTCTAACATCATGACAAAAATACATCATTTGGATGGGACAAGACGTCTAAATGGACGGAATCAACAGTTACTTTTGACATTTGTCAGTTACACTTGGCACTTGAACACTTTAACCTGTAAAAGATAAAAATATAATTACTTATAATAGTAAGCAAAAATTTCAGTGTCATATTACTGTTTCTGAATCTAATTTTACACTAATTCATTTAACATCAGACAATAATTCCAAAAAGCAAGTTTCTTGTAAATATCTTGAGATATATGTTTTGTGCTACATTCTGATGATTAAGGTCCCATAACTCTGGAGTGACCAGTCAGAAAATTTTCAAAAAATTCAAAGGGAGTCTTCTTTTACTAAATTGGACCTTCTGCAATCAAGGGGAACATAATACCACCAAGGCTTGATCCTGATTTTGTTATGTACAAACTGACATAAATCTCAGTAGTCTATTACTGGTTCCCCTTGACATATAAACTCTGTACAGACTTACATAAATCTCAATCATCCATGACTGGTTCCCCTGACTCCATATCATCTAAATCTGGCACCATTGATTCTATCTGCTTCTTTTTTCTTCTCTCATTCATTTCTAGAAAAGAAAAGAGATCTTGATTTTAACCTATTTTAAATCAATTACTAACAAGAATGTGTCCCCAGTACACGGATGCCCCATCTGCACTATCATTTTCTATGTTCAGTGGACCGTGAAAATGGGGGAAAATCTCTAATTTGGCATTAAAATTAGAAAGATCATATCATAGGGAACATGTATTATAAGTTTCAAGTTGATTGGACTTCAACTTCATCAAAAACTACCTCGACCAAAAACTTTAACCTGAAGCGGGACGAACGGACAGACGAACAGACGAACGAACGAAAGGACGGACAGATGCACAGACCAGAAAACATAATGCCCATAAATGGGGCATAAAAAATCTAAGTGCATCATATAGCAGATACATTGTCATTTTGAAAGATAACCTTCAAATAAGTTGTCAATTTATGTTATATGCTTGTCTTTTTCCAATTTTGTAAAGAAAAACCAATGTTACATTACCAATAAATTAAAGGAACAGTAGTTTACCAATGTTCAAGTCTCATTATTTCATTAAGAAAGACAAATCAAGGTAACAAAATAAAAACTTGGGGTATCCAATGTACTCCAAAAGGCTTGAGGCTCAGTGCTTTAACAGGGTAAGTGTCTACAGCTAAGCATGTATCACCTCACATGCCAACTTACACTTAGTCAAAATATTACAATTACAAAAATGAAGTATTAGACATTTATTCTAATATATTAAGAAATAAAACTGTGGAAAATGCCAAATTAAGTTTATAGGACATTCCATTCCAAAATAAATTGAGTATTCAATTATTTTCTTTTTCAACATAATTCTTTAAAAAAACAGAAACAATAGAAAACAATGTGCGAATTATTATCTCCCCTGCAACTTGTGGCCATGCCAACTTCTAACCCTATTACTTCCATACTTTGTTTTTAGACCAAAACCACTCATAATCTAAAATTTTTGTTTGACATACATTCTAAAATTCGAATAACAAACACAACCATCCACAATTAATTAATTTCAGTGCTTCCCATTCCTCCACCAAAATCAATTTGGCACTGCCCTAATGGAAAGCATAACTATTTGAAAGTAAAACTTCAGTGAAAGAAAAGGATTACCACAAGACCCTTACCATCAACTTCAGGTCTATTTTGAGCAGGAAGTCCTAGAATGGGCATATCATCTAAGGCACCATTCATTGACAGCATTTCTGGTTCTTTCCGCTTGTGTTTAGACATGCCATACTGACTACCAATCAATGTCTCCGTATTATCACTATTGTCTATATGTCCATTCTCCATGACCGTTTTACTGGTCGCTGATACTTTCTTTTCTTTTCTTGGTGATGGGGCTATATTAACTGCAAAAATACAAATATATTCATTTATCATGTTTATACTAAAAAAACATGGATAGATTTGGATAAATTTTAGTAGTTGTTCCCTGTTTATCTAAAAAGTTTTTTTGTCATCAATGCCAGATCTTTCATAGTATTTGTTAAAGAAATGCACATCTTGCTCAGACTTGGGGAAAAGAAACAAAAGAGAATTTACAATACAAATGAGAGATGATTTATTTATTGATTGTTGAATGCTTAACGTCCAATGGCAAATATTACATGAATCTTCAGGCCGAGAACAAATTAGCAATAAATACAATAGGTAGGTCCTATAATAGAGGCCATTCATGTAGAAGGTCAGGGAAATTTGGACAGCCACTGGAAAATGGGGCTATATTGGTTAGCCAGAGGAATTTTACCTTGCAACAGGCCACCAACAGAGCCCTCATAGAGTTGTTGCAAGGGGTTCTAAGTGTGCAGAGAGTGTAAGTGTGCAGAGAGTGTGCCAGGTTCTCTACACAAGGCATCTTTGTCTAAATACAGTCTAAACTTCCATGTCATTTGGTCTCTGGTGGAGAGTTGTCTCATTGGCAATCATACCACATCTTCTCATTTTTATAAAGATATAACATCCCTTCCTTCCGTTCATTTACCTAAATAGGATACCCTTTAAAGATGTGATATTCCTACTGTAGTGATTGAATCTTCTAATACTTACCAGCAGCATTTGTTGGTAGTCCTTCCACCAGTCGAGCACCCTTTCCTAATTTATCAATCATCAGAGCTACATGTTTCTTAACTTTAGTCGTATCCTCTGGCATTTGTAGAGGCTGTGGATTCAGTGTCTGGTCCTTTGCAGCCTTAGCCAGTGTGGTCCGTAAGACATGGGTCACTGCAGCATCCACTGACTCTACCCAACCCTAAAATAACAATCATGTAATACAAAATGGCATTGTAGTTTTCAAAACTCAAGAATATTTCACTGTTTGATGACATCAAAGTTAGACAGCCTCACAATAACAGTTGCTACCCATTTCAGTAGTTTATTCCATTCTAAGTGATTGTTCACTTATAGACTTGTTTTTGCTCAAATGTCTTTTTGATCAATTTACGCCATTTCAATTGATATTCTATAGTGTGTCTTTTTATGTTGAAATGTTACACTACAGTTCAGGTTACGGTGAAGGATGGTGCCTGTTTAAATGTTTAAACTTGCTGCATTTTTATGCACCTGTCCTAAGTCAGGAACCTGTTGTTCAGTGCAGGGATGATTCTACTATATAGTTTAGGGCCGCTTAGCAGCCCTAAAATCGGCCGGCAGCCCCAAAAATATTTATGTGAATTTAAATTCCCAATTCAGGAAAAATGAAATAAAACCGATATGTCTGGAAATGTTTCCGTCACCGATTTGGGCAACTATAATTTTTTCTAATTTGTCGTCAAAGCGTTTTAAAATCTGGATAAGAATGCTGTCAACGATCGCATTTTATTAACAACGATTTAATTATGTCAACATGTGATAAACGATTTTAGAAGCCGGATTCAACTGATTAAAATGTCATGGGAGTATTTGATCTCGTTAAAGCAGATCGCCCAGCATGTCGATAAAAAAGATGCTTTTTATCAAAATGGATCTCATTAAAGCAGACCTCGGCAGAGATCAAAATTTAAATTTTGATATAACATTGATGAATTTAATGGGCGGCGATCTCGTAAAAGCAGATTGCCCATCAGAGCCGGTTATATAATATAATGAAAACTTGTTTTGTAAAAGAAATTATTTTATATTTAATAATTTTGTCAGGCTCTATTTCCTCAAAAGACAAAAGTTTGAGCGTTTTTAGAAATACATGTGGATGATAGATCATTCATGAAATAGGATGTCAACAAATGCCAGTTCAATTTGAAATCCATTTGAATCAATGTAAATTTATAAAGATGACCTGTTGTTGAAAGAAAATACCCAATGGATGATTTTTTTCAGTGGTTTATGTTGGCTGTTATACATGTAAAAATCCTAGGTTTTCATAGCTAAGATGCAAGCCTACAAAAGATAGTGCAACTTGTGCAATGATCTTCATGTAACAACTTCCCTGGTCTCAATCAAATAACTGTCAAGCAATCTGATAATCATATATATCATAATCAGCAGCCCGTCCAGGATTATTCCAAATGTTTTAACTCCTGAAAGCAGTGTACAGGTGAAACTTAATATATATTTTCCGTTTTTACAGGAAAATAATGATATTTCGTCTTAAGATTATTTGTATAAAAAATTTCAAATTGGATGAAAATTCCCAATTTGATCGTCAAGTGACCCATTTGAAAACACCTGGAATCATCCCTGTCAGTGGTTCTCCTTTGTTGATGTGGTTCATAGGTGTTTCTCTTTTCTCGTTTTTTATATAAGATTATAGTTAGAATTGTTTTACACTAGTCATTTTGGGGCACTTTATAGCTTACTGTTCTGTGTGAGCCAAGGCTCCTTGTTGAAGGCCGTACTTTGACCTATAATTGTTAACTTTTTATACATTGTGACTTACATGGACAGTTGTCTCATTGGCACTTATACCACATCCTCAAATTTACATATGATACCTTACCCAAACACATTATTCTGACTCCAAGCCAACCTTTCCTTACTCTTATTCTTTAGTGCTACATGCTGAATTTAGAAGCAGCAAATTACAATTTAGACCCTTTGGTTAGAACCCATTGATCTGTTCATTTGATGTTAAATCAAAGAAATTCACAGACTTGACTGTAAGAAATATAACAACTTACATTATCCAGGCTGTCTGTTACTACAGGTGTTATGGTATTGAGCAAAACTTTATATTCTTCATCAGACATATTGGTCCATAATTTGATTATATAGTTAAATAAATGGGTCCCACTACTCAAACCACAGGCAGCTATCTCTTGTGAAGTCTTATTATCTTCTATAGCATCAGCTAAATGTAAAATCTGAAATACAGTGCAGTATTTTACAAATTAAATGTAAATCTTGAAAACAGTTTTATTTTGGTTAAGCCATTTTCAATTTTACATGTCAGAGTTAATTTATCTTAAATATTTTTTTTAAGCACAAATGCATTACTAAAGGATGTTACTTTAAATTGATTGATTGATTGATTATTGGTTGCTTAATGTCATATTACATTAAAATTAGTCATACAAAGGCTTTTCTATTTTCTTGATAATCGTATTAAATGAATAAACATTTCCTCAACCAATTTTTAACTGCAGCTATTCTTACCATGTGAATGGATGATTAAAAAATGTGTGAAGAGAGATAACTCTGCATTGTCCAGGAAAGTCAGTAGAAATAATTCATTTTAAATATTATCTTGGTTTTATTTTTTCTTTAAAAAATTTGAAAAATAAAATTACCTGTCTATATGTTCCTTCTAATAATGTATCTAAGTTTTGTAGTGGAGCTGGAGTCTTGTCCTTAAATCGTGTTAAAAGTCTTCTTTGTATTGATCTAAACTGCGCTGATCGCTGGGACAGCAATTCTTTACATCTATCTGCATTTAATCGGAACTATGGAAAAGAAGAAAATACTTTTAAAATTTGTGAAAAAATGCGGAAATATTTATCATAATACTTATTGTAAGAACTGCCTTAAGTTAAAGTCACTTGGACTCAAGATTTACAATTTGAATGATCAAAGAAACAAGAGTCTGTCAGATTGACAGCAAACCTGATTTTCCTGCATGAAAATGATATTTGCAAATCTGGACCCCCAAACAGGATTAAGTAAAAAAAATAATGAATTTTTGTAGGGTTCAGTAATGTAAAGGCCAAAATCTATCTGAGTATCACTTTTCGCTACTTACAGGTCTACAACTTAACAACGATAAAAGCTAAAAATCGTGAAAATCCAACTTGACCTTCAATTAGTCACAGGAAACAACATATCTAAATTTGAAAAGATTTCGTCAAAGCGTTTTAAAGTTATTGCATGGACAAAGCTTTAAGTATCACTTTCAATACTTAAAGGTCTACAACTCAACAACGATAAAAGCTAAAATCATGAAAATGGAACTTGACCTTTATTTAGTCTCAGGAAACAACATATCTAAATTTGAAAAGATTTCTTCAAAGTGTTTTCAAGTTATTGCACAGACACTGTTTAACAGCCGCCCGACCGCCCACTGTATATCACCAAATTAATAACCGATATTTTCCTTTGGAAATCCGGTTAAAAATTTAGTACAACCTGAAACAAAATTTCAGTCTTGACACACTTCAATTAATAGTTATGAATTTAGTTGGATATTTTTTCCAATTAAGTAAAAAATTATTTTCATAAATACATTGCATTAATAGTGTAAAGGAGTATAGAGCAATATAAGACAAGAGAGGACACCCTGAAATGTCTCGCATGCTTAACTGATTGTAAATTATAATTTGAGTCTTTGAGATCAGTCATACTACCATTAAGATTTAACACTGATCAATGAATAAAGAAAATAGGGTCAGGCTCAGTTGAAAACTGTTAGGATATATTGTTGATCTTTTTTTAAACTTCAGAATATTGTTCATAATTTCATTCAAAAATATATCTTTAAGTAAAACGTTGGATCTTTGAAAAATTGTAACCTCACAAATTCAGATCTTAAATATTTTTATCAAATTTACTTCTACCCAAAATTCCTTTTTTGCTGGTCATGATATGTTGTCATGATGTGTTGTAAGTGGAAAACAAAACTCACCTCAAAATGTATGTCTATTAAATCAAAGTATTCCTGTAACGGCACCTGGCCTGAATAATATATAGCAAAACTTCCTGTCTTCCCCTTGTTAAAATAATTATTTAAACGACTAGAGAGTTCCTTGACTATCAGCCACATGCCTTCAAACCTGTCACACTGTAATCTGTATCGTTCTACAATATATAAATTATAAAATTTATTTAATAATAATACATGTACAATCGTGGTTGATATGTAGATACAGATGTTCCTCAAACAAGACATTATAATATAATGTCAAGTCACATTGAGGCCTTCTACATGGAGCAAAAGGGAGCAAGTTCAAGACTACCCCTTGCACTGGTTTAAGTCACATTCTTTGTCTGAAGTCTATCCCTCAACATCTGTGCATTAAAGTGCAGTTTCAAGCAACCAACCCTCCCCTAACCTGGGACAATGGTGTAACAGCACAATACAAGAACAAACAGTAATTTAGTCTGTAAATCTAAGTTGGAAAAGGCTTGACTAATCAGATTGACACAAAGCACAATAAATGATTAAAAAGAGACTATAGACTCAAAGTTCATTTTCAAAATTTTCTTAAATCACATTTTTTATACAATGAACACAACTATTGATACCCTTAAAAATACATCCTTTTAAAATGTATCTGATAAAGTGTCATAAGCCTAAACATTGGATTTTTTTAATAATCCAAAATGAATGAAAACTATAAATGACCTTCCATAATAGAATAATAATGCAGCTCTTGGACAATTTTATACTTACGAGAAGTTTTTGAGGCAAGGACTGTGACAATTGGTCCTCCATAATACTGGAATCCTAATGCAGCTCCTGGGCCTGAAGCATTTTCACCAAGTAGCTCTGAAATATAAATTTTTAGATTTTAAAGTTATATCAAAGACCTTCCAAACTGGAAGCAATAAATATACTTGGTTATCTCTAAGGGTTATATAATTATCATCACCACATTCACGACAGGAAGAATAACAATTTGTTCAATAGAAGAGCAGAATCTTTTTCAAGTGATTTTAGGCAGTTTCCATGCCTTGTACTTGGGGTTTCATGTTTAAGTACACAGTTTCAACTACTGGAAGTATATAAAATAAACACCTCATGGTCATCTAATGGTGGAACTATGTTTTCAAATTTAATAAATGAAAACAATAAATTTTCTTAGTGTATGATTGATGATTAACAATGTGCTTGTCAACTGAACAACAATAAAGCAAATTGTCTTCATGTTCCTGAACACACAGGCAACTTTGGCAAGGTAAAAAAAAAATTAAAATGGCAAATTTTGTGTAAAAAAAACGTGACTTGCCTGCTAGGCAAATAACTTCAATTTTTGAACAATTTATTTTTTTAATGGCATTTAAAGCTGACCGAGTCATTAATTTTGATGATGACCTTGCCTGTTTGTCAAATAGTGATACTATTATCATATTTCTACCCTATTACTTATGTTGTTAAATAGGCAGCAAAATATTTCATTCATTATAAAAAGGCTACTTCATACCTGGAAAGATATCATTAAGGTTTGTTGGGGGTTTATTTGTATCCAAGGTGATCTTATACTCGGCTGTTTTTACTGGTAATACTGGTTTGACTACCAACTTCAGTGGTAACTTCACTGTGGCTGTAGCTACCCGTGGTGCTCCTGTAAAGTAAGAAAAAAATTCAGTTAGGTTAGGTTCAAAACATACAGAATCAAAACTATCAATGCTAAACATCTAGTGGCAAATATTACAAGTATATACTAATGTTAATGTGAACATGAAGCCTGCTCGACATACTGAGCCAAATTTTGGACATGCTAGTTCACATGGTAATTTGAACATGAAGACAGGTCACACCATCCCAAAGAGTAAGCCATTTTTTTCCTTACTCTTAAATGCCACATTCTTATTAGTGAAGATGCAGCAAATACCAATTCTAAAATCTTCAGTTTGACAGCAATGTGACAGATTGATAAATTGTCATTTAGTTAATGTCTGGTGGCAAATATTTCATGCTTATAAAATTTGTTAACAATTCTGAAATAAAACATGAAGAGAAAGTAAAACTAAATGTACTGTGAGCAAAACTAACAAATTGATATTCTGCGTCCCCTAGCAAAGTTCAAGATTTCCTAAGAGACCCCAAATATAATTTGGATAAAAAAACAAAACAGGATGGCGGTGCTATATAGTGAAGATTCAGAGAAATCTTAAATAAATTCTAGTGAGGGGTTTGAGAGGTCTTGTATACACAAAATGATCTTAGATAAAGCAATCAAAAAGTCCATGAAATGCAAAGTGAAATCCAATGAGGGAGAATCAAAATATAAACATAGTTTACTTTGGTGAAATTTTATTGTAAGGCTGTAGACTCGCCAACTATTAAAGCATATCACCTTTTATTGATATTTACCTGAAGCACTAGTATAGTTAGCTGTGACAGAAGCTACTAAATCTGGATGTAATGCTTTTCCTTTTATAAAGAAGGAAACAAAGCTTTCTGATGGTTTACTTGGATCTGAAATGAAAAAAAAATATTCTTACATGGTGAACCAGTTGTTTTGAACAATAATGTGCATGTGCACCACTAGCAGTGTACATGTATAGTTTAATTAAACTGATTTTAAATTTTTTCTATTAGATTTTTTTTGCCACAGATTCAGAATCAATTTGCCTAGACATCAATGAGAAACTTAATAATTTGGCATTAGTTATAGTTACGACCCACAATGGATTTCATCATATTATATTCATATCTTCACATGACCTGCCCTTGTTAAAATCCCATTAGACTATAAATTAGAGAATGAGGGTAAACAATCTTCAATTGAGAACAGAAAATATATAATTTTCATTTTAAGCAAACTGCAAAACTCATATATAACACAAAACCTTAAATCACATTACCAAACATATATTTATTCTGGCTCAAATATGTTTTTTATTTAATGAACTTGTGAGCTGTATTGTAAATTGAATTTTAGTATTAAAATTCTTACCAACACTAGGTATTTCTATTGAGGTTTGATTTGAAGCCAATGGCCAGCTGGCATGTATTAACAATTTGACATTTTCTAGTGTCATCCTGGATTTCAGTTGAACCTGAAAAGTTATCAACAAAAAAGTTATACTTTTCTTACTGAATATGAAAGAACCTTAGTGAGCACGCTCACATACCCCAAGTCCCCACATTGTCATTGGAGAAATAAAATAAGTGTAAGAAAAAAAAATTGTATCAGAAAAAAAAATTGAATCATAATTTCCTGTCAATATGCACATCTATATAGTATGTCCTTATTATCTACACAGTTTCATGAAATTCTGTTGTGTGGTTTCAGAGGAGTTGCGATGACAAACTGTTGCAGAAGTACATTGAAGCAAATAAGTTCAAAGGGGCATAATTCCTGAAAAAAAAATTGAATCGTAATTTCCTGATGATATGAAAATCTACGTAGTATGTCCTTACTATCTGAAAAGGTTTCATGAAATTCTGTTGTGTGGTTTGAGAGGAGTTGCGATGACAAACTGTTGCTGTAGTACATTAAAGTAAATAAGTTCAAAGGGGCGTAACTCCTGGAAAAAAAATTGAATCGTAATTTCCTGTCGATATGCACATCTACGTAGTATGTCCTTATTATCTGAAAAGGTTTCATGAAATTCTGTTGTGTGGTTTGAGAGGAGTTGCGATGACAAACTGTTGCTGTAGTACATTAAAGTAAATAAGTTCAAAGGGGCGTAACTCCTAGAAAAAGAACTGAATCGTAATTTCCTGTCGATATGCACAACTAGATAGTATGTCCTTATTATCTAAAAAGGTTTCGTGAAATTCTGTTGTGTGGTTTGAGAGGAGTTGCGATGACAAGAAACAGGACTGAGGGGGGAATCATTGAATGTCCCTCCTTCACCCTCATATCCATTTAATTAATGGATTAACCCTAATGCACTATAAACATGATAAACTAATTAAGATTAGTCATAAATTACGTTATAAGGTTATTGATTTGAAAAGTATACATTTGAGTAAAATTTTGAAAGAACATGCAGTTTTATTTAGGAAGTCATTCCTGGGCTTGTACAAAACCATAGTGAGTACAAAAGGAATTATTTACATGAATCAATTCTGTATGATTTTGTAAGTCACTTGTTTAACATCTTGAACCTCTACCTACCCTGACAGATATGGACGGAATAGGGTCTGAGTCCTGGAATTCTACTCCACTGGCAGTCTGTAAACAAATAAATGTGTCAAGAATTAGTATAACAAGTTTTCCACAGAGAATGTTAGATGTAGAAGATATTTGGTACCCTATGTAAAATTATTTCAAAATATACCTGTTTTCCAAAGAGGATTAAGCAATAAAAATCAAAACATAAAAACAAGGAAATGTGGTATATTGCCAATGAGACAACTATCCATTAAATAATCATATACAAAGATGTGAACAATTTCACTATACAACCTTAAACCATGAACAAAAACCATACTTTATAGTATGTAATAAAATACCCTCAAATGACAAAATGTGAAACATTCAAAAGAGAAAACCAATGGCCTATGAAAATGTTATAAATGTCATATATTTTCCCCAAAAAATGTGAAAACTGTGTGCCTCCAGATGCCTGGCAGATTTTGCTGTCACAGTCAACAATTTTTTTTAGATTTTACAATGCCTCCTTTTTAAAATCTAACATAAGTCTCTGGTGATCAAATCTTTATCCTTAAAGGCTCCAATATACTTACAGAAACTTCATCAAAGCCTGGGTTAGGGGATACAAATATCGTCAAATCATCTTCTTGTTTCAAATTAGGTGTAATCACTGAAAACAGATAACTGAATTTGATCATTTTCAGTAAAAGATATGCACATCAAAATATTCTGAACCATGCACAGAAAAATTTAAATGGTATATATATTCAGTGAAAAATGTTTCATTAGAATTTTTTATCTTTTACTTTTTGTATCTTTATATTGATTACCATAGTACATTGGTTCAATGTGTAGCTAAAAATAAACGACTTAAATAAAATAAACGAAGAATGTGTCCATGGTACACAGATGCTCCCACTTGTAAATATACAGCAAACTTAGCAATTTTTCTATTTTATGAAATGGCAAATTCTGCAATTTTTCCATTTGTGAAGGACATAACTTCAGAACTGTGTAAGTGACATAACCCAAATTCGAACTTGATCTGTTAGGTGGTAATAAGCATTGTGTATAAGTTTCATAACATTTGGTTGAAGAAAATTTAAGTTAGAGTGCGAAAGAAAAAAATTGCAATTTTCCAAGTAAATACGGGGGCAGAACTCTAGAACGATAAGTGACTCAGTGTCCAAATTTTAACTCAGTCTGAGTGTTTTGGTTCCAAGCTTTGTGTATGAGTTTCATAAAATTTGGATTAGAAGTAGAGTGAAGAAATGAAAATGGAACGGACGGAAGGATGGAAAGATGGACAGAGGGTCAAGCGTAACACTTTATGCTCCCTTCCCCTAGCGCCGGGGGTAATAAGCATTGTGTATAAGTTTCATAACATTTGGTTAAGGCAAACTAAAGTTACAGAACCGAAACCAATTTCAGGACGTACAGACAGACAAGGCGGGGGCACAAAAACCACCAAATTTATACCATGCTTGAATTTTCAATTTCTATGAAAGTGAAATAGCTATAAATAAAATCTATAATATAGCAAATGGTAAAAACACAAGAACAATAGTTAATCTAAACATAAAGTTTCTAGTAAATACCTGATTTGTGAGCAGATTTTTTAATTCTCTGTTGTAGTGAAGCCATTTCTCTATCTAATTCATCATAATTCAATTCTCTGGCTTCTGCTGTTGGTGGAATAAACAAAGCAGGATCTGTTCCCAGATAGGAACAATCTAACCGACCCTTATCACTTAAAGTTACTATTACACCCTTCAGTCCACTGAAATAAACAAAATACATTTTAATCAGTATGTAAACTGATTCACATGACTTGCTAGGTAAAATAAAAATAATATTCTTGATAAAAGTATGAAATAAACTGTTTATATTTTACAAATTGATGAAATATGAGTTGATAAGGCTCACCTAGATTTATGGCTTTGTTAAATGTAAGGTATGAACTTCAGAATTTTTTTAAATACTCAATTTTGCAATTTACATGGTTAAGAAGACATGTTCTTTTATCAATTTGGCTTTTTTTTTAATTCAGCAAAATGTCCTAAAAAGAAAGCAAACTGTTAGATGAAAAAAAGTTTGGACATATTTATTAATTTACCATTCCTTCACAGACCATTTCAACTGTCAGATATAAAGGGTTTAAGATGAGCAGCAAACACTCAATAGCTTTTTTCAAGAATTTTCAACCAATTTTTTCAACACTTAAAAACATTTCTGTTAAGCCTGTATAACTTTTTGTATCTTTTTTTAGAAATACTTACGAAAAAGTTCCTAAACATATCTGTACAGGCACATGATCAAGCTTGGCTGACCACTTCAACATAACATCTTGGAACACCATTAAAGACTTGGTATGTGTGCCCACTAGGTAACTTATAGTTCCTTCTTGCACTGAAATACAAGTAATTTACTCAATTAAAACATCCAAACAATATTGCTTATGAGTCATAATTTGCCTTGTATAAGGGTTAGATCATTTCCATAAACATAAAAAGATTACTTAAAAGTTCAGTCAAGTTTTAGGGTTAGACAACAATGCCTTATCACTGGATATCTTTCATAAATAGATTTTATAGGTGTAACACTAGTGGACCTGCAATTGCTGACCCTTCCAGAGCACATGAGTTCACCCCTGTTCTTGCAGGGCTTCGTGTTGCTCAATCTATAATTATTTGTGTAGTGTTTTGTGGAATATTCTTCGACTTTAGATCTTTTTCTTTTGGACATGGTTTTGTTTGTCAACTTATAGTGTTTGATTACACACATGGTATTTTCTTTTTTCTTTTATCCTATTCTGTAAGTGCTATTCCATGAAAATGTATGTGGGAGGGTAGGAAGGGACTTTCAAAATATCTCTACAACTAAGAACCATTTTTTAGATAATTTTGCATAATGGTAATAGACGCATACTGAAAAAAGACCCATGACCCACATTCAATAATTAAAAATGTTAATATGAATTTTTGTAAAAGAACCAAAAGTTTTTCATTTTTGTACAGAAAATACATCAAAGTTGTTATTTATGCACCTGTATAATTTCATGCATAAATTTTTACATGAAAAAAAGACAAATAAATGGCCATTGAAAAAAAATTAATTACAAAATAACCCTTCTGGTTATTGAAGTGTGTTTAACAATACTGCTTAAGTTGACTTTACGACTGTTTTTATCTTGGTGTACAGTGTAACTTGCATGTGCTGTCTTGTTGAAAAACAGCAATAAAAGCATTGTAAATTTTTGATACAAGTCATTTTCTAGTATTTCATGGATTAGTTGTCACTACATATATACTTTTCTTACATAACAATTCATACTGTTTATAGAATATATCAAAATGTGAATGCACTTATTTTCAAATGAAAAAAAGCTAAATACATAGATAAAAGTACAGCTCAAAAGGAAGAATTTATATTTCCCATAGTTCTTTTAAATAGATACTGAAACGGTGAGTTATTCTTAGAAACATACTTACTTGAACCATGTGGAATGAAACAACTTGGATCATAATCAAACTTTTTCATGTATCTTAATTTTCCATTCTCTGCTACACAAAATATATTTCTTTCACCTGCAAACAAAAGGTTTTATGTCAACATCTCATTTAAGTTTTGAACTACCCTTATCAGCCTTGTAAATTCCATATATAATTATAAGCCATCTGACTGGTACATTGTCCCAACGGTTGAACCCCCGTTTTCCTTTAATAATCCCCTATCAATTTATACTAGTGTTATGAAAAGCGCCACAGGAATTCATGGAAAAAAAACATTTGTGTAACTTGTTGAAAACATTGCGTGAAACTCCACTTAATTCAAATGGTGTGTCACTGATTGCTGTATTTTCATGGAAAAAAAAGTTTTCCATCATTAAGTAGAAGTTAAAATGCTTGCAAATGATTGTAGAACACTTCAAAAAAAGCCAAAATCACAAAAAAAATGTATTTGACATTAACCTGGAATGGGAATAGAACATG
Source organism: Mytilus coruscus (assembly GCA_017311375.1). Classification (NCBI taxonomy): domain Eukaryota; kingdom Metazoa; phylum Mollusca; class Bivalvia; order Mytilida; family Mytilidae; genus Mytilus; species Mytilus coruscus. The sequence continues at coordinate 21,839,688 of CM029608.1, read as the reverse complement.
TTAATTGCAGATCATACGGTGAGACTGTTCAGAAAATACATGTATGTGTAAAGAGATATCACTAAAGAATACAACTTTGAAAGTAAAATGTTCCATCCTTTAGTAAAATATGGTTAAATATATTCACCACATTCACGTTTAAAGGACGTTTAGCTAAAACAATTCACATGCAGCAGTATGAATCACCAACTCAGAACGAATAACCGATTACATTTTGTAGTTTATACATCGTTATGAATAAGCTGGTTTGTAATATTTTTGCAACTTTGAAATATACAACATAAGTACTGTCAGAAGTAATTCAAACACATAATTTGATATTGCATTAATTTACATTATTCATTCTTCAACAAATTACATTAATAACGGTTTTCAATAACATCTGAATTGACAGTACTCTTTGTATTCCTTTTTGGGCAAGTCACATTTTTTTAAAACAAACATATGGTAGTGTTATATCTTACGAAGTCTATCCGAATTACTTTTGCTAAGAATTCCACTCAAGCCTGTGCTAGGAGCCGTCTTAAACTTGCAGTGAGGTGAGTTTATTTGCTCCTTGTTGAAGGCCTCACTGTGACATTGAGATGAAGAACAGCAATAAAAGCGCTGTTCCTTCGCTTTTTGTGTGCTTTTTGCTGTGCATGTACTGATTTTGTGTCATGGATGGATACCCATATCCTTTGTGTTTCTATTATCTTTTGTGATACAAAAAAGACATTAGCATATATAAATGCAGAACTCACCCAGTATCAATAAAGATGGTGGAACATTAGGATAACTTATCACAGCTATATCTAATGCAGGTTCTCCTATATTGCATGACCAATCAAACTGAAAAAGCAAAACAAAATTGTATACAAGAAAATTACATTGCATTGTTTACTAAAGGTAAATTTTAGAAATTAAATTGTGTCATATTTATGATATTATCTGTAAATATTTATGCAAATTTGGATTACTACAGAGTAAATTTTAAAGTCGTGTAAGATGAAAATAACACTTCATAATTTGGTGCATCCAAGGCATACTTCTGGATTAACATGTAAAAAGAGCAACTTGAAACTTATTGTAAAATTTGTTTACAAAAATGAACGATTACAATTGATCTGTTCAATATTTATTTAAATTCGTTGAAAGAGTTTGGCATAAAAATTAAATGCGAAGTGGGCATAGCTAAAAATTCAAAGTATCATTAAACATCAAGTGACTGCCTAGCAGATCTGAATATCGCTAACACAATACAACTCAACAATATATATATATATATAAAGACCAAACATCAATTGATTTCTTAATATAGAAGCTGAGAAATATGTAACAATATGTAAATTACTAGAAATTGAAAATCAACTGTCAGAGGCTAAATAACTGTTCATATGAAAAACGTACCGTTACCCGTTTCCCAGACTTTATATTTTGAGATTCTTCTTTTGTTTTTGCATCAACTGCAGTTGCAAGTACTTGATATCTGAAAGAAAAACCAATAAAGATTACATTCTGCATTATCATAGAGTTATTTTGGTATACTGTGGATTCATTCATCCTCGCTGGTACCAACTTTTGTGGATTGAGGAATAATAATTATATTTTCTTGGATACTAGATTCCATGGTTTTATCAAAGTTTAAATTCAATATAAAACTAAGAAGATGTGGTATGATTGCCAATGAGACAACTATCCACGGCACCAAAGTTCAAATGAAGTGGATATAAGCAATCATATAAAATTACATATACTTCAAGCCTATATAAAATTTGTACTTCATTGATCACTTTAATTCATGGATTTTATAGTGTGTCTTTCTATGTTGTGATGTTACACTATTGTTTCATATAAGGGTGAAGGTTTGGTACCATTAAAATGTTTAAACCAGCTGCAATTGTTTGCACCTGTTCTTAGTCAGGAATCTGAAGTTCAGTAGTTGTCATTTGTTGATGTGGTTCATAAGTGTTTCTCATTTTGTATATAGATTAGACCGTTGGTTTTCCGTTTGAATGGTTTTACACTAGTAATTTTGGGGCCCTTTATAGCTTGCTGTTTGGTGTGAGCCAAGGCTCCGTGTTGAAGTCCGTACTTTGACCTATAATGGTTTACTTTTATAAATTTTGACTTGGATGGAGAGTTGTCTCATTGGCACTCATACCACATCTTCTTATATCTACTAACTAATAACTTATATTAACGAAATACACAAAAAAACAGTACCCCACAATTAATATTCAACCCACAGTATATGAGAGGAAAGATGTGCAAACACTCTTTTTAATCATCCATTTACTGATTGATTGTTGTTTGCTTAACATCCAGTGGCACAGAAACAGAACTATCCAATAAGAAAGAATTAACAGTAGGTCTAATAGGAAGGTTCTGCAAATTTGGGCAACTGGAAAAGGATGCTGGGAAATTAGGAATGGGACTATATTCCATTTGTGGTGATGATTACACTCAAAACTGTCAAACAGAAAATTGAACTAGCCGTGGTTTTTTCTAGCATTTCTCAAGAGTCTGGTTAAAAGACCAATTTCCATTGAAAATTAAATAAAAATCTATCAGAATTCCCAATATTATTATATTCCCTCTAATTCTTTTTCCCAAATGACCTAATTTTGCTTTAAAACTGCCCTAAATTGTATTAAATTGATCCCTCCAAAACACCATAAGGAACCTTGATTACTGTAAACAATTCTTACTTGTAACATTCCACTTGCCAGGAAGATGAGACCGTCACAAAGCTGTCTAGTTTTGGAATGTATTTTATTGGTCCTGGTAACAAGGCTCCAGGTAAAAACCGACTAAATGAAAAACTTTCTTGTTCAAAAAATGACAATGTTCCATCCATAGATTGCACACAAATAAAATCTCTTCCTGAAAAAGATAAATGTTTACATTGATTGAGCAAAAAAATCAGTTACAGAATAAACTATTTATGTATTAATCAATAATAAAGACTTGAAGTTATTTATACTTTGTAGCCAAAAACAATTACATATGTTCCTTAAATAAATGTAATTATTAATCATTTCTAAGATATAAAAAATAAAAGAAGAATATGTCTGAGGACACGAATGCCCCTGCTCAAGCTTAGCAATTTTAAAAAGTTAAAAAGGGCCATAACTCAAAAAGGTAAGTGGCTCACTGCCCAAATTCAAACTGTCTGCTAGTTTGGTTTTTAGTATTGTGTATGAGTTTCATAAAACTTGGATAGGGAAAACTTGTTAGAGTGTGGAAACGGAAATGGGACAGAGAGACAGGACGGTCAAGGGTAACACTTAATGCCCCCGTTGCCTACGGCGGGAGCATAAAAAATTATGCATAGAAGTAATACAGAATTGACTTGAACAAAAATCTTTGAAAATATATTTGCATTATTATGGTTTGATTGCAATCATTAAGTTTATGGATAAAAAGCATAAATCTGAAAACAAAATCGTTTTTTTCTTAAATACAAATACTAAATATCATACCTTTGAACTGTGAGATCAAGAAGTATTGAATGGAACTCATGAAGACTTACACACAAGACTAGCTTGCTGATCATTAAGTATACTATAACACTTCTAAATGATATATGTGACACTCATATACATATATATATTTTTAAACCAACAGGTTCACGTAATAAAAGTCTAGTGTACCTGAGAAGGTTATTCCATAAACAAGTGTGTTGCACATGGAAATCAATACCATATGATTTTTATTCTTGTATTTTACTAAGTATTTTAAAGGATTTCAAGTCTTCTACATCCACTAGATAGCCCCCTCCCCCAAACTTATATAGATCTGTATCTTATTGATAATATGAGGCAGGCGTTACCTGTGAAAGGGGATGAAGTCTGTGTACATTAGTTTTTTTAATTCAAGCATATTTTAACTTCAGAATCTGTTAAAAAAAGAAACAGAAATACGGAAACGTTTCCGACGTTGATCCTGTTGTTAGGGAATTTTGTTGTGACATCATTTTCAAGGTAAACAAAGAAACGCTTTCATCAGGTAACATTTTTTTTTTCATATCAAAGAATAATCAAAATGAAATTGTTATTGTGCTTCTTCCTATATTTTACTAGACTGATTAATATATATTTTACTCAAAGTCTCATGACAAATGAGACTGGAAGAAAGAGATTTCTGTGCAGATGTGGGAAACTAAAAAAAGTCTGAAAAAAAAGTTAACGATTTTGAGTTCATTTATAGTAGATTTTTTTATTTTTTTATTTTTTTTTTATTGATTTTTCTACCGTAATTGGGGACTTCATCCCCATATTATTTGCCAAAATTTGCATTTCCCTAATTCACTACTACCTTATATTTTTTGCCCTGAAGGCTAAAGTAAAATCTCAAAAAAAACAAAAAATAATAAAAATTCAGATGGCTAAAGATGAAAAGTAATCTTACTTTAATTGCACAAAATTTGTTCTCTGGGAAACATAGCACAAATCAGCTGATGTAGTGTTTAATAAATCATTTAATCTGGCAGAATCCCAAATTACCAATAGATGGGGCAGAAATATTCAGCTTACCTTTCACTGCACCAAAAGGTCCAAAACAAAAATTGAATGCTGTCCTCTGTAAATTGTGTTCATAGGCCAACTTTAACTGGTAATGTTTACCATGTTCTACTGAACCAACAGAAGCTGTACAAAAAATACATATAATAATAGAAATACATATAAAAATAAGATTACATATAAAAATAAAAATACATATAAAAATAAGAATGCATATACATTCTACTACATACTACTTCCTAGAGTAAGATGGTATAGGTATACAATTGAGACAGCTAAATGGATAATTGTTAAATGCAAGCAATTTAAGTTGTTTTTCTATTTGTTGATTTGAGAAATATTATATTGCATGAGACCCCATTTTAGATGAGTATCTGTTCCTCTTGTGGTCTAAGAACTAAAAAATTTTAATTTACCTATTCAAATCATATCATTATTATTTGCTTTTATATATAAATCAGAAATAACCAATTTAAAATGGAAAATTTTAAAGAAAACTAGAGGCTAATTGCGAAGTGATGAGAAAGTTTGTTGTGAAGTTTTGTTGTTGCGCAACACCACCCCCAAAAAAAAAAAAAAGGTAATAAAAATTATCGCTTAAGGGCAATCTTCCTATTAATGATTTCTGCAAAATACAGTTGATTGTGCAAGGGTTGTATAGCCAGCTGAGGTCGTTAAAACTCTCATTTGTTGTTGCAAAATTCAAGTGGTTTTGAATTGCTTTGTTGATCTTTTTGTATTCAACTTTTAAACAACAAAGTACAACAAATATGATGACTGATACTCATGACACTGAAAATATGGTCTTTATTCTTGTGAAGAAAATGGTAAGGTTTGAAATATTTCTTAAATATTAATTCAATACCAATACTTTAATTTGTATTGGATTTATCCCAAGAAATGAGAACAAGGACACAATTAAATTCAATTTTTTCCCTAAATTTCTGATAAAATATAAAATGAAGAACTATATTTTTTAATGAGAATTTTTTTTTAATAGTTAATTGATAATTTGAACAAAATTAATTAAGTTTTAGATCTTGCATGGTTGATTAATTTTCTCTCAAAATTTCTGATATTCTATTAAAGTTTTAAATATAATATGAGGCAGGCATTACCTGTGAAAGGGATGAAGTCTGTATAAATTAGTGTAGAAATTCAAGCATCATTTGCACTTGAATCTGTAGAAAATGAAGCCAAAGTACTGAAACATATCTGACATTCGACCTATTGTTCGGGATTATAGTTGTGACATCATTTTCAATGTAAAGAAAGAAACACCATCATCAGGTATTAATGTGTTTTTTTTCATGTTATAGAATTATCAATTATTTTTATTGCCAGTACATTAGTAGATTGTTTTCTATATTGATTTTCTACTGCAGTTTCAGAAAGAAGATTAAAAAGGAAAACATTTTGTAAAAACTTACCAAAATTTACCAAATTAATGAAAATTGTTAAAAATTGACTATAAAGGGCAATAACTCCTTAAGGGGTCAACTGACCATTTTGGTCATGTTGACTTATTTGAAGATCTTACTTTGCTGAACATTATTGCTGTTTACAGTTTATCTCTATCTGTAATAATTTTCAAGATAATAACCAAAACCTGCAAAATTTCCTTAAAAATTACCAATTCAGGGGCAGCAACCCAACAACCAGTTGTCCAATTCATCTGAAAATTTGAGGGCAGATAGATATTTACTTGATAAACAAGTTAATCCCTGTAAGATTTGCTTTAAATGCTTTGGTTTCAGAGTTACAAGCCAAAATCTACATTTTATCTCTATGTTCTATTTTAAACCATGGCAGCCATCTTGGTTGGTTGGCTGGGTCACCGCACATATTTTGTAAACTAAATACCCTAATAATGATTGTGGCTAAGTTTGGTTGAATTTGGTCCAGTAGTTTCAGAGGAGAAGATTTTGTAAAGATTACAAAATTTACAAAAATTGGTAAAAATTACTTTAAAGGGCAATAACTCTTAAGGGGTCAACTGACCATTTTGATCATGTTGACTTATTTGAAGATCTTACTTTGCTGAACATTATTGCTGTTTACAGTTTATCTCTATCTGTAATAATTTTCAAGATAATAACCAAAACAGCAAAATTTCCTTAAAATTATCAATTCAGGGCAGCAACCCAACAACCAGTTGTCCAATTCATCTGAAAATTTGAGGGCAGATAGATATTTACTTGATAAACAAGTTAATCACAATATGTATAGGCAATGTATTGACTTCATGAAACTGTGTGATATCATCATTCACTGTCGCAACCCAACAACCAGTTGTCCAATTTTTTAATCCCTGTAAGATTTGCTTTAAATGCTTTGGTTTCAGAGTTACAAGCCAAAATCTACATTTTACCCTATGTTCTATTTTTAGCATGCAGAAGAAAATAAAAATGATCAGAAAGGCAAGTCCAAAGAAGAGTTATGATAAAACAAACCACAAATTCATTTAGAGCTAATTTCCTAATGCTTGTAGAGTAAGACTTTGATTGGATTGCTTACCTCCAGGATAAGATCCAATCAAATTTAAATATAATGTATACAGGTTTAACTCCGTGTTGAAGACCGTACTTTGACCTATAATGGTTTAAATTTTGACTTGGATGGAGAGTTGTCTCATTGGCACTCATACCACATCTTTTTATATCTATTAACTCCGCCTATTTATATTGTTTGCAGATGTCAATTTTAATTACAATGCTTGAGCAAACGTTTATACAAAGCAAGCAAACCAACCAAAGTCTCACTCTACAAGTATTAGTAAATTAGCTCTAATATTAGAAATAAACAATAAGGCATTATTCTTTTTCCATCGACAAGTATATTTCTAAAATACATTTCTGATAAAATTGCTGTTTTTACAACACAATGTACCACCCCAAGACTTTTATCAGGAAATAATATTTATGTTTGTAAATGTTTGTACATAAAATCCACATAGACCTGTCTTTATTTTTCCATAATTCTGATTCAATTTACATTATTTATTAAAATTGAATTTTAAAAATGCTGTTAATTTGAATATCAGTATCAAACATCCTTCTCTCACTAAATTTATTAATTTGTCTTACCATATACATTATATACTGCTAACTTTCTGGGGTGTAAAATAGCTATGTGTATACTTTCTGTACTCCTAAAAAAATAGAAAATAAAAAATATTGTAAGTCTCTTTTATTTAAAGATGACAAGACACCATAAACACTTTAAATTTAAACTTGATTACATCAAAGTCGTAGAAATGAATAACAAATTTTTATCCTTTTCAACATTGTTAATATTCAAATGAAAGCTTGGTAATTAAATTCTAATTTCTTGTACATAGGGATTTTTTTGCGTTGAAATAATGAAATTTTAATCAATTTGACTTTGGTATGAGGCAGGAGTTTTCCTACATAAAACTGTGTATGAAATTCTCAGAATTGGTGATACATGTACTATTATGTGATATATGCATGAAATGCAGGGTAAAAGACAAGAATAACTTTCAAATTCAATCAAATCAATATATATACAATTGCAAGACTTCTTCAATAGATGCAATAATGCTTAAATTTTCAGAATAATGGAACTATAATATCAAGATGATAAAGAGCAATGGAATTAACCTTTAGTTATCTGTTTTAAGTCTCATGTTCATTTACCCTAAATCCATTTTTTCCCAGTGAGAGAATAAAATAAACTCACGAAGCAAATTTTCCAGCTTCTATCTGTAAGATGGGGTGTTGTAAAGAGTATTCCAGCATGACATCCTCTGGTCTGTATCCCGACCATCCATCATCTGTTTTAGTAGGGCGAGGGTTGAATACTCTCAATATTCCATGATAACTACCAATTATTATTTTATCTAAAACAAAAAAAAATATATACATGAGATACTTTTAAAGTGTTTACATAAAAAGAGAAAAAAATATCCTGGATTGTGTAGCTTATCAAATTCTCATGTCAAACTAAACATGCTGAATGCATATTCTCACTGATTTGTTAGTACTCATAGTTTAAACATATTTATAAAACTAAACAAATGGATGAGACACAAGTTTTAAAGCTTAAATTAATGAACCCAGAACTAACTTTTCAAAAATCCATGAACATGTAAGAGTACTATCAAAACATACAAGTTTGAAACACACATAAACATAATTTTAAGGCACAAAGCCAAAATTCAAATTTTGCTGCTTTCTCCTTTTCCAATTGACGAACACATATTGTTGAGTTGCTGCCTCATCTTGTTATAGATGTCACAGTCTACGCACTCAACCACAGGCCCACCAGCCCAGGCTTATAAAAATGCTGTCGGGCCTTTAAAAATCATATCTACAGGCCAATATAATCTAACTTAAATTTTCGTAAAATTCAGCTTCTGGCCTGTAGATTCAAAAGTTTAGCGTGAAGACTGCAGATGTAATCATAGAATTTCTTCTTCTAAATTTTCAGTACAACTTAAGATTTTTAAATTGGCATAAAATCTATATTGTCAAATTCCATACCTAATTCATCTTCAGCATTATCTAAGTTGCCAACACACAGACAACCTTGATCAAATTCTTCATCTTCTCCGACGGTTGTTGACCACCAGTCTCGAGCTTTAAATAACGACATAATTTTCTTCTAAGATAAAATCATCTACTGCAAAACAAAAAAATAAAATTTAAAAGAGAACAATATATATATATATATGTAATCCACTTAATACTTTTGTTCTGAAAATGTCCTCATAAATAATGTATTTCAAGGGGATTTATCTATTTTTTTTTTTAACATTTTCAGTGGTTATAAATGGTTTCATTAAAATGTGAATAAATATTGTATCCGTTTTTTTCGACTCTCACTCATATTTTTCTTCATAAGACAAAATATTGGCTATCAATGTTGACACAATTTGATTTTGGTGCTTGACCTTTTAATATTTATACATGGGTCTGGAAGTAAGCCAAATGTAGTAACTTATCAACTTGAAGAAGCCAAATTTCGCAACATTTTGATTAAGCTCAAATATTTTCTGCTGAAACATTGACTTGTTGGTCTTATTTTTTTTAATTAGCATAAAGGGAGACAACCCATAAACATGATAAAACATACAAATTTAGACCTCTATGAGTCAAAGCAAAATTAAGACTTATGTCTTAGCCTCTACAGAATTAGGAGTATTGTGTTACTAAATTTATTTGCATATCAATGAAAAGCTGATTGAAATGGGAAATTGAATCGAAGCATGTTGTCTGATTATTCCCATTAATCCATAATCATATTCAAGCCAATTCCCAACACTAAATTAAAACTAAAAAAGTACGAGCAAGTCTGATAAAAGATCCTTACTACATGTACTCGAAAGTAGTGACAAAATAAACGGCTTAAAAAAAAAAAGAAAAATATTCAGAAACAATTTTTTTCTAAAGTCCTACAGTCAGTAAAACAAGTAGAATTGCCCTCCAACATGGAACAAAGGGAAATAACTCAAATTACTTTAATAAATTAACCCCAAATCACCTAGGACATGTATGTTGATGACACACCATAAAATGCTGCATATGACTATGAATTAAGGTCATATCATGAATATGGTGGTGTTTTTTTTTCACTCATAAAAATACACTTATTTTTGAAGGACGTACGGTGACCTATAGTTGTTAATTTCTGTGTCAATTGGTCTCTTGTGGAGAGATGTCTCATTCGCAATCATACCACATCTTCATATTTTTATACATTATAAGACTTCAGAAGAAGTAGCTAGTAACATATATCCTTGGTCTTTTGCTGTAACCCAAAATAAGGTTGATTTTTCGTCTCTCGCAATAGCGACTAAAGCCCTCAAAATCCTAGCTAAAACCCTACAAATTGTGTTGCCTGTTCTGAGACTTGGAAGTACCTAATCAGTTTTCGAATTCTGTGTTCGAGGTTTCTTATTTGACCTGCCTCAGAATCCCTTATCAACCCTTATTAACTCTATTTTGGAAATGTTTGCTATCATCCAATCAGAAAATCGCTCTGGACACAGTCACAGAATCCCTTATCAACCATTACTGGACACAAGGTTCCGTAAAATTAATATATCTGACGATAATATGATTGTTGTATGACGTCAAGGCAAACAGATGTTTAAATAGGTCTTATTAGCAACCATACCAAATATCATTGATTCTGATAAGTTTTCTATGCTTTGCACCAACGTTGTTTCAGGATTCGAAAAGATAAATGGATATGTCAACACATTGTTTACATGAATCCAAGACATCATCGGCCATTTTTAGGGTTCAGATCGTGACAGATCATAATCTCAAAGCTTTCCGTGTGGATTTGAGTGAACGATTTGATGAGTATTAATATTTTTGTCATTTTAACCCATTAAAATATAAATACATGTTTTAAACTGCTACATCATTGATGATATCTCATAAAACATAAAACCTCTCACATTCCTGCAGTTAGAATGTTACAAATGCGCATACTCGTGAAATAGAATAATTCGTACCAAAATGTCCGTACCTTTCAACATTGACACTATACAAATCCTTGCCTTAAAATAAGTGAAAAAAGAACGTATATTACTACATTCGTAAATAACATGATATTTAAAAATACACACAGAACTACAAGAGCATGTTAACCAAAAGTGTCATTGTTTTATACAGATCAACATCTAACAAATGATAATTATCAATTTCTAATTATTGGGACGAGTTTAGGGCACGAATCAACAAGTTCCTCATTACAGACAAGATCGACACTGCATGATCTCGGACTTGTGGCGTAAAGAAAGCTTCAGCGTTTTTTTTTTTTTTTTAGGTTTTTTTTTTTCATGGTCTTATTAGCATAAAAATGTAATTATAAGAAATGAATGCTTCTTTTTGTAATTTTATTGGGGTGTAAAAGTGTTGATCGTGCACACATTTTTAGAATGAAGCGCAATAAAATTACAAAAAGAAGCATTCATTTCTTAAATACGAGTGCTGTAAGAGAGTTCAGTTCTGTTCAGTAATTTTTAGGCCATTTTCCTCTTTTTTTTTTTTTTTTTTTTTTTTTTTTTTTTTAAATAGATTGTCATAATGTTTTAAGTTAAATGTCGTGAATAAACAGTGAAAACTTAAAAATCCTAAACAAAATTCACAGTTTTTTAACAGATTAGAGAAAGCCAACGCTTTTCATATTCCCAAAAAAGGGGTGAAAAAAGCATGATCATGAGGTCTAATGAATTCCTAGAAAAGCAACACGGTGACACAAAAACACAACAATATATAAAAAATTAACTGTCCACACATTTTTTAATCTAAAAACGTTGTAGTATCCAAAACTAGCTCCCACTGAAGTTAAAAACGGAAGAGTGTCTGTCCATGTCAAGAATTTTGTCATTAGGTGTCATTAGGTGTCTTTGATAAATAGTAACGTTTGAATTTTCCTTTAGATTGGGATTTTGGAGTCAATGGAAGGTTTTGATAGTCTCTTTTAAACTTTTCACGACCGATAACATTACAAATTGTGAAACAATTCAAACGATATAAAACCAACGACTGATTTATGCAACAATATATAAACAAAATCAAATATGACAGAAAGCAACCAACAACAACAACTTAATTACAGGCTCCTGCATGACAGGAGGAAGGACAAATAAAAAACTTGTCTTGTACACTAAAATCTCAACGAATTTAGTGTTAATTCGGAAGTCATTAAAAAAAGTACTTTTAGAAAAGCATGACCTCGTGCGATGCCAAAAGATAAGTCCATTGTATCGAAAGGATGTAGGATTATTAATTTTCATAACTGTGAAGGAATGCGTCGCGAAAGCGAAACATAGCGACCCTAGATTTCGTCGTCGGCGTCGTCAGCATTTAGGTTCAGACTATGGTTTATGCTTTTTGATGCATCAATAAATTTGTCAAAACCTTCATTGAATGTTATGAAATTTGGACAGAAGCTAGAGTTTATGACCAAAGACAGTGTCAAAAGCAAAGTTTTAAAAATAGTTATTTTTGTTTTTATAAAACGTCCACTCTGTGTTTTTGTTAGATATATTTCTATTTGTATCCATCTGATGAGTTAAGCCTTTTTCAACTGATTTTTATAGTTTGTTCTTATGTTGTACTGTTACACCACTGTCCCAGGTTAGGGGAGAGTTGAGCGTTCACAAACATGTTTAACCCCGGCACATTCTTTATCGGCCTGTCCAAGTCAAGAGCCTGTAGTTCAGTGGTTGTCGTTTGTTCATGTCTGGCATATTTGTTTTTCGTAAACTGTTTTGTTATGAATTAGGCCTTTGGTTTTCTCAATTGAATTTTTTCATATTTTTCATGTTTATGCCTTTTATAGCCGACTATACGGTATGGGTTTTTCTCATTGTTGAAGGCCGTACGGTTGCCTATAATTGCTTACATCCACTTCATTCGTCTCATTGGCAATCATACCACATCTCCTTATTTTTTATATTAGCTATATATAACAGTTAACGATTAAGTAGATACAGTCGAATTTTCATGGAATTTCACTTATAAGTTTGACAGTCTAAGCTTTTTAATGATCATAAGAATCCAGAGCAAAATGTTGAAAGTATTTTACTGATAGATGGACTGTTTTGTTTTACAGTTAATAAGTAGATACGTATATAACCTATGGTTAAATTTTGTTACACATCAATTATTTTGTCAAACCTTCATAGAATTTTTATGAAACTTTGGCAGAAGCTTTTTTATGATTAAGAGATACTGTCTCGGAAGCAAACTTGTTTTTTAATATTTAATTGATAGATGGACTTTATTTTTTTTAAGTTAACATTTACATACAGTCTGTGATTGAATTGTTTTGACATGATAAATTTGTAAACTTTCTTGGATAATTATGGAACTTAGACAGAAGCCAACTCAACATCAAGAAAAACCATAAAGAAACATTGATTTTTTTTTAAATCTGTAATTCACTGATAAATGGATAATTACAGTCAACATTACACTTTTAAACTGACAGCATCAATCGCAGGCGAGACACAGCTAGGGTTCATCGGAACCCTTTACGAATTTTTATTATTTAGTGATCGCTTAACGGTAAACTAATCAGTAAACGTCGGGTGGACACAATTTGCATGGTATTGGTGTGTAAAATATAGATATGATTGATTGATTGTTGATTGCTTAACGTCCAGTGGCAAATATTTCGTGCATGTTCAGGACGTGAACAAATTAACAATAAGCCAATAGCTAGGTTCTGTAAAAGAGGCCGTCCGGAATGAAGGTAAGGCCAATTTAGACTGTCACTGGAAAATGAGGATATATTTGATAGGGGCAGAAGTTTTGCCTTGCAACAGGCCAACTACGGACCCCTCACATAGTTCTGACCAGACGTGGCTGCGAACTTTCACATACGGATGCCCCACTTTGGCGAGGGTTTTACTGCCGGTCAGAGGAAGACCAATGGTGACCATATTTCTATTTCCCAGATACCCGGGAGAGGAGATATGCATTGAACATTTGTAATCTGATCAAAATTTGCGTTTTAGTTCTTATTTCACTTAAACTTAAAATTGCCAAAAAATAAATCAATCATCCACATCCAAGCTTGATTATATTTCGACATAGAAATGCTGATTAAAAATTGTGAAATGCAAAATTCAAATTGAAATGCAAATTTAGTGTAAACTGTATAGCGTACTGAACAGTAACATGCAAATATGACCTATCTATGGGATTTGCTCATCGTTGAAGGCCGAACGATGACCTATAGTTGTTCACTCAGCCTATGTCATTTTGGTCTCTGGTAGAGAGTTGTCTCATTGGCAGTCACACCACATCTTCTTATTTTTATATATAGAATGAATTAGAAAGGATAATATAACCATGCATTCAGCAAGTACTGAAAATATTGCACTTGAACATGAACTTTAATACCGGTAAATCGGTAGAAAGATTATCCAGTTAACCGGTTAGATAACTAAAATGTTCAATTTAAAACAAAATATTAAGTCGGGGATTTGGTTACCCCACATTAATTAAAACTTTTTTAACTTTTTTTTCATAGAAAAAAAAATTTGGTTTGGAAATTTGGCTGTTCCTGTATAATCCTTATTAAAAACGGGATATCACATCCTAATTGGAGGCCCCTCATGGGGGTGTCCAAGTAATCACATAATCACAAATTTGTTGCCAATATAATCACATAATCATTAATTATTTTTTTAAACAAGATAATCAAATAATCAAAAATACAGTCCTAGATTATCAAATAATCAAATAATCATGAAATATTTGATCTGGTAATCAAATAATCAGTATAAAAACGTCCAAGTAATCACATAATCAAAAACCCCATGAGGAGGCTCTAATTTGTTTTGGTGATATTTTTATAGACCGGCCTCTTAAAATTAGCTAATTTGATCCATGTAAGCTCATTGATCCTTATAATAAACTTATACTTGAAATATACAGTCAATTCAACATCGTAGAAAAATCTTAAAATATTATTTTTATCGGTACTAACACTGATCTTTTTTTGAAGAATTAAAACATTAATAAATACATAAACCTATACGTGTACAGTTGTGAGTACTTTTATAAAATTATGATGCTATATTTACAAGAAAAATGATCAATATATTTTAGAAAATGTGTTTTCAAAAGATACATCTGAGAAATCGCAAATCAAATTTATGAAATATGTATTAGGTGTAAACAAAAAATCCAGTAATCTTGCTGTGACTTCTGAACTAGGGAGATACCCAATGTATTTTTATATTATATTAACAATGTTAAAATATTATCATCGACTAGATAATTCTGAGAACATGTTATTATATGATAGATATAGGAAGATGTGGTGTGAGTGCCAATGAGACAACTCTCCATCCAAATAACAATTTATAAAAGTAAACCATTATAGGTCAATGTACGGCCTTCAACACGGAGCCTTGGCTCACACCGAACAACAAGCTATAAAGGGCCCCAAAATTACTAGTGTAAAACCATTCAAACGGGAATGATGCATATATATGTAGTAAAGAACTTCACAATAATAAAGTGTATACATGGTTCTCAAGCATAGATTGTATTTAAAAAAGCTGTATCTACTCTTTCACAAAATTTATCAAAGGCATTCAAACATGTAACTTAAAACCAGTATCTACCTTATATAACAGTTGTAAATATGCAAAATTTATGTGAATAGAACACTTAGAAAATGTTTATACTGTACATTGAATAAAGTTGAGGATGAGATACACTTTGTGACTGTGTTGTTTTGAATTTTTACTGAAATTTCATGAACCTGCAATAATTGTCAATCTTCAGACAATCTTTCGTTTCTCAATTGATGTCGAATCTTATTTATTTGTATGTAATGTGATAAAAGCTCTTTAAAGGGCCCTTTAATTGGAAAATAACATCTTATACAATGGTTATTTGTCCATTGTTTTTATGTTAGCTTTTTGTGTGCTTCGTATCGATCTATTGAGAAAAACCATTTGTGACTGATTTTTACAGTTTGTTCATATGTAGTGCCTATACACCACTATCCCAGATTAGGGAAGGCTTGAGAGCTCACATTCGTAAGTAAGTTAATTTTATCTAAAGTCGGTATATATGAACACAATAATTTAACAGAGAAAAATTAGCTTAACTGAGCTCTTTAACCGACTATCATATAAAAATCGTGCACTTTCACGCGAATACTTATATATAAAAATAAAAAAGGCATGCATGCAAATGTAATGAAAGCAAATTATTTTCGATTTCTGGACCTCCAGGTTCTATATGCTCTTGCGGCAAACACCTAGCTGTCTATGTGCATTGAATGTGGGACAAGTAATCACTAAAATATCATAAAATACTAACAAACTAAAAAGAATAGATAACTAAATTAATTTAGCACTGGTATTTACTAGCAGCTATATATAACAATGCATAAAAAAGGCAGAGCAAAAGACCAGAAATAAAAAGTCGGGAACCTGTATATAATTGGTTGTCGTTGGTTGATGTTCGTCATTTGTTCTTCCACAACAGAAGAGAAAATATACGAAACATAGTCCGAGTTTGTCCACTTTATTTCTTTATAAATAATGATAGGCCGAGTTTGTTATAATCCTAATTTGTTATGGTCCGAGTTAGTTATAGGCCGAGTTTTTTCAGTAACGATAATAGGTACGAGTTGACCTTTTTTGCAAATGTAAAAAATGCAACTAGAATATTTTTTTGTTATTAACATATCTTGTTTTTTTAATATTAGTTTCATGGAATTTAGAACTGCTGGTGGATTACAACATAATCATTTAGTCTCGTCTGTTCGCGATTACACGCTGACGTATCGGCCATATTTGTTTTGCTTTCCGGTCTCGAGCACCTTACCCTTCCTCCAAACATATTGTGAGATTTATTTAACCGACTGACGATGCGGAATCAAATTCGAAAGATGAATTATTTACAGTATTTCCTTACTGTTTTACTGGTAAGAATTGTATGTCAATGGAAGTATGCATTACACGTTCGTATCGAAGATATACGTTACCAAGTCCCAAGTTATTTTTTCTACTTCAGTACTTGGTCATTCGATCGGTATGTGCAGTCTTCTAAAGGCCTTCGAATTTCAAGAAATGTTCATGTTGATTTAACACATGTTTACTTTTTGCAAGAATTATTTTTTGCATACCTACCAACATTTTGGAGCTGCAAATTGTGAGGTCCCCCTCTTGCATACAGTGATACACATGACATGTTACTCAGATGTGGCACACTCACACATCCTGGGTAAGTTTTACTCAGCAATTCAGAGTTCATTTCCAGTATTATACAGATCCAGATATATACCTAAGGTTGACTGGCTTAGAGAAATTGTATTTCCATAGATTTCTCCTGTTCTGACAGTCAAAACCTAGTGAAAGTGGGGCATATGTTTAGCTGTTCATGAGTGTTGTATAAATATGCAGCCATGTCTGGTTGTAATAGGAACGGCAAAGCTGATGTCTCGTATAGATAGGGTACATTATCCTCTGCAAGTTAAAGCTTGCAACACAAGTCTTGAGGGGTGGTAGGTGGCCAGTTTCAAGGTAAAATTTCTATCCTTATCTAACATGCACTCATATTCCAGTGGCAGTTAAAATTTCCTACCTTTCACCTTGCCCTGGCAGCCCCTGTAGTTGTGTTCCTTTACAGATTATTCATGTATTCATTATTGATATGTTCCTTGTCCTCAACATCATGAACATGCGTGAAATATTTGCCACTGGACATAAATCAATCAATTGTTCTTTATACATTGCAGACCTACAATGTACATAGGCTGTACATTCTTCCAAGTTTTGTTAATCTGTTACTTTCCAAATTTGCTTTGACTTTACAATTTATAATTAAGCAGAGTTTCAAGGTGCTGTGACTGACTATGCTACATCAAGGCTTTCTTTTATACATTGCGACCTGGATGGAGAGTTGTCTCATTGGCACTCATACCAGATCTTCTTATTTATATTGCTACTGTTAGTCCCAATTGCCTCAAACAGAATTTTTTTATGAAAGTAAACATTTAAATAATTTGGTTGGCACAGACATTTGGTTTAAGGAAAAGAAGGGAGAGCCCATCTGCATGTATGCTCCGTAAGTACCAGAGTAATCAGACCTTCCTGATTCTAACTTCTCAGGCTCTGAGTCTGAGTATAAAGTTTTCAAGCTAGAATTTTTTTTTTTATGACAGCTGCTAGTTCATTTACTAAACATTTGCTAAACGTGTGCATGTTATTAGCATCTTGATTTTCTGTTACAAACAGCAGATTCTTCATCTTTGTGTCCTTTTTTGGTGAAATTATGCATGTAAGGTTAAATATACATGGTCTGTCTAGCTAACTCCTTCAATTTTTCGTACTAACATTTTTATATTAGGCACTCCTGATGGTTATTTTCTTTCCACTTATTTACTAAATGTTGAACATTTTTGGACAGGAAATTGAATGTGTCTTTCAGCATCACTGTTTGCTTTAATGAATATGTGTACAAATGTATTCATGCATAAGTGGGGGCTTCATCTATAAATATTCATCTTTGTATAGTCTTAAGTTATCCTTCTTAGACCCAGAAATTTTATTTGAATCTTGAATCATTTATATACATGTACATTGCATTTTGTATATTACGTTCATGTATGTTGTCACTAAGGCCAGTCATTGACCCTTTTTCATTTAATGTAATATCTTCCTTGAGGGTACATGTTTATCTGCATATTGATGTATTTTACCTATACAGTATTTTTCTTTATTGACAGACGGCTTATATATCAAATTATATATTTATGAAATGTTAATAGCATGAATAATGTTATTGAAATATTGATTTAACATGTTTTCATTTAATTTTGTTTTAAAATTGACAGCTTCCAAATTTTATAGTTTCTTTTATTACTATAGATTACTATAGATTTCATCACATTTTATTTTTATTTATTTCTTTGGAAATGCCTGAAAAACTTGCTGCAATTACAAAACAAGAACAAAATGTAATAAATCTTGTAATGTATATTTTACACATGGCAACCATTCATGATATTATTAGACAGACAGATATTTTTTTTACAGGACATGAACATGTCCTCCTAAGGGTCATCATGATATGGATTAAGAGAATCTCGATTGAATTGACAATGATTGAGATATAATGTAATTAATGAAACAAGTCAAGAATGAATTAAAAATGTAAGAAAGCAATGTTACATGTAACATTGCTATCTACAAATTAAAGTGGATAGATATATACATGATAGACATTAAAAAGCTGGCCTTGGATTGTAAAAGTCGTTAAATATCCCAAAATAGATGTATGTACCAGTATCATATGTTAATAAAAATGTGTGCTATTTACATGGTGTACATTTTCTCAGCACTAACATGACTAATATAGATATTAATATACAGATATTACAGATTTTTTACTGAAACAGTGTGAAATATTCAATTAAAAAAATATAGGTCATAATATCTTATTTTGGGATATATACAAAGTGATAAAACTAGTTTGATTCTTAAGAGGTCACATTCATATGCATTTTGTTTTTGCAAGTGTTGTATTGGGGAAATTTAAAGGGATCATTACTAAAGAAATATAGAACATTTGTCACTTTAAAGCTACTTAATCGGGGATTTAATTTAAAAACAAGCTGCAAAAAGTAAATATTGTTTTTAAATCATTTTTAGCTCACCTGGCCCGAAGGGCCAAGTGAGCTTTTCTCATCACTTGGCGTCCGTCGTCCGTCGGCGTCCGTCGTCGTTAACTTTTACAAAAATCTTCTCCTCTGAAACTACTGGGCCAAATTTAACCAAACTTGGCCACAATCATCATTAGGGTATCTAGTTTAAAAATTGTGTCCGGTGACCTGCCAAACCAACCAAGATGGCCGCCATGGCTAAAAATAGAACATAGGGTAAATGTATATTTTGGCTTATAACTCTGAAACCAAAGCATTTAGAGCAAATCTGACAGGGGTAAAATTGTTGATCAAGTCAAGATCTATCTGCCCTGAAATTTTCAGATGAATCGGACAATGGGTTGTTGGGTTGCTGCCCCTGAATTAGTAATTTTAAGGATTTTTTTCCCTTTTTCGGTTATTATCTTGAAAATTATTATAGATAGAGATAAACTGTAAACAGCAATAGTGTTCAGCAAAGTAAGATCTACAAATAAGTCAACATGATCAAAATGGTCAGTTGACCCCTTAAGGAGTTATTGCCCTTTAAAGTAATTTTTTACCAGTTTTTGTAAATTTTTGTAATCTTTTACAAAAATCTTCTCCTCTAAAACTACTGGACCAAATTCAACCAAACTTATCCGCAATCATTATTAAGGTTCTTAGTTTTAAAAATATAAGGTGACCCAGCCAACCAACCAAGATGGCTGCCATGGCTAAAAATAGAACATAGGGTAAATGTAGATTTTGGCTTGTAACTCTGAAACCAAAGCATTTAAAGCAAATCTTACAGGGATTAACTTGTTTATCAAGTAAATATCTATCTGCCCTCAAATTTTCAGATGAATCGGACAACAGGTTGTTGGGTTGCTGCCCTGAATTGGTAATTTTAAGGAAATTTTGCCATTTTGGTTATTATCTTGAAAATTATTACAGATAGAGATAAACTGTAAACAGCAATAATGTTCAGCAAAGTAAGATCTTCAAATAAGTCAACATGATCAAAATGGTCAGTTGACCCCTTAAGGAGTTATTGCCCTTTAAAGTAATTTTTACCAGTTTTTGTAAATTTTGTAATCTTTACAAAATCTTCTCCTCTGAAACTACTGGACCAAATTCAACCAAACTTAGCCACAATCATTATTAGGGTACTTAGTTTAAAAATTTGGCGGTGACCCAGCCAACCAACCAAGATGGCTGCCATGGCTAAAAATAGAACATAGGGTAAAATGTAGATTTTGGCTTGTAACTCTGAAACCAAAGCATTTAAAGCAAATCTTACAGGGATTAACTTGTTTATCAAGTAAATATCTATCTGCCCTCAAATTTTCAGATGAATTGGACAACTGGTTGTTGGATTGCTGCCCTGAATTGGTAATTTTAAGGAAATTTTGCCGTTTTGGTTATTATCTTGAAAATTATTACAGATAGAGGTAAACTGTAAACAGCAATAATGTTCAGCAAAGTAAGATCTTCAAATAAGTCAAACATGACCAAAATGGTCAGTTGACCCCTTAAGGAGTTATTGCCCTTTATAGTCAATTTTAACAATTTTCATTAATTTGGTAAATTTTGGTAAGTTTTACAAAATGTTTTCCTTTTGTAATCTTCTTTCTGAAACTGCAGTAGAAAATCAATATAGAAAACAATCTACTAATGAACTGGACATAAAAATAATTGATAATTCTATAACATGAAAAAAAAACACATTAATACCTGATGATGGTGTTTCTTTCTTTACATTGAAAATGATGTCACAACTATAATCCCGAACAATAGGTCGAATGTCAGATATGTTTCAGTACTTTGGCTTCATTTTCTACAGATTCAAGTTCAAATGATGCTTGAATTCCTACACTAATTTGTACAGACTTCATCCCTTTCACAGGTAATGCCTGCCTCATATTATATTTAAAACTTTAATAGAATATCAGAAATTTTGAGAGAAAATTAATCAACCATGCAAGATCTAAAACTTAATTAATATTGTTCAAATTATCAATTAACTATTAAAAAAAATTCTCATTAAAAAATATAGTTCTTCATTTTATATTTTATCAGAAGTTTAGGAAAAAATTGAATTGTGTCCCTTGTTCTCATTTCCTGGGATAAATCCAATACAAATTAAAGTATTGGTATTGAATTAATATTTAAGAAATATTTCAAACCTTACCATTTTCTTCACAAGAATGAAGACCATATTTTCAGTGTCATGAGTATCAGTCATCATATTTGTTGTACTTTGTTGTTTAAAAGTTGAATACAAAAAAGATCAACAAAGCAATTCAAAACCACTTGAATTTTGCAACAACAAATGCGAGTTTTAACGACCTCAGCTGGCTATACAACCCTTGCACAATCAACTGAATTTTGCAGAAATCATTAATAGGAAAGATTGCCCTTAAATGATAATTTTTATTACCTTTTTTTTTTTTGGGGTGGGTGTTGCAACAACAAAACTTCACAACAAACTTTCTCATCACTTCGCATTTCTCGTTAGATAAATTTTACAAAATTCTCCCTGAAACTACTGTCAAATTAAACCAAACTTGGTTTAAATCACCACTAGGATATCCAGGGACCACTGTGTATGATGACCCTGCCTGCCAACATGGCACACATGGCTGAAATAAAACATAGGTTTCAAATGCACTTTTTAGTCTTATATCTCTGAAACTAAACGACAGTACAACAGTTGCATTTATCATGCATCAATTGTAAATAAAAATATCAGGTGAGCGACACAGGGTCCTTGGAGCCTCTAGTTTTTTCTAACAAAGAAAAGAAATGTATTTGTACAAAATGTAAAAATAAACATTCAGACAGCTATACACCTGCATTGAAGGTAGAATTCTTGACCTTGTTGTCTCTTCGTGAGTCATTTTTATGCAGGAGATTGTTGGTAGAACTGAGCAAGACTTAAAAATTGGTATACATGTATGCTGCTTCTCTTCCAAGCATGCAGCATTTAGGAGTAATGCAGAGGCTGATTGACCTTTACTCTATGAATTAACATGTTCTTAATAAGGCTGAACATGCTGGTCTGTCACAAAGCCGCATATATACATACATACATTTTTCACATGTTTGGGAAAATCATTATACTATTTCAAAAAGGGGTTTATTTTCTGCACTTCATACCAAACTTAATGATAGATATCTAAATTATTGGAAAGAAAATATTTTTTGTGATGATAAATCATTGCATGGTAATAAGCTCAGAACATATAGACAGCTTGAAGAAAATTACAAATTGGAAACCTATTTATTGTTAAATATTGACAGAAAAGTAATAGGACATTTTGCCAAAATTAGCATAAGTAATAGTGTTCTTAAAATTGAACAAGGACGACACACTAAAACACCTGTAGAAGAAAGAATTTGTCCCTTGTTTCTTTTAGAAGTAGAAGATGAATTTCAATATGTTCAAAACTAAATACAATTAGAGAACAATTATTTTCCAAAATTAGTGAAATAGTGCCCTCTTTTTTAAATATGACTATTAAATGAAGCAAGATTTAAATTTTTGTATACCTGTGGTGAGACTGATATAATTAAAATTATTGTAAAATTCATAAGCACCATGTAAAATTCTAGAAATGCTTTATTGAGTACTTAATAACTTTGTGGTACCTCCTCCTCAGCAGAGATTATATATACATTTCATTTATTATTGTAACAATATTTTCTTTTAATAATGGAGGGGATATACAGTTATAAATATAATGTTTATAAATGTGGTCAGATTATGTTTGTATGTTTATGTATAGTCAATGTCTATTGTCTTGGTAACAATCCTATAATTTTGGATTTTGAACCAATAAAATTATCTTATCTTATCTTACATAATATTATTGTCATATGTTATATTTGCATCTGGACTATTTAAGCAGCCATTTGCCATATTTACAGTTTCATGTCAGTCTACAGTTTTTATACGACCGCAAAAATTTCTGTGGTTGTATATTTGTATCATGTCGTCATCAGCATAGTCCGAAGACATTTGGTTTCCGGACAATAACTTTAGTATAAGTAAATAGAAATCTATGAAATTTAAACACAAGGTTTGAAACCACAAAAGGAAATTTGGGATCGATTTTGGGGGTTATGGTCCCAACAGTTTAGGAATTAGGGGCCAAAAAGGGGCCCAAATAAGCATTTTTATAGTTTCCAGACAATAACTGGTGGAAAAGGTTATGGATCTCTCTGAAATTGTACCGCAAGTTTCCGTACCACAAAGGGATGGTTAGGATTGGCTTTGGGGGGTTATGGCTCAAACCGTTTAGGAAATAGGGGCAAAAAAAGGGGAAAAACAAGGGTTTCTTGGTTAATGGACAATTACTTAAGTATTGGTCTTTGGATCTTTATAAAATAGATATTGGACCATTAACATGATTAAGCATTATATAAGGGATAACATTTGATTGATTCATGATATTTTTCAGTATATAGAAGAGAACAATATTTTTGGATTACCATGATTACTGCTCTTTATTGATTTTGAGAAAGCTTTGATTCTTTATGTTGGGACTTTTTGCTATAAGTATTACAATTTTTCATGCTATTAGTATTACAATTTTTTTCATATGCTGAATTTTACTGTGTATTTAGTTGTTGGTCCCATTTTCTAATTGGTCCAAATTTTGGTCCTAAGGCTATAAAATTTGTTTTGTTTGATTTAATTAACATTAGATTTAAAAGATAATAAATACAATGTTATATTTGAATTACCTCCCTTACATTGCTTTTAAATTAAGTAAAGTTGTCTGCTAGTTCTAGTATGAATTATTTTTTAGCTGTTTCTAGAAACATCAAATACTGTGATGGAAGTATATATAATATAATAATAGTGTATATCAAAGGGTTTAGTGGTAATAAATTTGTTTATTTGTGATCAATATCATTTGTTTGGGTTTTTTTGGCATTAAGAGTTACCTCCCTAACAATGGTTTTGTTATAAAGAAATGTTGTATTTTCTTGAGGTGATTAGCTGTCAATTTATGTTTAGAAGTTACTATTAAATGCTGATGAAGGTATATTAATTTAAGCCATGATTATGTATGTAATTTTCTATTTTAATACTTTTATGATGTATATAAATGGGTTTTTATGGTTGCAAACTCCATTGGAAATTTGAATTGAGATTATGACCATATCTTGAGGGAAAGAATTTTTTTTTGGAAAAAGGGGGTTTAAAAAATTGGGGTGGGGACAATTTTTCTCCTCAAGATTTCAGAAATTAAAAAGAAAATTTCTTCAAAATTTTGTGCGCAGGGGTAAAAAAAAAGAAAATTTTTTTGGGGGGTCAATTCGCAACAGCATAGTGCATGTAGTGTATTGCACAAAAGCACAAAAGCAAAAAATGGAATATAAATTCAAATCATATAACCAATTCTAAGTTCTTTGACTACAGTTATTCTGTGTCAGAAACCTATTATGTGTCAAATATTTAATTACAATCCAAATTCAGACCTGTATCAAGCCCGAATATTGTGTCCATTTTTGCCCCATCTGTTCAGGGTTGGACCTGCGGTCGTATCCATCTGCGCTCGGCGAAGCAATTTATCTATGTTGTATTTTGTTTGTATTTTTCGTTTTTTTCCGTGTCGTTGTCAGTTTATTTTCCACTTGTGAGTTTTTGTAATGTCCCTTTGGTTTCTTTCACCAGTTTTTCATGTGTTTATCATTTATTGTCATCAGCAATATTATTAATCCACCGTATTTCTATTGCAGTTGAGCTGTATACCACCTGTTTACTTAGATGTCATTAGTATGGACAGCCAAAACTTGAAATCCGTTTTAGGTGAGATATTAATATGGTTGATTTGTTAAAGTGGTTATAAAATGAAATGTACAATTCCTTTTATCATGTTTATCCTATTGTGAAATTTTTTTATTGAAAGACTAGATGGGCATTTTCAATTTACAAATTTGACGTTAGAGTTGTTGAAAATTGGTCTAGAAATATGAAAGGTAGCACAAAATAAAGCAGTCAGATAGGTGGAAACACGTATAGTTACACATGTGTATCAGTTAAAACTGTTTAAAGTGTACTCTTGTACCAGATCATACATGTACACGAAAGAAAAAGCAACCAAATGACACAATGAACCAAAAGACATCTACAAGTCAACATTTATACATTGTATAAAGCAAAGGGTATCCCGATCAGAAATCCGTGGAGTGATCCAATCCCATGGATCAATTACACGTGTAGCATGTGTAGTGCAATTTTTAGGTAAAATGATAAAATCTGGATCCAATAATAATAATAAGGATGATATTTCTCCGTTGGAATCGGATCCATATTTGACTTACCCACAGTGTGTCACATGTAATTGCTCCTGGGATTCGGATCCCTCCACGGATTTCGGATCTGGATATTTGTGGTGTATAAGTCGCACTATATAAAACTCTCTGTTTTATTCTCAATCAGAGAAATAACAAACATGATGAAAAATTGTACTGTACAGCTACATGACATGTATAAAAACAATTTAGTGATTAATTTATATGATGTAAATATAAAATAAGTAGATGTGGTATGATTGCAAACGAGACAACTGATCTATCCAACAGAGCCCAATTGAAGCAGATTTAAGCAACTATAGGTCATGGTACAGCACATTAGAGCCAACCATTGATAATAAGCATAAGTATTTGAAGACTTCAGACCACTTGAAGAAAAAAACATTTTAATTTAATAAGGTGGTTTATATACAATAGTATATATATGTACAAATGTATTTGATGTAAAAAATGATGTCTATACTGAGGTTAAATGTTAGAGTGGAATCATGCTATTCTAAATTTGTTTTATTCAATGTCCCTATTTTACTTCTATTCTAACACTGTATGCAGGCATATTTTATGTCCTGAAGAAAAAAAATGTACATTTAGTTATTTAGATTAAAACACCAGCATGTGTTGACAGCTAATGGCTGGCTTATAGTCATTTAAGGTATTGTGTCACCATTTTATTAAAATATTAATAAAATGTTATTGCATATTGATTGTGAATAAGGAAAATTCGTTGATGGCGATATGTCTGTTGCAAGAATTATTGATTTGTTAATATTTGTCTTTAATATTGTATTTTTAATTCAGTACTTCTCTGTTGTCTTTCAGGTGGCCATGAACTTGTATTTGTTAATTTTTATGCAGATTGGTACGTATTTGATAAATGATAACTATACAATGTAAAAAAAATTAATATATGAGCTGCATTGGATAAAAATTGACCATTTGCAAGTACACATATACATGTACATGTATAAGACTTTGATTGATTTTGGAACATTCAAATACGAAATGAAAGATAAATTTTAGTCCGTTTTGTAGGGTTCTTATAACAACTCATTTTCAAACAGTTACAAACTTTGCATAGAGATTTTTCAATCCCGAAATAGAATTAACAGATGAGATGTATTCGTTTGCTGAAGATCAATTTCCGTCCGATACAGCTCATATACTTGTAAATTAGGGCAACAATAGTTTAACTATGATCAAATCTCATAAAAGGATTCAGAAAATACAAATCAAGGTAACAAACAAAACTCAGAGCTTAAGGATGTACTTAGGTGAGGTTTGGTAATTTGTATCAGATGTTCGGACTCCTTGGTTTTTTCCTACGATACAGGGTAAAATATTTTGCCCCATAACACCCATTTTACTTTTCATATAAGACTTCAATAGCTCATTAAAGGTCATTTACCAAAATTTAAGGACCCAAATAATACCAATGAAAATATAAGGTAAAAGTCTGAGTCAGCCTTTTCCCACCATTTTTTAAAACTCTAATATCTCGAAAAGGAGCTCCATAACCTAATAATATTTTAAGCTTATTTTGTTCCTAAACTAATGCTCTTCTGACTTATAGTATCAATTTTAAATTCTAGATTTTTTTAATTTCACCTAACATTGCCTAAGTACATCCTTAAAGTAGTATCAAACAAAGTGACTGATCTATGATTGAGGGTCTGGATGGGGTTTACATGATAGAGAATATTGAGCCAACAGTACAGAATAATGTGCAAAAAAGGTGTAAAAATAAAGAATAAAGAAAAATAGGGTGCTGAAATATCAAAAATGAAGAATATTTGGCAATATAAATACAGAATAGAGAAAAAAAGGACCAAAATATTACAGAATAGAAGATTCCCATTCCAGACCCTCATGATTGGAAGAGATGCACTGCACAATAATGTGAAAAATCACTCTTGCTGGTGTAGAGTGGATCCCAATGAAATGGGATGATTGCTGAGGATTTGGAGTAATCCAACTGTGTTATGTAGTACATGTAGCTATAAAACGTAGAGAGAGATATTACATTGTGAATCGCCCACAATGACTAGTGAAAAACAGCCATCAGGAGAGATTTTTTCGAGCCTTCGACTTTTGTCAAAAGCGAGACATAGCGATCCTACATTCCGTCGTCGTTGTCGCCGGCGGCCCACAAATATTCACTCTGTGGTTAAAGTTTTGAAATTTTAATAACTTTCTTAAACTATCCTGGATTTCTACCAAACTTGGACAGAAGCTTGTTTATGATCATAAGATTATATATTCTAAAGTAAATTTTGTAAAAAAAATTACATTTTTCCGTATTTTACTTATACATGTTATAGATGGACTTAGTTTTTCTGCCAGGAAACATTACATTCACTCTGTGGTTAAAGATTTTGAAATTTTAATAACTTTCTTAAACTATCCTGGATTTCTACCAAACTTGGAAAGAAGCTTGTTTATGATCATAAGATAGTATCCAGAAGTAAATTTTGTAAAAAAAAAAATCCATTTTTCCGATTTTACTGATAAATGGACTTAGTTTCTCTGCCAGTTAACATTACATTCACTCTGTGGTTAAAGTTTTAAAATTTTAACAACTTTCTTAAACTATCCTGGATTTGTACCACACTTGGACAGAAGCTTGTTTATGATCAGAAGCTAGTATCTAGAAGGAAATTTTGATAAAATTTTGTTCCATTTTTCCGATTTTACTTATAAATGTACTTAGTTTTTCTTCCAGTCAACATTACATACATTCTGCAGTTTAAGTTTTAAAACATTTATTAGATTCATAAACTATCCTGGATTTTACCAAACTTGGACAGAAGCTACTTACAATCAAAAGATAGTATAGAGAGGAATATTTTATTAATTTTTTCCTCATTTTTGTTGAGCCTCGATTAACAGCAAAAGTAGAGAGACACTGGGTTCCATGGAACCCTTACTTAATTTTAACCTTACCATCTCATGCGCTTTGTAGAACAAATGTCATTGAATCAGTCTTTTAAAACATAATTTTGGCTGTAACTTTGTGTAAAAAACTGCTAGGCAAACACAAATGTACAACATGTATACTATTGCAGCAATGTTTTCACTATGATACAGTGCTAGTTATTTGTAATGCTAGAAAAGTAAATCAGATCTACTCAGCATGCTCAGAAAGTCTTGCCACAACCAATAAAAATCATAGACCATATCAATGCACCTGCACCACTAAGTATTCTGTAAAAAAAAGTGATAAACCTCCTACTTTAAACAATATATTTTATACACTCAAATTTGACCTCTGCCTCATCAAAGAGGACATTTGATTTTGTCAGAAATGCTTTTCAAAAATCTAAATGTTGGAAATTAGTTTGACAGAGGCAGGAATGCCTGAAGTCTACAACTAATTTCACAAAAATTACGAGTTAAAATACTCGTAAGTCATTAACATTTCAGTGTACATTTGTAACTTACGATCATTTATACGACCGCAAAATTTTTTTGCGGTCGATATTGGTATGACATTGGCGTCGTCCCAAAGACACATTGGTTTTCGCACTCTAACTTTAGTTTAAGTGAATGGATCTCTATGAAATTTTACCATAAGGTTCAATACCACAAAGGAAGGTTGGGATTGATTTTGGGGTTATGGTACCAACAGTTAAGGAATTAGGGGCCAAGGGGCCAAAATAAGCATTTTGTAACTTCCAGACAATAACTTGTGTGTAAGTGTATGGATCTCTGACATTGTACCACAAGGTTCCATATCACAAAGGGAAGGCTGGGATTGATTTTGGGGTAATTACCTCAAAATTTTAGGAATTAGGGGCCAAAAAGGGCAAAAATAAGCATTTTCTAGTTTCAGGACAATAACTTTTTAGGAATGTAAGTGTATGGATCTTTCTGAAATTGTACTACAAGGTTCCATATCACAAAGGAAAGCTGGAATTGAGTTTGAGGATAATTGCCCAAACGTTTAGGAATTAGGGGACAAAAGGGCCAAAATAAGCATTTTCTAGTTTCCAGACAATAACTTGTGTTCAAGTGTATGGATCTCTGAAATTGTACTGCAAGGTACCATACCTCAAAGGAGAGGCTGGGATTAAGTTTGGGGTGATGAATCATAAGGGGTTCAAAAGATGGGGGATTTTTTCCTTTTTTCCTTTTTTTTTCTTTAAAATTTTCCATTTTAAGTTGGTTATTTCTGATTTATATTTAAAAGCAAATAATAATGATATGGGAGATGCACTGCACAATAATGTGAAAAATCACTCTTGCTGGTGTAGAGTGGATCCCAATGAAATGGGATGATTGCTGAGGATTTGGAGTAATCCAACTGTGTTATGTAGTACATGTAGCTATAAAACGTAGAGAGAGATATTACATTGTGAATCGCCCACAATGACTAGTGAAAAACAGCCATCGGGAGAGATTTTTGTCGAGCCTTCGACTTTTGTCGAAAAAGCGAGACATAGCAATCCTACATTCCGTCGTCGTTGTCGTCGGCGTCCTAAATATTCACTCTGTGGTTAAAGTTTTGAAATTTTAATAACTTTCTTAAACTATCCTGGATTTCTACCAAACTTGGACAGAAGCTTGTTTATGATCATAAGATTATATATTCTAAAGTAAATTTTGTAAAAAAATTACATTTTTCCGTATTTTACTTATACATGTTATAGATGGACTTAGTTTTCTGCCAGGAAACATTACATTCACTCTGTGGTTAAAGATTTTGAAATTTTAATAACTTTCTTAAACTATCCTGGATTTCTACCAAACTTGGAAAGAAGCTTGTTTATGATCATAAGATAGTATCCAGAAGTAAATTTTGTAAAAAAAATCCATTTTTTCCGTATTTTACTGATAAATGGACTTAGTTTCTCTGCCAGTTAACATTACATTCACTCTGTGGTTAAAGTTTTTAAAATTTTAACAACTTTCTTAAACTATCCTGGATTTGTACCACACTTGGACAGAAGCTTGTTTATGATCAGAAGCTAGTATCTAGAAGGAAATTTTGATAAAATTTTGTTCCATTTTTTCCGTATTTTACTTATAAATGCACTTAGTTTTTCTTCCAGTCAACATTACATACATTCTGCAGTTTAAGTTTTTAAAACATTTATTAGATTCATAAACTATCCTGGATTTTTACCAAACTTGGACAGAAGCTACTTACAATCAAAAGATAGTATAGAGAGGAATATTTTATTAATTTTTTCCTCATTTTGTTGAGCCTGCGATTAACAGCAAAAGTAGGCGAGACACTGGGTTCCGCGGAACCCTTACGAATTTTTAACCTTACCATCTCATGCGCTTTGTAGAACAAATGTCATTGAATCAGTCTTTTAAAACATAATTTTGGCTGTAACTTTGTGTAAAAAAAAACTGCTAGGCAAACACAAATGTACAACATGTATACTATTGCAGCAATGTTTTCACTATGATACAGTGCTAGTTATTTGTAATGCTAGAAAAGTAAATCAGATCTACTCAGCATGCTCAGAAAGTCTTGCCACAACCAATAAAAATCATAGACCATATCAATGCACCTGCACCACTAAGTATTCTGTAAAAAAAAGTGATAAACCTCCTACTTTAAACAATATATTTTATACACTCAAATTTGACCTCTGCCTCATCAAAGAGGACATTTGATTTTGTCAGAAATCGTTTTTAAAAATCTAAAATGTTGGAAATTAGTTTGACAGAGGCAGGAATGCCTGAAGTCTACAACTAATTTCACAAAAAAATTACGAGTTAAAATACTCGTAAGTCATTAACATTTCAGTGTACATTTGTAACTTACGATCATTTTTTATACGACTGCAAAAATTTTTTTTGCGGTCGTATATTGGTATGACATTGGCGTCGTCGTCGTCGTCCAAAGACACATTGGTTTTCGCACTCTAACTTTAGTTTAAGTGAATGGATCTCTATGAAATTTTACCATAAGGTTCAATACCACAAAGGAAGGTTGGGATTGATTTTGGGGTTATGGTACCAACAGTTAAGGAATTAGGGGCCAAAAGGGCCAAAATAAGCATTTTGTAACTTCCAGACAATAACTTGTGTGTAAGTGTATGGATCTCTGACATTGTACCACAAGGTTCCATATCACAAAGGGAAGGCTGGGATTGATTTTGGGGTAATTACCTCAAAATTTTAGGAATTAGGGGCCAAAAGGGCAAAAATAAGCATTTTCTAGTTTCAGGACAATAACTTGTGTGTAAGTGTATGGATCTATATGAAATTGTACTACAAGGTTCCATATCACAAAGGAAAGCTGGGTTTGAGTTTGGGGTAATTGCCCTAAACGTTTAGGAATTTGGGGCCAAAAACAAGCATTTTCTAGTTTCCAGACCATAACTTGTGTTTAAGTGTATGGATCTCTCTGAAATTGTGCTGCAAGGTACCATACCACAGAGGGAAGGCTGGGATTTAGTTTGGGGTGATGAATCATAAGGGGTTCAAAAATTAGGGGTGGGATTTTTTCCTTTTTATCTTTTTTTTCTTTAAAATTTTCCATTTTAAGTTGGTTATTTCTGATTTATATATAAAAGCAAATGATAATGATATGGTTTGATTTCATCAAAATTGAAATATTGGGTTTCTTTGATATGCTGAATCTAACTGTGTATTTAGATTCTTAATTTTGGTCCCGTTCAGGCCTCAACATTATCATTTTCTCTAACTTGTCCTTCGGACAAGTTGCAAGAAAATCAACTTGTCCGAACTGTTAACTCACTTGTCCGAATTCACAATTCAAATTGAAAATCTTACATATTGATGATATGCAATAATAACACTTGCGCTTTGATTGCACCTAATAAAGGAAGCATTGTGTTATGTAATATGAATACCACATCAAAATTCATTTTATTATTTCAGACTGAAATATTATTAATTTGCAAGACTCTGACTCAATGTCACTATCATTTGTCGATGTAAATACACCTGGCCACCTTGTATATAATTAAACCTTTTAATTTATTGATGGTGTCAAAACAAGCTTTACAATTTATTTTGATTTTTATATACATTGATATATGATCATGAAGTACATAAAACATTTCACCAAAAATCTGCCTTTATAGATTTTATTTAATTTTGACATCTAAACTTATTATTTTAATATGTAGATCTTATTAGATAAAACCTCTTTTAATGTGTTGTTATGCATAAAAGCAAAATCAAATGAAACATTCTGTAATTTAAAAGTTTAAAGTTAGGTAAAACTCCATATGGAAGTGCTCCTAATTCAAGGAGGCTTATACTAAGAAGAAGCATTAACATTGGTTTCTTTCCCCTTACTTATATTCCCTGGTCAATGGATGCCAGCATGTTCAAATACGTTCAAACAATAAATATTTATTTCATTTTGTATGATCAATAAAACAATCATTCATATTTTTGGGAATGTATAAGTCTTGAATTTGATCTATTTTACATCAGACATCGATTTTCACTTGTCCCATTGGACAAGTAGCATGGTGAATCTACTTGCCCGACGCCTGTGTCCACTTGTCCCGGAGAATCGGACAAAGGGTAATGTCGAGCCCTGCCATTTTCAAATTGGTCTACATTATGGTCCAAAGAGTCCAAAATTAAACTTAGTTTGATTTTAACAAAAGTTGAATTCTCGGGGTTCTTTGATATGCTGAATCTAAAAATGTATTTAGATTTTTGATTATGGGCCCAGTTTTCAAGTTGGTCCAAATCGGGGTCCAAAATTACACTTTGTTTGATTTCAACAAAATTGAATATATGGTACTTTTCTTTCGTGTATCTCAATTTCTATTCTCAAACTGTGGTTACTCAGTCTAAATTTTGTTAAGGTTCTTTTGCTGTTAATTTTTTATATATTAAAGATTGAAAGCAAATTTAGATTTAAAATACTGTAAATTCAGAAATTATTAGTGCATTTATTATTGCGATTTTGTCATTTTAGACTAAATTGCGATTTTAATTTTCGATATTGA
Organism: Mytilus coruscus; assembly: GCA_017311375.1. Taxonomy (NCBI): domain Eukaryota; kingdom Metazoa; phylum Mollusca; class Bivalvia; order Mytilida; family Mytilidae; genus Mytilus; species Mytilus coruscus. Next base: position 21,805,769 of record CM029608.1, on the reverse strand, counting down.
GAAAAATCCTGTTTAACTCATATAAAAATTTCAAAATGCGAGTTTAAATTATTGCGATTATAACCCTGTCATTTTTCGCAATAATAAAAACATCGCAATAATTTCAGAATTTACAGTATGTGCTTAATTTAACAGTATCTTTTGAATAGCTATTTTATTATGGGTTCAGTATAGTGCTATGATGTTGTCGTCGTTTGCATATTCGTCAACTGAAAACACATTTGGTTTCTGAACAATAACTTAAGTTTAAGTGAATGGATCTCTATAAAAATTTTTAAGCAGGTTCAATACCATAAAAGGAAGATTGGGATTTATTTGGCAGATGATGGTCCCAACTGTTTAGGAATTAGGAGCCCAAAAGGGACCCAAAACAAGCATTTTCTAGTTTCAGGATAATTACTTGTGTATAAGTATTTCAATTGCTCTGAAATTGTACCACAATGTTTAATACCACAAGTACAAGGTTGGGATTCATTTTGGGGTTATGGTGCCAACAGTTTAGGAATTAAGGGCAAAAGGGGTAAAAACAACGTATCAAGCTGTACCCTATTGTCTTTAGATTTTTTGTGAAAAGTGCCCCTGCTTTATATGACATTGGTATATAAAATTCTGATAAAATGATTTGTATGTTTGCAGGTGTAGATTTAGTCAGATATTAAAACCAGTGTTTGAAGAAGCATCAAATAAAGTTAAAGAAGATATAAAGGTTTGTATTTAACAGTTTAATAATTGTGTCATATGCATAGCAGGGTCAACCGATAGGAATCTATGTTCATCGTCTTTTGTCGAGCCTGCGACTTGTCGCAAAAGGGAGAAACAGTGACCTTACATTCCTTCGGCGGCGGCGTCCACAAATATTCACTCTGTTGTTAAAGTTTTTTAAATTTTAATAACTCTCTTAAACTATCCTGACTTTATACCAAACTTGGACAGAAGCTTGTTTCTGATCATAGGATAGTATCCAGAAGTAAATTTTGTAAAAAAAAAATCCTGTTTGTCCATATTTTACTATAAATGGACTTAGTTTTTCTGCCAGTTTACATTTATACATTCACTCTGTGGTTAAAGTTTTAAAAATTTTAGTAACTTTCTTAAACTGTCCTGGATTTGTACCAAACTTGGATAGAAGCTTGTTTATGATCAAAAGCTAGTATCTAGAAGGAAATTTAAAAAAAAAATTTCCTGTTTTTCCTTAATATCACGTATAAATGGACTTAAGTTTTTCTTCCAGTTAACATTACATACAGTCTGCAGTTAAAAGTTTTTAAAACATTTATTAGATTCATAAACCATCCTGGATTTTTACCAAACTTGGACAGAAGCTTCTTACAATCAAAAGATAGTATCTAGAGGACAATTTTTAATAATTTTTTCCCCATTTTTGTTGAGCCTGCGACTAACAGCAAAAGTAGGCGAGACACTGGGTTCCGTGGAACCCTTACAAATTTTTTATGGAAGCAAATAAGAGAAATGTAGGAACTGTTCTCTCTGTGCACAACTTCAAATCAGTTTACCATTGTAAATTGTAGCATTAAGTGCCAGTATTTGTAAGAATCGGGCAATTTAGAAGAATTTCAAAACATGGCAAAAAAAAAAAGCTGACCTAAACATCCTATTTTGAAGTTACACTCATCCTGAGTTAAAATGGCTGGTCTTTCATTTCTGTGTGTCTGGTAACTCGAGAAATTTCTAGATAGTTTTGGTTAGAATGATAGCAAATTACGGAGCTAGCTCCCCTTAATTGTTAATTTTCTATTGCATTTCAACCAATTATATCCCCCCCCCCCCCCCCCCCCCCCCCCCCCCCCCCCCCCCCCCCCCCCCCCCCCCCCCCCCCCCCCCCCCCCCCCCCCCCCCCCCCCCCCCCCCCCCCCCCCCCCCCCCCCCCCCCCCCCCCCCCCCCCTTTTTTTTTTTTTTTTTTTTTTTTTTTTTTTTTTTTTTTTTTTTTTTTTTTTTTTTTTTTTTTTTTTTTTTTTTTTTTTTTTTTTTTTTTTTTTTTTTTTTTTTTTTTTTTTTTTTTTTTTTTTTTTTTTTTTTTTTTTTTTTTTTTTTTTTTTTTTTTTTTTTTTTTTTTTTTTTTTTTTTTTTTTTTTTTTTTTTTTTTTTTTTTTTTTTTTTTTTTTTTTTTTTTTTTTTTTTTTTTTTTTTTTTTTTTTTTTTTTTTTTTTTTTTTTTTTTTTTTTTTTTTTTTTTTTTTAATTTGCAAGACTCTGACTCAATGTCACTATCATTTGTCGATGTAAATACACCTGGCCACCTTGTATATAATTAAACCTTTTAATTTATTGATGGTGTCAAAACAAGCTTTACAATTTATTTTGATTTTTATATACATTGATATATGATCATGAAGTACATAAAACATTTCACCAAAAATCTGCCTTTATAGATTTTATTTAATTTTGACATCTAAACTTATTATTTTAATATGTAGATCTTATTAGATAAAACCTCTTTTAATGTGTTGTTATGCATAAAAGCAAAATCAAATGAAACATTCTGTAATTTAAAAGTTTAAAGTTAGGTAAAACTCCATATGGAAGTGCTCCTAATTCAAGGAGGCTTATACTAAGAAGAAGCATTAACATTGGTTTCTTTCCCCTTACTTATATTCCCTGGTCAATGGATGCCAGCATGTTCAAATACGTTCAAACAATAAATATTTATTTCATTTTGTATGATCAATAAAACAATCATTCATATTTTTGGGAATGTATAAGTCTTGAATTTGATCTATTTTACATCAGACATCGATTTTCACTTGTCCCATTGGACAAGTAGCATGTGAATCTACTTGCCCGACGCCTGTGTCCACTTGTCCCGGAGAATCGGACAAAGGGTAATGTCGAGCCCTGCCATTTTCAAATTGGTCTACATTATGGTCCAAAGAGTCCAAAATTAAACTTAGTTTGATTTTAACAAAGTTGAATTCTTGGGGTTCTTTGATATGCTGAATCTAAACATGTATTTAGATTTTGATTATGGGCCCAGTTTTCAAGTTGGTCCAAATCGGGTCTAAAATTACACTTTGTTTGATTTCAACAAAATTGAATATATGGTACTTTTCTTTCGTGTATCTCAATTTCTATTCTCAAACTGTGGTTACTCAGTCTAAATTTTGTTAAGGTTCTTTTGCTGTTAATTTTTTATATATTAAAGATTGAAAGCAAATTTAGATTTAAAATACTGTAAATTCAGAAATTATTAGTGCATTTATTATTGCGATTTTGTCATTTTAGACTAAATTGCGATTTTAATTTTACGATATTGAGAAAAATCCTGTTTAACTCATATAAAAATTTCAAAATGCGAGTTTAAATTATTGCGATTATAACCCTGTCGCATTTTTCGCAATAATAAAAACATGCAATAATTTCAGAATTTACAGTATGTCTTAATTTAACAGTATCTTTTGAATAGCTATTTTATTATGGGTTCAGTATAGTGCTATGATGTTGTCGTCGTTTGCATATTCGTCAACTGAAAACACATTTGGTTTCTGAACAATAACTTAAGTTTAAGTGAATGGATCTCTATAAAAATTTTAAGCAGGTTCAATACAATAAAAGGAAGATTGGGATTTATTTGGCAGATGATGGTCCCAACTGTTTAGGAATTAGGAGCCAAAAGGGACCCAAAACAAGCATTTTCTAGTTTCAGGATAATTACTTGTGTATAAGTATTTCAATTGCTCTGAAATTGTACCACAATGTTTAATACCACAAGTACAAGGTTGGGATTCATTTTGGGGTTATGGTGCCAACAGTTTAGGAATTAAGGGCAAAAAGGGTAAAAACAAGCATTTTGTAGCTTCCAAACAATAGCTTGTGTGTAAGTGTATGGATCTCTCTGACATAAGTTGTTTTAAGTTTAATTAATAATTTTTAGTGTAGACCACATTGATTCTGTGTCAGTCAACTCTGGATGCATGTTGTCAAATATTTAATCACAATCCAAAATTCTAGGCAGCTGCAAATATTCAACTTGTAAGGTTTGAATGTCATACTTGCCCCAACTGTTCAGGGTTCATACCTACTGGACAGAGCTGTTCTGATCATGAGTAGTATCCTAATGTTTTAATTTTTGTGAAAATTCCCTGTTTATCTGTTGTTTAAAATTTATAAAATGGATATTTATTTTGCAGGTTAGATTTAGCAATATTAAAACTCATGTTTGAAAAATTAAATAAAGTTTAAGAAGATATAAAGGTTTGTATTTAACGTTAATAATTGTGTCTATGCATAGCAGGGTCAACCGATAGGAATCTATTTCATTCGTTTTGTCGAACTCACTTGTCGCAAAACTGGAAAAATTCAAGTGAATTACATCTTAATAGGCATAGGCGCTATCATAATATTCATTGTTGTTAATTTTTATACATTTTAAAATTCTTTAAACTATCTGACTTGTATACCAATTGGATCAGAAGCTTGTTTCTGTATATATGATAGTATCCAAAGTAAATTGTTGTAAAATAAATTTTATTTTTAGGTCAAATTTTCTTAAATGACTTATTTATTTTACTCCAGTTTAGCAATTACTATACATTCACTCTGTGTTAAATTTTTTTATTGAATTATCTATTGTTTAATAATCTTCTTAAATTACCTGATTTGTAGCACAATACTTTGAAAAGTTCTTATTTAAATTAAGTAAAAAGCTAGGTAGTCTAAAAGGAAGTTTAAGAAAAAATTCGTTTTTTCCTTAATTACTTATAAATGGACTTAGTTTTTCTTCCAGTTAACATTACATACAGTCTGCAGTTAAAGTTTTAAAACATTTATTAGATTCATAAACCATCCTGGATTTTTACCAAACTTGGACAGAAGCTCTTACAATCAAAGATAGTATCTAGAGGACAATTTTAATAATTTTTCCCCATTTTGTTGAGCCTCCGACTAACAGCAAAGTACGGAGAGACACTGGGTTCCGTGGAACCCTTTACAAATTTTTATGGAAGCAAATAAGAGAAATTAGGAACTGTCTCTGTGCACAACTTCAAATCAGTTTACCATTGTAAATTGTAGCATTAATGCTATTTGTAAGAATCGGCAATTTAGAAGAATTTCAAAACATGGCAAAAAAAAAAGCTGACCTAAACATCCTATTTTGAAGTTACACTCATCCTGAGTTAAAATTGGCTGGTCTTTCTTTCTATGTCTGGTAACTCGAAATTTCTAGTTACTTGGTTAGAATGATAGATTTGGCTAGCTCCCTTAATTAAAGATTGAAACAAATTTATTTAAAATCTAATCAGAAATATGATTTATTTTGCATTTTTCATTTTGACAAATATTTTAATTTAGATTTAAAACCTGTTTAACTCATATAAATTTCAATGCGGTTTAAATTATCATAACCCTGTGATTTTTGAATAATAAAACTGAATAATTTCAGAATTTACAGTATGTGTAATAACAGTATTTTTGAATAGCTATTTTATTATGGGTTCAGTATAGTGCTATGATGTTGTCTAATTCAACTGAAAAACATTTGGTTTCTGAACAATAACTTAAGTTTAAGTGAATGGATCTCTATAAAATTTTAAGCAGGTTCAATACAATAAAAGGAAGATTGGGATTTATTTGGCAGATGATGGTCCCAACTGTTTAGGAATTAGGGCCAAGGACCCAAAACAAGCATTTTTCTAGTTTCAGGATAATTACTTGTGTATAAGTATTTCAATTGCTCTGAAATTGTACCACAATGTTTAATACCACAAGTACAAGGTTGGGATTCATTTTGGGGTTATGGTGCCAACAGTTTAGGAATTAAGGGCAAAAGGGTAAAAACAAGCATTTTGTAGCTTCCAAACAATAGCTTGTGTGTAGTGTATGGATCTCTCTGAAATTGTACTGCAAGGTACCATACCACAAAGGAAGGCTGGGATGGATTTTGGGGTAATTGCCTCAAAATTGTAGGAATTAGGGGCCAAAAGGGGCAAAAACAAGCATTTTCTAGTTTCAGGACAATAATTTGTGTGTAAGTGTATGGATCTTTATGAAATTGTACTACAAGGTTCCATATCACAAAGGGAAAGCTGGGATTGAGTTTGGGGGTAATTGCCCTAAACGTTTAGGAATTTGGGGCCAAACAACAAGCATTTTTCTAGTTTCCAGACCATAACTTGTGTTCAAGTGTATGGATCTCTGAAATTGTACTGCAAGGTACCATACCACAGAGGAAGGCTGGGATTTAGTTTGGGGTGATGAATCATAAGGGGTTCAAAAGTTTTGGGGGATTTTTTTCTTTGAAATTTTCCATTTTAAGTTGGTTATTTCTGATTTATATATAAAAGCAAATGATAATTAATAATGATGTATTTAGATTCTTAATTTTTGGTCCCTTTTTCAAATTGGTTTTACATTAAGGTGCAAAGGGTCCAAAATTAAACTTAGTTTGATTTTACCAAAAGTTCTTTGATATGCTGAATCTAAACATGTATTTAGATTTTTGATTATGGGCCCAGTTTTAAAGTTGGTCCAAATCAGGGTCCAAAATTACACTTTGTTTGATTTCAACAAAAATTGAATATATGGTACTTTTCTTTCATGTATCTCAATTTCTATTCTCAAACTGTGGTTACTCAGTCTAAATTTTGTTAAGGTTCTTTTGCTGTTAATTTCTTTTATATATTTAAAGATTGAAAGCAAATTTAGATTTAAATTACTGTAAATTCAGAAATTATTATGCATTTATTATTGCGATTTTGTCATTTTAGACTAAATTGCGATTTTAATTTTGCGATATTGAGAAAATCCTGTTTAACTCATATAAAATTTCAAAATGCGAGTTTAAATTATTGCGATTATAACCTTGTCGCATTTTTCGCAATAATAAAAACACGCAATAATTTCAGAATTTACAGTATGTGCTTGATTTAACAGTATCTTTTGAATAGCTATTTTTATAGACCGCAAAATTTATTATGGGTTCATATAGTGCTATGATGTTGTCGTCGTTTGCATATTCGTCAACTGAAAACACATTTGGTTTCTGAACAATAACTTAAGTTTAAGTGAATGGATCTCTATAAAAATTTTTTAAGAAGGTTCAATACCATAAAAGGAAGATTGGGATTTATTTGGCAGATGATGGTCCCAACTGTCTAGGAATTAGGAGCCCAAAAGGGACTCAAAACAAGCATTTTCTAGTTTCAGGATAATTACTTGTGTATAAGTATTTCAATTGCTCTGAAATTGTACCACAATGTTTAATACCACAAGTACAAGGTTGGGATTCATTTTGGGGTTATGGTGCCAACAGTTTAGGAATTAAGGGCAAAAAGGGTAAAAACAAGCATTTTTTAGCTTCCAAACAATAGCTTGTGTGTAAGTGTATGGATCTCTCTGACATTGTACAACAAGGTTCCATATCACAAAGGGAAGGCTGGGATTGAGTTTGGGGGTAATTGCCCCAAACATGCAGGAATTAAGGGCAAAAAAAGAGCCAAAACAAGCATTTTTAAAGTTTCCAGATAATAATTATGTTTAAGTGTATGGATCTCTGTAAAATTGTACTACAAGTTTCCATACTACAAAGGAAAGACTGGGATTGAGTTTGATGGTTAATACTCAAGGGGATTCAAAAGTTTGAAAAGGGGGTTCCAATTTTTTTAAAGCAATTCCAATTCATATTTTTTTTTTCAACATTTTTTTCAAATTTCAAATTTTTGAAAAGTTTCAAGAAGAAATCTTCAATTGCACAGTATTGCGCATTAGATTGGTAAAATCTTTGACCACATTTATTTTATGTCAGAAACCTATATTATGGCAAAAATTTGATCACAATCCAAATTCAGATAGTATCAAGCTTGAATATTGTGTTGAAATTTGCCCCAACTGTTCAGGGTTCGACCTCTATGGTCGTATCAGGCTGTGCTCAGCGAAGCATTTTATTGTTAATAGTCATGCTTTCACCACTGTCTGATTCTTAGGCAGATTGGCACTTAAAAATATTGTCATGATTGTTTTATTCAAGGAAATTTTTTTATGCTTACAGGGATTTTAAGTACATGTAACTTATTTTTTTATGTTTAGGAAGTGTTACATTTATAGAATTTTGGTCTAAAATCCATATGTTACACCTGTCACACCAGAAGCTATTGGTAACATTTGTTACAAGATAAAGTTTCTGTAATATTAACACTTTCAGGTATTACAATAAAATCTGTTAAAAATGACACACATAGAACCTGTTAAAAATGACACACAAAGAAATACTGGAGAAATATTATTATAATTTTTGTGGTTTTGTCTCAAATTTGATCATTAATTTTGGGGATTGATTTTCGCAAATCATTTCAATTTTTTTTTAAAACATTTTTTACTGCTCTAATGTCGTTTTCTTGTCGAAAATATGTAACTTATGTTGTTGACCAAAAAAAAAATGTACAATCCCTACCTACCTACCTACCTAACCCTTCAAGGCATTGGTAGGCAACATCAAACAAAGAATTTTTTATGGGTGGCCTTATTTTGTTTTGAAATTGTGTTGAATGGACATGATGGACAAACAGAAGTACCAGCAACTATTGTTTAAGAGAAAAATGATTGAAAAATAAATGTTCAGTAACCCAGTTATGCATGAATGACGGGGGAAAAGGTTCTGTTAATTGTCTTAAAAGTGTAAGATTGTGCCTGACCTTGTCAATCTTTGACAAGCCTAACTGCCATGACAGGCAAGTTTTTCTGGGTTGATATATAGCCTGATATTTTTTTTAAATTTGTTATTTGGGACGAGCAATTTCTTATGACTGTTTTGTTTCCAAGATTGGAAGCCCAAATTGTATTGTTGGTTACTCTTAGACTTATACTTTAGAACTTTTCCACAACATATTTAAGACTAAACATATATTGATTTCTTTTTTTATTTTTGTAGGAAGAGGGAAAAGTAGCTTTTGCAAAGATAGACTGTGATTCAGAGAGTAAGTACTAAGTACATGGTACATGTACTATAGAAAAGGACTAAATAAGTTTATTACATTAATGTGCTACATGTACTTGAACACCTGTTCCACTTTTTATTAGAAAAGCCATATCAAACAGTCAGGAGTACTACTTGTACAAGTAATTTTATTTACTTGAAGAAGTAAATATTAATATACTTATAGAAGTAAATTTGTAGGATACTTATACAAGTGTATTTTATTTACTTGTATAGGTAAATTATTTTTGGCTTAGTTATGTCCCTTAGACATTCAGATTTTTTACTTATACAGGGCTCACACTACTTCAGAATCATAGGAGAAGTGACTTCTCTTTTGAAACTGATAGGAGAAGTGGTGAGATTTGAAAGAGAAGTGCTCCTTCGCCTGCCTACAATGTTTTGATTTTACTATAGTATAAAGGGTCATATGTAAATAATGTTCTTTTATATTGTTCAATTCATATCTGAGTATACAATTAAATTAACAGTTCAAATTCAAAGTTGTTTAAGTTTAGGTTCTTGTGAGAAACTACCAACTAAATATCTAGCACTAAAAAGAATTTTTTTTAATGTCAAAAAGGTAAAGAAATTATAATATATGAATTACAATTCAATTAAAAACTATCTTGTTTATCATGTTCTGAAATTCAGTGTTTTCATCAAAAGATATACAAAGTTAAGCTGGGCCATAATATATTGATATTAGTAGTTAAGCAACTTTAATCAATATTTTGAAACAATCCATATAAATTATATGGAATTATATACTTTAATCAATTAGATCTAACCAAAAGTCTGTTAATGCGTGTGGAATGCGTAATTTTTCCTTATGGGATCAATATTCTTCTGTCAGCTTTTCCATTCATGCGTCCGTAGTTATTATTGTAAAAATACGGATTTCGGTCATAGCTGGTCCGGTTCGATCCGTAGTTAGTAAACGATTAATGGCGGACGAAGAAAATTTACAATAATAAACGATGTTTGACAAGTATTTGGAAAGGAATATGACGTTTTAATGCAATAAATGGATTAAACATTTACTGGAAGCAACTTTTATCACTTTCAAATGAAGTAACAAACTTATTTTGCCGCCGAAAGTTAGATTGATGTACGCCTCTGAGTAACAAGTACCGGAAGTGCATGCAGTGATCAAAAGTTGTCTTTTATTAAATAACCTGCTACACACTGTAAAGTCAATGCTTAAACCTGTTTTCTTAAGAAAATGAATCGTTTATGTCTGAATTTCTTTAATAATCAATAAAAATTGATAATTTATCAACTTGGTAAAATTGAAAATGTCCGATGACGAAGCGACTGAAAGCGAGTATCGTAAATAACAGGGCGACTTGTTTTCGCTTTTGAGGGTCGGGCAAAGCGAAGAGACGGACGGAAAGCGACTTCTTCGCCCTAGTCGCCTGGTAGCGTGAGCCCTGCTTATACAAGTAAAAAGTCATCCTATCTTCTTTTCTTGAATTTCTAAGGACTTCTTTGCTCTAATAGAATTTTTAATTGTCTGTCCTTTGCAGATGTCTTTACTAATCATTCAAGTGTAATTTCATGGACGATGAAAATCTCATTTGTCTGTTATCTTCAGAACACTGCTCATTTACAAGCCCTCAAGGGGCAATTTTTGAAGGCCTTGTGCAAATACTTAGATATTTGCACAATTAGTTTCTTTGTTCAATTAATGAGATGAAGCATTTAACTCTAATAAAAAATTATAAGCTAACCTGAGAAAAATTGTTCAAGGAATGTTTTTACATCTCAAAACTTGAGAATTTTCCGGGATTGTAATAAAAAATTACTTATACAAGTAAATTTTTGAGAAAATTAAGGAGATTATTCAAACATTATAATTTACTTATATAAGTATATTATTATTTACTTCTTCAAGTAAATAAAGATTACTTGTACAAGTAGTAACCCTGACTCTCAAATTGCATAACTTACCGAATTTCCTAAAAACAAATGAAACATTATTGTATTTTAATTTAGTAATTGGTGAATCTTTTATGAAATTTAATTAAAAGTGTATATTTTGGATTTTTGTTGAATACTCACTTATCCATATGTTCGTGTATTAAGTGCTCTGATAATATAAATATTTTTGAGTTCAGAATGCTTTTCCTAGTCAACTTTTTTATGCTCATAGCCAAAATGTTATACATGTCAGATTTATAAACACGGAGGAGAAATATAATTTATAATATTTAAAGTTGGTTAAATTTTCATTTTTTTAAGACTATTATTTTGCCTCTGAAATTGCAAGAATAGAAAAATTCTCTGATTCTTTCTAAATCTAATTCTCTCTAGAAATTTGACATTATAACCAAAAATGGGTATTTGGCAGATTTCAAAGTTTTTGGAAAGTTTGCTATAGCTTGCTATAGCAATGGACTTTCCTAAGGCATCGGCCTCAAACCGGAAGTGACAGACTGTCTTACTTTAGGATGTGTGTTCTACTCCTAGATAATGTAGTACTGGTGTTTGAAAACTAATTCGAGGAAGATGCTTTTGAAATTTTGAGTTACTGATATTTTGATAAGCTTACAGCTTGAATTAAAATGTACTGAATGTTCATCGATAATTCAAATAATTCAACTTCATTTTGAAAATGGCTATCACAAACACTACTTCGTGGAGCGCGGAAAGTAAAATCAATACACACACGAGACAGCAGTTTCTACGTTATGCTTTTATCGGTATTCTCCAGACATGCGTGAGATCCATATATGTGTGCCTCCAAACGGGAGTAATATAAGGTCCCGTCCTCCGGTTGAAGAGAAAATTAATACCGTGTTTAAAATATTTCATGAATGAACATTTTTCGACGCTTACTACGATTTTTACAAATGTTTATTAAAGACATAAAAGCCAGAGTGTATCGAAAGTATCCTGGTGTCTCATCTCAGCCCACAACGAACTCTGACTATAATAAACTCGACCTATTACATAATCGGCATCAGAAAATCGGACTATAACAAAATTGTAATTATACTACTTGTATTAAGTCTCCCAAACAAAGTTTGAGACTTATTGTTTTGCTCAGTTCTTATTATTTTCTTCTTGGGGTCTATTTAGGGTATTTCGAGGAGCCAATAGAAGGGAGGGATTTACTATAGAACCCTATGGGATTTATTTTTTTTTTAAATTTTCAAATGACTGCAGCTTGAAAACAGCAAGTGATAGACACACCCGGTTTTCAGTAATGATCACAGGACCATAAAACAAATCAAATAAAATATAGGTTGAGTCCCTGGGGTCACCCCACCCACCCCATTCTGTTTGAGAACTTGTAAACGGTCAAGATCCCCACCCCTAAACCATATATATTCTTGTATGGGGCAACAAAACAAATCAAATGAAATATAGTGGGGGTCCCTCTGGTCAGCCCCACCCCCTCCTGTTTGAGAACTTGTAAACAGTCGAGATCCCCACCCCAAAACCATATATATTCTTGTATGGGACAATAAAACAAATCAAATGAAATATAGGGGGAGTCTGTGGGTGTCACCCCCACCCCATTCTGTTTTGAGAACTTGTAAACAGTCAAGATCCCCACCCTGAAACCATATATATTCTTGTACGGGACAATAAAACAAATCAGATGAAATAAAAGGTGAGTCCCTTGGGGTTACTCTCACTCCCACCCCCTTCCTGTTTGAGAACTTGTAAACAGTCGAGATCCCCACCCCTAAATCATAAATATTCCTGTTCATGATTTAAAAAAGATTTGAATGACATACAGGGGTAGTCCCTAGGCGTCACTTATGCATATCACTTTACTAGACCAAACCAATTTGTACTGGACTTTGCCCAATGTCAGGCGACCGTGGGAATGACTAATTATGGGAGCTTTGTTTGGGAGACTTCGTAACAGCATCCAATTATTTCTTGTATTAAGTAATTTTTTTTTAAAGTCGGAAAAAAGTTAACCATGCAATCTACACATTTACAACCTATTTGAAATATTACAATCTACCGTTGCAAACTTTCCACAGGTGCTATCCAGCACTTTGATTCTTTAAATGGATTACTTTGAAGGCATTTATAAAGGAAATACATGAAATTTGAAGGACATAAATTAAAATATAAATATTGATATCTTGTGGTCTTATGTCTTAGGAACATCTGAATGATAATGAAAACTACATGTTCTTTTGATAGATTTAATGTACTTTCTGATTTTCGTATTCAAAGAGGTAAAATAGTGGCACTATCACACCTATGCCTTTACCATTAAGATTAACTTCAAATAATTTGATTTTTATTGCAGATTCTATAGCAGCTCAATATCATATAAGTAAATATCCAACTTTAAAACTTTTCCGCAATGGGGAACCGTTGAAAAAGAATACAGAGGTCAAAGGTCGGTGGATGCCTTAGCAACTTTATAAAAGATCAGATAAAAGATGTTGTTGAGATGCACAACACTTTAGAATCACTAGATGAAGTTGATGAGTATTGTTTACCATTTATTTTGTTATGATATTGTCATAACTTCAATATGAAGTATACATTGAATATATATGTCTTTCAAAACTTAATTGATTGAAGCTTTATTTTATTGAAAAAATACAGGATAAATAACAGATGTTACATGTTTCGTAACAATTTGCATCATGTACACTCAAGACAATTAGTCTGAAAACCAAATACTCAAATCTTTAGGTGAGGTTATGAGTTTGAACACCGCTCTTGGCAAGGTGTGTTTTGACTTTGATCTATTTATAGGATTGCAAGTTTTCCTGCTGAAGGTTAGTTTTCTCCGCTTCCTTCTCCAATAAAACTTGCCGCCATGATGTATCCAAGCGCAAGGGAGGTAGTGTTAAATACCAACAAGATAAAGTTTCTGTAATATTAACACTTTCAGGTATTACAATAAAATCTGTTAAAATGACACACATAGAACCTGTTAAAATGACACACAAAGAAATACTGGAGAAATATTATTATAATTTTTGTGGTTTTGTCTCAAATTTGATCATTAATTTTGGGGATTGATTTTCGCAAATCATTTCAATTTTTTTTTTAAAGATTTTTTACTGCTCTAATGTCGTTTTCTTGTCGAAAATATGTAACTTATGTTGTTGACCAAAAAATGTACAATCCCTACCTACCTAACCCTTCAAGGCATTGGTAGGCAACATCAGACAAAGAATTTTTTATGGGTGGCCTTATTTTGTTTTGAAATTGTGTTGAATGGACAAACTTAAGGGACAAACAGAAGTACCAGCAACTATTGTTTAAGAGAAAAATGATTGAAAAATAAATGTTCAGTAACCCAGTTATGCATGAATGACGGGGAAAAGGTTCTGTTAATTGTCTTAAAAGTGTAAAATTGTGCCTGACCTGGTCAATCTTTGACAAGCCTAACTGCCATGACAGGCAAGTTTTTTCTGGGTTGATATATAACCTGATATTTTTTCAAATTTGTTATTTGGGACAAGCTGTTTCTTATGACTGTTTTGTTTCCAAGATTGGAAGCCCAAATTGTATTGTTGGTTACTCTTAGACTTACACTTTAGAACTTTTCCACAACATATTTAAGACAAAACATATATTGATTTCTATTTTTATTTTTGTAGGAAGAGGAAAAAGTAGCTTTTGCAAAGATAGACTGTGATTCAGAGAGTAAGTACTAAGTACTAAGTACATGGTACATGTATAATAGAAAAGGACTAAATAAGTTTATTACATTAATGCGCTTACATGTACTTGAACACCTGTTCCGCTTTTTATTAGAAAAGCCATATAAAATTGCATGACTTACCGATTTTCCTAAAAACAAATGAAACATTATTGTATTTTAATTTAGTAATTGGTGAATCTTTTATGAAATTTGATTAAAAGTGTATATTTTGGATTTTTGTTGAATACTCACTTAGCCATATGTTCTTGTATTAAGTGCTCTGATAATATAAATATTCTTTAAATGGATTACTTTGAAGGCATTTATAAAGGAAATACATGAAATTTGAAGGACATAAATTAAGATATGATATATTGATATTTAGTGGTCTTATGTCTTATGAACATCTGAATGATAATGAAAACTACATGTTCTTTTGATAGATTTTATGTACTTTCTGATTTTCGTATTCAAAGAGGTAAAATAGTGGCACTATCATACCTCCGCCTTTACCAATAAGTTTAACTTCAAATAATTTGATTTTGTTGCAGATTCTATAGCAGCTCAATATCATATAAGTAAATATCCAACTTTAAAACTTTTCCGCAATGGGGAACCGTTGAAAAAAGAATACAGAGGTCAAAGGTCGGTGGATGCCTTAGCAACTTTTATAAAAGATCAGATAAAAGATGTTGTTGAGATGCACAACACTTTAGAATCACTAGATGAAGTTGATGTGAGTATTGTTTACCATTTATTTTGTTATGATATTGTCATAACTTCAATATGAAGTATACATTGAATATATATGTCTTTTCAAAAACTTAATTGATTGAAGCTTTATTTTATTGAAAAAATACAGGATAAATAACAGATGTTACATGTTTCCGTAACAATTTGCATCATGTACACTCAAGACAATTAGTCTGGAAAACCAAATACTCAAATCTTTAGGTGAGGTTATGAGTTTGAACACCGCTCTTGGCAAGGTGTGTTTTGACTTTGATCTAATTGACTATAGGATTGCAAGTTTTCCTGCTGAAGGTTAGTTTTTCTCCGGCTTCCTTCTCCAATAAAAACTTGCCGCCATGATGTATCCAAGCGTGCGGGAGGTAGTGTTAAATACCAACAATCAATCTATAAATCTATAAATATAACATTCATGGAAACTTTTTGAAATGTGTTCTTAATTTTATTTTCAGACAAATAAAAGAAATGTAATTGGCTATTTTGCTTCACAAGATTCAGACCAGTACCGGACATTTGCTAAAGTGGCCAATCAGCTGAGAGAGGCTTGTAAATTCCATGTTGCTATAGGGTAAGTACAGGACATTTGCTAAAGTTGCCAATCAGCTGAGAGAGGCTTGTAAATTCCATGTTGCTATAGGGTAAGTACAGGACATCTGCTAAAGTGGCCAATCACCTGAGAGAGGCTTGTAAATTCCATGTCGCTATAGGGTAAGTACAGGACATCTGCTAAAGTGGCCAATCACCTGAGAGAGGCTTGTAAATTCCATGTCGCTATAGGGTAAGTACAGGACATCTGCTAAAGTGGCCAATCACCTGAGAGAGGCTTGTAAATTCCATGTTGCTATAGGGTAAGTACTGGACATTTGCTTAAGTTGCCAATCAGCTGAGAGAGGCTTGTAAATTCCATGTCGCTATAGGGTAAGTACAGGACATTTGCTAAAGTTGCCAATCAGCTGAGAGAGGCTTGTAAATTCCATGTTGCTATAGGGTAAGTACAGGACATTTGCTAAAGTGGCCAATCAGCTGAGAGAGGCTTGTAAATTCCATGTTGCTATAGGGTAAGTACAGGACATTTGCTAAAGTGGCCAATCAGCTGAGAGAGGCTTGTAAATTCCATGTTGCTATAGGGTAAGTACAGGACATCTGCTAAAGTGGCCAATCACCTGAGAGAGGCTTGTAAATTCCATGTCGCTATAGGGTAAGTACAGGACATTTGCTAAAGTGGCCAATCACCTGAGAGAGGCTTGTAAATTCCATGTCGCTATAGGGTAAGTACAGGACATCTGCTAAAGTAGCCAATCAGCTGAGAGAGGCTTGTAAATTCCATGTTGCTATAGGGTAAGTACAGGACATTTGCTAAAGTAGCCAATCACCTGAGAGAGGCTTGTACATTCCATGTTACTATAGGGTAAGATGATAATTGTTTTTGTTCCAAGAGAAAAAAGAACATGATATAAAAAATGGAAAAGAAAGGCTTTAATCATGATGAAATGTCAAGGTCATGGGCTGTTTCATTAAAATGGATGGGGAGGGGAGGATGGAACTCCCAAAACCCTGCAACCAACATACTTTAAAAGATGAAAACAACACTTTAAAAATTTCATGTGACTGAAGCACTTTTCTGGATTTACCTTCATCAGGAACGCTCAAAGCTGTATGCATACATTGAATGGACAAACAACCATTAATGATCCACTACCCATGTTAAAAATTAAAATTTCATTTCATACTCTGACATTAATTTAATGGAATGGCCCTAATCCATGACACAAAATCCCTACACACACATGCTTGTCAGTATTAAAGCAATGGAAAAGCGACTTACATCTCTTTAGTTGCAATTCATATCAGGTGATGCCATCATGCTATCCTGTATTAACAAGTGAAACTTGCTGGAAAGGAATTGAAATTTAAATTACTACAGTTTAAATGTAGAATTTTTTGCATACATTTATTATTGCCATCTTGGCCATTGTTGAACAGTACAAAAATGCGAAATTATTAAATACAATTTTTTTGGAAATGCTGTATACATATAATACTATCAAAATTTAAATGCAAGATGTCATTTTTTGGAAACCTGTCCTGACTAAATTTTGCAATTATGAAAACAAATTGCAAAAATATCTAAATATTTACATTATTATACCCCTGCTTTAAAAAAAGTGGGGGTATACTGTTTTACCTCTGTCTGTCCATGCGTCAGTTCATCCATCCATCCATCCGTCCATCCGTCTTTCCGTCCCTTGAAGATTTTTGTCACATCTTTCTCAGGAACTACATTACAAGGATTTCTGAAATTTGGTTTCACGGTTTATATGAGTCAGCAATACCATGTGATGTGTTTTCAGATTCATCACTCAACAACTTCCTGTTTACCTTATACTTTTAGTGGGGCAGGGGTATCATTAGTGAGCAGTAGCTCACAGA
Organism: Mytilus coruscus; assembly: GCA_017311375.1. Lineage (NCBI taxonomy): Eukaryota > Metazoa > Mollusca > Bivalvia > Mytilida > Mytilidae > Mytilus > Mytilus coruscus. Next base: position 21,788,028 of record CM029608.1, on the reverse strand, counting down.
TTCACTTGTTTGTGTGTGTAAAATTTTGAAATGAAGATGTGAGCTTTTTGTAATAAGCCATGATAATTTGTGATAGGATTGCTTTGAAAATAGAGTTTATACATAATTTGAATTTATTGGGAAAAAATTTCTAGTTAAACTTTTTTCTCTAGAAAAGAATTTGTTATGTTTACTTGAGTTTTATGTTATGTATATTAATTATTCAACAGGCCAGTTGCAGAACCAGAAAGAACAGGAGGGGATACTGTTGTATATAGAGCACCACATGTGAGTAAAAAAGGGAGATTAATTTGTTCAGTTTTGAATTAGGGCTGTGCCATCAAAACATACATGGGACCAAGGGCAGGCACTTTGAAAATCCCAAACTATTTCTGGGGGTCCAATATTTTTAGTACAGGGATAATTCAAATGAAATTCTACAATTGTCTCTTTAGGTGATAACTCTATTTTGGAATTGCCTTGCCTGAGTACCATAAATGGAACAACCATAAAAGCAAATGCATGATGAATTTTGCCAATTAGAGAATAAGACAACTGAATGAGTTCAAAGAAAAATAGCACTTTTTTATTTCAACTGGTTCTCTTCAAAATTTGAAACCATTATGCGTGGTTATTTCTAACATGAAGCATAAAATTTTCTGCTCCAGTCATTTCTGTATTATTTCCTATTTATAACTGAAAAGTTTTTGCATGAAATTAAACAAAAATTTCAGCTCACACCTTTGCATTTTTGAATACTGTTAATTCAGAAATTATTTGCGTGCATTTATTATTGCGAATTTTGTAGAAAGGACTAAAATGCGTGATTAATAATTGCGATTTCAGAAAAATGTGCATAAAGTTATATGTATCAGATATAAGAATGCTAGTTCTTATTAATGCGATACTCTTTCAGTCGCATTATTCGCATTAATAAAAACCTCGCATTAATTTCTGAATTTACAATATCTGTGTTTTTACAATTTTAAAAGAATCAACTTTTGTGTTATCATTTTATGCAGACTGAAACGAAAAATAAGAAATGATTTTTACTTTGCAGACAAGAAGAGAAGATTTAACTTATACTGGTTCACTGGTGTCATATGAACACCTGGTTCAGTGGGCCAATGATAAATGTGTACCACTTGTAAGGGAGATAACTTTTGAAAATGCAGAGGTAAGCCAACTTGTTCCCTGCCATGTGGCAGGTGAAAATATATAGGCTTTTAATTGTAATATTTATGAATACAAATTGCACATTCATGAATATCATTTAGCTATAGTCCTAACATACATAGCTAATAGTTAATTCTAAAGTCTTGAAAAATATGATTTGATATATAAGAAAATCAAGAACATTTTTATAAATTTTTTGTTTTGAAAATTAGAAAATTGTTTATTAATTCTTACATGTTGCCCTTTTCATAAAAAAAATCTTATGATTATATTTCTACTGAAATATTAATGACTCACAAGTATTTAGATTTTTATGCCCCCGCCGCTGCGAGGGGGCATAAAATTTTACCCTTGTCCGTCCGTACGTATGTACGTCCGTTTGTACGTCCCAAAGATGGTTTCCGTTCTCTAATTTTGGTTTGCCTCAACCAAATGTTATGAAACTTTTACACAATGATAATTACCTCAAAACACAGATCAAGTTTGAACTTCTGTGGTGTCACTTTAACCGTTCTAGAGTTATGCCCCTTTTTATGCCCCCGCCACAGCGGAGGGGGCATTAAGTTTTACCCTTGTCCGTCCGTACGTCCGTACGTACGTCCGTCCGTACTTATGTCCCAAAGCTGGTTTCCGTTCTCTAACTTTAGTTTGCCTCAACCAAATGTTATGAAACTTATACACAATGCTTATTACCACAAAACACAAATGGAGTTTGAAAATGGGTGGCGTCACTTATTAAGTTCTTGAGTTATGCCTCTTTATAAACATAAAAATTGCTTAATTTTTCGTTTCCATTCTCTAACTTTAGTTTGCCTCAACCAAATGTTATGAAACTAATACACAATGCTTATTACCACAGAACACAGATCAAGTTTGAAAATGGGTGGCGTCACTTTTACCGTTCTTCAGTTATGCCCTTTATAAACTTAAAAATTGCTGAATTTTTCGTTTCCGTTCTCTAACTTTAGTTTGCCTTAACCAAATATTATGCTTATTACCACATAATACAGATCAAGTTTGAAATTGGGCAGCGGCGTCCACAAATATTCACTCTGGTTAAAGTTTTTGAAATTTTAATAACTTTCTTAAACTATCCTGGATTTCTACCAAACTTGGACAGAAGCTTGTTTATGATCATAAGATAGTATCCAGAAGTAAATTTTGTAAAAAAAAAATTCCTGTTTTTCCGTATTTTACTTATAAATGGACTTAGTTTTGCTGCCAGGAAACATTACATTCACTCTGTGGTTAAAGTTTTTAAAATTTTAATAACTTTCTTAAACTATCCTGGATTTGTACCAAACATGGACAGAAGTTTGTTTATGATCAACAGCTAGTATCTAGAAGGAAATTTTTATTAAAATTTTGTACTTGTTTATCCATATTTTACTTATAAATGGACTTAGTTTTTCTTCCAGTTAACATTACATACAGTCTGCAGTTAAATTTTTTAAAACATTTATTAGATTCATAAACTATCCTGGATTTTTACCAAACTTGGACAGAAGCTTCTTACAATAAAAAAATTGTATCGAGAGGAATATTTTTATTAAATTTTTTCCTCATCTCATTTTTGTTGAGCCTGCGATTAACAGCAAAAGTAGGCGAGACACTGGGTTCCGCGGAACCCTTACGAATTTTCTAACTTTAGTTTGCCTCAACCAAATGTTATGAAACTTATACACAATACTTTTTACAACAAAACTCAGATCAAATACAAATTAGGGTAGTGTCACTTTTACCGTTCTTCAGTTATTTGTCATAATTGCCTCTAACTCTATTTAAGCAAAGATAAAAATATGATATGAAATTCTTGTGTGGCTTAGCTGTCTAAAGGGAAGTAACTCTCACTTGATTCAATTTATAAAAGAAGAAATTTACAGTCATAATTCATTCTTAACCTGTTTTATTTAGTTTTGACTCTGTATTTTTATAGGAATTAACAGAAGAAGGACTGCCGTTCCTGATTCTTTTTTACAATCCTGATGATAAATCAATTATAGAAAGATATAATACTGAAGTAGCTAAACAATTATTACATGAAAAAAGTAAGTACAAGTTTGAAAGAAAAATTTAATAGGAAGGAGACATTTTATCTGATTGGGATTCTATGAACTTGAGGTTATTTAAGATACTGTGGATTCAGTATTATTTGTGGATACCAATTTTCCTGGTTTTCATATGGTTACAGGACTACCACAAGTTATAAATTCTCTAAAGGAATGTATGAAGACATAGGCAACTCCGCAAAATCAAATATCTACTAAAATGCAAGTTTTCCTCAATTCACGAAAATTGGAACCCATTGAAATACATGAATCCACAGTAAATATAACTTCTATTGAAAAAAGGCAGGAAATTAATCATTGAACCACCAATAAGTGATAAACAATTTCACGTGGACTTTTGAATTGAATTTTGCTTTGTCTTAAACTTATACTTTGCTGGTCTAAACTCTGGCCAATTTAGACCTTTTTATGCTGTTCAAGTTTGTCTATTGTTGAAATGTAAGTGGTGACCTCCAGATGTCACCACTATACAGGGAATGTCTGAATATATTTTACTTTATCTCACACAGTTGTAGACATACCAAGTTTAATAGGTTTAACGGCAACTTGAAGATTCAGTAACTTCATTCTAAAGCATTTTCAGGCATACCAATTACAGTTTTGAGAATGGCTTTTTTACAAGAACTCGTCCTTCGCCTTCAAGAATTTAAGAATAAAAAAGGGGCCTCGGTGGCCAAATAGTCTAAGTAGTCGTACTACTGTATCTCTAGCCTGTCAACACTCAGGTTGTGAGTTCGAATCCCGCACATGGCAGGTGCACTGGACTCCAATCTTAATTGACAAGGATTGTCAGTTTTCCCACCGAAGGTCGGTGGTTCTCTACGGGCACTCTGGCTTCCTCCACATATAAAAACTGACCGCCACAAAATAGCACAATAGTGTTGAAAGTGGCGTTAAACACCAATCAATCAATCAAGAATTTAACCATTTCAGATTGGTTAAAAAAAATCATCAAAGATACTAGTCTTATAATTTTGTACGCTAGACACGTGTTTCGTCTACATAAGACTCATCAGTGAACAAATACCTCTATTTGATGACTTGTATTAATTTTATTTATTTGATTATATTTTCAGATGCTATAAATTTCCTTACAGCAGATGGATCCAAATTTTCCCACCCTCTCCATCATTTAGGGAAATCAGCAAAAGATTTACCAGTTTTAGCTATAGACAGTTTTAGACATATGTATGTCTTCCCACATAATGTAAATAACGATTTAGAGTAAGTAATTTGTATTTATTTGTTTAAATATCTTCATTTGTTGGTCATCTTGCAGACTGTAGGTAGCAAGAAAAAAATCCAGTTCTGAGTGACGATCTAGATCTTGTACTCATGTATTCATGTCTCCTGAACATGTTTTTATACGACCGCAAAAATTAAAAATTTTTAGGTCGTATATTGGTATCATGTCGTCAGCGTCAGCGTCGTCCAAAGACAGATGGTTTCCGGATAATAACTTTAGTATAAGTAAATAGAAATCAATAAAATTTTAACACAAGGTTTATAACCACTAAAGGATGATTGGGATTGATTTTGGGGGTTATGGTCCCAACTGTTTAGGAATTAGGGCCCAAATAAGCATTTTGTAGTTTCAGACAATAACTTGTGTTAAAGTGTATGAATCTCTGAAATTATACCACAAGTTTCCATACTACAAAGGGATGGTTAGGATTGACTTTGGGGGGTTATGGCTCAAACCATTTAGGAATTAGGGGCAAAAAAGGGGGAAAAACAAGGGTTTTCTGGTTAAAGGACAATTGAGACAATTTAAAAGCAGTGTAAGGAGGTAATCCAAATCAAAATCCAAATCAATTTAAATAACAATGTTTGATTACCTCCCTTACACTGCTTGTAAATTATGTATTAAGAAATGATGATTGTCTGAGATACTGACCATAACTTGAAGGAAAGAATTATTTTTTTGAATAAGGAAAGGGGAGGTGAAAAAATTGGAGGGACAATTTTTCTCATTTCAGATTTCAGAAATTAAAAGAAAATTTCTTCAAATATTTTTTGGGGGTTAATATTCAAAAGCATAGTGTATTGCATTGCACAAATGCAAAAAACGGGTAAATTTTTTTTTTTTTGGGGGTCAATTCACATGGTGTATTGCACAAAAGCAAAAATTGAATATAAATTCGATCATATAACCAATTTGAAGTTCTTTGACTACAGTTATTCTGTGTCAGAAACCTATTATGTGTCAAAATTTAATTACAATCCAAATTCAGACCTGTATCAAGCGTGAATATTGTGTCCATTTTGGCCCCAACTTTCAGGGTTGGACACAGGGCTAATCTAGGATTTTGGAGGGAGAAGTGATATCTCCTTCCATGAGAGAGAAGGGAGAAGTGGTCAATTTCTTGGAGAAGTGAGATTCCATTACCGTTTCGGTTGCATATTGTTCTCGTGGTTATCACTAAGGAAATTGTTTTATATGCAATAAAAAAAATACTTGCAGTTTTTTCATGTTATTGTACATAATGTATATATAGAAAGTTCTTAATAAAAAGGTTTAGACAATATAGATGTTATTTATTCATTGATACCATTTGTACTGTCAACTTGAATTTAAGTTTAAATAAAATGTGTTGCTTGGGACATGAGGGAGTAGCCTAGTAATATTATGATGCATTAAATTCATGTGCATCTGCCTCAATTTATTTTTAAATGTCCAGAAAAATATGATTCCCAGTTTACCTGATGAATTTCACATGACTGGGAATTTAATTTATATCACCATGATCAAGATTGTTGAAATGTAAGTGGTGACCTCCAGATGTCACCGCTATACAGTGAATGTCTGAATATATTTTACTTTATCTCACACAATTGTAGACATACCAAGTTTAATAGGTTTAACGGCAACTTGAAGATTCAGTAACTTCATTCTAAAGCATTTTCAGGCATACCAATTACAGTTTTGAGAATGGCTTTTACAAGAACTAATCCTTCGCCTTCAAGAATTTAAGAATAAAAAGGGGCCTCGGTGGCCAAATAGTCTAAGTAGTCGTACTACTGTATCTCTAGCCTGTCAACACTCAGGTTGTGAGTTCTAATCCCGCACGTGGCAGGTGCACTCGACTCAATCTTAATTGACAAGGATTGTCAGTTTTCCACCGGGTCGGTGGTTCTCACGGCACTCTGGCTTCCTCCACCAATAAAACTGACCGCCACGAAATAGCACAATAGTGTTGAAAGTGGCATTAAATACCAATCAATCAATCAAGAATTTAACCATTTCAGATTGGTTAAAAAATTAATCAAAGATACTAGTCTTATAATTTTGTACGCTAGACACGTGTGTCGTCTACAGTAGACTCTTCAGTGAACAAATACCTCTATTTGATGACTTGTATTAATTTTATTTCTTTGATTATATTTTCAGATGCTATAAATTTCCTTACAGCAGATGGATCCAAATTTTCCCACCCTCTCCATCATTTAGGAAATCAGCAAAGATTTACCAGTTTTAGCTATAGACAGTTTTAGACATATGTATGTCTTCCCACATAATGTAAATAACGATTTAGAGTAAGTGATATGTATTTATTTGTTTAAATATCTTCATTTGTTGGTCATCTTGCAGACTGTAGGTAGCAAGAAAAATCCAGTTCTGAGTGACGATCTAGATCTTGTACTCATGTACTCATGTACTCATGTCCCTGAACATGTTTTTATACGACTGCAAAATTAAAAATTTTTGGTCGTATATTGGTATCACGTCGTCGTCGTCAGCGTCGTCCGAGACCGATGGTTTCGGATAATAACTTTAGTATAAGTAAATAGAAATCAATAAAATTTTAACACAAGGTTTATAATCACTAAAGGAAGGTTGGGATTGATTTTGGGGTTATGGTCCCAACTGTTTAGGAATTAGGGCCAAAAAATGGCCCAAATAAGCATTTTGTAGTTTCCAGACAATAACTTGTGTTAAAGTGTATGAATCTCTGAAATTATACCACAAGTTTCCATACTCAAAGGGATGGTTAGGATTGACTTTGGGGGTAATGGCTCAAACCATTTAGGAATTAGGGGCAAAAAGGAGAAAACAAGGGTTTTCTGGTTAAAGGACAATTGAGACAATTTAAAAGCAGTGTAAGGGAGGTAATCCAAATCAAAATCCAAATCAATTTAAATAACAATGTTTGATTACCTCCCTTACACTGCTTGTAAATTATGTATTAAGAAATGATGATTGTCTGAGATACTGACCATAACTTGAGGGAAAGAATTATTTTTTTGAATAAGGGAAAGGGGGGAGGTGAAAAAAATTGGAGGGACAATTTTCTCATTTCAGATTTCAGAAATTAAAGAAAATTTCTTCAAATATTTTTTGGGGGTTAATATTCAACAGCATAGTGTATTGCACAAACACAAAAAAAGCGGGTAAATTTTATTTTATTTTTGGGGGTCAATTCACATGGTGTATTGCACAAAAGCAAAAAATTGAATATAAATTCAAATCATATAACCAATTTGAAGTTCTTTGACTACAGTTATTCTGTGTCAGAAACCTATAATGTGTCAAAAATTTAATTACAATCCAAATTCAGACCTGTATCAAGCGTGAATATTGTGTCTATTTTGGCCCCAACTTTTCAGGGTTGGACATCTGCGGTCGTATCCAGCTGCACTCAGCGAAGCAATTTATTGTATATGTATGATTTAATGTAACACATTTGTTAGTCTTCTTGTCCTGGTAGTGTGACAAGGTTTTTTGCAAACTTGTATACAATGAGCTAGCACATGATATCTCCAAGAATTTATATTTTTGAAATGCCTGTATCTCAAAACAAGCACTTTTTCCCATAGTTTTGATATATTATACATTTATGGATTAAAAAGAAGTCAGCTGTGAAATGTTGTTATTTTGAATTTTAGCAGCAAACAACCTTTGATAAGTGGTTTTGAAAGTGAGCTCCTTTAAGAGCCAATCTCATTGAAATACAGATCTTAGTTTCATTATTAAATTTTGAGGGGCCTAGTGGTCTGAGTAGTTCAACTAGCCTGTCAACACTGGGATTGTTAGCTCTAACCCCACATGTGGCAGGTGCATTTGACTCCAATCTTAATTGACTAGGATTGCCACTGCTGAAGGTCGGTGGTTCTCTCCTGGTTTTCTCTGCTGCTTCTACACCAATAAAAACTGACTGCCACGAAATTTAAACACCAATAAATCTTTTTGTTTGGTCGCTATAAGAACAATCATGAGGAGTGCATGAGACAAGTAGACATTTTGCTTCACTTTTCTTTCAGAAAACCAGGTTTATTATCAACTTTTATTGCCGATTTACACTCAGGCAAATTACATAGAGAATTTCATCACGGTCCAGACCCGTCCACAACCACAACAGAGCCACCAGTCCCAGGGGTAAGTTCAGTACTGTGACATGTTTAGTAATCATCTTTTCCAATTTTATTTCAGAAAACCTGGTTTATTAGGTCAGTTCATAGCTGACTTGCACTCGGGTAAACTACACCGAGAGTATCATTACGGGACTGAAAAGACGGAGTCCTATCCGACTCCGACTATCCCTGGAGTAAGTTATGGTGTTTGGTTGCGGGCTTTTGTTTCTGTCAAGGATAGCATGCATTATTAATAATTTATGGGCTTTATCTGGTAAAGAAATTGCATGCATTAAAAATATCTATCTTTTTGGAGAAAGTTTTACAGCTGGATATTTAGGTTTTCTACATAGGGAGGCATGCTGGGTAACTATACATGTCTAATTCATGCATATATGTACCTAGGGCAATAACCCATTTTATTGTACAAATTAGCTTCTATGTGGTATGACATCTTGAAAAGCAGTTTATTTAATTGGATGGAGATTTTTGGCAAGATATTTATAAAGATATATCAGATAAGAATTCCTTTTAAACGGAACTCCTAATTAAACGGAAATAAAGGAAAAAATTTACATGTGTTACATTATCCATTATCAATAATTCAATTTAAACATTTCATCACAATTTTGGCAGAAATTGAATCATTGCAAAAATTCTGAATTAACAGAAGAATTTAAAAAGCAGAAATTATAGAGATTTACCTATTTAGAAAAATATACTTTTAACAATTATTTTCATCTATTAGAAAAAAAAATCTCTCTTTTTTATAAGTTTTTGAAAGAACTGATATTATAATTTATCCAGATAATTCAGCAGGCCTAGAGACTTTTTCCCCGCACAAATCAGGTCCCATTCCATTATGATTTTTACCACTCCAACAGGGTCTTGAGAAATATTTCAGGTATGGGTTACCTGGAAGACCCTCTATGAAATACATAGCACAATTTTAAAATGGTGGAACATTTTTTACCATTGACTGTATGTGCAAAAAGAAGTTGGAAGATTACTTATTGTTAGCTTAAATCTAGTGGCAATAAAGCAAACAATGTAAAGTGAGTCAACCAGGATGATAAGTTGAAAGTTGTCGATTTGTGTCAGCATGCTGCATAGCCATGATATGAAGAATGAATGGATGTTCATTGGCCAATAGGAGTAAGCAGAGCCATGACATGCAATAAAGATAGATCTATGTCCATTTCCAAATAGGTATCAATGATATGCAGAATAGAGGTTACCCATTGCCCATTTGGTGTCAGCATAGACACAATATGCAGAAAAGGTGGTTGACCATTGCCCAGTTGGTGTCAGCAGAGTCATGATATGCAAAATAGAGGGATGTCATTTGCCCATCAAGTCAGTATATCCATTGCCCATAGCTGCTTTGACAGCTATGATATGCAATATATTTCTATGTTCATAGAACAGGGTTTTATTAAAATAATATATAGATGTCTATACCCAATTGGTATCAACAAGATGAACATGTTGACAAATGTGTAATATATCTTGTAAATGTCTGTGTGCATTACGTATTTTTAAAAATCGTCCTAAACATGCATGAAATATGGCCACTGGACATTAAGCAACCAACAATCAATGTATTTAAAAAAATATTAAACTCAGTACAATATCTAAAATCCCTATCATTTTATCTATTTTTCAGGAAGCTAAAGAAGCCACAGGACATTTACCACATGACAAAAGTGAACCAGAGCAAAAAGTCAAACAACCGACATCTCCGCCAGAATCTTCATTTATAAAACTAGCGCCATCACGAAACAGATATACAATTTTAAGGGATGAATTGTAAATCTGCTTTGAAATATTTGAATGACTGGGATTGGTGTATAATTGTGATATGAATGAGAAACTAATGTGAAAATCGGTTTCTGTAAAAGTGTACATTTCAAAAATATTTTATTTTATTTTTTTAGATGTGCAACATCTTGGCAAAATACATTGACATTGTTAATTTCTGATCACTTAGAATCATGTAAAATCTTTATTTACTTTGTAAATTGTAATAAAAATTGAAAATATTATTAGCCTCAAGTGTGGTGAAGAATGTTGTTATTTCTTGAATTATTTTTAGTTAATTCTGTATAATTTGGAAGTATTGCTTACAGTTTTCAAAAGTTAAAACAATTTTGTAATCTTTATTTTTTGTTAATTATAATAGCAATTGAAATTATTTTAACCTGATGCATTGTCTAGCGTGTTGTTTAGAAATAGTTTACATTTGAAATAACCCAACTTTTGAATTAAGATCATATCATAACTATTGTTATTTCAACAGCACATTGCATGCCTTTCTAGGGTAAAACGTTAATAAAGGGGATAGATCTGGATTAGAGAAATAACTCTTAACAGTTGTGTGTTTGTAATAGGCAGTTTCATCAATGATTTTTAAGCATTCATATGAAACCGAACTAAAATAATCTGTGTTACTCAGAAGCTCTTCATATATATTTATGAAAACTGGTGGCCCAAACGTACTTTTGATTTTGATTTTTAAGAGTGTTGTCCCTTACCCTAGGTCTATTCTTTTACAATGGCCCAAATTAATTTAAGATAACAACTGAATAACTAATAATATTTTTGGAAATTAAAAAAAAAATGTGTGTATATTATTTGCCATCAAAGCACCCTGGGTATTTAAGGCAAAGAAAAAATGGCTTATTCAGTTATGTTATGCTTAGATCATATTTGGTGTTGCATCCGAACAAATTCTTTATGTTTTTTGATGTGATGATCAGCACTGAATATGAATAATTGTTTTCATTAGTTAATATCACCAGAATCATGCAGAAGGTATAATAATGATATTTGAAACGGTCAAATAGTTTGTACATGTAAAATTACCTGACTTTTAGAATTAAATTTACTTTTATTCTACTTAAAAGTTTGAATAAACAAAATCAAAAGTTTGAATTTCGCCAAAACGCTTAATTGCATTTTGCTGATACTTGAATACTTCTGAGGTGAATACTTCAGTATTTGTATGTGTCAAAATTACTTTTTGTATCGTTCAAATAATTTTGATGATCAAAAAGACGTTGTCATCTTTACAATATATAAGACAGTAATTTAGAAAATGAAATGTAAAGCAAAATGTAGAGAATCTGCCTCTGTTGTGATTCTGGTGATGAACAATCTGGTGGAGGGTTACTTTTGAAATATGGGTGCTAATGTGACAAGTTTTACACTGAATTTTACAGCAGTATGTGTTTCTGATGATTTCTGAATCTAGTCATTCAATTTAGAATTTATCGAGCACTATTTAGAAAAAGACTAGGATATGGAAATCAATAATCCAAATGTGAAAACGTTTGAGTTAGTGGAATTAACTTGTAAGAGTACCTACCACCTGCAGAGTTTTTGTTAAAACACTTGACACCCTATGTTTTTCAAATATCTTTTAAGATTTCGCTAAAAATGACCATTTGCAAAAAAAGGGGTTGACACTTGCATGGATTTTACTGTAATGTGTTTGAAAAATAAATATGTGTTATTATTTATATTATTCACTCCAACCTTGTGTTGACAGAAGCATAACATGATAAATACACAGAAAAAAGTTTGTGCTAAATACACAGCAAATGTTTGTGCTAAATACATAGCAAATGTTTGATTATGTTTTTTTTTAGTTTGATTTCACAAACCATATTTAGAATCCTATGAATTTTAAAATTACAGCCATGATTTAAATGTCTTTGTTTTAGCAGACAATAGTACTAAATGCAGTCTTAAAGAATATCCAAAAGTATAAATGTTCAGATGTTCAAAGAAAATTTGTTGAAACAGGGAATATGTTATTGTTCATGTATTTGTTAATATTGATATAATTTATTAATATTTTTTACTAATTAATTATTAATTATGGAATTATAATCCAAAAATTACAACTTTTAAACCAAGTTGATGTTTGTAGATTTGATAAAGGTCAACTCGTATGAGTTGAAGTAGATCCTTAATTTTTATTTAATAAAAGAGAAACAAAGTTTTTAAATGAAAAATGAAAGATAAAATACGAAAGTCTAGGACATCGGACAATATATGTTATGAGATATAAACAATTTGTTTGTTATGGTTTTATTTATGATGTTTAAAACAATGAAAACCAAGTATAAATTTGCCAGAACTTTTTTTGTCTGACATTCTAAGGCCATTTAAAATAGATGTTATGTTACCAAAAATCTGTTAGGGATTGACATTACACATATTATTTTCTTTTTGAATGTGGATGATAGGTTATATAAAGCACAGAATTAACATGTATGGCTTGTAACTTAAGTAAAAACATATTGTGAATGATTTGAACTGTTGTACAATGACTTTTTAGAAGTGTCTATTCTTAGGGCCTTATTACCTGATGGAATAGATTAGTTTCTAGAGCAATTAGAACCTAATAAATATATATCTAATTGTGTGAGACCCTCATTGGTAGTGAAGATCATTAAAACCCACAAAGTAGTACTATATGCGAGCGATGCATTTTACAACAATGACATACCTTGTTATGCAGTTTGCAATTCACTCTTATATGTTTAGTGGTACGGTTTCAAAAATGTTATCAATTTCTATTTGTTGTCTATATTTTCAGAGAAATCAAAAACAGTTAAGCAAAATAAAAAGTTTGAGAAACATAACCTCATTTTTAATGGCCTTATTATATAGATTTTATTTTGTATCGAATATTATATGTTTATGAAATGTTTATGAATATATATAAAAATTGTACCCATAAGTACTCAGATGCTTTAGTTCCCTGTGGCACAACATCTGGTCTCTTTTATTTATTGTCTTGCCTTCTGCTGCTGCCATTGTTTTCTGTAAATAATAAAAATAAAAAACCAAATCAGACGACGTGTATAATTATTTGATAAATTGTGAAAAGGCTAAGCAGTTCCTGCTTCACTCGTTTTGCCGTTCAAGTTCCCTTGCAAATAAAAGCTGATAATAAGTTGCAGATGTTTGGCAAATATTTACCATTGCCATGTATCTCTTTTTTTTTTTTCTATTAACTTTTTTACCCATTGAGATGTATAACAGCCTTAGATCTGTTTCTTGCTTAGGGTTTTGTTGTCTGCTTGTGTTGATTTTGTGTCATGAATTGAAAACAATATATAGCAACTCATAAACAACAGCCATCACTGAGAAAATAAACTTTGTAATGAGACAATACCAAACATATGGTCCTTATAGCTGGATTTTGTTCAAGAACCAAATGTTCTTAGTTAAACCAGTTTTATGTGTCCACAAACTTCCACTTGTACATAACTACAAACTCTACATGCATTTGTTTGCAAGAGAATGTTATTGTAATTGATCGTATATTTGCAAACATGGTAAGCTTAGAAATTCATCTTATGTTAATATGTCAGCTCCTGAACATGCATGAAATATTTGCCACTGGACATTAAGCAAACATCAATCAATCATCTGCTAAACATGCTATTGCAGAAAGGATCTTAAGATAGATTATATTATATTTGTTATTGGTAAGAGAGATTTTTGTTTGTTTGTTATTGTTGATAAATTATATAAGTGTTAGATGACACTGCCTATTGTTTTGAACTGAAGAAACTGACCTTTAGAGAATAATTCAGAAGTAATAATTTGTGGTGTATGTGTGCACAAAGTCTCATGATACAGGGTAAAATAAAGCTGAAAACAATGTTACATGTATGATTTGTTAAAATTTTTGGTAACCAAATTTTTTACGACATTTTTAGCAGTTAAACATGAACAGAATTTATCCAAAACTGTTTGTATGATTATAGTGAAAAGGGGAGATATTGAAAACCACTTCTGTAGTATTTATTGGTTTTTTGTAAAGTGTAAGAAAATTATTACAGTTAGAAACAAGCATTTGTGATGTGCATTGTGAAAATGTGAATGTATGAATGATAGAGCAGGGTTTTTTGTTTGTTTTGAAAGCGACACTCATATGACAATTTCATAACTGACACTAAATTGAAATTTTGTTTTGATATCATCACCCATGTCTCCCTTTGTCATAATAGCAAAACCAGAGAATGACTTGGAAATTTAATTTCATAATTGAATTTTTTTTAATGAAAACTTTGGAAGAGTCTAATTTCATGTTGCTTTAAAAATATATACAGTGAGATGTTAAAAAAGTGAAATTATTGTTTATCACATATAATATATAACATTTAATTGTTTCCTCATTCTTCATGCAAGTAGAGAACGTGTGATTTCTCTCTGTCTGTTTGTGCTCATTACATTCATTGTGCATTTCATGAAATAAAATTTGTATATAAAAAATCTTTGTTATTGAAATATTGTGGGGAAAATAACACACATTTTTCTATAAGAGAAGAAGCACATGATATTCTGTCCATATTTTTTTAAGCAAAGAAGAATTTCACATTTTTGTCGGATTATTGTTCATAACCCTATAAACATGATAAATGAGTGTGACACTAAACAAATTTTTGACATAGATGAGGTTCTGGATGGGGTTTACAAAATATAAACATTGTACCCATAAGTACTCAGATGCTTTAGTTCCCTGTGAACAAAAATCTGGTCTCTTTTTTTTTATTTATTTGTCTTGCCTTCTGCTGATGCCATTGTTTTCTGTAAATAATAAAAATAAAAAAATAAATCAGACTAATTATTTGATAAATTGTGTAAACTCGGGTTTTGTGGAAAGGCTAAACAGTTCCTGCTCTACTTGTGTTGCCTTTCCAGCTCCCTTGAAAGTAAAATCTGATGATAAATTGCAGATGTTTGGCAAATATTTACCATTGCCATGTATCTCCTTTTTTTTCTATTAATATTTTTACCCGTTGAGATGTATAATAGCCTTAGATCTGTTTCTTGCTGTGGGTTTTGTTTTCAGCTTGTAAGAATTTTGTGTCATGAATTGAAAACAATATATAGCAACTCACAACCAACAGCCATCACTGAGAAAAGAAACTTAGAGCATAATCGGCAAAACATGCAGAATAGAAGGCAAAAAAATTCAGTATAGAGAATAATGGGGTGCTGAAATATAAAGATTGGAGAATAATGGGCAAAATAAATGAATATGAATCACCTATATATGAGTCCCAACATAGAAACTCTTTGCACCTGCCACAGCTAAATCAAAACAAGAAAAATATATAATATTCAGATCATTTTAATGTGTAGATTTGTGCTGTATAATATAGGCAGTGAGGTTTCATTATTATTTCATATGTGTAAATGAATGGATTTGATTGGACATGATGTATGAACTGTTTATTATGGTTGAAATGTTTGAATATTCATAAGATAAAAGTTTTATAAAGTATTTTCATTGTTATTTTAATGAAATATACCAATCTTTAGTTCTGCAATGTTACTACAATTGACCTCAATGTTGCTCCTGTTCCCCCAATGTTTGCAAAACATTTTGTTTATCTGATCTCCAGCATTTTTTGGCTGTGACGCTGAAAAATAGAGGGGAAAATGGTTTTATTTTATAGCAAAACAGTCACTTTGGTGTTAGACTTCAAATATTTTCTGTTGTGACGCTGAAAAAAAAAAGGAAAATGTTATTTTCTGCAATTATTGCAAAATTAGAATAGGTGTATATGCAAATTTGGCTTTAGTTCTACTAAAAATAGAGGCTTATCAGAAAACCCTGAAACAATGCCATTGTTTGACAGCCCTTTGTTACTGATATCTATGTTTTCATTCATAGTTCTGATTTTAAAAAGCATTGTCAATGAATATAACACAATAGTACAAAACAACTTATAAAGTTATTGAGATAAATTAGGTAAAAAAACATCTGATATTTTTTGTTTGCACAACGAGAATAAAGAATTGGTGTTGAATATCTAGTGGCAAATATAACATGCATTTCAGGACGAGAACAATAATGGAACATGGACCCTGTTTTGTAGTAGACTGAGTCAAATTTTTGACAAGCTAGAGTTCACAAGGCAATAATCTGCAGGAAGACATGCCACACTATACCTGGATACTGTAAATGCAGAAATTATTGCTTGCATCATTTATTGCGATTTTTGAAGAATGGACAAAAATCTGAGATTTATTATTGCGATTTCAGGAAAATCTGCATTAAGATATATGTATCAGATATCAGAATGTGAGTTATTATTGGGATACTCACCCAGTTGCATTATTCACATTAATAAAAACCCGCAATAATTTCTGAATTTACAGTACATAATTCTGAATCTTAGCAGAGAAGTCTTTGCTCTCTCTCCCAAGTGCTAATTTTCGGTCTTTCGTTTGATCCGACATGGAATCAAACCCATTCATTCACACATTCAATACAAGCTTATTACCACAAGATCACGAAAGCTTTCGTTTGCACAACACATGTTTCTGGAATAACCTTCATCAGGTATGGCCCAGACAAAAAGTTTTAAACGTTTGAAAGCCCAAACACCAAAAGATCCTAAACTGAACTGCCAAAACAAAATTCAACACTGTCTGAGGGAGCTGCCAACAAGGATTTATCACAGTTGCATAATCCAGCCATTAAAAAAGGGGGGGTTCAAATCCCCTGAAGCCCCAAATCCCCCCCCTCCTCCCAGGATCCGCCACTGTACACAAATTATACCTCTTGCTGGACTTCTTATTTGAATGTAGTTTCTACCCTGCATCAAGGATTTATATAGTAAGTATATTCAAGGAACTAATATTTTTTCTGTCTATGAAGAAATAACATGAAAAATGTGGTGCACACAGAATAACCCGTGTAGAGGGTTATTTAAAAGTGTACACCACATTTTTTAGGTTACTTAGAATAATTGTATACTAGTAATTGAATTGTTTACGAGTAAAAGTTTTCAAGTTGTATTATAATATATTACATACATATGGGACATACTATATATATATATTACTATTTCCAGCATATATCGAAATGCATTAACGTAACAATAACAATGTAACCGTAGACACAAAATATTGTTACGTTCGTAATTAATCGGTTCCTAACCCAACCTAGCATTCCGGCAATTAGTGATTTGATTCTTGATTCTTGGTGTTTTAACGCCACTTTTAAGCACCGCTTTTGGGCTATTTCGTGGCGGCCAGTTTTTATTGGTGGAGGAAGCTGGAGTTCCCGGAGAAAACCACCGACCTTCGATAGGAAAACTGACAATCCTTGTCAATTAAGATTGGAGTCGAGTGCACCCGCACGAGCGGGGTTCGAACTCACAACCTCAGTGTTGACTGGCTAGTGATTACAGTAGTAACTACTTAGACCACTCGGCCACCGAGGCCCCTCCGGCAATTAGTGTCCAACATAACAATAATTTTTTTGGTATTGTTACGTTTCAACGTAATCGTAGCCAGTGCCTTACTATAAATAACTGAAATGTTAGCAATGTTTTATTTATTTTTGCAAAAAATTGCGACGGAATAGGTTTCGCAAAAATTTTACTTGTACTTTTGTCCATTGTCCAATAATCACAATATACGACAAAATTGGCATTTAAGGTGATTGGGGGATGTCTTCCTCCATCTTGGATTTTGAAAAAGCAGATAACAATCGGTCTAGATCTTTAATGAAATGTGCAAATTTCGAGAGTAGTATGTAATTTATGTGTAAGACTTTCGTGGTAATATAGAAAATGATGTGTTTTATCATATTGACGGCTGTATTTTACAAAAAAACAGAATTTTTTGTTTGATTCACTTTTTTTTCAACTTTGCCACATACGGGGAGGTAACTCAGATATAAGGGGAGATAACTCAGATAAGGTAATTTTGATAATAGAATGTGTTGTGAATGTACCTATTTTATTGTGTAGCAAGAAAACGAGTCCGGTGACCCCATTTTTTCTTTTTCTTATCTGAAAGCATATTATTAGAGCTATCTTCTCAAATTTATCTTTAAATTCTATGGTGGAGTTTTCTTTTTATCACACAAAATTTGGTTTTCCATATATATATAATCTATACAAAATCTGACAATTTTGCACAACCCGTAGCATGGAAAAAAGCCCGGTGACCCATACTTTTTATTATATTTTTGAAAAAGCATGATATAAACTACATTTTGACAAATTATTAAAAAATTCTATGGATTTTAATTTAGACCCCCATCTACCTTAACGACATGGTTCGAAATATGAAAAAAACAAAGAGCACACTTAAGACTCGATACTTTGAAAGTTAGTAAAGATTCAAGATTAATCTTTGTGAAAATAACCCGGTTCAGAAAATGATTAAAAGATTTTAAAACCCATCGGGAAATTAGCCCTACCTATTTGACACACATTTGGAGTTAATCGGTTATCAACTATCATAACCTTACGTACAAAGGTGTACAAAAGTAAAGAAGTTATCACTGCATGATCGTACAAAGGTGTACAAAAGTAAAGAAGTTATCACTGCATGATAACCCTACACGTGAAATAAATTCTTTGGGAAATTTACCCTACCTTTTGATAAGCTATGCTGATTTTATATATCGGTTGTTATATATACATGTATAACTGTGTTAACTTATAATCAAAACATGAAAGACTTAGATAACAAAGTAAACACATAATAATGTTATGCTGGAACGGAATTTTCTCAAAACGAGGACGTATGTAGTTCTACCCGATTTTTGGTAGGATTCATATATGGGTTTGAAGAATAGAAAATAATCAAGGTCGTTAGTTTTCTCGTTTGAATTGTTTTACATTTGTCATTTCGGGGCCTTTTATAGCTGACTATGCAGTATGGGTTTTGCGTATTGTTGAAGTCCGTACGGTGAACTATAGTTGTTAACTTCTTTGTTTTGGTCTCTGGTGGAGAGATGTCTCATTGGCAATTATACCACATCTTCTTATTTTTTTTATATAATATGGTGGGAGAATTGAAGAATTAGAGAAAAATAGGCCAAAAAATAAAGACTGGAGAATAATGAGGTGCTAAAATATAAAGAAAATTGGGGGAAAAAGGAATAGAATAGAAATGCCTCAAAAATGAAAAATTAATGAAATGACAACCCAAACTTTCTCGTATTGCTGCCCACGAATTAGGAGCAATCTTAAAGATTAAAATAGAATCTGTATTTCTATATTCTTTATTTTTAGACCATTTTCTCTTATTTATCTTATTTTGCCCGTTATTCTTTATACTTAAGCACCCCAAGTTTTTTTCCGAAAAAATCCTTTTAAAATCAAGGGCAGATAATTATATTGAAGTTGATAGGACAATTTGTGATTTTTTGATTTTTCAAGAAAACAAGACCCGTGACCCCCTATTTTTATTTGATATTTTGGAAGAATTTATGAAAAGCATTTCTCTCGTGGAATTTTAACCAATTCTATAGTTTAATGTTTCCCAAATAGAATTAAGTTTCCCCTATATAACCCACATAAAATAACTGTGATTTCGTTAATTTCAATGTATTCTAACGAAAAAACAAGGTCAGTGACCCCCAGTTTTTATATTGAAATTTGAAAATACATAGACCCAGAAGTCTTTTACAGAAGTTTAAGAAAAAATCTATCGTCGAGCTTTTAGACACCTTAGCTACCTTAATCCCTTAAGTTATAGTTTTTTAAAGTTCACGGATGTCTGTGAACCCAATTTTAGATTTAATGTAAGTCAAGCCATTGTTTTAAACGATGAAATTTTTTCTTATTTCTTTAGAAATAGAGTAGTCATCAAATAAAATTATATTACATCCTTCTTGACCTAAATCCTCTTTCCTTGTATAGATATTTGAATGAACACGGATATCAATTGGAACCGAATCTTAATCAAACCCACGACGCATCATTTATAACGAGTTTATATACATATTTATTTCATTAGGAAAAATCACCAACGCGTTATTTACTACATATATATCAAAATCTGTGTTGATCAGAATATAATGTGAGAATTAAATGAAAAAACTGTCTTAATATTTTCCGTTTTACTTTGTCAATAAGACAGTTGAAATGAACAAAAACATATCAAATATGAATATTTTGCAATTACAGAGACAACTATTTTAATTGCTCTTATCAAACCCTTTTCCATCCTCCTTTGTCGACTGTATTCTTTACAGCAAAGTTAAATTATGTACTTTCATGTGATAAAATCGCGTCATTAATCCAGAATGTTATTACATCAGTTAAGCGCGACCTTAAAAGTTAAAAATCTCATTAAAAGAGGTTGGTTGATTGTCTAATAATTTTATGTTTAAATGAGATGACCCAGCTGATGAACACACCTCTCTACTGTTTCTATTTTAGAAGAAGAAGATGCATCATTGTTCTCTGTGATTACCTTATGTGTGCCTATTATTAGGACATAAAGGGCAAATTGGTACTATCTTGCACTGTATCTTTTCCAAATGGTTACATCGAAATTATTTCACAAAGTTATTTTTTATCGTCTCGCTCCAATATGTATCGGTAACGTCAACACAGGAAAACAAATACCGTTAAAGTTATTCAGTGGCAAGATTTGTAACGTTGCTATTCGTCGTGAAGGTACCTCAATATCGACCCTCTTTCAAACATTTCTGTGTTGCCACCAGAAGTGGTCCGAGTTGTCTTTAAAAGTGGTCCGAGTTGTCTACAAGAGTGGTCCGAGTTGTTCTCTTTGTAATATGCCATATGTATATATACTGTATTTGAATACACAGATGAGCCATAAGGCTCAAAGTTAGTAAAGAATTTAAAATTTGAAAACGTCGAGAACATGTTAATGTAATATGAATATAAATGACCCTTGCTAAATTTGTACTAGACCGACACGCTGAGCCAGATTTAAATTCTAAAGTGCTTGTTCAGAAGGTATAGTATAGTATAGTTTTATTCAGGCAAATTCAAGCACATATATAAAAATTCACAAGACAAAACAAGACAAGTTTGAACATTGTTTTCAGAAAGATCAATTGTTTCTTAAAAAACATATAAAAAATCTCCAGTTTCTATATTTCTTGCTGTTATTTTTAATTGTTCTTTAACTGCAGTCTTAAAAGCAGATCTATTTGATATATTTTTCGTGTTGGCTGGTAGATTGTCCCAGTTTTGTATAGCATAATAGACAACCCTGTTTTCATTACAGGTTTTTACATTTGGTACAAAATAATTATGTGCAGCACTACTGGTATTATGATTATTCATGTTAAAATGTTCACATAAATACTCTGGAGCATATCCATGATATATATTGAATATATAGTTTAATCTAAGTTGACTAACTCTATCTTTTACACATAGTATATTAACTTTATCTGAAATATCAAATATAATTCTAGTCCTTGGACCCAGACCTAGGATGAATCTCACCACCTTATTCTGTACAACTTGCAATTTTTTTGTCATCCCTTTGCCCAGACTACTATACCACGAAGAGCAAGAATAATCGAAATAGCATTGAAACCACAGTAACAGTATTTAGAAATTGATATCGGTATTGAATTTGTCACTTTTAACCTACAAAACGGATGTGGTTTCGCTATCAACTGACTTATTTTATCAGGATACAACACAGTAGACACGTAACAGAACTATGTGATAATTGAATAAATACTAATACATAGGTAAGGAGCTTTAATTACATTTATTCATATACTAGTATTTACTGGACTTTTTTTAGTTGGACTATTTTTGTTTAGTTTTGTCCGTTTGTCCGTTAGGATATCTTTCTTTTTGACGAATGTTCTCGTTCGTTCTCGTTTTAAAACAAATTATGGTTTTAATTGCCAGACAGAAAAATTGAACACTATCTGTAAATGTTCATTTTTTGCTTTTAGCAAGATCTCGAAAGAATTAAGTATTGATAAGAACTATTATTTTTCATCCGATTTTTTTCTTTAAAAAATAATGAATATAATCTGTAGATTTTCAATAAGGTTTGAAATAAAGGATAATGGATAATAATAAAAGCAGTCACACATTTTTGGAAAGTTGAATTTTTCATGTTTTGTATTAAGAGTAAGATTTCCTTCCACGAATGTGCCCCATGAAGGACCAATTTCCGTAATAAATATTGCCTGATGAAGGAATAATTTCCGTATTCTATATTGTCTGATGAATGACGATTTCCGTTTTATTTATTTCACTAACAATATCAAAATAAAAAAATAATCACGGGGTTTATTTGTAACTCCTTCCTCGTGCGTAAATTTCTTCCTTTTGTATGTGATTCGGGATATTATTTCCTTGACGAATTCAGATTGTTTATAACATAGGTAAGAATCTAACGATCAGACCGAAAAATTATCAAAAATAACAAATTAGAAAAGCAGGCATCATAAACTCCGCTTTCATTTTGAGGTTTCGGGCTCAGGATCTTTAATGAAAATATTGAACATCATTATGTATAATTATTCAAGATTCAAGATTCAAAGCTTTATTATCCTCAGACACAACAGTGTACAAGAGGTCAATAAATAAACGAAATATCTATACAGTAATTATAATACAATTATGAAAAACATTACATGTACGACAACAGGAACTATCACACATTTAACAATCACGTGATTCTTGTGGCACTTTCATTTGTATACAATACAGTCAGTTTAAAGTATATCTATTATTTGGATTTAACACGTAGTATTAATGCTTTTTTTTTATTTAAACTAGACATATTTGAAAATTAGGCTAATGATGCTTTTGGGTACCTCTTTTTCATAGTTACTTTAATTTCATGTTAGAACGACATTACACTGTGTCATCATCTGTATATTTCTTTTTATTATTTTACATGTTCTGTAACTTAACTGTCATATGTCATCTATCGAGCCGAATATAGACAAAACTTCAGAAAACAGGACCATTCGTCACAACTCGGCTGATTCCGTACCTCCATTTAGATGATAGATGGAGAGAAGCGGAGTCACCCGAGTGTAACCGATTGAAAACAGGACGGTATAATAACGTCACGTTTTGACATTTTGATTTCTGCTTAGATATTTATTTTTATTTTCTGTTGATGTACCGTGAAGCTTTAGTTTTGTAATAATGGGTTGGACGTCCAAAGCTTAGGTTCGACAAGGTGCTCTATCTAAAATGTATAGAAAATTTATTACAAACATTTACGGAGAATGAGTAGAAGTACCAAATTTCGAATCATGAATAAGACGAATTTTCAAATCAATATACTAGTTTTATATTAATGATCATGCACAGTTCACTAACCTTAATAAAAAGTTTATTTTGTTAAAAAATTAAATAATTAGGAATAAAAAGAGGTGTTGTTATTCGCGGAGCTCGATATTATTACCCTGGAACAGATATTATATTTTTAAACTTCGATGCTCGAACTTGAAGTTGCCTAGTGAGACTGAGAAATCGGTAGGGACTCCGCGAGAAAATAGATTATGTATTTTATGTAATGAGGGATAGGTGATGAGTTTCATGTATTGTTTACCTGTAAAAATGCTGATATTTCTGCTTTCAGATCAAAGATCAATTTTCTTATAGAAAGTGGTGAAATATTTCCATAATACCAAACGTCAGTTATACCAGACTATTCGTTTATGTTTTGTCGACCTGTCCTGTCTCGTTATGTCCTCTAGTACACCTGTATCATGAAGTTTATGCATACAGATGTTATAGATGCTTTGTCTAATTTTAGGTATCGTGAGCTCTGAAATAAGTTTCAGTGTTATTTTTTTTAATTTATTTTATTCAATGGTTTTTATTTATTTTTTTTTGGGGGTCATTTATCCCTAATGACAGAGATTAAAAGATTCTAGAATAAAAATTCAAAAGACTTGACTCTTAAATGTACATACTCAAGCAACTGTTTGTCTATTTTCACGACGATTCCCAAATGTGGAGCAGGATCTGCTTATCCTTCCGGAGGACCTGAGAGCACTCCGGTTTTGGCGGGGTTCATGTTGCTCAGTCTTTAGTTTTCTATGTTGTGTTTTGTAGACTTGGTTGTCTATTGGTAAATTTTTGTTTTTTTCGATGACATTGTCAATTCGTTTTCGACTCGGGAGATATCTGCCGCCTCTCTTTTTCTATCTTCTTATATTGTATGTTGTCAACATGAATGTAGAATATAAATGTGGTAGATTTTATTCTTTTCATCCACACGGCAGCGACAAGTTCAACAGAATTAAGTCGAGTAAATGTTGTAAAATGTGTTATTTTGTTTTTGCATAGTTTATTAGTATAATGGTATATTAGTCTGATCTGGTCTGTCTTTATATTACAATTTCCTCGATTGTGACATTACCGTATGCGACTTGTCACCGCCAAATTCTACTTTCACAAGCATCATGACGGGCGCGACTAGTGGAACAGGAACTGCCTACCTTCCTAGAGCACACGACTTTAACTCCGGTTCTTAAAATGGGGTTATTGTTGCTCAATCTTTAGTTTTCTGTGTAATACTGTGTTATTTTTGTTTGTCTTTTCGTCGTTTTTCTTTTTAATTGTGTTGTTGTCTGTTTTTATCAGATTTACGATTTTTTATTTTTCCTTTTTGTATTCTCTCTTTTATAAAAGTTTTTTTTTTATCAATTTAGTACAGTAAATACTAGGGGTTATGGGATAAAATTACTGCACCAACTTGCGCAACAAAGATAGATTACCCGATGAGAAAATAATTAAATTTTATAATTGAATTTTTTATTAATGGTCAACACACATTAAATAACCATGACTTCTTAGGTAAATAACGTTCATTGAAATATCATTAAGGTAGTACGTAACACTACAGGGAGATAACTCTGTAAAAGTCAGCAGAAAGTTTTAATCACGCTCTATTGTTGTGGAAATATCAAGCTTCTCAATGATCAAAATTAGTGTTTGTCAAACTGCTATATATCCAATAACTCGAATAATTCAATCCCTCTCTGTCCACTTTTCTTCCACGCGAGGAATGCAACCATCGTAGATCAGCGGAATATAACGACTGAATTATTCGTTTATTCCAATGAAATTTTTCTGATAAAGTGTGTGGTTCAAGTTTTTTGAAATTTTTATATTTTTGTCAAAGGGTCAAAGTTAATATTTTGTCAAAATTTTATGAAAATTGAACGAGCCAAATTAATTTTAGTCAAGGTGTTTGGTACCACCTTAATATAGTACCTTGAAATGTTTCTTTAATGCATATAATATTACATTCTCCAAAGTTAAATGACCACACAAGTAAACACTTGCGGTTAAAAGACTATTGACATATCTAAACGGGCAGGAAAATAGGTTAATGAAAAATCATTGATACGGTTTTTATCTGTTTATTTACTGTTTAACTGAATGATAAATTATTAGATAGATAAAGATTTTCTGCTCCCAAGACATACTGATGACCTTAGCCATATTTTTTTTTTTTTTTTTTTTTGTCTTGAGTTCTTGTCAATTTCGCTTTTGATTTGAGCTTTTATCTGTTTAGATCCAATGCCGTTAATGAGTCTTATGTAGGTGAACCACCGTCTGGCGCACCATAATAACAACCCTGGTATCTTTGATGATTTTTTTTTTAACGCGATATTTATTATATTTGTGCGCGCATTCATTTTAAAAGAAAAACAGGTAAATATATAGAATTCATAATATGTCGAAATTTTTGTTTTGAAAATAGTAGCAAATTTGTTCAGTTTTTTTTTCATATGAAGACATAAATTCCGTTCATTGATCCATTATATCAATTGGTATCATAAGAAACCCCAAAAGTGTGCAAGAATTACATACATGTAAGAGGGCATAAGTGCTGGTCTTAACTACATGTGCATAATAAAACGGAAAAACGGACCCCATGAAACCCAAATTCTCATTGTTGAGCGAGGGACTTAAATTAATGGAAGGGTATAAATAACGTATACGTTATTGTGTCAAGGGTATAAATAACGTGAATACGTTTATTTAAAAGTGTGCACACATGAGAAAATAAAAAAAATATTACATTTATATAAATAAATGAATTGTGACAACGACAAAATTATGTCTATGAGCTGATAGACAAAAACTAAATGAATGTGTTACACAAATTAGATAAAATAAAATTACGTGCACAAACGTAATAAAAAGCTGCGCAAATGTAATGATTTTTCGAGCAAATATATTGGTAATGCGCGCAAATGTTATTCACCAGAAAAATCGGCACTGGATGAAAGAGTATAAAAGAAAGCACATTTGGTTTGTATAGTTTTTTTAAGGAATCACAGATAAAAAGAAAAGAATAAATAAGACATTTTGTCTTTGAATTATGCTTCGTGATTCGTATTTGATTTTAGACACGAGAAAAGTATATGAAAAGTAGGCCAATGTAATAATGGTATATCTGGACTCTCTGGGTGCCCTTGCCCGACAATAATAGTACCAAAACTATCACTTAAAACAGTCATGCTGTTCCTTGTCATCTTTAATACATTTTGAACGAGTTTTAAAATACTCTTTGAGCCTTCTAGACCCACAGACATATAACTAATTGAAAATAAAATATTCCTCTCCAGCGTTTCAGTAACAGCGAGTACTCTCAGAAATGTACTTTGTGTCTTTATTGTTTTGTGTTTGTTGTTTTTGTACTTTGTATCGATCTGATGAAATTAGGCCCTTTTAAACTGTTTTTTATAGTTTGGTTTTATGTTTTGCTGTTACACCACTGTCCCAGGTTAAGGGAGGGTTGAGCGTCCGCAAACATGTTATTCCCGCCATATTCTATATGTGCCTTTCCCAAGTCAGGAGCCTGTCATTCAGTGGTTGTCGTTTATTGCGGTTTATCATTTATTGTTTTGTACATAAATCAAGCCGTTATTTTTCTCGTTTGTATTGTTTTATATTTGTTATTTCGGGGCCTTGTATAGCTTGCTATGCGGTATGTGTTTTGCTGTTTTGGTGACCTATAGTTGTTAAAACTTCTACGTCATTTAGTTTCTGGTGGAGAGTTGTCTCATTGGCAATCATACACATCTTCTTACTTTTATATACAAGGGTGTAATGAATTTAGTTTCGAATGTTTGCGAAGCGAAGATAGTACGATAAATGCGTGTTAATTCGTACAGATTTTTATTTTTTCAGCTTATAAATGTTTATGAATTCCTTCCTATGCCGACGTTTACCTGCAAATACATTCTATGAATGGAATGTGTATTACATATATGGAGAGAATTCATTGTAGATCTTATTGACACTTTTCAAATAAAACTCAATAATATGATATAACAATTAACAGAAACTAGATAACACCAGATTTATTACGAATAAAAGGACAATATATTTACCAGGTGACCTTTTTTTGCTTAAAGCCGCTTCAGTTGGACTATGTCGGACAGTTGTCTCAATGGCAATCATACCACATCTCCTTATTTTATTAAAAAAAAAAAGTTTAATACAACCATCAAAATAAATAAATGATGTATAAGCTGTAAAAATTTATAAAAAAGATATCCATGATCTTTGTCAGTCTCGCCGGCCTGGAAAAACCAACAAAACCGAGATAAACTCAGGTTAAAATATACATTCAAAATAAGTCTAAAATTATCTCTTAATTTTTATGAAAAGGGTTGAAAAACTGTGTTCAGTACGCAATTGGCGAAGGACCGTTACCGGAGTAAAACTTTGGACAAAATACTATAAGAAAATCTAATAAAGATTGAAAATGAAATAACATTACAAATACTACAACATAAATTTGACAAAATCTGGCTTCTTGAAACGGTTGAATTCCAGTTGTTGACCCTTGTTCTAAGAATTCTGGTAAGATGTTTGGGTTATATTCAGAAACAATAACATGTTGACGATTCCGCATTAATTATTTATCATTGTATGCCACATGTAGAGAAGGATCTGCTTACCCTTCCGGAGCACTTGAGCTTTTTGGTGGGGCTCGTGTTGCTCAGTCTTTAGTTTTCTATGTTGTGTTTTGTGTACTGCTGTTTATCATTCCGTCGTTTTTCGTTTTTTGTCATGGCATTATCGGTTTGTTTTCGACTTATGAGTTTGACTATCCCTTTGGTATCTTTCGCCTCTATTTTTATTCCAAGCATGTATATAGTCGCATTGATAAGTTAAGAATACACATTACTTGGAGTGAAGGAACCCAAATCATGCTTTTGTACGGGTTTTTAGGTCATAGCAATTGTCCTTTTTTTTATTAATTATTTTATGCTTTTATGTTATACAATTATAACAGAGAAATGTCTGGCCCAGCAAGGATCCAAGGCCTTATCATCAGTAATGAAATACTCGTAATTTTGTTTTACATATCAACTGATCAATGTTGTATTTTATTTGACAGTATGGTTGGTTCCGTTCAATTAGTTATGCGTCAGACATATGGGGCTTTCATCGTGCTCGTGATATTGAATTAATTGATATCCGTTTTTGTAGATTTTATGCATCAGACATATGGTGCTTTCATCGTGCTCGTGATATTGAATTAATTAAATACCGTCTTTTGTAGATTTCTTGTAAAAGTCGGTAAAAATATACCTTTTCGTTGTGGTGAACTTAGGCAATTGTCTTTTTACATTTCAAGTCGTATTAGAATTTTAAAATAGTGTTTACGATGTTTACATGCTTCTGTATAAAGATGGTAATAAGGGTAAAACTAATTGGGTTTCTTGTGTACGGGATTTATTACCTAATCTTGGTCTGAACTTTGGATTTCACAGGATGTAACCTGCCACTGGAAAAGAAATTGTAAGTAGGGGATCAGGGGGCGGCAGCCCGCCAGAAGCTGAGCGATTATAGTAAAATTCTTATTGAAAAAAAAATGTTTTATAAAATTATTTGTATGCACATGCTTACAATGCTACATGGTGGTGCGGCACTGGTAACAAATGTAGTTTTTGATATTGTTAAAAAACGTATTTCTGATCAAGTTTTACAAGAGTGGTCAGCATCGTTATATAATTGTGAAAAACTTTGAATGTATAGAAGAATCAAGACAGATTTTTGTTTTGAAAAATATTTTAATTTCTTTTGTGATGTTCGATTACTTAACAAAACTACGCAGTGGGACACTTCAATTATATATCAAAGTTGGTAGATATACCAATACTCCAAGAGAATTACGATTATGCCGTTGTTGAAGACGAATATTATTTTGTTTTAGTTTGTCCTGTATACATACCTGTAAGGGTCACAATATTTATCAAAACACAACTGTTCTTGGCTAAATATCTATAAACTAGATCAATTAAAAAGGTTGTCAATAAAACTCTGACTATAAAGCTATGTAATTATTTAAAGGCAGCATGGAAAATGAGATGTCATATTACTACTTAAGGATGTACTTAGGTCAGGTTTAGGAATTTGTGTCAGATATTCGGACTCCTTGGTTTTTTCCTACGATACCGGGTAAAATATTTTGCCCAATAACACCCATTTTTCTTTTCATATTAGACTTCAATAGCTCATAAAAAGTCATTTACCAAAATTTAAGCAGATTCTAGATTTCATTTCTTTCGATTTGAGACCCAAATAATACCAATGCAAATATAAGGTAAAAGTCCGAGTCAGCCTATTCCCGCCATTTAAAAAATATTAAATATCTCGAAAAGGAGCTCCATAACCTATCAATATTTTTAGCTTATTTTGTTCCATAACTAATGCTTTTCTGACTTATAGTATCAATTTTAAATTCAAGATTTTTTTTAATTTCACCTAAGTACATCCTTAACATTGTTTCATGTGTGTTGTTTTCTCCTGTTTATCATTTTGTCATATTTGTAATATATGTTTTGATTGCTATGGCATATATATATGCTTTTTGCAAAATAAACTCATTCATTCAATTAATCGTGAACAGAGTCAAAACAAGGATTGTGGCGCCACCGTACTTAAAATGTTGGCATGTAAACCAAAGCAAGAAATCATAAACAAAGTTCGTCTATATAAAAAAATGGTAAGCGTAGATCCAAATATTTTATTTAAGTAAAAAAAAAACATCAAATTTACTAGTTAATAATATTGTACGCCAGACGAATGCTTCGTCTACAAAAGACTCACCAGTGACACTCTAATCTAAAAGTTCAAAGGCTTTATAGCTTGCTGTTCGGTGTGAGCCAAGGCTCCGTGTTGAAGGCCGTACTTTGACCTATACTTGTTTACTTTTTACACATTGTGAATTGGATGGAGAGTTGTCTCATTGCCACTCATACGACATCTTCTTATTTATAAATTAAGTACAAATTTGAAGAGCATTGAGGACCCAACATTCCAAACGGTAGTAAAGGACACATTCGGGTTTTAATGTAATTCACTATGAAATATTATGTTTGCAAAAGTATATTATCTTATTAATAGTCATGTTTACTCATTCTCCGTCTTACGTTTAAAGATCGCACCAAGTTCCAATTAAAAGTACGAATATATCGTAAAGGCAAACGATAATTTAGATAAAGATATAACCAAATAGATCAATAAAACAAATCTTAGTGTTAGAATTAAACATTAGCAAACAAAGCGCTGAAAGTAAATAATTCTTCTGATTTACTTTAGTACCCTCGGCCATTTGATTTAAATCCGATTATGAAGAACGGTGTTATTTTACCCTTTACCTAATATCAATTATAGTTTAGGATTATTGAGGGAAATATTGCTTACAGAAATTGATACTTGGAATTCTATAATATATATCTACTGGTAAGATTTTTTATTCTATATGAAACCTATTTCTATAAATGACAGTTTACACGTGTGTTGTCGATATAAGAGCGAGGACACGTTTTTATTAACAACTTTGATCACGAGACAACATTTCGACATTATTTATACAAATTTATGAGCACCAAAACTATACAAATTTAGGTGCACCACAACTATACAAATTATTGAGCACCAAAACCGAAGAGCATTTTAAACAGCCAACATCGACTTATATAAACTTTGGCTGAGGTCACATGGTGTTATACCTTAACTTAACAGTTAGTCAATTAGTCTTTGGTGTAAATATAAGAACGGTATATCTACTAACATTGCTTCGCGATGTAGCGATTAACGTCCGAATCAACTGTACGGCGGTTATACCCCGTGATATAGAACCATTTAAACATGTAACAATAAACTGTTTTCAATATTTCTTTGTATTCTCACAATTGCGTATTGGCTTATTTGAATCACCGACTTATAAGAAATTCAAGCATATTTAAGGTGACTCGACTGTTGCTCGAACTTTCTTTACTGTGTAAGATTTATACACAAGGGCATGATAAATATCATTTATCCAGTCAATTGTTTGTGCAAGATGAAAACGTTTCCACTTAAGAATTAGAACTATTTTCCTAACGCTTGTAGTTTAAAGATTATCAAGGCCAACCACACATTTTAACTACAAGCATTAATTTATAAACAGAGAATTTATAATAAGAATTTATAATCTCAATGATGCCAGAATCCAAGCACTAATAGCGCTGTAAATGAATTCATTTCTAAATGATTAATACAAAAATGTTAACAACTTGATTAATCATATCATGAAAATTTAGAAATCGCAATGAAGTTTTATAATGAACAGATGAAAATAACACTTCAAACTAGAATGGATCAGTACAGAATGTCAACTTTTGTTCACATTAATGACGTTGTAAAATCTCAGCGGCCTTCTAAATTACATCTCAGAACATTCAAAACAGAACGCTTTCCCATAATAAAACATGATTTCTTTTCGGTTTATTGTGAATATGTTCAAACATCTTCGCTATCTACATAACACGACTATAACATTTAAATGTCGCGTTTCATAATTTTAATACAAACATTAGTGTACTATGTTTGCTTATTTGTCAAACAAATAAGCGCTTATATCAACATAAAACTGAAATATAGATATAAGAAGATGTGGTATGAGTGCCAATGAGACAACTCTCCATCCAAGTCAAAATTTATAAAAGTAAACCATTATAGGTCAAAGTACGGTCTTCAACACGGAGCCTTGGCTCACACCGAACAGTAAGCTATAAAGGGCCCCAAAAATTACTAGTGTAAAACCATTCAAATAGACCTGATTTCACATCCACTGATTTTTTAATATAGTTTAACATTTATGTGACTTCACAGATGGAAAAGTTCATGACCTTTTGTCAAAAATCCTTGGTCGTGAATTCGAACAAAAATTGATCTTTTAATGGAGTTTTGAACATTGTATGGTGAATGCATCTCGCAAGTTCAGAAATCTAACCAATATTGAAAAACCTTTTTTTTCACGGTATTTCATTGCAAATGAGAGGCGAAGGATACCAAAGGGACATTCAAACTCATAAGTCGAAAATAAACAGACAACGCTATGGCTAAAAAAGAAAAAGAAAAACAGACAATCAACAGTACACAAAACAACATAAAAAACCAAAGACTGAGCAACACGAACCTCACCAAAAACTGGGGGTGATCTCAGGTGCTCCGGAAGGGTAAGCAGATCCTGCTCCACATGTGGCAACCGTTAAAATATAGCTATTCAACAGTTGTTTCAAATGTTAAACATTACTTGCTGTATTGATGTATTTAAATTTCCGTACTTCAAGATGTACAACTGGAATAAAAGTTACTTTCTAACAGTTCGCGACGGTATAGTTTTATTTTAGACTAGGAAATTTTGTATTATTTTAACAGAGTTATAATATTTTTTTTGTAAAGAGCACCAATCTAAGTAAATAACCCAAATTTACAAGCATGTTATTCTGGTATAAACATTGAATGCGAATAAATAACGAAGACCGTCCGTATATGTGCAGCGAATGTAACAAACTATTTAACAATAAAATCCTTAATTAAGTCAGTTATTAGTATTCACAACCTGACTTCAACATGTTCAAGTACTGTGGAAATACGTAATCGTAATTCGGTATTATATTTGCAATAATAATTATCAATAGCTCTGTTTACTCAGTCTACATCTGACGCTTGAAGAACGCATCTTTATTTTTCCAATTTAAAGAACGCATCTGTATTTTCCAATTATAGAACGCATCTTTATTTTTCCAATTTAAAGACCGCATCTTTATTTATCCAATTTTAAGAACGCAGCCACTGTAACGCCGAGTTAAGAGTATTATTTTCCATATGAAACAAAAAGAAAATTCACAAAAATAGTTCGATGAATCCTTCATTTTATAAATGACAGTACACTTCAACATTTGTATAAGCTTTTGGAATGTAAAATTGTTTTGCCTGGAACTACTTCGTTATCTATACTTATCGATAATGCAGCCCGTCATAATTTGGTAGTGAGTTACGTAAATATTTCCATATTTAAGGAATATTGAAAAGTTCATATGTGGTGCAGTCAATATTGTATGATGTATATGTGTTTGATATTTAAACAATAATTAATCCAAAAATTCAAATGTCGAGAGATTTTCACTGAATGACAGAACAATTTATTTACGGATGTGGAAAGCGCATGGCTGAATTTTTACTGTTTTTCCGTCATGTTGAGAACTTTTGTTGGGAGGACATTTTCACTGTAAAGATTCACCGTAAATGCATACGCCTTTGTACTGAATTACCTCTTTGTACAACATATGAATCATTTTAAGGCGTTTTCTAGTCTAAAGTTGTTAAAAAACCAAACGGAAACATTTAATATGTACATATTTATGCAGTTTGTTAACATAATAAATAATTACGCTGTAATAAATATTAACTTTTTTTTAATTAAACACTGTAATGTGATTAATTCTTGATAAATTGTTTGTTGGTTGTTTTTGTTTTGATTTTTTTAGGGGGCGGCTTTAGCTTACTAAAGAAAGATTTGATAGATATAGAATGGGTAAATTGTGTTTAAGTTTAGAATATAGCAAAGTGCTTTCCGCCAATGAAATTGTAGGATTTTACTTAATGAAATCGTATTTGATGTAAAGAGTTGGATTCAAATATTGTCTGTGGAATAAGATTTAGTTGTAACTAATAGATAGAATTTATTGATTTGAACATAAGATAAACAAAAGGCACTTTCTCTTTGAATTACATTCATATTCACAATTAGGAAACTTAAACAATTCCTACCATTTCATCGTATTTGTTGTGTCATCTAATGCCTAATACACAATTTATTAAACTTTCTCATATTTTGATAATAACGCTAGTACTTAATCATGAAGAAAGTGATTATCATTCTTTACAAACTTAGACTATTGTAAAGTGCTCAAGGCTCAAATCATCTGTTGTTTGGTTTTAATCAAGAATTCGTTTCATTGTCAGTGAAATGTTTATAGTTAATGCATGACTTCTTTTTCAGGCATTGCATTTATGGATATGTCTAGGTAATGTAGGGACCATCTTATAATATGGAAAAGTTTAATAAATTGTGTTATAGGCATTATATGACACAAAAAATACGATGAAATGATAGGAATTATTTTAGGTTTACTAATTGTGAGTATGAATGTAAATTGAGTGAGAAAGTGTCTTTTGTTTATTAACAGTTCAAATCTATAAATTCTATCTTTTAGTTACAACTAAATCTTATTCCACAGATAATATTTGAATCTAACTCTTTACATCAAATACGATTTCATTAAGTAAGGTAATTAACTACTAAAAAAAAAATGAAATTCAAAGGTTCAACTTGATTTAACCCCTATATGTAAATACTATTCTTACCAACCGTGGATCCAATAATCTGAAATTTTGTAATTGTAAGTATTTTAGCTTTAAGATTTAAGTTTTTAGTTTAACGGACTTTTTCCTTTCTTTCTTTTTGCATTGATTTGATGTTTATTTTTATAGCAATTTTATTGATATTAAAATCATAACTTTAACGCCATAACGGTATCAATTTTTACAGTATCAGTAAACTTCAATGTATCTTGATTTTTGTTTGTTAAACTATTTTCTATTTTTAATCAATTTCAATAATAAAATGTAATCCATTCCATCTGATAAATGTGCCTCAGGCAGTTGTAACTCATTTATTGAAATTTTATGCTTTGCACTTGTAGTAGGCATAAACAATAGGACAATCACGTACTTTCGTAGAATTTGATAATGTCCCTCATGAAATAATGCCCGTCGGACATTTTTTCATAGTAAATACTGTCCATGGACAATATTTACTTATTTAAATGTGTCCCGGACACAATTTACTTATGAAAAAAATGTCCTAAGCTGTGAAAAAAGGGAATTAATACAAAAGTCATCAAAATTTTTATTATACGTGAATTTTAATTAATAAAGAAAGGTGTATTGTGGGAGGACACTATTTCATAACTGTAGCTATAAAATTCTGTCCACTTAAAGTCGGAGACAAAATTTCATGGCAATGGACATTATTTAATACTTTTTTCACAGGACACTATTATGTGACAATGTCTTACACTAAGAACATGATTTGCAGTGACAGTTCAGCCTAGCCTTCGGATTAATTGACTAGAATTATTTTTTTCACCAAACTTACATCCTAAGTTACCATTCGTCACAACTCGGCCGATTCCGTACCTCCATCTAACGATAGATGGAGAGAAGCGGAGTCACCCGAGGTTTACCGATTGTCTAAGTTACGTTTGTTAATTGTCAGTTTTGTCTTACAAGTCAACCAAGCGTAATAAATACCATAACACAGACTGTTCATTGTTCATGACAATTCTATAGTGTATTTCTTTTTAGTCTAGTGATTTCAACCGACAGTAATAAATACCATAACACAGACTGCATTGTTCATGACAATTGCCTATATAGTGTATTTCGTTTTAGTCTAGAGATTTCAACCGAGAGTGATAAATACCATAAAATAAAATGCATTGTTCATGACAATTATATAGTGTATTTCATTTTAGTCTAGTGATTTCAACCGACAGTAATAAATACCATAAAATAGACTGTTCATTGTTCATGACAATTATATAGTGTATTTCATTTTAGTCTAGTGATTTCAACCGACAGTAATAAATACCATAAAATAGACTGTTCATTGTTCATAACAGTTCTATAGTGTATTTCTTTTTAGTCTAGTGATTTCAACCGACAGTAATAAATACCATAACAGACTGCATTGTTCATGACAATTGCCTATATAGTGTATTTCATTTTAGTCTAGAGATTTCAACCGAGAGTGATAAATACCATAAAATAAAATGTTCATTGTTCATTACAACTATATAGTGTATTTCGTTTTAGTCTAGTGATTTCAACCGACAGTAATAAATACCATAACACAGACTGTTTTTGTTCATGACAACTGCCTATATAGTTTATCTTTCTAGTCGAGAGATTTCAACCGAGAGATAAATACCATAAAATAGAATGTTCATTGTTCTTGACAATTCTATAGTGTATTTCTTTTTACTTGAGAGATTTCAACCGAGAGAGATAAATACCATAAAATAGAATGTTTATTGGTCATGCCAATTCTATAGTGTATTTCTTTTTAGTCTAGAGATTTCAGCCGAGAGTGATAAAAACCATAAATCATTTAAGAGGGTACCCAACACTTTGACTAAAATAGATATGGTTCGTGTAATTTTCGTAGAATGTTGACAAAATATTTACTTTGACATGATGACAAAAATATAAAAATTTCAAGAAATTTGAACCACACAATTTTCAGGAATAATTTCTTCGAAATATACCAGTATGACAAACACTAATTTTGATCATTGAGAAGCTTAATTTCTCTTTACTATTAGCATGTAATTAAAACGTTCAGCCGATTTTTAAAGAGTTAAATCCCATAGATTTTCTGTACCCCTTAAGCTAGTTCACGGATAAAAATTATCAATAGTGATACTGAACACCACCCTTATATGTACAATGCTGCAAAAATATGTCAATATATATAAATAATCGATAAATTTGTATGAAGACGTTAAATTTTTCAGAGACTATCTGATATAATATACTCCGCAAACACACTGACCGTAGTGCATTGTCATGATTAATATTTCAGATAGTTAAGTACTTGAATCATTAAAACTATCTATAATCGACGACGCAAGGAACAATTCGCCGTTTCAGAATCCAGTGTATGTAAAGTGCGAATCCTGAATTACCATTTTCACTGTATATGCCATGAATTTCTGTTGTAGAATGATAAATAAACAGACGAAAAAGTTATGATTTTTGAATAAAATAATAAATAATATATCATATGGATTGTTTTTATACACTTGTGATATAGGAGCATATAGGTAAGAGATAGGGTTTATATCGCACTTACAGCGATCAAGGTGTGAAATAATTACTAAAATAAGCAAATATTAAGAATTTTTCACTAACAGAGCGTGCAAGGGATTTAAAAGTAGCAAGAAAGTTTCATTTGCAGAAACATGTTCCTTTTAACGTGATTTATGTTGTATGTTGTATAACTTAAAACAGGTTTTGTTGTTCAGCTTGTTGATATTGAATCAAATTCCACTACGTTGTTTTTGTGATGCGATTCATGTTTACTGTCGAATAATGATACTAGTCTTTCATTTTCACTGTAGGGCGGTTCATTTCTATTGTATACGCGATGCATTTTCACAGAAGAATATTAATTAATTTTCTTCACATAAAGTCGCAATTTAGCCGACTCATTAACAAGATTTATGAAGACAGAAGGATTGATTATATATGCATACTTAGTGAGTGAAAGTCTGGTGTAATATATCAATAAATTCCGTAAAAATGGCATTTATTGCTAATATTGTCAATTTATTTTCTCTGATAATTTGTTAAATTCAGATCTATATGTAGGATTAGATTATTCTTTCCTATGACACGCTATCATTGTATACATATATCTTGGACAGCTAAGCCAATCCACGTCACCGAAAAAGCAGTTTTCGGTTTCGGTCTAGATATACAGCACATACTTATAAAACATCTTTGGAGCTATTTTCCTAATGATTGTAGTTTAAAGATGTAGTTGGCTTGCTTGCTTTGTTTGTATAAATTTTGCTTAAGCATTGTAATTACGATTGAACAAACATTTATACTAAAAGAGCAAGCAAGCCAACCAAACTGTTTAAATACAAGCATTATGAAAATAGCTCTAATGGGTGCATCCGAGAGAACAAAGAGCAGTCACAAAAAGATTTTCATTTCACGATTGAGTGAGTGGTAACGTTTTCATCTCGCACAAACAATTGCCTTAAATTTGACGCTTGGATGACTGGATAATTGATTTTTATCATGCCATTTTATATACATCTTATACAGTAAAGAAAGTTCGAGCAACAATCGAGTCACCTTAATTTATGTTTGAATTTTTGATAAATCGTTGTTACAAATAAGCAAATTCGTAATTGTAAGAATACAAGGATATATTTAGTACAGTTTATTGTTATATGTTTAAATGGTTCTAAACCACGGATTATAACCGCCGTGCAATTGATTCCGGACGTTAATCGCTGCATCGCGAACCAATACTAGTAGATAGACCGTTCATATATTTTCACCAAAGACTAATTGATGTACTGTTCATGTAGTTAAGTATTCAATGCTTATGAAAAAGTGTACTGTTCCTGACAGCATTGTATAATATTTAAATTACATGTACACCCTGTGACTATTTCAAATAGACAGGTCTGTGAATTACTTGTAAACATCGCGAAACAAACACTCAGTGTAACTCAAACTAAAATAAAAGATAGGCGTTTTAATAGAAACAGCTAACTATGTTCTCGATGTTTTACTTACGAACGGTGCAGAACTATGACGAAAAAAACACATACAGCGAACGTACAGAAATATATCGATGAACAGTACACAACTCACAATGTCCGGAGTCAACCATAAGTTGGTTATACCCGTGTATATTCAAGTTATTATAAAAACATCTACGACTAGCGTGCATTGTAAATATCATCAATATTAAAGTCATTTTAAGACTATTTTCAGTTGTTGCATGTCGAATTATCATATAAAACAACAATGAAAATTCATCGCACCTCCAAAAATTCCACATCAGAAATGATTGCACTTACAGTGATAATTCATCGCATCTATAGTCAAAATGAATCGCATTCAGTAATCAATATTATGGATTCAGCTGCTTTAATTACAATTTTTTGGACTTTATTCCTGATATTATACGTTAGAAAGTTATATTCTAATGAAATTGTGTTAAAACATACATTCAAATCAATTAGTTCGTATTTTCAAAAAGTAAACAAACACAGTTTTTCCCGACATCCTTTATTCTACAATAGACATACTCGCGTACGACAGTGAAAATGAACAAACTGGATTCGCACTTTATATACACTGGAATCTAAAGGATTGTGGTTGATTTCATTTACTTTATTGAAAAAGCACATATGGGCCAATGGCTTACAAACATTATACATGATATACATATAATACAGTAAAACAATGAAAATAAACAATACAGACACTTTCAACTATAATCCTTTCTTTAAATCCATATATATATATAAGAGATTCAAATAATATCAAGGACTCCCTACACTCAGTCTTAGTGACTTTTTAAAAAGGAGCCTAATTTGTTAGTGTCCTGTTTTGTTTCAGGATTGAGGATATGTTTTAACTTATCTATATCGTTTAAGTTATTATATCTATTTTCAATTAAAAATTCTTTTCTTAATTGTTCATTTATTTTACATTTAAAAAAGTAATGGAACTCGTCATCTAGTACATCACAATGTGTACATAGTCTTAAATCTCTGAGAATTTCCCTGTATCTACCAGTTTCTATTAATAAACAGTGGTCATTTATTCGAAATTTCATTGTTCTTACTCCAAAACGAAAATAACGTCACGTCATTGGTCGAATTCACATTGTCTAGGACGGTGTAAGCCAATCACAACGTTTTGGTGTACACTTTGAAAAAATACCCAGAATACATTAGATTCTTAAACGGCGAATTTTCTAGAATTGGTCGATTTAGTATTCTCTATATGTTGTAAGTGCATAAACATGCATGAAGGATAATACTAGAGCATGTCATCGTCAATGTTTACAGAAACAATAAAAAGGAACGTTGTTTCTTTTTGACAGCAATGCATTTAAGTTCCTACTTTTAAAGTAGCAGCCCGTCTTTTTATTTTAAAGACTTTGTAACTTTTTAAAACGCAAATTTATGAAATAAAATGAAAACAACACTTTATAAATTTCATGCGTCCTAAGCGCTTTTACGATTAACCTTCATCAGGAAAGCTCAAAGCCGAATATTTGAAAGCCAAGGATGTATAAGAATCAAAAACAGTTGAAGAGCTGTACTCTGTATAAACAAAATAAGAAGCTAAAAATAATAGCCAAATCGATTCAAGGTCAACTTCGCCTGAAGGAGTTGACATCTTTGTTTCTTATTTCGCTTTGTAAACAAAGCCGTGTTCTAATTAGGATAAAATATGTTTGACACATGCGCACAAACTTGCTGTTTACATTCTCGTTATTTTCATTTTTGTCCTAATAAAATTTATACATTTTAGCTGCTTACATAGAATTTTATTATATATTGTTATTCAGACAACATTTGAACATAAAACACCTGAAGAACAACTATGATGGATATTATAGAAACCAAACTAACGCTCGGTGTAAAATATCGACACATATAATGCATACCCATGATAAAATGAGCATAGAGCATGACATGACGGATAACTTCTTAAATTTAGAAAAGGTGTCACTATGACATACCATTGTTACAACTCTGAAAAGGACACAACACATATCATACTAATATTTCAAACAATTAGAAAAATGAGATATTAAGAGGAGATTCAAAATCAAAATAATATTAAGTTGAGGAAATACAGGCAACACCATGGAAAAAAGAAAAACAAAAAATGAACAGTACATCAACAGTCCACAAAACACCACACAGTTACCAAAAACAAAGCAATAAAAACCTGAATGCACATAAGTGGTCCAGAAGGGAAGTCCCCCATGGTTGTCATTGGAAGTAAGAATATGATGCTTACTAGATAAATTAATAATTCATTCAGCCTTTGCTACTCTTGATATTCACAAGCTCGTACGTTACGTGAGTATAACAATAAAAAAAGTTGAATATAAAAATAATTAAATGTGGTATGATTGACAACGAGATAACTCTCCACCAGAAACCAAATGACGTAGAAGGTTAGCAACTATATGTCACCGTACAGCCTTCAACAATGAGCAAAATACATACCGCATAGCGAGCTATAAAAGGCCCCGAAATGACAAATGTAAAACAATTCAAACGAGAAAACTAATGGCCTGATTTATATAAAAAATAATAAACGAAAAACAAATACGATTAACAGCAAACATTGACAGCCACTAAACCATATGTAATGTGGCGGTGTTAAATATGTTTGCCGGCGCGCCAACCCACCCTCTAACCTTGAATAGTGGTGTAACAGCACAACATCAGAACAAACTATAAAAATCAGTTGAAAAGATGGAATGGTCGCCAATGAGACAACCTTCCACCAGAGAAAAAATTATATTTTAGTCGACAAGAGCACATCTAACTCGATAAACTCATCATAGATACCAGGGTAGAAATTATGTACGCCAGACGTGCTTTTCGTGTACAAAAGACTCATCAGGGACTCTCGAATAAAAAAAAGTTAAGGATGTTCGCTACTCTGTTTCAAAATAACAAGATTTTATAAAGACTGTTATAAATTGAAATATATGAATAAAGGAACTAAAAAAGCAGGAAAAAAAATTAAGGGTCCGTGTGCTTGTTTTCAAGATATAAGCCTTTGAAAAATTGGCGGGAAGTGATTCTCTAGATTTTTCATACATTTAATATTGGCACCTTTTTTCTTTCAAAAACTATGAAATTAACAAGGATTTTATAAGACTTTCAAATATGGCTTTTTAAACAATATGTAATGAAAATATGAAAAGAAAATTAGGGGTTTGCGGGCATTTTTTTTTAATGGCACTACATGGATAAAACCAGAGGATTCCGAATATCAGGCAAAATCCCCCCAAAAAAAAGGAGGAGCTAACATCCTTAAGGCTAAAAATGATAAAATAGTACTTTGTGACGTTGGTGTATTTTCATGCTTGTCTTTTTCAGGAGATCTAGGGAAATGAAGAATAGAAGAAGACAATATGAATATTCTTAAGACAATTTTTAGTTTGGTTTCTATTATATCTATTATAGTTGTTCTTCAAGTGATCTTGTTTTATGTTCAAATTCAAAGTAAGTACAGTTTATTAAAGGTACAACCTTCTAATATTAACACTTTAATAACATCCAGAGGAGTGGAAAGGAACCCATTGTTGAGAACTGTCCTTAACATGCAATCTAAAAGAGGGACGAAAGATACCAAAAAAGAGAAAGGATGCCATATCTGGCTTATCTAAAATCCAGTTATATTCTAGTGATGATGATGGATGGCTGATTAACGTCCAGCTACAAATTAATATGCATATTTAGGACGAGAACATGTTAATGTAATATGTAGGTATGTCAAATCAGTGAACAATTACTAAAATTGAGAATGGAAATGGGAATGTGTCAAAGAGACAACAACCCGACCACAGAACAGACAACAACAGAAGGTCACCAATAGGTCTTCAATGCAGCGAGAAATTCCCGCACCGGAGGCGTCCTTAAGCTGGCCCCTAAACAATTATATATACTAGTTCAGTGATAATGGACGTCATACTAAACTCCAAATTATACACAAGAAACTAAAAGTAAAAATAATACAAGACTAACAAAGGCCAGAGGCTCCTGACTTGGGACAGGCGCAAAATGCGGCGGGGTTAAACATGTTTATGAGATCTCAACCTCCCCTATACCTCTAGCCAATGTAGAAAAGTAAACGCATAACAATACGCACATTAAAAGTCAGTTAAAGAGAAGTCCGAGTCCGATGTCAGAAGATGTAACAAAAGAAAATAAACAAAATGACAATAATACATAAATAACAACAGACTACTAGCAGTTAACTGACATGCCAGCTCCAGACCTCAATTAAACTGATTGAAAGATTATGTCTTCATCATATGAATATCAGGCACAATCCCTCCCGTTAGGGTTTAGTATCATACCATCATAAAATATATGAGAAGAGCATAACCCGTGTCATGCCAACAACTGGTTTTTAAATAAATGTGTTTAGTTCCGATGCAAAGACCCTATAAGTGAATCAATATTAAAGCCAAAATATGCAATCTTTAATGACCTGACAACAGTATCGTAACTATATCCCTTCTTAATAAGTCTATTTAAAGGTTTTGTTAGCTTCTGAGGTGAATACTGACATTTTAGTGCTTTATAAAGAATATTACCATAAAAGATTGGATGTGAAATACCTGAACGTATAAGAAGTCTGCATGTTGAGCTATATTTACGAATGATGTCCTTGTACCGATGATAAAATTTAGTAAATGTTTTGACTAGTTTGTGATATCGAAAACCCTGGTGTAATAATTTTCTGTAATACATAAATTTCTTTCGTTAAAATCTGAAACGTTGTTACATACACGAGCGAATCGTACAAGTTGAGATATATAAACACCGTAAGATGGTGACAAGGAACGTCACCATCTAAAATGGATAATTAACGATAGGAAATGAAAAATCATCTCTTTATCATAAATTTTGTATTAAGCTTTCCGTTAATGATATAGATATCAAGATCGAGGAAAGGGCAGTGGTCATTGTTAGTATTAGCTTTATTTAAAGTAAGTTCAACAGGATAAATTTCTTTAGTATACATACTGAAGTCGTCATTATTGAGAGCCAATATATCATCCAAATATCTAAAAGTATTATTAAATTTTGTATCAGATGTTGTTTCGATGGGTCTTTGCTGATTTTAGTCATAAATTGTAACTCATAGCAATACAAAAACAGGTCCGCAATAAGTGGTGCACAGTTAGTCCCCATTGGAATTCCGATAACCTGACGATATACGGAATCTCCAAAGCGAACAAAAATATTATCTAGTAAAAATTCAAGGGCAGATATAGTATCAAAGCATGTCCAATTGACATAGTTCTTTTGTTTATTGCTACTAAAAATGACCTAAAAGAGTTAGAACATATGTATTCACATTCTGACTTT
The DNA here is from genome assembly GCA_017311375.1 of Mytilus coruscus. Taxonomy (NCBI): domain Eukaryota; kingdom Metazoa; phylum Mollusca; class Bivalvia; order Mytilida; family Mytilidae; genus Mytilus; species Mytilus coruscus. Next base: position 21,743,613 of record CM029608.1, on the reverse strand, counting down.
TAAATGCCCATTTAATTAGGTGTGAATTTTTCTTAATGAGAATGTGAGGCAATGTGGTATACAGGGTAGAAAATCAAAACTTTGAACAGATTCAAAATCACCAATATAAGCATGCAATTTATCAAGTACTTCCAACGAGTTTTGACACTCAAAAGTAATTAATTCCACTATTTTCAAAGGCCTTATTTGAACAATTTATTATCAGGTTTTTGATTGTACCAAGTGAACTGGTAAGAAGAATAGACAATTTAGTAGTGGAACAATGGCTTGAAGTAATCGAGTACTCGCTGGTTTTATCGAGCGATACTCGAGTACTCGCTCGGGAATATACAACACGGAAACACAAAAATACGTACTTTACATTCTGTGGTTTGTTGTTCAACGGACGAAAAGCCATCTACATAAGTATCTGAGACAAGGAATTACACACCATAGCTCATTACAGGTCTAAAAGTACCAATTTAGTAAAAAAAAAACAATAATCTAATCAATATAATTTAATGAACACCTATTTAAAAATTAGAACAAGGAAAAACCATATCAAACAATAGTATTTGGTAATCGTTAAGAAAACACATTTAATGTTTACAAAGGCGTAAGGATAAGAAGTTTAACTATTCACTGAGGGTCACCAGAGGATGCAACGAATTCTTTTATTTGGAAACATTTTCTTGTCAACTATTATTGGGGACAGTTATCGCTATTTGTCCGCCATTACTGGACATCACAAAGGTGAAAAAAAGGGGGTGGAGGGATCCTGATCCCGAAATCCCGGGCTTAAAAACATGAAATCCCGAGGTCCCGAATTTAAAGAAATTTAAATCCCGACATCCCGAAATTCGAAAAAAGAATTCCCGGATCCCGAAAGGATCAATCCCGAAATCCCGAGCTTAAAAACACCCGATCCCGGAGTCCCGGTAAAGGTCCGACCCCCTCAAAGGTTCCCGTAAAATTTTGACGTCATAATAGAAAACATCTGACGCCACAATGGAAAAGTGATTGTTGTATGACGTCAATAGGTCAAGAGGCGCAGATTTCCAAGTAGCGATAAGGTCTATTTAGCACAAGCATTCGAGACAAAATGTATTTTATTTACTAGTATGATTAACCAGTGATGCCTACTAGTATTAAATTTTCCGAAAGAGGTTCTCAAGAATATCAATTTTATATAAAAAAAAAGACAGAAATATTCTAACAGGAAACCGATTAGTGGAGTATCATTTTGGTATTCGATACTCGGTACTACCGAGCGATACTCGAATACTCGAGTACTCGTTGACATTCCTAGTAATATGGATATCCCTGCTTTGTACTAGACTGACACGCTGAGCCGGATTTTTAACGTGCTAGTTCACAAGGTAACAGTCCGCAGGAAGACATGATTGACACCTTACCCGGACACATTATTCTAACAGAAAATCAATCTTATTCTTTTGTAAAGTCTGATAACCAACTCAAATGGATATTGGCGTGTCAATAAACATAAAGTATTTTAAGGTAAAATTTTCGTTTTTGTTGTATGACACACTTCCTAAATCGCCAATCTTTGCAGATAGATGTTAAATAAATAATCGTGGAATATTTGAACATGACTAATCATTACTTAATTCAATTTTGTGATGAAGTAAATGAATATTCAAGGGAAATTATGAAAGACAAGGAACTTTGAGGGAGGGGGGACGTCTGATCCCGAATCCCGCTTATTGTTTTGTCAGAATCCCGTATCCCGCTCATCATTGTAATAATAGCGCTTGTAATTTTCACGTGTTCCGCCTGACTTCGTTTCCCTATTCACGAAAAAAAAATGACTTTCACGTGTCACGCTTACAAAAAATCGGCCAATCCTAAATCACGCTTACACCCCAATGAGACCCACGTATGAGAGATTCAAATCTGTTGAAAAATACTGTACAAAGAATACAAGTGTAGATCCTATAATGGATGGTTTTGTCAAGTGGTTCCATAAATATCAACCAAGAAATGTTTTCTTCTTAACAGTTATTTAAGGTTTCCACCGATGAACGTTTATGCTATCAAACCGACGGCACCAACATGAATTCAGCAATACAGGGATTTAAAATTGCGTACTATTTAATATTAAATCATTCAACTAAGAAAAAACTAATCATCAAACAACACTCACTGAATATTTTCATAACTGCAAAGTAATCTTTAACTTTAAAAAGTAAAATAACCAAAATACCGAACTCCAATGAAAATTCAAAACGGAAAGTCCTTTATCAAATGGCGAAAACAAAAGCTCAAACACATCAAACGAACGGAAAACAACTGTCATATTCCTAACTTGGTACAGGCATTTCCTTATGTAGAAAATGGTGGATTAAACCTGGTTTTATAGCTAGCTAAACCTCTCACTTGTATGACAGTCGCTTAAAATTCCATTATATTGACAACAATGCATGAACAAAAAAAAAAAAAACAAATGTTCAACTGTTACTCGTTTTTATGCCCCCGCCGTAGGGGGCATTAAGTTTTACCCTTGTCCGTCTTTACGTCCGTACGTCCCAAAATTGGTTTCCATTCTGTAACTTTAGTTTGCCTCAAACAACTATTATGAAACTTATACACAATGCTGATTACCATAAAGCACAGATCAAGTTTGAATTTTGGTGGCGTCACTTTTACAGTTCTAGAGTTATGCCCTTTACAAATGGAAAAATTGTTGAATTTTTCGTTTCTGTTCTCTAACTTTAGTTTGCCTCAATAAAATGTTATGAAAGTTATACACAATGCTTATTACTACAAAACTCAGATCAAGTACAAATTTGGGTTACGTCGCTTTTACCGTTCTTGAGTTATGTCCCTTTATAATGTTTTATGCAAACGGGGGCATCATCTGTGTCCCATGGACACATTCCCCATTTATTTAATTACTGAGTACTTCGAAAATTTCTACAAGGACAATACTTTATTTTATTGTTTGTTGATGATTTTTCAGATAGATTTCTGTACGACCAGAATGACCAGAACAAACACTCCTCTATCCGATCCTTAACAGACACAAAGGTGAATATTCTTAATAGGTAATGCTTACCCTGCTGTCGACTCATCTCAAATAACTCCGTTTGAGGTTCATGCAATCCGACCGTGATTCCTGCTATGTTTGTCGATAAAATGCACTCTAAGGCTTATATCTCTGTATTAAAAGCCTTTGCCAGTTTTACATGCTCTTCAACTTCTTAATTAAATTGACCTTGCAGCTGGTTTGATTCGAGTGCCACAGATGATTCATGTTAAGAAGAATTGCGCGTTTTCGCATACTACATTATAAGCCTGATATTTTTGTATAACTGACTTATATTGCGAGCTACGTCGGATAGAAATCGACCTTATGCAAATTAATATCAATACATCTGTTAACCTATTTCGGGTTGAATAAATCTCTACGGAAAGTCACTGTAACTGTTTAAAAAATTGAGTTGTTATAAGAACCCTACAAAACAGACCAAAATTCATCTATTATTTCGTATTTGAATGTTCCAAAATCAACAAAAATCTTATACACGTGCACTTGCATAAGGTCGATTTCTATCCGACGCAGCTCATGTTTAACCTCACATTGGTAAACCACCTGCATATTCAACAAAACCGAGCTCTTAAGGTGGTGCCAAACACCTTGACTAAAATTAATTTGGCTCGTTTAATTTTCATAAAATTTGGGCAAAATATTTACTTTGACCCTTTGACAAAAATATAAAAATTTCAAGAAAACATGAACCACACACTTTATCGGAAAAATTTCATTGGATATACAGCAGTTTATCCTTAACAATAGAACGTGATTAAAACGTTCAGCTGATTTTTACAGAGTTATCTCCCTGAAGTGTTATGTACCACCTTAACCAGGAAAAAAAGCAAATCACTACAAACAAAACACACCATGTCTTTTTCAAATTGCTACATATTTTTAAAAGTAAAATGCAATACTTTCCGTGTGTTTCTTTTCTTGTTGACTCTCGGTGCTATAAGGGCAGGTAAACATAAGCCATGCTCATCCATAGCAACTTACATCACTATGGAAAACACACTTGTCAAAGTAAATTGTTTTATACCGCGTCAAACAAAACCGACTTTTTGATGAATTCCAGTGTAAAATATTTTTTCAATATTTGTGATAGAATTTTATATCAAGGAATCCCAATGAAAAGGAAAGAACCAAACTTGGTATGTCCCTTAGTTTATTTATTTTGTATTTACTTGTATCATAGATAAAATTTATTTGTTCACTGGTGTTAATATGTCTTTTGATTGAGTTAAGCCATTTCAATTGATATTTTATAGTGTGTCTTTCTATGTTGTGATGTTACACTATTGTTTCAGATAAGGGTGAAGGTTTGGTACCATTAAAACGTATAAACCCGCTGCAATTATTTGCACCTGTCCTAAGTCAGGAATCTGATGTTCAGTAGTTGTCGTTTGTTGATGTGGTTCGTAAATGTTTCTCGTTTCTCGTTTTTTATATCGATTAGACCGTTGGTTTTCCCGTTTGAATGGTTTTACACTAGTATTTTTTGGGGCCCTTTATAGCTTGTTGTTCGGTGTGAACCAAGGCTCCGTGTTGAAGACCGTACTTTGACCTATAATGGTTTACTTTTATAAATTTTGACTTGGATGGAGAGTTGTCTCATTGGCACTCATACCACATCTTCTTATATCTATGTAAGTATATTCCATAACGTTGTTGACTGAAGCGATTCAATCAGTTAGTCGTTGTTTTATTTATCTGTTAGAAAGATGTTTAAATTGTATCACATATGTAATCCAATGCCGTTTTGAGAAAAATTTACCAACCCGTTATAACTTCAACATCACATTCTGCCTACTGGTAAAATAAATAAAATAAATAAATAAATAAATAATATTTATTTCAAGACGATAATCCCATAAGTTAAAACCAATCTTCCTGAGAGTCCTCAAAATAATAATAACATATTTATAAAGTACATACAATATTATAATGATATATACACAATATACAATTTTATGTAGATTAATGGTAATCTATGCTGATTTGATTTGTCCTTTGATAAAATTATATAATAATGATTGCGACATGTGCTTAAAATCCGTTGTCTTTTCTAAAAGACGTTATTATATACTGTCATTTTTTTTTTCGTTTTTTTGGATACATGACTATTGTCCTTCACTATCATGGGACTCAGAAAAGATTTCAAAAGATTAAAATCATATCGAAGAAATACGTTCTTCCTGCGTTTGCTTATGGTGTATCATATTTAAACGCCCTTGATACATAATTTGTAGATAACAATGTGATCGCTTAAACATATGAAGGGATAATATGTAGATTATGATTCAATGAGACAGTAAGTAAAAGACAAAAATAACCAAGAGTACATCTAAATGGAAATATAGATTTCACCAGTGAAACAAGTGTGTTACGATATTTCTCCACTCGAGACATTTAAATTTTAATATTTAAAGCGCGAGGCTTGCCGAGCTTTTCGAATAATTAAAATTTAACTGTTGAGAGTGGTGAAATATCGTAATACACGAGTTATAGTGGTGGAATCTGTTTCTCTAATGATTTTCATCCTTCCTTTTAACAGATTTGCAGAAAGTTGTGTTCTTTATTTGTGACGTCATCAGGCATGGTCGTCTTTTTCATGATGTCACCATATGAAATTCAGAAGAAACCAAGAAAGTTTGACTCATAATTGAATTCCGACCAATCATTTGCCGAGAACAGATATTTTACTAGTGAGGAGAAATATTGTTCTCACACCGATCAAGACATGTGAAAATAGCACAAAAATAAGAGAAAATGCAGTCTTCAACAATATACATGTGTTTATACAATATGTCAAACTCCAAATATTGATTATCAAAGTTGTTTAACAAAACAATCAAAGATCTGCCATATGTACTTAATAACGAACATGATCGTTTTTTTATATACTTAGGACATGCACACGAAAACTTTGCGGGGTTCATGAATGTTTTAGAAATCTCAACCTTAAGATGTTGAAAATCTTAAATTTATTGAGTGGAGAACAATTGTTAAGTAATCGGATTGTACGACTCTCTCTCTATATATTTTCTATATTAATAGGACATACAAAAATCTACTCCAAGTCGTGCCCTATATCCAAGATTTACTTTAGATGACATATACCCAAACTGGACGGAAAAGGCTTCACTGATGAAATCGCAAGTAGATACGAACAGACGTAAGTACATGGTTTTTCTGTTTTAGAGAGTACATTGCTATTAACCTATGTTAAATGAAAAAACAACACTATATAATGAAGTAGGGCAATATTAACAACGGTCAGTAAAATTAAGAGTGACAAGTTAAGGCTTTGCATAGATAAACTAGACCGTACGTTGACATATAGTTATTTTAAAATATCTACGTCATTTGGTCTCTGGTAAAGAGTTGTCACATTGGGAACCATACCACATCTTATCATATTATGAATAAAATGTTATCGGTGCTTTAGATTTAATGTCAATAATGTTATCAAAAATTCGCCAAACTCGTGAAACGGACAAGACTGACATTTTGAAATGATATAATGAACATACATCAGATATTTATGAAATATATTTGCTGCTTCATTGCGATACTTCGAAGTAAGAGCAAACATTGGTTGGTTCAGAGTAAAAATAGTGTTTCGGTGTACGATGTAAGGTCTCACTGCAGACAAATAAAATGTATACATTAACTTAGGAACTGTTCAGTGGAGACTTGTTTGTTTTTTTTTTCAGTTGAGTTATTTGTCGCTCTGTGGCAAATAATTCCGTTTTTTCTCTTGGTATTTTCATATTTTATGTACTGAAATAAATATGGTCTAATTCTATTTTTGAAAAAATGTAATATATGAAATTCTGACAAGTCCCGTTGTTAATAAGTAAAATATTTTAGAGAGAGACTAGCAAATAGTTTTCAATTTCTAAAGTCAAAAGTATTAACAAACCATTCGTTTGAAAGACTACTTAAGATGAGGACATTTAAGGTAATTTAAAGCAAATCGAGAACATCTTATAATTCCTGTTCTATTCGGTTAAAAGGGACAAACGATATCACGGGTGCAATCAAATGTCCTAAGTAGACGAAAGACACAGTATACCACAAGTAAGATGTTTGAGGTTAAAAATGTTAATCAACGTTTGTTTTCACATTGATTTTTAATTTATCAAAAACAGTAAGTTTAAAAATATGTTTTTGTTCAGAAAGGAAACTGTTTTACGGGACCGTGGGCATCAGAATTTCAGTTCGGAAATATTTGTCGGGAGTGAAATTCAAATCTTTGAAGTTTAGCCTAAAGGAGGAAATTTGAAGGATATACAATAGTAAAACAATATTTTATAAAATTGGTTCGTCCGAAGCGCTTTCCTTGATTTATCTTAATCAGGAACGTTCCAATTCATTGATTTGAAAGCCAATGATGAATATTTCAGTAGTTATCTAAATAAAATAAATCGAAAAAGAAAAGCCAAATCCACGAAAGGTCAACTTTGCTTTAAGGAGTAGAACCCTTAGTTTATTAATACTTTTTAAATTTATCATCGACGAATTTAAATCATGTGTGTTGTCTATCATATAAGTGCCGAAGCATTTAATACTAAACTGATGATAAACTCACATACTATAAAACAACTTGTTTTCGAAAGCGATTTAATTTTGCGAATTTCGCGAATAGAAAAATAACGCGAATATAAATAGTCGCGAATATGTTAAACTTGGATCTTTCCTTATACATGTATATAATTATTTAACCAAATAAACTAAATTTGAAAATCGCAAAATCAAATCGCTGCGAAATAAGATAGAAAGGACCTAACAAGAAATAAAGTATTCGCAAAAATAAGTTGGTTTTACAGTAATAGCCGTCTATCAATAGAGATTTTAACATGTGCTAGAAAATTTTAAAGAAAACACAATACATTTTGTGCGTCAGAAGTGCTTTAAAATTTCTGTAAACAATATAGAAAAATGTACGACCTTTTTTTTATCTTTTGTAGGGTATTTGACTATAGGTCTGGTGACAGCAAAGCGACCAAACAACACCGTTTATCTCTATGATACGTTGAGCTCTCTCATAACAAATGCTAATGTTGAGGAATTGCGAGACATCTATATCATCATTTTACTGTCTGATTTTGATCAAGAATGGAGAAAAAATATATCTTCTACAATTCAGATTAAATATCCTCTGGAAGTACGAACTGGTACCATCCGTATAATTGGGAGCTTTGATTGGATGTATCCCAAATTAGAAAATCTCACTCATCATTATATAGGTCATTCGGAATCAAAGGTGAAATGGAAATCCAAACAGAACATAGATTTTGTTCTTTTATGGCTATATGTGTTCAAAATGCAGCTTTCTGAGTATTATTTACATCTTGAGGATGATGTTACTACTGTCGAAGGCTACATAAAAATTATCAGAAATTTTATCAATGACCAGAAAAATAGATGGACGTGTTTAGAGTTCTCAGAGCTTGGGATGATAGCAAAATTATATCGTACACACGACTTAGAGGCACTGGCCAAAATGGTAGCTTTATTTTATGAAGAACAGCCTGCAGATGTTACGTTTTTAAACTTTAATCCTCAAATGCTTCAGTTCAGTCGTATCATAAGAAAACCCACTCTTTTTCAGCATATAGGGAGAACTTCGTCACTACATGGTAAAATTATGTTAGCGGAAGACCGATTCTTTATGGGAAATTTTCGTAAGGAATTAAAGGGAGATAATCCACCTGCAAAACTTTTGACAAATTTAAAAGTGCATTCTGGGTATTCACCGGACAATGCTTACAACGCCGGCTTTGGTTATTTTTGGTCCGAATCTAGTCCGCAGAAAAATGATTATTTTAGAGTTATGTTTAACAAACCTCAAGCTATTCAACGAATCGTTGTAAAATCCGGGATAGATAGATTTCCAAAAGACAAATTTTACAACGCAGTATTAGAAATTAGTTCCGAGGTGAATAAAACAAACAACTGCATAAACTATAAGGTAATAGGAAAATTTGTGAATGGAACAGTTGACGTTCGGAACGTTACTAATCTATCAAATGCAATAAAAACACACTGCATTCAAATAAAGGTTTTAAGACCGCAACAATTTTGGGTAATAATTCAAGAAATATCAGTTTTTCTCTGGCGTTAGACAATTTCTAAGAAAATTTGATTTCTGAACTTTCATCATAATAAAAACAGCTTCCCTTTAAAAGTTAAGCTTTGATCATGTACAAAAATGTTTTATTGTTTTATACGATGTTTTGTTTTCATTACCGTGTAACGCAATAAGAAGCTGCAGTGCATTTAGTGATGAGAGTTTTCACATCATTTGCCTATTGTTATTCAATCAATCTAGTTAAACATGATTATAAAACAAATTATTAGGGATACAAAAAGAGATAGATTGTATACTTTGGGTAATTGTTTTGCCTCCCATAATGCAATAGAAAAATTAGTGAACTTTCGTCATGCAAAAAACTTCCTTTAAACCCTACATTGTGTTTATGAACATTATAGTCTCTACACCTTTTCTTGTAGCTTTCACAACCGTGTAATGAAATAAATTGCCGCAATGTATAAGACGAAGAACGATTTTACGAAAATTTCTTGGTTATAATGATAGAATATGACAAAAATAAAAAAAAATAAAATAGGTAGGACTCGTTTTTAGGAGAATTTGTTTTACACATGACATAGTTATGAGTTTTTACTTTTGTTATCCCCAGGCGCAAAGCAAAATTTCTGTCCCTGTCCAATATACCCTCATTTTCCAGTGGCAGTCCAAATTTCCCCTACCTTCAACCGGGACGGCCTCTATTACAGTACCTACCTTTTTATGTTGTTAATTTGATTTCGTCCTGAACATGCATGAAATATTTGCCACTGGACGTTAAGTAACCAACAATCAATCATCTTTGTTATTATTTATGTATTTTCGTATAACATATATAATTATTCTTTTATCTTCTGAAATACACATGTTTAGGATATATTTGCATGGTTGGTAAACAATTGTGATATATGAAATGCTGATTAGTCTCTCTGTCAATCTGCACAATTTTAAAATAGAGAATAGCAAATGATAAATACTAAAAAAGTTTAGAAAGCCGTTGTTGCTTGTTGCCAAAAGGGACATTCATTTGAAGAATGCGGTTATTTGATTTAGTACATGTATAATGAAAAATGCAAACAATTTGATAATTTTATTTAAGAAATGGACAAAAGATATAAATGCAGCAATTAAATCATCAAAAGAAAGACGGACAATACTATGTAAAAAAAGACGAACAGAAACTACCCCCTCAACAATACAGAAAACACCACTTGTACTTAATCAAAAATTAGAAAGAAAAAAAAAACTATTAAACAGATAAAACACATTCGTACTGTCGAACAATTCATCTGCCGTCGATATATGACAGATGCACACACAGGTCTTTATAACCCTTGTGGGTTTTAAACTGGTTTCTTTTGTTATTATAATAACTATTTCTCAGATAAAATTCCTACGCAAAAATTACATAAATATATATAACTTAATTAACGGTCCAAATACTTCAATCATACCCAATTACTTTAATTTATTGTAAGCGTATTCACACAAAATGAACCAATACGTTGTCTATTTTAGGTTTTGGAAGAAAATAATTGTGTTTTCGTAAAAGAAGTTAAACCATTTACTTTATAATTTTTTTTTTATTTAGGACTAAATGAGTCTTAGCTTCCTAAATTAATGACATATTAATTGTTACTTACTTTTTTGTTGAAATGACGCATATTGAACAGAATTAGAAAGGGTGCACATAAAGCTTTTAATTGACAGAAATAGAAGAAGAAGAAGAAGAAAAAGATGCTTTATTTCCATCAAATGGGCTCACAAGGAGCATAATATAATATCATTATAATATCATTATAATATTATTTTTACAAATATAATAAACAATACAGTATACATAGTTACAAACACAAATAAGAAACAACAGTTTTCACATATTCGTATATATATAGGAGTATATATAAAACCTTCGGCACACCTCTAGAAAGTAACAAAAAAAAAAAGAATTCTGTGAGTAGGCTAAATATATCTAGCTTAACTGCAGGAGGCACCAAGGGACGGTGCTATATGGCATGGTGGGTGCATATTAAAATGTGTATCGGGACATTAACATGATTAATGATATGGTAAGATATTGTAAGAAGTTGCACATAACTGGTATGTCATCCTCGTGCCTGGTGCAGAGGAGTCAGTACTATTTAAAGTGACACAACTGCAAGAGGCACCAAGGGACAATGCTAATTGACATGCCAAAGTGCACATATTACGAAAAGATAAAATATTACCAGTTTAATCAAGAAATGTCACAAACAGAAAGGTAATAGAACTTATACGATGTGTCCTGTACCCCACCATGCCAACCTCGTGCCTAGTGCAGAAAGCCTGATTTAAATATTTATCTTTCAAGTTATATTTTGTCTTCATCAACTAACTCACAGACAGATATCAAGATATCAAGATTCTCTACATTAAGAAGCCATATCAGTTTTTGGCTAGGAATCAAATGAGTAAAGTTTGGGCATAGTGAGTTAATAGTGGAATTTAAACAATTTCTCTTATCTTGAGATGATGTACACGAAAATAAAAAATGTTTTTCATCATCAACTTCATTTGAGGTGCACCTGAGATATATTCTGTCTTGTCGGAGAGTACCCTGATAGCGACCTTGTTCAATTCTTAATCTGTGAGAAGAAATACGCAATCGAGTGAAATTTCTCCTCTGCTCAGGTGATTGTAATAAAGTAAGATATCTTTCAAGACCAAAATGAGTCTTAAAAGTGCTATAGCTACAAAGCTTCCCATCAGCACAATTGTGCATTTGTTTTCTCCACTGTATTTCATAGTGCTGATAAAAAAACTTTTTAAATAAAATTTTGAATCTAAAGTTGCTTGCAAAGGCTAGACTGTCAACCCCATTAAATTTTGTTTGCAAATAGTTTAAAGATCCATACCAAGAGGGAATTTTTGATTCAAATAATAGCTTTGACTCTAAATATGCATCTTTTAGTAATGGAAAGGATGAACCCAAATTTTCAAGCCGGTGCCAGTATCTGATCATAGATTTGGTGATATCAAAATGTAAAGGAAATCTCCCAAGTTCTGAAAGAGTGGCAAAGTTTGTTGCTCTTTTCCCCACACCTAGTAATAGTTTACAAAATTTCATATGTAATCTTTCAGAAAGAAGTTTAGGATAGGCTTGATCAACTGTAGAAGTCTGAGAATTTAATTTTTTTTTGAAGGGATTAAAAAAGCCCCAAATTTCCGAACTATACAAAAGAATGGGTTTAATTGTATGATCAAATACGTGGAGGCTGTTTTTAATATTTGGAAATACATATACATGTACAAATACATTGAAAACTAATATTCAAAATTTTCCTATCGTCGGGAAGTAGAGTTGTGAGAGTCGAACTGTAATATATAAACTATACATATTGAACAATTTGTAATTATTGCAATGATAGTGCACACGGTATATCTGTTAAAACTATCAGATATAATCACGAGTATAGTTTTTTTTATACTTTATGTAAACGAATAAGATTTATTTACAAAATCAGCTTACTTGTGTAAAGCAGTTGGGTCGCATCAGTTGTGTTCTTGCTAATACAATATTGAAAAATCGGAGGAGACGGGAGGAACATTGGGCAAGTTTGAAATCGCACAAATAACTGCATAAAGACAACTGGAAGAAGTTACGACCTGACATGCATGTATAAGGTATGAAAATCGTGCGTTATGGTTAGTTAGAACATTTTCAAGAATTACTACAGATCAATGTAGTTTACACCCTAGCGATAAATTTAGCATATCGTTTCCATAAAATAAATGTGTTTAAAGAGTACTGAGAAAATACAGGGAATGTTTGGAGCATGAAAGAGAACATGAGTTATAAAATTTATAAGTATTACAACACGTTTCCCACCTTATGAGAATGCTAAAGGTGTTTTGATAAATATCAAATCCATATAAAACAAAAACAAAAAAAAAAAAAAAAAACAAAAAAAACAAAACAACACATTTTGTTTAATTTTTAACCATTAAAAGTACATAAATTTAAATGGATTTACCCTAAAAAAATAAATTGTAGTCACTATAATTCACCATGATTAAATTATTATTTTTCCTTTACTTTCAATAGGTAAATTTACCTGTTATTTAATTAGACATTAATGACTTAAACAACATGATTTGCAAAAACAACATCTATTGTTCTTTCCATGTAGGAATAGACAGAATATGAAAATTCAAAATGTAGCCAGAAGACACCATAACGACTGTCTTTGTTACAGAATAAAATCAAATATAAATTCTCTGACCTTGGTAAACTGACTTTTAACCTATTTGACTGCAAGCGATGATACTTGGTGTGCCTTAACACAATAAACATCCATACAGTCTCAATTGAAAACTGAGTTACCGTTTTAATCCACTCTTACAACCTTACAAATAACGATGCCAGGGATATGCTAAATTCATGTCTGTTAGGGTTGTTCGCCCAATTTTGTCAATATAACGGACCTATAAACAACTATCTTATAAGTGGGAAGTTTAGCTAACTATAAAACTAGGGTTAACCCACAATTTTCTTTTGGAAAATGCTTGTACCAAGACAAGCATATGACAGTTGTTTTCCTTTCGTTCCGTTGGTTGATATGGTCGAGCGTTTGATTTTGTCAGATTTTATGGACCCCCCTTTTTTATTTACCTTAGAATTAGTAGTTTTTGTTAATACATGTTTTACACTACCAATAATAAGTCGTACAAATGTGAAACGAAATAAAACATTGTAAAATTACTTTTTATTATACAAACTATTTTAGCTTATGGGATAACGTTATGTTATAGAAAACTTCACTTGCGCCAGAGAATGAATTGCTATTGACGCCATGCAATATAATACTTAAATATATATTCTAGCAAAACACATCGCACACTATGTGAATGTCAAGGGAATTTGTTTCTTTTGTAGCATATAAATCACTGTAGTCTGTCATATTGCAAATTAACAACAAAACCTAGTCATATGCTACCGGCATTGTCACGAAACAGGAGATGTACAAAAGTAAATGGGGATGTGTTCTCAAATAATTTTATAAAGGATTTTCCGTTTTGAATTTCCCTTGGAGTTCGGTATTTTTGTTATTTTCTTTTCAGCTCACTGTGCCCGAAGGGCCCCATGTAAGCTTATGCCATCACTTGACGTCCGTCGTCTGTCCGTCTGTCGTCGTCCGTCGTCTGTCGTCGTCGTCTTAAACTATTTCAAGAATCTTCTCCTCTGAAACTACTAGGCCAAATACCTTCAAACTTTAAGTGAATGTTTCTTAGGGTATCTAGTTTATAAATTGTATCCGAAGTTCTGATCCATTAACAAACATGGCCGCCATGGCTAAAAATAGAACATAGGGGTCAAATGCAGTTTTTGGCTTATATCTCAAAAACTAAAGCATTAAGAGCAAATCTGACGGGGTAAAAATGTTCAATAGGTCAATATCTATCAGTCCTGAAATTTTCAGACAAACCGAATAACCCATTGTTGGGTTGCTGCCACTAAATTGGTAATTTTAAGGAAACTTTGCAGTTTTTGGTTATTATCTTGATTATTATTGAAGATAAAGATAAACTGTAACAGCAAAAATGTTCAGCAAAGTTAGATCTACAAAAAAGTTAATATGACCAAAATTATCAATTGACCCCTTAAGGAGTTATTGCCCTTTAAAGACAATTTTACACAATTTGTTCATCATGTTTGCTAACATTTAAAAATCTCCTCTGAAACTACTGGGCCTAATACTTCTAAACTTTAACTGAATGTTCCTTAGGGTAACTGGTTTATACAGTGTATCCGAAGTTTCGATCCATTAACAAACATGGCCGCCATGACTAAAAATAGAACATAGGAGTCAAATGCAGTTTTGGATTATATCTCAAAAACTAAAGCATTTAGAGCAAAAGTGATAGGAGTTAAAGTGATATATAAGTCAAAATCTATCTGCTATGAAATTTTCAGACCAATTGGACAACCCATTGTAGGGTTACTGTCCGAAATAGTTTATTTTTATGAAATTTTACTGTTTTTGGTTATTTTCTTTAATATTATAATAGATAGAGAGAAAGTGTAAATGGCAATAAATGTTCAGCTAAGTAGGATCTACAAATAAGTCAACATGATCAAAATAGTCAATTGACTCCTTAAGGAGTTATTGCCCTTGAAACGTTTATTTTTTACATTTTTTCGTGCAAGTCTATTACTTTTTCAAAAATATTATTAACATCGTTCTTCTATTAAAAGAAAGCATCCAATCTTACATATGTAAGGGACTAAATAATCGAAGGGCGTTTTAATTTTATACAGCTGTTAGTAAATGTCAATTACAAATTGTAAAAGTTAAAAACCGATACATCACATCCGTACCAGTTTCAATAAAATCTAACAATGACAAATACCATAAAACAGTTATAAATCTAATTCTACCAAAAAATTAGAAACTGATGTACCTCGTGTACTTTCCTGTTTACAATTTTGCGGGTGTACATGTATAATATAAACAACTATTAGCGTGACATAAATTATACAAATCATACAACCTAACAAAATGTATTTCTCTCTGTATGCAATAAATCTATCTTTTATTTCATTCCCCTGTGGGTATGTCGATTGTCATTTAAGAAATAAATGCTTCCTTTTTAAAATTTATTGGGGTGTAAAATTATAAAAGGAAGCATTCAATACTTATAATTACATGTTTATGCTACAACCATGAAATTAAGAGTTATGTCAAGCTTTTCTTGTTTTTCAATGCATTATTATAACATTGGTACGGATAGCACGTGCAGTTATATACGTTGTATTTTATACGGAAATAAAATTTGATCTTGGAGTGCCCAACGATTGTTCTTAGCCAATCAAAATTACTGATTTTATTAAAACATAAATGTAATGAAATCATTCTCGTTTGTCCTTTTTCACGTTCTGGTGGCATTGCTAAAATAGTGATGAAATAACCCATAAATTACAAGTTCGAAATAACTCTATTTAAGGGGGTACCAAACACCTAAGAGAGTTAACTCTTTAATGTTTTAATCATATATAATATTAGTAAAGAGAAGTCAAGCTTCTCAATGATCAAAATTAGTGCTATATATCTAATGAAATTATTCCAGTAAATTGTGTTGTTCAAATTTCTTGAAATTTTTATATTTTTTCAACAGGTAAAGGTAAATATTCTGTATAAGTTTTATGAAAATTAAACGAGCCAAATCTACCTTATTCAAAGTGTTGGGTACCCCCTTAAAATATACCAACATACTACTAGAAAATCCAAACACGTTAAAAAGTAAAATAACAAAAATACTCCAAGGAAAATTCAAAACGGAAAATCCTTTATCAAATGGCAAAATCAAAATCACAAACACATCAAACGAAAATGGAAAACAGCAGTGATAGTCCTGACTTGGTACAGGCATTTCTTTATGTAGAAAATGGTGGGTTAAACCTGGTTTTATAGCTAGCCAAATCTCTCACTTGTATGACAGTCGCATAGAATTCCATTATATTGACAACAATGTGAGAGCAAAACAAACAGACCTAATAGGTAAAAATGTCAAAAATTGGGGTACAGCAGTTAAACGGAGTTTTGACTTTGCATGTAAAGGATGTAGTTAGGTGAAATTAAAAAAATCTAGAATTTAAAATTGATACTATAATTCAGAACAATATTAGTTAAGGAACAAAATAAGCTAAAAATATTGATAGGTTATGGAACTCCTTTACGAGATATTTGATTTTTTTTAAATGGCGGGTAAAGGCTGACTCGGACTTTTACCTTATATTTGCATTGGTATCATTTGGGTCTCAAATCGAAAGAAAAGAAATTTAGAATCTGCTTAAATTTTGGTAAATGACCTTTTATGAGCTATTGAAGTCTTATATGAAAAGAAAAAATGGGTGTTATGGGGCAAAATATTTTACCCTGTATCGTAGGAAAAAAAGCAAGGAGTCCGAATATCTGACAAAAATTCATAAACCTGACCTAAGTTCATCCTTAAAACAACATGTATTTTATCAAAATATTCTTCATACCATAGTTTTGCTATACAGTAAACTTTTTTTGTTTGTGACATTTTCGTATCCCGGAAAACAAACTGTACTACATGTATTTTAAACCGAAATGGAAATATTATCTGAACCAATCTTTTCAATTTAATGAGTCTGGCTAATTTTTTTTTAATAATATTCAAGTATATAAATAGCAATAAATTTGCTTGCGGTAGATTAACATATTCGTAGCTGAATTTATTTCTTGCAAAAGGAAATATATGGAATAGGCTTAAAAGCAATAGTCCTGGATTACCTTCGAGTACAAAACTTGATTACAACACTTAATCTTTTGATGTCTGAACATGTAAGGTGACGTTAGGGAACGACCATTAACTTCAAGGGGGGTTATGGTTTTTTCCTAAAAAAATATTCTGATCCCCAATTTGATGGAAAAAAAAATATTGTGGTCAAGCAGATTGCAAAAAAAAAAAAAAAAATTCTGAATCTAGATTTTCCCCATACCTTATAGTGTTATATTTTGAAAAAAATAATTTGATTGATAGCGTCGAAAAACTAAAAAAAAAAAAAATTCTGACTCCGACAAAAAACCATAACCCCCGCTTGAAGTTAAATGGTTGCTCCCTTAGGATAACAATTGTCGTTTTTATGCCACTGCTGGTTGACTTTTTGTCCGAGGGTATTACGAGTTCAGTAGTCAGCTATGACGTAAAATGTCATTGATATGTTGATCTTCTGTATGTTCAAAGGTTGAAAACAATTTTTATCTAAACGTACGATTAAAAGATGCAAAAGAACGCATGAATAGAAACCATGTTATAATAATCATTAGTTTGGAATTCTTAACAGTGTTATTTGTATACACATAGAAAAAGACTGCTCATTTCGTTTTATTTATTCCGAATCCCCATAGCATGACCGCAGCTGTGCGTGTTATAAGAATTACAAGCTATATAAATTTTCTTTTGATAAGAATTTTTTACTGCAAGGCGTGACCGTAAATCATGCATGATAGAACCTGTGTATTGAAGAGCCTTCATATATATTCAGCTGTTTTCTAGCCTAAAGTATTAACAAAAAATATCAAGGACATGACATTGTATCTGGTTATTAAGTAACTTAATCCCACGCTCTCTATAACTGTTCTTTTAAATGTAAACAACACTGTGATGAATCATTCATTTTAATTTTTTATATAAATATTTAGTTAATCTAGATGATAATTTCATGAATGGTGTATGATCAAATGACGTAATAAAAGTTTTGATGACAAATAAATAAGTCATAACGTTCTTACTTGTGAATTTCCTTTTACAAAAGTACTTTAATGTATGTCTCCACTTAGGTCTCCACCCACTAATTCAAACAAACGTTCTACACAAATGCAGAAGTTATTCACATTCAAAGTTATGTTATGTATTGTTTATATAGGAAAGTATTTGACATATTCCTAGGCAATAGTAACAAATTCATAGCAGTATTACATTGCTTCAATAACTAGACGGACTGGAATAGTTAGCAATTAGCAATTTATCGGTAATGAAGTATTTATGTTTTACTGTGATTTTGATTAGTTATCTAACACAATCGCATGATGTAGTGCTTGCTAGCTATACAGTGCAGATTGAAACACGAAAAGGTTTTGAATATTATCGAAATGCATGATCGAAAGAGAAAAGGTGAACACATATATTATCATACCATGTATACTGAATGACAAAATTATACACAAAATAAAGATCATTTCGATGACACATATCTTTCTTAATTTTAAACTCTCGGGAGCTGCTGTTAAACTTCAATTACATTATTTTAGTTGGAATTCAGCTACCTTATAAGCGCATTAACGTACAAAAATGTACCCATTGGCTTTCGGGTATAAGTTTGAAAATCAATGTATTTTACAAATATTTAACACTTATGTTAAATAGAGGAAATTCGTTTTGAGCTGGAAATTCTCTCGATTCCACCCTGGATTATCTACTTTAATTTTCCGTATCCGTTCATATCTAGTATGTTAGATGAATGAAATCTTATTGAAATCTGTGTTTGTGATAGACTGGTTCAGTTTTCTATCTTGTCACCTGCTCAAACTTTAATGAGTACGTATTTACTAAGACTTTTTTGGGGAAGATTTCAACTCAGTAACACCTTGAAATGAGTTATACATTCCTTCGTTGTTTATAAAATGGGGTTTCTATAAAGCCCCTGTCGTCATTCCCGACAATGTAAAGCTGTTGTTCTCGGTCAATGATGAAATACAATTCCAGAAGTAGTAATGACATGTTCTAAGAATTATGCTTTGTTCACGGCTCAGATATATATTTCTAATAATTTTAGAAACACCAAATAATTTTGCGCTTAAATTGTGCCCCTCCATATCATGGCTTATTGGGCTATAACGTCATTGAGAGAAGGAGGCGTTAACTTTAAACGTTACGTCACATTTTGTATGCGTCCGAAACGCTTTACTGGATTAACCTTTATCAGGAACGCTCAATCAAACAAATATGGAATATCTAAACACCTGAAGGGCTATATAACCAAAACGGACCTAAAATAGTTAAATTCATCTAGGGTCAACTTCGATATAACATTAACGGTACCAATTTACCTGTACCAGATGCGCATTTCGACAATAAATGTCTCTTCAGTGATGCTCGGCTTAGGGAATTGGAACTTTAGCTTCCTAATAATTATTTGATTTATCAACCAACAATATGTTGAATATTGTAATTGTTGAATATGGTAATTGTTGAATATGGAAAATCAAACTAAATACCAAATGTTCAACATAGAATTTCATATGTGCAAAAGTTGAATATTTAAAGATAAAAGGAATGTCTGAATGACTTTTAAGATACAGATTTTGACTGCATAATCTAAAAGAAAATCAAACTATCAAGAGAGTAGCGGATGCTGGACTTGAATATTAAAAAAGTCAAACAATCTGATTTCCATTTGTAGAAATGAGAACAATAAAACAAATTAACGATATATATTATTTGAATAAGAATGATACAAATAAAAAAAGTGTTAGTCATACTGACTTATAATATATCTATCTTTAAATCAGACATACCGGAAATGGGATGGAAATGAATAAAATTATAAACATTATATTTTGAAATGTGAAAACAAAAGAAAATATATTAATCTTTAATTGTATTTCCGAAGTATAAATGAAAATATATGTCCTTTCATTTGCATCAATTTTTTGCTAAAGAAGTTTTACGTTTAAAATAAAATTAAATGTACCGCATGAATTGATGTGAATATTTACAAAAAGGGATAACACTTTTAATATGATTAGATCCAATTTCGTTCTCTGTTCTATAGAGTTTAAAATGTATAACAAAACCATTAATCGTATCAAATATTTTAGAAGTCATTAGGTACGCTAAATCATTACGGGTATGCTTCGTATGTTGTTCGTGTAAGGGACAGTATCATACAGTATCGAATCATTACTTAAAAGATAAATTACAATTTACTTTTAAATCAATACGCTTGTAAATAAAAACGTCGCCATCGAATAAGTCTTCTTTAACATTGGTACCTTTCTTTCCCAAAAACTTTTAAAAAAAGTAACAAGGATTTTATAAGAGTTTCAAAAATGACTTTATAAACTATATGTAATAAAATTATGAAAAGAAAAGTAGGGGTTAACGGGGAATTGTTCTAATGGCACTGAATTGATAAAACTAGAGGATTCCAAATATCTTATAAAAATTCAAAAACAAGAGTAGCGAACATCCTTAAATCAAATTAATAAATTCCACAAGATTGTACTAAATTTACAAATCAATTTGTTTCGATACTTGAATTTTGGGAATAGCTTCAATCAATTGTACAGCAAAACTATCTATCTTCATCTTACTCGCGCATTTAAGAAAACGTGAATTTTATTTTCAATTTAGTTTCTTTTTTGTGTCCAACACTTAATGAAATGATTCGATATTAGAATATATAGTTGGAACACATACTTAGAAACCTTTATTCTTTATAGATATCAATAAAGTTCGGAAAATGCAATAAATTTTAAACAAAAATATAAAAAGAACTAAAACGCTATCAAGTACACTCCCAAAACAATAATAATTTAGATTTTTGATAAATTAATTAATAAATAAAAATTTCCTATACCGTTTTGTACTATCTATAATTTTTTGAACTTTATTTCATTCGTTATTGTATTTTATTATATTAATTTGTTTTATTAATTTATTTTTGTTTTTGAAAGTTTTGTTTAATTCATTTTTTTTTTTTGTTCTTGGCTATGGCATATGCCATTTATCACTCAGTGAATATCTCTACTGTATCTTTCGCCTCTCTTTAAATGATAATACTTAATGTTACCATAAATAATTTCGCTAAATGTGATCATAATCCCTCACCTAATTTACTATACACTAAAGCTAAACGATATTATATACGTCCGCTAAACTATACATTATACTATAGCTAAACGATATCATATACGTTCGCTAAACGTAACCATAAACTATAGCTAAATAAACTCATCATATATAACGATATCAATTTCAAAAGCTACACGATAATATATTACGCTTAATGATTTTATATACTTTAGTTAAATGATGTCATATACGTTCGCTAAACAATACCAAATGTTGCAGATAAACGATATTATATCCCATCTTCTAAACGATGCCACACTTTTACCAAAGCTCTGTTCTACACTTTATGTATCAACCTTAAGATAAACTATTTTCGAGACTCTTCTTTTAACAACACTATTCATTAAAATTGTACGAACAATGTCCCAAAAACTGCACAAACTATACCTGTTCATTGTAAGAACGATGCATGGATGCTGTATTTTACAGTACACGAACAACACACGGATAAAAAAAGTGTAATCCTTTACGCTATATGTACTGTAAGATTACCTTTCAATGACTGGTTTGATTTATTTGAAATTGGATCAGTCAATTTACTAAGGTTTTAAAAATCAACATATGCATACTCCTTAATTTGAATAGATTATATAAGGAAAGACGTTGTTTTTCATGTATGAAACATTTTGAAATTGTTAAAATTATAATCAATTGATCATTCCATTTTTATATATTCACATAGTTGGAAATTGTCAGTTATAATTCTGCATCTAAAAAAGAAAAAGGAATTAAGTATTTCAGATATATGTTAAACTACTAATTTAGGTAAGTTTTATAATAGTTTTTTGTGTGATTTGTTTTCTTCTTTCTAATTAGTTTAAAATAAGGGTATATATTTGTCAGGTTAATGTTTGTTTACGAATTTGTTTCACATGCAAGTAGAACTTTTATGACTTGATGAAAAAAAAAAAAACGTAATTGAAACTATCTCTGCATAAATTAAACCAGCAAACCACTGTTTTGCTTGAATTTCTGGTAACACCTGCATCCTGATTTATAAGCGGATTCTCATGATAAACGGGTAAATTGTCATAATTTTAAATAGTACTTGCAAGATATGAACAAATAAAGAAACTGTCTGATGTAAGTTTTTTCTAAAATAAGCCTTATTTTTAGCTAAATAAGGAAAGATCCAATTTTTATATATTCACGTTATTTTTCTACCTGCGAAAATAAATCGTTCGCGAAAATTAGTTGGTTTATAGTAATTAACCATTGCCGATTTGTTACGTAATAAATGGCATTACCAATGAAAATTACTCTTGGAATATGCTTGAAATAACGTAGCAAAAAGCTATGATTTCATGTATTTTGTCACAAGGATAAAATCATCTTAACTATATGTTTTTATAAAAATGGATCATCTAGAGGGAACTCCCGAAAACACGGTACCTTTTAAGAAAAAGAAATGCTTTACCTTTTTCTATGATTTATAATCAAAGACCTGGCTACTTCGCACAGTAATATATAGGAACTTGCAATGAGGTTGTTTCCCCATTTAAACACTTGTTTAACTATGAAACTGATAATATCGCTCATGACGCATGTGTCTGCAAAAGAATCCTTACCTAAATAAAGGCAACAGTAGTATACCGCTGTTCAATAGTCATAAATCTATTAAGCGAAATCAAATCCGGGTCACAAACCAAAACTGAGGGAAACACATCAACTATAAGAGGAAAACATCGGAACAACAGACACACTGAACTGCAATTAAAACAGACGCCAACATACATAGAAACGGACTATTTGATAACAACTGCCATATTCCTGACTTGGTACAGGACATTTTAAGAAAACATGGTGTGTTGAATCTGGTTTTATGGCTAGCCAAACCTCCCGCTTATATGGCAATATCAAAAATACCGCTAAAATGACAACAGTACGTGACAGGAATACAGTACAAATAAACGCAAGAACACTCCGAACAGGGAAACACATAAATAAATAATATAATAATACATTACAACATGTAAACCACAGAATAACAACGGACACCTCCCATGAATTCACAACAGCACACCAGGACACCACGTAAAACAATACCAGACGTTTGAGGAGTAAAACACATAAAACATATAAAAAGCAAATCATTTTACTATTTTCTATTAGCCCGTTTAGCATGGTGTTGCATGTTTTTAATATGATTTTTGATACACCTTACATTTCTGATAAATACTCCATTGACTGTTAAAATTTGTCAATTATGTCAACCGAAGAAAAAAATATCTCAAATGGATAACAAGACATTTTTCAAAGTCCATTTTATTCATAGTAAAAATGTAGTAAGCGAACTGTGAATTCTTTTTCACGATTGAGGGAACAAGTCACAGTGGAAAGCCAAGGTTGATCTATAACTAAAGGGCAATGACATATAAGTTTTCTTTCCTAAATCGACTAGGTTCCATCCGATGAATATTCATATTCGTTCCGTTGGTTGATATAGTTGAGGGTTTTATTTTGTCAGGTGTTATGGACTTCCCCCTTTTTTATTTACCTTTGAGTTCGTAGTGTTCTTTTTTTTAAATACTTTTGTTACACTTCCAATAATCAGTCGAATAAATGTTTAACAAAAAACAAAAAACTGTAATATTACTTTTTATTATACAAACTAGTTTGGCTTAAAGACAACTTTATGCTCCAGAAAACTTCACTTCTGCCAGAGAAGGATTTGCTTTTGACGCCAATATATTACTCAAATATATATTCGAGCAATATGCATGGCACACTATTGAATGTTTAGGGAATTTGTTTCTTTTGTAGCATATAAATCACTGTGGTTTGTCATATTGCATATTGTCAAACACCTAATAATATAACCCGCATTGTCACGAAGCAGACGATGTCCAAACATAAATGATGGTGTTTCCGCAGATAATTAATTAAATCGCTGTTACGGTACTGTGCCTGAGCTAGCCGCATATCCTCGAAAGAAAGGGTATATGCATACACATGCTGTTCTCAACTACCAGTCCTTCGTGTGCAGTGTACCTTAACAAGCAGTTCCGGAGAGATTTAGCTTTACTTGATCTTTTAAATGGTAACACATCAGAGTAAGTCTTATTGGGTTTCGACGAGGAGGAAATGAGCTACTGAGTAATCAAGATGAGCTATACATTTGAATGAATGTTGTAACGATAATCTGATTGGCAAACACATGTTATTTAAGTCCAAAACGAAAAAGTTTACGTTATATTGTCCGCCCAAGTTACTAACTGAGTACCCCCAAAATAGAGAATAAAAGTTCAGGTATAGTTTTGAGCGAAAAATATGCGTAGTATTTTTTGCATAGCATTATCCTGTCTAGCACCAATGAGCAGAATCAATAAATTGACTATTATAACCGAAACTGAAGCGTAAAAAATAACCTTTACAATCCAGTAGATAATTCTGATTTACGGTTCATGTAATCAGAAAACATTGTATGTCATTCTCAATTTAAGTACACATCGTTATTCTACTAAACGAAATTTAGCATCCAATCTTACATTTGTAAGGGACTAAATAATCGAAGGGCGTTTTAATTTTACACGACTTCTATTTAGATTAACGTATCTATTTCTACAATACTAAGTTAATTACATGTGACGCATGTACAACTGTTAGTAAATGTCAATTACAAATTGTAAAAGTTTAAAACCTATATATCACATCCGTACCAGTTTCAATAAAATCGAACAATGACAAATATCATAATACAGTTATTAATCTAATTCTATCAAATATTTAGAAACTGATGTACATTGTGTACTTTCCTGTTTACAATTTTGCGGGTGCATAATATAAACAACTATTAGCGTGACATAAGATATACAAAATCATACAACCTAACAAAATGTCTTTCTCTCTGTATGCAATAAATCTATCTTTTATTTCATTCCCCTGTGGGTATGTCGCTTGTCATCATTTTAGAATTAAATGCTTCTTTTTTAAAATTTATTGGGGTGTAAAATTATAAAAGGAAGCATCCAATACTTATAATTACATGTTTATGCTACAACCATGAAATTAAGAGTTATACCAAGCTTTTCTTGTTTTACAATGCATTATAGCATTGGTACGGATAGCACGTGCAGTTATATATGCTGTATTTTATACGGAAATTAAATTCATCTTTGAGTGCCCCACGATTGTTGTTAGCCAATCAAAATAACTGATTTTATTAAAACATAAATGTAATGAAATCATTCTCGTTTGTCCTTTTTCACGTTCTGGTGGCATTGCTAAAATAGTGATGAAATAACCCATAAATTACAAGTTCGAAATAACTCTATTTAAGGGGGTACCAAACACCTAAGAGAGTTAACTCTTTAACGTTTTAATCATATGTAATACTAGTAAAGAGGAGTCAAGCTTCTCAATGATCAAAATTAGTGCTATATATCGAATGAAGTTATTCCTGTATATTGTGTTGTTCAAATTTCTTGAAATTTTTATATTTTCTCAACAGATAAAAGTTTTATGAAAATGATTTTTTCCTAAAAAAAATATTCTGATCCCCAATTTGATGGAAAAAATATTGTGGTCAAGCAGATTGCAAAAAAAAAAAAAAATATTCTGAATCCAGATTTTCCCCATACCTTATAGTGTTAAATTTTGAAAAAAATAATTTGCTTGATAGCGTTGAAAAACTAAAAAAAAAAATTCTGACTCAGACAAAAAACCATAGCCCCCATTTGAAGTTAAATGGTTGCTTGCTCCCTTAGGATAACGATTGTCGTTTTTTTATGTCACTGCTGGTTGACTTTTTGTCCGGGGGTATTACGAGTTCAGTAGTCAGCTATGACGTAAAATGTCATTGATATGTTGATCTTCTGTATGTTCAAGGGTTGAAAACAATTTTTTATCTAAACGTACGATTAAAAGTTTCAAAAGAACGCATGAATAGAAACACTGTTATAATAATCATTAGTTTGGAATTATTAACATTATCATTTGTGTGCACATAGAAAAAGACTGCTCATTTCTGTTTTATTTATTTTGAATCCCGATTGCATGACCGCAGCTGTGCGTGTTATAAGTATTACAAGTAATATGAATTTTCTTTTGATAAGAATTTTTTACTGCAAGGCGTGACCGTAAATCATGCATGATAGAACCTGTGTATTGAAGAGCCTTCATATATATTCAGCTGTTTTCTAGCCTAAAGTATTAACAAAAATATTAGGATATGATATTGTATCTGGTTACTATGTAGCTTAATCACACGCTCTCTGTAACTGTTCTTTTAAATGTAAACAACACTGTGACGAATCATTCATTTTAATTTGTTATATAAATATTTAGTTAATCTAGATGATAATTTCATGAATGGTGTCTGATCAAATGACGTAATAAAAGTTTTTATGACCTGCTCAAATTTTATTTTTAATGAGTACGTATTTACTAGGCCTTTTTGGGGAAGATTTCAACTCAGTAACACCTTGAAATTGGTTATACATTCCTTCGTTGTATATGAAATGGGGTTTCTATAAAGCCCCTGTCGCCATTCCCGACAATGTAAAGCTGTTGTTCTTGGTCAATGATAAAATACAATTTCAGAAGTAGTAATGACATGTTCTAAGAATTATGCTTTGTTCACGGCTCAGATATATATTTCTAATAATTTTAAAAACACCAAGTAATTTAGCGCTTAGATTGTGCCCCTCCATGACATACCATGGCTTATGGAGCTATAACGTCATTGCGAGAAGGACGCCGTTAACTCTGAACGTTACGTCACATTTTTTATGCGTCCGAAACGCTTTACTGGATTAACCTTCATCAGGAACGTAAAACAAAACAAATATGAATTATCTAAACACCTGAAGATATATATGACCAAAACGGACCTACGAATAGTTAACTTCATCTAGGGTCAACTTCGATATAACATTAACGGTACCAATGTTTCTAGACCAGATGCGCATTTCGACAATAAATGTCTCTTCATTGATACTCGACTTGGGGAACAGGAACTTTAGCTTTCTCATAATTATTTGATTGTTGAATGTGGTAATTGTTGAATATGGAAATAAAACTAAATACCAAATGTTCAACATAGAATTTCATATGTGCAAAAGTTGAATATTTAAAGATAAAAGAAATGTCTGAATGACTTTTAAGATACAGATTTTGACTGCATAATATTGGAAATCAAACAGATATCTAAAACATCAAACTATCAAGAGGGTAGCGGATGCTGGACTTGAATATTAAAAAAGTCCAGCAACCTGATTTTCATTTGTAGAAATGGGAACAATAAAACGAATTAACGATATATATTAAATGAATAAGAATGATACAAACAAAAAAAGTGTTAGTCATACTGACTAATTATATATCTATGTTTAAATCAGACATACCGGAAATGGGATGGAAATGAATAAAATCATAAACATCATATTTTGAAATGTCAAAACAAAAGAAAATATATTAAGCTTTAATTGTATTTTCGAAGTATTAGTGAAAAAGATATGTCCTTTCATTTGCATGAATTTTTTGCAAAAGAAGTTTTACGTTTAAAATGAAAATTTAATCTACCGCATGAATTAATATTATTAGATCCAAATTCGTCCTCTGTTCTATAAAGTTTAAAATGTATAACAAAACCATTAACCGTATCAAATATTTGAGAAGTCATTAGGTACGCTAAATCATTACGGGTATGCTTCGTATGTTGTTCGTGTAAGGGACAGTATCATACAGTATCGAATCATTACTTAAAAGATAAATTACAATTTACTTTTAAATCAATACGCTTGTAAATAAAAACGTCGCCATCGAATAAGTCTTCTTTAACATTGGTACTTTTCTTTTCCAAAAACTTTAAAAAAAAGTAACAAGGATTTTATAAGAGTTTCAAAAATGACTTTATAAACTATTTGTAATAAAATTATGAAAAGAAAAGTAGGGGTTAACGGGGAGTTGTTCTAATGGCACTAAATTGATAAAACTAGAGGATTCCAAATATCTTATAAAAATTCAAAAACAAGAGTAGCGAACATCCTTAAATCAAATTAATAAATTCCACAAGGATGTACTAAATTTACAAATCAATTTGTTTCGATACTTGAATTTTGGGAATAGCTTCAATCAATTGTACAGCAAAACTATCTATTTTCATCTTACTCGCGCATTTAAGAAAACGTGAATTTTATTTTCAATTTAGTTTCTTTTTTGTGTCCAACAATTAATGAAATGATTCGATATTAGAATATATAGTTGGAACAAATACTTAGAAACCTTTATTTTTTATGGATATCAATAAAGTTCGGAAAATGCAATACATTTTAAACAAAAATATAAAAAGAACTAAAACGCTATCAAGTACACTCCCAAAACAATAATAATTTAGATTTTGATAAATTAATTAATAAATAAAATTTCCTATACCGTTTTGTACTATCTATAATTTTTTGAACTTTATTTCATTCGTTATTGTATTTTATTATATTAATTTGTTTTATTAATTTATTTTTGTTTTGAAAGTTTTGTTTAATTCATTTTTTTTTTTTTTTTTTGGTTCTTGGCTATGGCATTTGCCATTACCACTTAGTGAATATCTCTTTGTATCATTCGCCTCTCTTTACATGATAATGCTTAATGTTACCATAAATAATTTCGCTAAATGTGATCATAATCCCTCACCTAATTTACTACACACTAAAGCTAAACGATATTATATACGTTCGCTAAACTATACATTATACTATAGCTAAACGATATCATATACGTTCGCTAAACGTAACCATAAACTATAGCTTAATAAACTCATCATATATAACGATATCAATTTCAAAAGATAAACGATATTATATTACGCTTAATGATTTCATATACTTTAGTTAAATGATGTCATATACGTTCGCTAAACGATACCAAATGTTGCAGATAAACGATATTATATCCCATCTTCTAAACGATGCCACACTTTTACCAAAGCTCTGTTCTACACTTTATGTATCAACCTTAAGATAAACTATTTTCGAGACGCTTCTTTTAACAACACTATTCATTAAAATTGTACGAACAATGTCCCAAAAACTGCACAAACTATACCTGTACATTGTAAGAACGATGCATGGATGCTGTATTTTACAGTAGACGAACAACACACGGATAAAAAAGTGTAATCCTTTACGCTATATGTACTGTAAGATTACCTTTCAATGACTGGTTTGATTTATTTGAAATTGGATTAGTCAATTTACTAAGGCTTTAAAATCAACATATGCATACTCCTTAATTTGAATAGATTATATAAGGAAAGACGTTGTTTTCATGTATCAAACATTTTGAAATTGTTAAAGTTATAATTAATCGATCATTCTATTTTATATATTCACATAGTTGGAAATTGTCAGTTATAATTCTGCATCTATAAAAGAAAAGGAATTAAGTATTTCAGATATATGTTAAACTACTAATTTAGGTAATTTTATAATAATTTTTGTGTAATTTGTTTTCTTTTTCTAATTAGTTTAAAATAAGGGTATATATTTGTCAGGTTAATGTTTGTTTACGAATTTGTTTCACATGCAAGTAGAACTTTTATGGTTTGATAAAAAAAAAACGTAATTGAAACTATCTCTGCATAAATTAAACCAGCAAACCACTGTTTTGCTTGAATTTCTGGTAACACCTGCATCCTGATTTATAATCGAATTCTCATGATAAACGGGTATAATGTCATAACTTTACTGATGTTTACGGACTATATGTATGAGCTTTGACATTAAACACAAACATGCGACCAACACAATCAGTATACTGTAAACCAACTTATTTTCGCAGATACTTTATTTCGCGATTAGCCCTTTCTAGTCCACTTCGCGGGATTTTCTAATTTATTTGATGTAGCTAAATAAGGAAAGATCCAAGTTTTATTTATTCGCGTTATTTTTTCTACTTGCGACAATAAATCGTTCGCGAATATTAGTTGGTTTATAGTAATTAACCATTGCCGATTTTTTACGTAATAAATGGCATTACCAATGAAAATTACTCATGAAATATGCTTGATATAACGTAGCAAAAAGCTATGATTTCATGTATTTTGTCACATGGATAAAATCATCTTAACTATATGTTTTTATGAACATGGATCATCTAGAGGAAACTCCCGAAAACGCGGTACCTTTAAAGAAAAAGAAATGCTTTACCTTTTTCTACGATTTATTATCAAAGCCCTGGCTACTTCGCACAGTAAAATATAGGAAACTGCGATGAGGTTGTAACCCCATTTAAACACTTGTTTAACTATGAAACTGATAATATCGCTCATGACGCATGTGTTTACATAAGAATCTTTACCCAAATAAAGGCAACAGTAGTATACCGCTGTTCAATAGTCATAAATCGATTAAGCGAAATCAAATCCGGGTCACAAACCAAAACCGAGGAAAACACATCAACTATAAGAGGAAAACATCGGAACAACTGAAACACTGAACTGCAACAAAAACAAACGCCAACATACATAGAAACGGACTATTTGATAACAAATGCCGTATTCCTGAAGTGGTACAGGACATTTTAAGAAAACATGGTGGGTTGAATCTGGTTTTATGGCTAGCCAAACCTCCCGCTTATATGGCAATATTAAAAATACCGCTAAAATGACAACAGTACGTGACAGGAATACAGCACAAATAAACGCAAGAACACTCCGGACAGGGAAACACATAAATAAATAATATAATAATACATTACAACAAGTAAACCACAGAATAACAACGGACACCTCCCATGAATCCACGACAGCACACCAGGACACCACCTAAAACAATACCAGACGTTTGAGGAGTAAAACACATAAAACATATAAAAAGCAAATCATTTTACTATTTTCTATTAGCCCGTTTAGCATGGTGTTGCATATTTTTAATATGATTTTCGGTACACCTTACATTTCTGATAAATACTCCATTGACTGTTAAAATCTTTAAATTCTGTGAACCGAAGAAAAAAATATCTCAAATAAATAACAAGACTTTTTTCAAAGTCCATTTCATTCATAGTAAAAATGTAGTAAGCGAACTGTGAATTCTTTTTCACGACAAGTCACAGTGGAAAGCCAAGGTTGATCTATAACTTAAGGGCAATGACATATAAGTTTTCTTTCTTAAATGAATTAAGTTCCATCCGATGAATATTCATTAGGTTAGATCCGATGAATATTCAAAACCATTTATCATTATTAAAGATAATACACATGTGGATTTCCGGTAGATAAAAACTTCAAATAGTTAATTTAAAACAATATTTTTGCATATGCTAAATAACAATTATTGATTAACAAGCATTTTTGTAATACTAATATGAGGTTTAGCATATATACTAATTGATAAATATAACTGTAAATAATTAAGCTACATAAATTAAACAAGGAAGGATTATTAACGTTTAAATGTAGCTACTTGCACATATTGCAGTCAGCTGTTTTATATCGGAATAAATCGTTTTTTGCAAAGTAACATATTTGGTATCATGTGCTGTAAATTTGGAAATTATTGCGATGTTTTTATTAATTCGAAAAATGCGACTGAATGAGTGTCGCAAAAATAAGAACTCGCATTCTTTTATCTGATACATATATCTGTATGCAGATTTTCCTGAAATCGCACTAAGTAATCTCGCATTTAAGTCCATTCTACAAAATTCGCAATAATAAATGCACGCAATAATTTCTGTAATTACAGTACTTGTTAGCTCACTGGGGCCCGAAGGTCCCCATGTGAGCTTATGCCATCACTTGGCGTCCGTCGTCGTCCGTCGTCTGTCGTCGTCGTCTGTTGTCGTCTGTCGTCGTCTGTCGTCGTAAACTATTTCAAAAATCTTCTCCTCTGAAACTACTGGGCCAAATACCTTCAAACTTGAACTACATGTTCCTTAGGGTATCTAGTTTATAAATTATATCCGAAGTTTTGATCCATCGACAAACATGGCCGCCATGGCTAAAAATAGAACATAGGGGTCAAATGCAGTTTTTGGCTTATATCTCAAAAACTAAAGCTTTTAGAGCAAATCTGACATGAAGTAAAATTGTTCAATTGGTCAAGATCTATCAGATCTGAAATTTTCAGACGAATCGAACAACCAATTGTTGGGTTGCTGCCACCGAATTGGTGGTTTTAACAAAATTTTGCAGTTTTTTTGTTATTATTGTGAATAATATTATAGATATATATAAACTGTAAGCAGCAATAATGTTCAGCAAAGTAAGATCTACAAAAAAGTTAATATGACCATAATTGTCAATTGACCCTTTAAGGAGTTATTGCCCTTTAAAGACAATTTTACACAATTTGTTCATCAAGTTTGCTAACATTTAAAAATCTTCTCCTCTGAAACTACTGGGCCAATTACCTTCAAACTTTAACTAAATGTTCCTTAGGGTATTTTGTTTATAAATTGTATCCGAAGTTTGTATCCATCGACAAACATGGCCACCATGGCTAAAAATAGAATATAAGGGTCAAATGCAGTTTTTGGCTTATATCTCAAAAACTAAATCTTTTAGAGCAAATGTGACGGGGTAAAATTGTTTAATTGGTCGAGATCTATCGGCCCTGAAATTTTCAGACGAATCGAACAACCCATTGTTGGGTTGCTGCCACCGAATTGGTAGTTTTAACAAAATTTTGCAGTTTTTTGTTATTATTTTGAATATTATTATAGATATATATAAACTGTAAGCAGCAATAATGGTCAGCAAAGTAAGATCTACAAAAAAGTTAATATGACCATAATTGTCAATTGACCCCTTAAGGAGTTATTGCCCTTTAAAGACAATTTTACACAATTTGTTCATCAAGTTTGCTACATTTAAAAATCTTCTCCTCTGAAATACAGGTGAGCGATTCAGGCTCTTGAGAGCCTCTTGTTTTTACTTATTTATCGCACCTGAAGAATAACAACAGCAAGTAATTATCCAGGTTGGTACATTTAAGAATCATAAATAATAAGTAAAAAGAGTAAAAATTTAGAATGAAAAAAACCAAATAAAAGTAGTTCGAATGATAAAGAAAACAGTGGTGCATTTTATAAGTTTAAAAAAAAAAAATGATTATTGAATTATTAATTATTTATATTTATTTTCTAAATTTTAGTTTCATTTTAATTATTTTTGAGCCGGTAAATTGCTATAAATTGAAAATACAATAGCAAACAGACATACAAACCAACAAATGTATGGAATTTCTGGATTATAACAATATATTAAACTTAAGGTTGTTCGCTTGTCATGTTTTGGAATTTTTGTCAGATTTTCGGAATCCTCTGGTCTTATCCATTTGAATGCCTTAAAAAATTTTGCCCATTAACCCATATTTTTCTTTTTATAAATCTTTTACATGTATAATTATCCTTGTTATTTTTTAATTGATTTTGAGCACTTAAACTTGTCAATGATAAAGCTATGAAAAATCAAGAGAGAACATTTTCCCGCTAAAATTTCAATGGCTAATATCTCGAAAACAAGCACATTGACTTATATTTTTTTTTTTGCTCTTTTGGTTTCTTTAATAATCCCCTATCAATATATACTAGTGTTATGAAAAGCTTGTTATTTTGAAACTGAGTAGCGAACCTCCTTAAGAAATCTTTCTGAATTTATAATGCAATCATGAACAGCCTTAACTACTATATCTGAATATTGTCTTCAATACGCATAGATTGATTACCAAATAGCAATTACTTTGATATTAAATATTAAAACTTCTATAATATGAAACTATTCTGCACCTGGAAATGGTATAATATGGGATTCATTTCTTTAGTTGTATTCATTTTGTTTAGGAAGACAAGGTACAAAACAATTAATCGAACAGATAACTACATATACGAGCAAATAATTTTACCATTATATCTATCTTATACTTTTTCAAGGCCTAACTCACTACACACATTTTTAAGACGTACTACGTCAGTGCCCAGTAATAATACGAACAGCTTCAATTTGTAGACTTTCCAAAAAAATATTTTCTTGTATATTACAATTATCCCATATATTAGCATATACTAGAATAGGACAATGAAATGCCAAATAACTTTAATACGGGCATTTCGGTCCATTTTCATCATCTTGTTAATAAATATAGTCTAGAACAATTTTTGTTTATAAATATATATATTCATGTCTTTTCGAGAAATAAAAGGGTTTCAGTCTTGAAGGGATTCAAAGTGACAGCTCAATTTTCGGGAAATAGTTTATGCTCCTAGATGATTAGTTTGTGACACCCCAAGGTGTGTTATACGACAAGAAAAACCTTAAAATATACATTATCCGACTTATATACCGTCAAAAAATATTATTTGCTGCAAAGATTTTGCTGATCACATTAAAGTGGGATATTCCTTTCTTATGCGTTTAGGTTTAAATACGCCCTACTTTTGTCTGGCAATACACATTTTTCTTCAATAATTGTTAATCAGGATAATATTATACCTCCACCCCCCCACTTTAATTATAAAGAACGTGGCTGTTCCCTCATAGATTTTTTATTTTAATAATTGGTCATTTGATAGAGTAAAAAAATCAAGAACTGGCACAAAGAGAGCACAAATATTTTCTTTTAAAAAAAATCCTACACCTGAAATGTGATAACATTTGGCTTGTTTTAAAGGTGTTATGAAAAGTTTTGCATGATTAGATATTTCTCCCACAATGTCCCTTTATTGACATTGGATAAATCAACAAAACTTATTTGTTTCGAAATTCAAAATATGCGTTAACGACGTTTTCTGGTATTTCAGTTTAATAAACGAGGAAAGGATTGTTTCTGCCTAAAACATATAAAAGATGGAAATTGAAAAGTAAACCCCCAATTGCCAACAACACACGATAAATATATATATAAAAAAAAAAAAAAAAGAAATGAAAATGATTTAGTGAAAACTGTTGTTTGCCTTTTAATATGCGAAAATAGTGCCTTATACAGATCATTATTATTTTATGCGTTGAGGCACATTTCATCGAAACATTGTATCTTTCGGATTGTTTCTTCAAAAGAATAACCTGTCGTTCTGAATAGTGATAACTCCATATAGGTATATAACGACATATAAACACGGCTAATTTTAGAATGATATAATACGATTACAGGGTTACCTTACTTCTAACAGTGCGACAAAACTAATACTAAGACATAGATAAATGATTTTCTTTCGAATTTGCCACAGTTACACAGTATTCCTCACTGTTGTGCTGTAATTTTAAATTTGTTATATATTTTGTACTTTTGTAAGACGTTATGTGAAATGATTATATAAAATGAACTTTTTTGAAATATAAGAAGTTTTATGCATTTAATTTTCGCCCTGAAATAACTGATGTGCGATATAATGCAGGTGTTTCTTAAGTTGAAAAAAACACTTTAATCAACTGAATTCAAAGGATACATTTTTAATGGTCCCTTCTTATCCGTCAAGTGCAAGGAAATACTTGAAAATAAAAATAAAAGAGACAATCAAATAATCAACATCAACACAACAGTAACAAACACATTTAGATATTCCATAGACAAGGGCAACCACTGACGATGTTCCTGACTTCAGGTAGGTATGTGAAAATGTGATGGAGAAACACTTTTTGGATTTCAATTCTTTTCCTTTCTTCTCAATCATTCTACTAACGAAGGTATATAAAAAATGTGATAAAAATAATACAGGAACAGCACTTAGATCTATTATGTCCGTAAACAAACACACATAAAGTAATAATAATCAGTACTGTATCTAGGAATGATCAACAATACTGAAGGCAAGTTAAAAAACTTAACATGCTTATATGGGACCGTATCCAACATTCTTATTTCAATAGTTCTACTTCAAATTTAGATAAATCAAGAGTGAAGAAATGCATGAAAAGCCGTTCTCGTCAAAACTCTGTTTAAGCCATTTTTTTCGACAAATTTAAACACTGAGATTTAAAAAAAACACAGAGATTAAAAAAATTAAACACAAACTGAGAATTTAAAATTACACACTGAGAATTTAAAACTATACTTAGTTTTGAAGAAGAACGGCTTGCAATAAAAAGGCTAAGACCGTTTTTAAAGCTAACAACAAACATTTAAGGAATTTCAATGCAGAAAATTAACGAAAAATTCATATTTGCTTGGTCACTAATTACCATTACCTAATTTCATTACCAAATATTTTATGCGATGTGATTTCAAAAAACAAAATTGAAAGGGGATTTGTCTGATTAGAGGAAATAGTAATTTTGATAGATAGTAAGGTTGTTATAATTTTGAGTACATTATCAGGTGTGCAAAAATACTAGTTTAACAAATATGACAATTATTAAAGCAAAACAACAGAACTTTATCCGAATTTTACCAAGTCTTCACACAAATGTCTTATTTTTATCCTGATCGTTTGAAAGTGTAATCAGAAATTGTACAATTCGTTTTACTCTTATTTCAGGATATCAAAGAATATGAAGAAAAATAATAATATTCTACAAACAATAATAGGCTTAGTTACAATAATGGTTCTCATAGCTGTTCTGCAATTAATTTTGTTTTTTGTTCAAATTCAAAGTAAGTATTACTACAATATTATAACACAATATGACAATCAGTCTGTAGAAAACTTTTGGCCAACTTAACTGATTCACTCTTTTATTTGTTCAATTAGGATGCTTGTCCCAAGATAGCGGGGGTGTTCATTCGTACAAGGCAGAGAGCTGCTTGACGAACTAGTATGGTGTACTTCTGAATTTCCCTGTCATGCTTGCTTGATGCAATATCAGTTACTGTTTTTACTTTTATAATTTGTTGAGTTTAGGATTTTCGCTACTATGTTTCAAAATGACAAGCTTTTTAAATTGATAGTATATAAATGAAGGAACTAAAAAAGCAGAAAAGGGTCCGTGTGCTTCGTTTTCGAGATATAAGCCATTGGAAATTTGGTGGGAAATGTTTCTCTCTAGATTTTTCATACATTTAACATTGGCACCATTTTCTTTCAAAAACTATGAAAAAATAACAAGGATTTTATAAGATTTTCAAAAATGGCTTCTTAAACTATATGTAATAAAGTTATGAAAAGAAAAGTAGGGGTTAGTTGGCAATTTTTTTTATTGGTCCTACATGGATAAAACTAGAGGATTCCGAATATCTGACAGAACGTCAAAAATAACAGTAGCGAACATCCTTAAACATGATACTTATGAACACCTTTTATCATACACAAGAACTTCACTACACACTAAATTTTCTTTTAGGATTGAGCTGTTTACATAAACTTTTCTGACAGATGAGTACTATCCTTTGCAAACAGTTGCATGTCAATGTTTTTGTGCCGTGACATAACACTTCCTTCCAAGTGAATAATACGATGTTTGGTCGTTTTGTTCAGCTATGTCCTTAAGCGGAGGTTGTGTTGGCGTAAATGACCTTGTTGAATGTATGTGCCTTCTAAAGCACACCTTTTAATCGATATCTTGTAAAAGACGAGTTGTCAAAATGGTCATACAGGTCCGTGCTTTTGTACTTTGGCATGATATCTGTTCATGGTTTATTGGGGCATTATGAGACTTATGGTTTTTATTGGTCCCTATGGTCAATATCTTGTCCTTATTTTGTGTTTTTGACCAATGGATTGCCTATTGTAGGTTTTGTTTATTATATTGACATCTTCAAAATGAACCTTTCTTCCTGATTTGTTTAGGATGATGACATTTTTGTAAGTTCACTTACTCCAAGAAGTGCGAAAAAAATAAGGGTGAATACTGAGAAATCGGCTTATATGAGCTAGTATGGTTTAAATGGTAAAGTGGATCAGATAAACTTTTAAACAGAACAATGTGATCTGCAATCGTTTGGTTTCCTATGGAGGCGCTTGTAACTCCCAACGTTATCGTAAATAAAGTAATAAAGTGGTCTCATAAAAGCCTTTGATTTTAAGACAGTTCAAAAATCCAGATCGAATAATGAAACAGTTGCACACTATTTTTAATGGGCACAAGGCGATAAAATTCCAGAGATCGCCATCCAAACAGGCCAAAAAATATACAACATAAAATTGTGCATGCATATGAAACTTTCCCTAGCGTTTGTTGCCGGACCACTTTGTACTAACTGGTCTGCTAATTCGATCAAAGGTCCCAGACTGTGGTGTATATTTTTGTTGGCTTTGGCCATTCGTGTCTGTTGGATTCCCCACAGTGAGGGGTTCAATTGATTGGTGTTCAACGACACTTACAACACTATCGTGCTATTTCGTGGCAGTCAGTTTTAATTTTTGGAGGAAGCCGGAGTGCTCGTAGAAAACAGCCGACCTTCGGTAGGAACACTGACAATCCTTGACAATTAAGATTGGAGTCGACCGCACCAGCCACATGCGGGATTCGAACTCACAACCTCAGTGTTGACAGGCTAGTGGTACAGTAGTTGGACTACTTAGACCACTCAGCCACCGAGGCCCCCAGGGGTTCAATGAATGAATAAGTAATCATCGAATTGATATAGAATGTAAGTGTTTTTGCTCTTACCTGTTGTCAAACATTGCAGAGTATTCGAGAATTTCTTAAAGATAGGTAAAAAAATCAAGAACTCTAAAGTGACCCATTTTGTCAAGTAGCATTTTCCTAAGACCATCATGCCTATTATGTCAAAATCATTCGACGTAATAGGAAAGAGTAGAAAAGCTGACTTGATGACACAGGAGCTTAGGATCGTGTCTGGTCCTTTTTTGTCAATGAGATCAGTTTAAACGTCAATTGTGCTGTTCTGAACTGAATTGGAAATGAGGAAGGGGATCCCATATACGGGGCAAGGTAAGGTTTCTTTATTCAATTTATTCGGCAATACGGCCTATTGTGCTGCTAGACGTAGTAATACAAAATAACTAGGCACAAAAATTATCCCTTTTTTGTCGAGCCTTCGACTTTAGTCGAAAAAGCGAGACATAGCGATCCTACATTCCGTCGGCGTCGGCGTCGTCGTCGTCGTCGTCGTCGGCGGCGTCCACAAATATTCACTCTGTGGTTAAAGTTTTTGAAACTTTAATAACTTTCTTAAACTATCCTGGATTTGTACCAAACTTGGACAGAAGCTTGTTTATGATCATAAGATAGTATCCAGAAGTAAATTTTGTAAAAATAAAATTCCATTTTTTCCGTATTTTACTTATAAATGGACTTAGTTTTTCTGCCGGGAAATATTACATTCACTCTGTGGTTAAAGTTTTTAAAATTTTAATAACTTTCTTAAACTATCCTGGGTTTGTACCAAACTTGGACAGAAGCTTGTTTCTGATCATAAGATAGTATCCAGAAGTAAATTTTGTGAAAAAATAAATCAATTTTTTCCTTATTTTACTTTTAAATGGACTTAGATTTTCTGCCAGGAAACAACACATTCACTCTGTGGTTAAAGTTTTTAAAATTTTAATACCTTTCTTATACTATTTTGGATTTGTACCAAATTTGGACAGAAGCTTGTTTATGATCAAAAGCTAGTATCTAGAAGGAAATTTTGTAAAAAATTAAATCCATTTTTTCCGTATTTTACTTTTAAATGGACTTAGATTTTCTGCCAGGAAACAACACATTCACTCTGTGGTTAAAGTTTTAAAATTTTAATAACTTTCTTATACTATTTTGGATTTGTACCAAACTTGGACAGAAGCTTGTTTATGATCAAAATCTAGTATCTAGAAGGAAATTTTGTAAAAATTAAATCCATTTTTCCGTATTTTACTTTTAAATGGACTTAGATTTTCTGCCAGGAAACAACACATTCACTCTGTGGTTAAAGTTTTAAAATTTTAATAACTTTCTTATACTATTTTGGATTTGTACCAAACTTGGACAGAAGCTTGTTTATGATCAAAATCTAGTATCTAGAAGGAAATTTTGTAAAAATTAAATCCATTTTTCCGTATTTTACTTTTAAATGGACTTAGATTTTCTGCCAGGAAACAACACATTCACTCTGTGGTTAAAGTTTTAAAATTTTAATAACTTTCTTATACTATTTTGGATTTGTACCAAACTTGGACAGAAGCTTGTTTATGATCAAAATCTAGTATCTAGAAGGAAATTTTGTAAAAATTAAATCCATTTTTCCGTATTTTACTTTTAAATGGACTTAGATTTTCTGCCAGGAAACAACACATTCACTCTGTGGTTAAAGTTTTAAAATTTTAATAACTTTCTTATACTATTTTGGTTTGTACCAAACTTGGACAGAAGCTTGTTTATGATCAAATGCTAGTATCTAGAAGGAAATTTTGTTTTCTTTCAGTTAACATTACATTCAGTCTGCAGTTAAAGTTTTTAAACATTTATTTGATTCATAAACTATCTTGGATTTTTACCAAACTTGGACAGAAGCTTCTTACAATCAAAAGATAGTATCAAGAGGAATATTTTTATTGATTTACCTCCTCATTTTTGTTGAGCCTGCGATTAACAGAAAAAGTAGGCGAGACACTGGGTTCCGCGGAACCCTTACGAATTTTTTTTATATAAAACAAGTTACACCAATAAATAGCAAGCTACTCAAAGATTTTTGTTTAGTTTTCTCCAATAAAATATGTAACTTTCTTTATTCTTATACTTAAGTAGTTTGTTCAGTTAAAATCCAATGCATTTTACATAATGAATGCCTACTGTTAAACTTAGACCTATAACTATAAAACCAGGTTTAATCCATCATTTTCTACATAAGGACATGCCGGTACCAAGTTAGGAATATGAAATTTGTTTTCCATTCGTTTGATGTTTTTGAGCTTTTGATTTTGCCATTTGATAAAGGACTTTCCGTTCTGAATTTTCCTTGGAGTTCGGTATTTTTGCTTTTTTTTTCTTTTTAGAATTTGTCATCTAAACTTTAGTCTTTAAGACTAAAATTTAAATGGCAAATTGTATTTGCAGTTAAGAGAATTAATAGGATTTTGTCATAGGGAAAACTTTAATTCAAAATTCGTTGAAATAATGATAAAATATGGGATGCTGAACTATTTTAGAAAGTACGAACCATTTATTTTTTTGACGAAGGAATCGTTTGTTGTTATAGTAAGAACTTTTTGAACTATAATTATCATATAGGGATTAAAATCACGATACTTTTGGAAACAAGCTTCCTAATTTTTTCCCATCTGTACAGTCAATTATTTACCTTTTGTGTTATGAACAGAGGGGTCTCGGTGGCCGAGTGGTCTAAGTAGTTACTACTGTAATCACTAGCCAGTCAACACTGAGGTTGTGAGTTCGAACTCCGCTCGTGCGGGTGCACTCGACTCCAATCTTAATTGGCTAGGATTGTCAGTTTTCCTATCGAAGGTCGGTGGTTTTCTCCGGGCACTCTGGCTTTCTCCACCAATAAAAACTGGCCGCCACGAAATAGCCTAAAAGCGGTGCTTAAAAGTGGCGTTAAAACACACAAAAAAAAAAAAAAAAATCAAAATCAAATCAATGTTATGAACAGACACGACGAATAATGATAGTTTTAACTTTTTCGGTGTGCTTTCTGCCACTTACCGAGAGATTTTATCATGGTGGGGATTTGTGCTTATTTTCTTTTTTATATATACTTTAGAGAGTGTTTGGTTCTACCAGAATAACAATGACAAAGAGCCATCTTCTAGACATTTAACAGATACACGGGTAATTATGCTAAATAAAATGAATTCGATATCATTTAAATGACATGGAGACACTAACAACAAATAGAATATACCAAAATAATCACGTTTTTTTTTTAGTTCAATTTGTTCATGACTTCAAATTCGTATAATATGTTATTTGATATCAAATCACATGCTCCACTAATGATAACGAAATAAATGACTTTTTGCTATTGCATAACAGCATTTAACTATTAGATTAAATGGCAATGTTGGCTATAGATATAAGAAGATGTGGTATGAGTGCCAATGAGACAACTCTCCATCCAAGTCAAATTTTATAAAAGTAAACCATTATAGGTCAAAGTACGGTCTTCAACACGGAGCCTTGGCTCACACCGAACAGCAAGCTAAAAAGGACCCAAAAAAAAACCCATTCAAACGGGAAAACCAACGGTCTAATCTATATAAAAAACGAGAAACATTTATGAACCACATCAACAAACGACAACTATTGAACATCAGATTCCTGCATGGATTAATTGAATGGCTTTTGCTTTACTTTTTCTCCTTTTCTGTTTTATCAGCTCTTCAAGGTTTCGATTTACAAATATTGTTGCAATTGACATCAATAAAGAGACATTTATTGTCGATATGCGCATCTGATGCAGTAAAATTGGTGCCGTTAATGTTATTAAAACGAAATTGTGACGGAAGTGAATTGATTTGTGCCAGTTAACTTAGACTGTGTAACGTGACACTGTTGCAGGAGTTTCAGACTTTTCTCCATACAATATTAAATCAAGATAACCCTTTCGGAGCATTGGTGGAGTTTGTGGTGCTCGGTCTTTTGTTTTTATGTAGTGTTTTGTGGACTGTTGTTTGTCTTTTCATCATTTGTTTTCTTTTTTGCCGTGATTTATCGGTCTCTCTCTGACTTTGGATTCTCCATTTAGTATTGTCCGCCTCTTTTTTAGTCAACCTGTCATTTATTGCATTGAATTTTACACATATTCTGGTAAGGTAAGAATGAACAGTTATCTTGTCCTTTACGTTAGATCACCATGGACACAAAATGACCTGGTGAACAATGTTAAATTGTTCTATAACATTTTGGTTTTTATATATACTTTTCATATAGTTAAACATTTGTTTTTTTCTTCATACATTTCCCATAAGAAATAAGACACTTTCCCGTAAAAATTCAACTGCCGGTAAAGCAAATAAAAAATAGAAACCAAAAAAAACAAGCACATCGACCTATCTTTGTTTACCGAAAATTTTGATGTATAATGCGTTATCTATTGAACAAAACTTTATTTAAGTAAATAGGCATAACAGGTAACAATATGGAGCTAATACTGCAATGCCATAGTGAACCGGTCATTATTTATCTCTTAGGGCGGCCAATAAAGAGGGGGTCAGAAAAATTTATACCCTGGAAAAGGGGGTCAGAGGTTTTTATGTTCGAAGAAATGGGGCAAGGTAATGAACTTTTTAACTTTGAAATTGAAAAAAAAAAAAAAAAAATTAACAAACAGATAAATTAAACTGGAGAGGTGACAAACATAACAAAGGATCGAGAGGGAGAATTGTTGTTTATATTCAAAGTTTACACCACAATACCATTGGAGAAAAACAAAATTTTTACACTTGGTTTCTGGTACTGCTTTCAGGTTTTGCGTTTGTAATGTCACGTGATCATTCGATGCCGTCAGATACTATGTTATCCATGAATTTGTCTTTGCAAAATTTTTCATATATCCATTTGTTTTGCATATGAAATTATTATCATGTAATGGTCATGACTGTCCATTCAGGAATTATGCTTGATTTTTTTTATATTGGTTTGAAATTTCGATTACAATGAAAAGAATAAATTAGTGTGAACCAGACAATATTTGTTACCTAACAAACCTATTTTGCAGAATTTTAAATGATTATTCTGATTACTGCGACATCCGGTGGCATTTTTGACCTTATTAGATAAAAACATCACATAAATTACTGAATTTACAGTATAGTATATGTGTACAAAAACGTATCCCGTAAAATGCCATGGGATTTAAAGAAATACAAAATTGTTAACAAAATCAATTTGATTTGAATAACGTTAGAATTAAATGGTTTTGAGACTAGTAGGAATAAAATAACATATAAAAAAAAAATGAAAAACAAAAACATATCTTACCTTTGGAAACTAAACATAAAAAAAA
This sequence comes from Mytilus coruscus, assembly GCA_017311375.1. NCBI lineage: Eukaryota > Metazoa > Mollusca > Bivalvia > Mytilida > Mytilidae > Mytilus > Mytilus coruscus. The sequence continues at coordinate 21,699,284 of CM029608.1, read as the reverse complement.
TTGCAAAATTATTGATAATAACAATAACAAAAAGAAACATAACATAAACACCGAACTCCAAGGAAAATTCAAATCGGAATGTCCCTTATCAAATGGCAAAATCAAAAGCTCAAACACATCAAACGAATGGAAAACAACTGTCATATTCCTGACTTGGTACAGGCATTTCCTTATGTAGAAAATGATGGATTAAACCTGGTTTTATAGCTAGCTAAACCTCTCACTTGTATGACAGTCGTATGAAATATCATGAATGAGAAACATTGGTGGTTTATCTACCTTTTCCAAAACATGTATATTTATGAAGGTTATTTTATTTTTCATTGGCCTTTAAGGATGTACTAAGGTGAAATTTAAAAAATCAAGAATTTAAAATTTATACTATAAGTCGGAAGAGCATTAATTAAGGAACAAAATAAGCTAAAAATATTGATAGGTTATGGAGCTCCTTTTCGAGATATTTGATTTTTAAAATATGGCTGGAAAAGGCTGACTCGGACTTTTACCTTATATTTGTATTGGTATTATTTGAGTCTCAAATCAAAAGAAAAGAAATCTAGAATATGCTTAAATTTTGGTAAATGACCTTTTATGAGCTATTAAGTCTTATATGAAAAGATAAATGGGTGTTATGGGGCAAAATATTTTACCTTGTATTGTAGGGGAAAAAACCAAGGAGTCCAAACATCTAACACAAATTCCAAAACCTCACCTAAGTACATCCTTAAGGACAAACAGAGACAAATGCATGACATCCCTACATGTACAAATATTACCTAATTTTCTATGAAATAAGTTTTGTACGGTAGTATTTAAAACATAAAACATCTAATAAAAAAAAAATATGTAAAAGTTGGACTAGTACATGTAGTACTGATTTGGTTTCATTTACAACTAGAAGCGGTAGAAACATAAAAAGATTTAATCAGATTAAGTTTTGAAATAAATGGTACATGTATAAATGTATTTAAGACATTGTTAATCTATCAGATTGAAATATAAAAAAAAAATCTTTTTCAATGGACTTTTTTTTTACCAGTTTTGTATAAGGAAATAAAATTGAGAATGGATATGGGGAGTGTGTCAAAGAGACAACAACCCGACCAAAGAGCAGACAACAACCGAAGGCCACTAATGGGTCTTCAACGCAGCGAGAAAATCCCGCACCCGGAGGTGGTCCTCAGCTGGCCCCTAAATAAAATTGTGTATTAGTTCAGTGAAAATGGACATCACACTAAACTCCAAAACATATAAATGAACTAATATTCAAAAAACATACAAGACTAACAAAGGCCAGAGGCTCCTAACTTGGGACAGGCGCAAAAATCCGGCGGGGTTAAACATGTTTTGTGAGATCTCAACCCTCCCCCTATACCTCTAGCTAATGTAGAATAAAGAAACACATAGCAATAAGCACAGTAAAACTCAGTTTAAAAAGAAGTCCGAGTCCGATGTCAGAATAGGTAACAAAAGAAACTAAGCAAAATGACAATGATACATAAATGAACAAAGGACTACTAGCAGTTACTGAGAGTTACTAAAATGTATGAGAAGAACATAACCTGTTTATTACCTATACATAGCCCCCTTTTTTGCCCATCAAAGATGAATACCAATCTTTGCTCTGTTTAGTTTCTCATTTACATTGACCTATACTGTGGATTCATTATTATTCGTTGGATACCTATTTTCGTGGATTTCGTGGTAACCTCGGAACCACGAATTTGAATATTCAACGAATTACATATTTTCTATAAGAATGTATACAGACTTTTGCAAAACCACGTAATCAAAAACCCACGAAAGTTTTCCATAAACATTTCCATAGAAAGCATCTCCAAGTATACGTGCATTGTCCGTCTTACGATTAAATGGTAATATTTAGTAAAAATCGGTACAATCTGACTATAAATTACTTAAAACATTTACTAAATTCTTTCATAGATACAAAAATTTGATAATTAAATTTGGCTGTACTTGTAGGAAACTAATTAAAAAAAATATTTCACATCCTAAATTTTTACGGTAATATTGTACTAAAAGCGCGAAAATCACTATGTGATCCGTGTAAACTTATCGAACCTTTAAATAAACTTATTAGTAAAGGTTATCTTATAAATGTTGTAATAAGATCTTTGAATATTGTTTTCATTGGCACTAACATCGATTTTGTCATCAACGAATTAAAACATATTTACATTTGTATTCTTTTCGTATGTTTTTTTTTTTTTTAGAAGTATATATACACATCCACGTTTATTTTCTATTTAGAAATTGTTTTATCTATACATAACATCATACATATTTATTATAAGGTTGAATCCTAACTATAATACTGCCTGTCGTTACTGTTATTTTGGCATTGCACATGTCATGTCTTCTTTGACAGTCCATGGCGTTGAAACACTAAATCCCTGCCTTGGATGTGTTTTAATTGATTTTAGTCTCTGATGCATGATTTTTTATTATTAATTGTTTTTGGCTTTTAACTAGATTTCAGAAACTGCGAGTACTCTCAAGTCGTGATTTCGTGTTAATTTGACCTGTTGACACAATTTGTAATGCATTTCTGTTACTCAATGTTTACTTATTTTGTGTTATATCTCGTCTTACTATCTTTAATATGCACCAATTTTGATAAGTATTTAGTATGACGAAAAAAAATTTCACTTCTGTACTCGTACTATGAATAAAACATTTATTTTGTAAATTTTTTTTCTGTACTCCTAACAACATAATTATTATATTTAAATTTACCTGTGTACGTTACTTTACTTAACGCCATTTTGTCCTAGGTTAAAGATGTCTTTTTTATATTGAAACATATTTTTTATTTATATTGTGTCATAGATCAAATTCGTTCGTTCAGTGTATATTTACTTGTTTTTGTGTATTGTCTTTTTGATCGAGTTAAGCCATTTCAATTGATATTTTATTGTGTGTCTTTTTATGTTGTAATGTTATACCACTGTTTCTGGTTAGGGTGAAGGTTGGCGCCTGTTAAAACATTTAAACCCACTGCATTTTTATGCACCTGTCCTAAGTCAGGAGCCTGGTGTTCAGTGGTTGTCATTGTTGGTGTGGTTCATAAGTGTTTCTCGTTTTTTAAATAGATTAGACCGTTAGTTTTCCTGTTTGAATTGTTTTACACTTGTCGTTTTGGGGCCCTTTATAGCTTGCTGTTCGGTGTGAGCCAATGCTCCGTGCTGAAGGCCGTTCTATGACCTATAATTGTTTACTTTTTACACATTGTGACTTGGATGGATAGTTGTCTCATTGGCATTCATACCACATCTTCTTATTTATGTATAATTTTATTTTTCTCTTTGGTCTGTTCTATGTGTATGTCGCTTGTTTAAGATCTGAAAACATCACAGAACGGGTCATGTTCAGTGACCTTTTAGCATCGTATCAAATTTATGCATTATTTAATGTTTGTTATGACATTTTACATATTTCATTTAAACATTTAGTTTGTCGACGCCTACGCTCCATGTTTCCTAGGCCTTTATTTGATTGAAAACCGAACGATTTTGTCAAATTTTGTAAAAATCTCTATTTTTGACCTATTTGGAATGTAAAATTCAAAGCTTTGAAATAAAACTTTGACAAAAATAGTTCTATTTAACTTCCTCGCATGTCTATTCATCAACTTGAAAGATTTTTTATCTTGAAACATTGAAATTAATAACCGAGGCCAAATATGGTCTTTACCGAACTGACCTCTTTTGGTTAACATATCTTACACGAACGACAAACAATTCTAACGGAGGAATAAGATTAAAATTGGTATAGCGCAGAATATTGAAAAACCGTAAATAACGTCAGATTGACATTAATTTACATGTACATTCAGCGATATCCGAAAGACAGGGAAATAATTTACCTTTTAAATCATTATGCTTCAATCAATTATTAGAAATAGATCAATCGATTCCGTTTGTATTGTCTGATATGTGATTGCACGTCACTGAAAAAATGTTTTACAGCCTCAAAAAACTGAATCCTGTTGCATATTCTACTCCACGACAATTTTGTAATCAAAGTTATCATTGGTGTTTTCCTACATTGATTTCATTCTCTACTGACTACTGAATATTATCATTTTGTGTTCATATTTCGATATTTGTTTGTTTGAAAGAGAGACAAAAGATACTCAAACTGAAAAAAAAAAAATGAAAACGCCATGGCAAAAAAAAAAGACCCAAAGACAAACAACGGTATAAAAAAAGATAGAAAACTAAAGCATTGTGAAGACTCAATACCCACCAAAACCCGGAGATGATCTTTGGTGCTTCGGAAGGGCGAGAAGAGCCTGATCCGCATGTGGCACCCGTCATTAAGTTTTTTTCATTGTGAACTTTGTTGTTTTATCTTTCAAGTTAATCATTACTAATGTCTCTTCACCATCAATAATTGGAGGATATATACAGAGGCCAATGTTTTAATTAAAAATATTTTTGTCATTTTCATTTATTTTACTTACATTTATACATGTATTTCGAATCGCATGAAACTTGATAAATGCATGACACGTGATACATACATGACACGTAATATATGCATGCCAGATGATACATGCATGACACGTGGTATATGCATCGTGCACGATTCATACATGTAAGGGTCGACTTACCTTGCCGATGTTGTGATAGAAGTCAGTTTTGAGTCTAAACAATCAAATTTGTTTTCGGCCAATATTTAAAAAAAAACAATCATTACTTTTTTTGATTTTTTTGCAAGTCAATTAAAGTTCTTATTTTAATATTTATCTATAATTCATAAGCTCATCGACTGTCTTCGAGTATTTTGTTCTTTGTATTAAAGAAGAGGATTACCCTGCTGAGGGACTTAATCTCTTGCCCTGCTGACAGACTTGGCTTTTTTTATAATTATTATGTTATTTGAAAAATATAAATATAAATGTTGCATTTTCTATAACAGTATGAAACTAAAATGTCCAATATCATACTAAAAAATACCGAAGGAAAACCAAATAAAATGGGAAAGTCCCTTATCAAATGGCAAAATCAAAAGCTCTAACACATGAAACGAATGGAAAACAACTGTCATATTCCTGACTTGGTACAGGCATTTCCTCATGTAGAAAACGGATAAGGTAATGCTTATGGAATATCTTTTTTGTCTTTAGAATCAACAGGACAAAACACAATCAACTCCAAGTCGTACCTTATTTCCAAGATTTAATTTGGACGAACTATACCCAAACTGGACAGAAAATGCTTCACTGTGGAAATTACAAGGAGATACGAATAAACGTAAGTATATATTATAGGGCTATACTCCTCACCATTCTGCAATCCTGAGAAAATCGGGTTAGATTCATAAATTAGTAGAATTCAGGTGTGTCTGTTTTGTATAGGTGTAATACCACCAAATCATAATACGTCACATCCGGTTGCATACGAAAAAGGGTCGAAAAAAATATTTTCTTGAATTTGACAGTTGTAGGTAATTAATCCTACATTTCATTGCAGTAAAAAAAAAATTCTGGGTCATAAACATATATCTTGGGTATTTCAAAGCACCATTATTTTTTTTATTTGTGGGTTCTATAGAATATTTTGGAAACTTGAGGTTACATGGTTACTAAAGCTTGTACACAGATAAAAAAGAGATGAAAATTTGATTGGTTAACTTCCAGTGATGGTTATTTTCTTATATGCAATGAACTGTTATGTGAAAATTTTGTCTATAGTACTGGACAGGATAAAACTTTACTCATGCCAAGTATTTCTTTATTTGAAACAAAGATAAATTCTGCACAATTTTTTGAAAAGTGCAAATTTAACAAAGACTAATAGGGGAAAATCAATGGTGGTATTACAACTATAACAATGATGGGTATTTTCAATAATTATCGATACTTTCAATTCATATTTCAGTACTACAGTGTAACCTGTCTAATCCGACACACTGGAGGACCAGAAAAAAATGTCGGATTAAGCAGGGTGTCGGAATACTCAGGTGTCGGATTAGGCAGGTTACACTATATTCTGCAATATTAGTCAAGTTCTAGGAATACGCATAGCTCACAATTTGAATAATATGAGCAATTTTTAAAATAGATAAAATAATCAAAATAAGCTACGATAGAGTATATGTATATCACTACCCTGAAACTGTATAGTAACAATGAAATAATGACCATCGTACGAGATATATTTCATTACTGGCTACAAGGAGACTAGTACTTCCAGAGACTGGCAATTCACAAGCAGTCTTTCCTTTAAAATTAAATTAAATGGTTATACAAACTCAGACCGTATTAATGTATAAATGCTTGGCGAGAATTTGATACTAGTATCACTTCCTGTTTAATATCTACAGTAGTACTCGTAGCAATCAACAAAAAGTATTACGATTAACTGAAAGTAAAAGATACGTAAAAAATTATAACAATAATACGGAACGCCAATGCAAATTCAAAAAGGAGATGACTATAAAAACAGACAAAATCAAACGCTATCAATCAAAAAACCAAGTGAAAAACAACTGCCATATTCCTGACTTGGTAAAAAGAAAATGGTGAGTTAAACCTGGTTTTATTTCTAGCTAAACTTCCCACTTGTATGATAGGTCACATCTTCTTATATCTAAATACACATTAGGAATTTCCTTTTGACTACCGTGAATATGTGATATGAGAACTTAACATTGCTGTTATCGTCAAATGAAGTATAACCAGATTCATTTTTCAACATGGTAAGTTTAATCCCCTACATTTTGGCAAAACATTATTACCAATAAAGGCAACAGTAGTATACCGCTGTTCAATAGTCATAAATCAATTAAGCGAAAACAAAGCCCGGTCACAAACCAAAACCGAAGGAAACACATCAACTATAATTTTCCATTAGTGTTTACATCAAGGATACTTTAAGAGAATATTTAAAAAATAATCAAATTTCGGTTTAAGTGACGCAATCAAATAATAAGATAAGAGGGAGATGATAACAAGCCGACATTCAACCTCACAAAGTAAGAGAAACTGACAATGCCATGGCAAAAACAAAAACGAGAGACGACGAAAAGACAAACAAGTCTATAACACACTGTATAGAAAACGAAAGACTGTGCACTCGAACATCACCAAAAAGTAGGGGTGATCTCAGTTACTCCGGTAGAGTAAATAGTTCCTGCTCATTTTGGCACTTGTCACGTTGCTAATGAAATGAATTATTTCATCTTACCATTCTCGATTAATTTGAAAACACCATCTATAAAATGATCCGAATTTATTTTTATCTTCAAGTGCATTTTTATCTGGTGATGACCCAAAAACCAATTTATATCAAGGTCAGCTATAATTATTGTCCCTTTTAAAAAATGGATAATTAACCTATCGTAAAATTAAGATTTATTTCGAACATGAAAGAAAATAATTTGTTTAAGGTCTGTTTAAGAAATATAGAAATGCATAAATGTCTGCAATGCATGAAATAAAAACGTAATATAAAGTAACCTCATAAAAATTAAAAAAAAAATACATATCCCCACTAAAAGTATATTATTTGCGACGCCGAAAATGTTAACTATTTCAGAGTGTATAAAACAATTCGGCTTAAGGATGTTCGCTACTCTGTTTCAAAATAAAAGGCTTTTAAACGTCTGTTACAAATTGATAGTATATAAATAAAGGAACTAAAAAGCCAAAAAAACTTAATAAGACGTTTGATGCCAATTGTCGAAAAAAAAAAAAAAAAAAAAATATTAAAGTGAAGGGTCTGTGTGCTTGTTTTCAAGATATGAGCCATTGAAAATTTGGCGGGAAATCATTCTCTCTAGATTTTTCATACATTTATCATTGGCACCTGTTTTCTTTCAAAAACCATGAAAAGATTACAAGGATTTTTTAAAGATTTTCAAATATGGCTTTTTAAACAATATGTAATAAAATTATTAATAGGAAAGTGTGGGTTAGCAGGCAACATTTTTTAATGGAACTACATGGATAAAACCAGAGTATTCCGAATATCTGGCAAAAATTCAAGAGCAAGAGGATCGAACATACTTTATAGGTCAGCTGAAATTCTGACTAATCGACTTTGATGTGGGGAGTTGTAACATTGAATTCAGTACGATGAAATTATTCAGAAACCTTGAATTTACTGCTAGTTTTACATAATTAGGAAATACATAAGATAAGGACATGTATAATGACGTTGATTTAAGCAGCTTTAGGTCACCGTAGACAGTCTTCAACAAAACCCAACCGTAAGGTCAGCTCCGACATTGCAAAATGTGAAAAACTATTCAAACGAAATAAAAAAGTGGCCTGTTTTATGACAAAACAATAAAGCAAACACAAAGTTGACAGACATAAATCAACGACAACTACTGAATCACAGGTTTCTGATTTGGGATATGTAATTCTAGAATTAAGTGCAAATTTAAATTCTAATTACACAGGGCGCTCAACCCTCTTTCTAACCGGGACTCTTTCAAAAACTCTGTCTAACAATATAACATAATGTATGCATCTTTTGTAGGATATTTAACGTTAGGTATGGTGACGGCAAAGCGACGAAACAACACTGTTTACCTCTTCGATACGTTGAGTTCTCTCATTACAAATGCTAATGGTAAGGATTTGCTGGACATCTATATCATAATATTGCTGTCTGATTTTGACGAAGAATGGAGAAAAAACGTATCTTCCACAATTAGAATTAAATACCCTGACGAAGTCAAAAATGGAACAATCCAAATAATAACGAGCTTTCATTGGATGTATCCAAGGTTACAGAATCTCACTCACCATTATATAGGTCATTCGCAAAATAAAGTCGAATGGAAATCAAAACAAAACATAGACTTTGTTCTATTGTGGTTGTATGTATTCAAATCGCAGCTCTCAGAATATTATCTTCATCTTGAGGATGATGTTATAACAGTTCCAGGCTATATCAAAATTATGAAAAACTTTGTCAATGACCAGAAAAAAAGATGGACATGTTTAGAGTTCTCGGTTCTAGGAATGATAGCGAAATTGTATCATACACAAGACCTGGATGCACTTGCCAAAATGGTAGCTTTATTTTACGAAGAACAGCCTGCAGACGTAACTTTTCTTTATTTCAATCCTCAAATGCTGCAATTTAGACGTATTGTTAGAAAACCAACCCTTTTTCAGCATATAGGAAAAACTTCGTCACTTCAAGGTAAAATAATGTTAGCGAAAGATCGATTCTTTATGGCAAATTTTCGTAAGACGTTGAAAGGAGAAAATCCACCAGCAACGGTATTGACAAATTTAAAATTCCGACCTGAATATCCACCTGAAAATGCATACTATACAGACTTTGGTTACTTTTCCTCCGAAGTTGGTCCGAAGAAAAATGACTATTTTAAAGTTGTATTTAAAACACCTCAGGTTATTCAAAGAATTGTTGTCAAATCTGGGTTAGATAAATTTCCAAAAGACAAATTTTACAATGCAGTATTAGAAGTTAGTTCTAGAACTGATAAAACCGACGATTGCACAGACTACAACATTATAGGAAATTTTGTGAATGGAACAGTTGATGTTCAAAACTTTACCAAGAGAGCAAATACAAATAAAACAAAGTGTATTCAAATAAGAGTTCTTAGATCTCAAAAATTTTGGGTAATAGTTCCAGAAATATCAGTTTTTCTTAAGCGTTAAACAGTTTTAAATAATAAATGATTATTTCAAAGTTAAATTAAAAACACCTCATGTTTTTTGAAGATGTTTTGTCAAATCTGGGTAAGATACTGGTTATAAAAAGACAAATTTTACAATGCAGTATTAGAAGTCAGTTCTACAACTAATAAAATCAACGACTGCACAGACTACCATGTTATAGGAAAGTTTGTGAATAGAACAGTTGATGTTCACAACGTTATAAATCTAGATAAAGCAATCAAAACCAAAACGAAATGCTGTGGAGTGCTCCGATGTATCATACTTTTAAGTAAGATGTGGTTATATGTGATTGTTTAAGTATGGAAAATGTGTTATTTATCTCGTTTGTACATATACTTATACGTCTGGTATTATAATACGCCCGTTTCAGATAGGACGTATCATGGTATTTTTCCATGAATATGTCCTACAAAAGTTTAAATTTGTTTAACCGATTCCCACATAATTTAAACGGTACATTAGGATTAATATAAGAAAGCTTCCATTTGATTTAAACACAAATTTGGTGGTTACATTGCAGAGAAACCATAATATTAAGAAAATTTGTGAATTTGCATCCCACAATCGGGTGAGACCTTCGGAAACATGAATTTTCTTGGTTCAACAAATCTTTATATCCCTCACTCAGGCCAGAGAAATAAATGTATAATATTCTACATGTCATGCACTAGATCAAGTATGCCTGGATCGATTTACTACAAACTTTACAATGTTGTTTGTATTAGTGATTCAAGACTCGCTTTGGATTTTGAAAGCTTAAAGGTTTTTCATTCCAGAGGATGGGAATTTTAACAGCCATGTCTGACGATATATTTATTTGTATATGGATATTCTGGTGTTCATTTTTTCCACTCATCCATCTTACTAACTTGTTACTAGATATTCTACTTTATTCTCACAACAGTTCTGATGCACAAATCGGGGTATCATGTGCTCTTGGCGTAACCGTTTTTGATGTATTTTTTGGCCTTATAACATGGAATACATGTACATGTATTTGACAAAATTATTAAAGATTATTGGCAGTAATGTGTATTTAAACTGTTCGTGTATATAAATATATTGTCAGATGAGCACTCAGAAACGTGTTCATGTTTGTCTCTCCTCTTATTTATGAATACTAATTTGCCGCGACATTATATAGCAAGGTAAACCAGTAAGGACAAAATTATTCATTGATCGGGTATCGGGTATCGGATAAATCTTGAATACCAATACAGTAATTTTTTCTGTATCGAATATCTTCTCCTTTCCGGGACATGTTTTCAATTCTATATATCATTTTAAACAATATAATCTATCCCATATCATAAGGCATTCAATGAGTACCGTTATCTATTTAGTAATAATTTCAAGATGGCTTAAATATCGTATGAAACTAATAGCTTCGCACCGGGATGCAAAGAAACACATGCATTCTTCATGATTTTGTTTTAACACAATGCATTAATAAAGAATGGTTTTATGCCAATATATTGCTTATCAAGATTGAAATAAAGGCACTTGTTAAAGACAGTAATCTTAAATTAAATGGCGTACTATCCACTAAAAAAAACATTACCACTTACTTAATTTTTCAATGACTTAAATATTAAATGTGAACCAATTTAATCAAAACTATTCATGTTATACTTTGTTGAATCTATCTTTATTTTATTTTTCATACAATAATGTTTGTTATTATAACGCTCATTCTTGGCGACGTGATTTGAAAATAAAATATTTTGATGTCTGTATTGTCTTTGCTATTGTTCATTTGTTTTCAATTATTTTGCTGCAGTTCGAGGTTTGCCGATTGTATTTTGTGTACTGTTTTTGTTTGACCTTTATAAATTGAACTATTTTCTGCGTTATTTCCCTTAATACGCAAAGTTAAAAACAAATAAAAAAATATTCTACTTTGTAATCAAAATATTTATTAAAACTTCAAGTCAAATAACTTTGTTCAATTACATGAAGATTCTTTTTATTGAATTGCACTCCTACATTGAAATTTGCTGAATTAATTAAAAGTCTAGACCGATTTTGTTCTGCTGTTTTACAATCAAATATGGAGGAAGACACCCATACCACCTTAAATGCTTTATTTAGAATGTACGCAATCTTTTCATCTGATGAAAAGCTGTCGCTGTGACAGGTTTGTATTAAATGCAATATGATTTTCTGACACATCTTTCCATAATGGTTTGTTCACGTGGGTTGCTTTTACCTTCAATGGAATCAATGTTATTAGAAGCCTTTTTGCCAATTACCGATTTGATTTTGTTATTACATACTTTTAATACAAGTTCGTTCCCTTTGCAAATCGTATACCTGTTTAAAATTGGGGTGATAGTAGTTACTGACGTTGAAATCTCGTAAATGGAGTTAAAAAAGGCAAATCAAGGTAACAATAAGTACTCGCATTAAAATCCTAGATGGAGCAAGAACGGGTGTGTTGACAGGGTAAGCGTCTCATGTTGTGAATGCATCACCCGCCATACGAATATGCACTCCATTAAAATGCAACAATCGGACAAAATTGACTGCTTTTGATGCAAAGCACTATAAGAGAAAGGCGAAAGATACCAAAGGAATTCAATAAAATTGAGAATGGAAATGGGGAATATGTCAAAGAGACAACAACCCGACCAAAGAGAGCAGACAACAGCCGAAGGCCACCAATGGGTCTCCAACGCAGCGAGAAAATCCCGCACCCGGAGGTGGTCCTCGGCTGGCCCCTAAATAAAATTGTGTACTAGTTCAGTGAAAATGGACGTCACACTAAACTCCAAAACATATAAATGAACTAAAATTAAAAAACATACAAGACTAACAAAGTTTACGGGGTCTTTTAAAACGATAAAGGTGTTCTTGCGTGCGTTTAGATAAATATCGTCCAGTTTCGCCTACGTACTGAATACCACATCCCGGTTAGTTTCATGTAAGTAAATATATAATACTGTTAGTTTTTCAAGTGATATCAGTTTCAGATTTAGAGACCATTAAACGTGGACCTTACCGTATTGTTGGTGGAAAGACGGGGACATGTAAGTAATTTTTTGGCATGACACTTATAGATAGAAGGGTAACCACGATTTTTGTTATTAGAAATGTTAGCGATTGTAGTATTTTTAGATAATCGATTTTGAAGATTGAGACGTGTGGATACCCTTTGAACGAGTTTAGTATTAAGTAATTTTTTAACTCATTAGTCGAAAATAAACTGACAACTCCATGGCTAAAAGAGGAAAAAAGACAAACTGACAATCAATATTACACAAAACACAACATTCAAAACTAAAGACTGAGCAACACGAACCCGACCAAAAACTTGGAGTGATCCCAGGTGCTTCGAAAGGGTAAGCAGATCCTGCTCAACATGTGGCATCCATCGTGTTGCTCATGTTAAAACAAAGCTGTTAATAAGTCTAAATCGGCAGATCACATTCGGGGAAAGGGACCGGGTTTGTAGTTACGACATTTGGAACATATCCGCTATAATTTATGAAGTGATATATACGCGTTTTAATAAATTTCAGCTTAACAAAAGGTTAGATGCAGTGAAAAGATTCGACAATTCAAAGACTACACAAATTTCGCTAAATCTTCATTTGTTTGAAAATGTATGTCCCTCTTAAGGTAAAATTACTTGAATTTCCTGTTACACGGTAAGCTGCCATTCAAAGATGGTATTATATAATTAGATTATTAACCTTCAGAAATAATTCGTATAGAATGTAATTATCCTTTTTGTATAATATTTGTAGAAATATAAAGTAATACATATAGGGAAATTGATATCGTTGTTTCAATCTCTAATTATTTTAATTAATCAATCACCCCTTCCAAGTTCCGAACTATCCAACAATTTCAAATGGATGTGTTATATGAACGTATACATTATTATGAAAATTTTCATTTAAATACTTCCGGTTTTGTTATCTTTAAAAAAAAATCGAATTATGTTGGATTCAACGCATTCCTTTGTATAAGAATTTAGAATTTCTTAGGATCACGTGGTTAACAATACAGGTGGAAATCATTGATTTATTATTTTTCTTTAAATCTATCTATTTATTCATCTAATTTTGTAAGTCCAATTAAAAAACTGATATGTCCATTCATAACTATTTAACTTTGAAATATATATGAGACGTTAGCTCATATAGTGTGGTTTCAGAAAAACAATCGGGGTCACTGTACTCGTTTTCTTGCTACAAAACAAAATAATAAATCTACTGTACATTCTTTATATAGTTTAATTATCTAAGTTTTATCCCCTAATTTGACTAAGTAATAAATCATATCAAACAAAATCTATTCCATTTTTTTTTAAACAGTCGTATTAAAACTTATGAAACTTATTTTCTTTCTTTAGAAGTCTAGCGAATTAGACACATTCATATTGCTTTAAAGATGTGGCCCGATTGTTTTCTGGTATTTCACAGTTATAAAAGGTATAAGACAAGATGGCAGATGATGTCTACTCTACTTTGAGTCCTTGTTTTAATCTTCTCTTTTTGGTAAAGACCAATATCAATATTTTCTTGCTATTTGTTTTTCATCATGATATTTTTCACAAACCCAAATATTCCAAATTTTCGAAAAGTTCTTTTCTTTTGATTTGTTCTGAATCAGTAGAGCATGGAACAACTTCACGTTTTATATGAAAAACAATTTTATTGTTTTTTTTTCTTTAAAAGTGATTTTAGGTGTAACGATAAATGCATGACTGAATACATTTGTTATAGATCGTAATTTAGTCTAAAGGATTTTAAAAGTCAACCGCAAAATAGGTTCAATTGGACCATTCTAGCACAATCTTTTATTATACACCATCTTAAATGTTACGTAAGCAGTTACCTTTTTTATAAATATATACTGCGTTGTGATAGATCATTCATTTTGATAAAAATTAGATATGTTTAAGGGAAAACGTCCAAAAAAGGCTGAAAATCCATTTATGCATATACAAATGATTTAAAAATGATGTAAAAGTATGAATAAGCTAATTTTATGTTGTGGATTTCTACTGCGGTCTGCACCTTACCTTTCAAATTAATAAACCAGAGACACGTCATTCCGAACTGAAGAAGTCATTTACACCTCAAGTGATGTTATGTATTCCTTCTACCAAGGAATTGTCCGTAAAATTAACCAAAATTGTGTCCGCAGTGAAAGAATGATTGCAGAAATACTGTACCATTGTTTACTCGCGAAGTGGCATTAACCATATATGATTAGTCAAGAGATTTCAAGGCTTATGGTCGTACCTAGTCTAAAATGGGTTTATTGAATATTTATCAGTACATACTGAGAGAAAACGTACTGCCAAGCTATTATGACAAACTTGTTGAAACAACAATGTCATGGGTCTGTTTGTATATTTACATAAGGAGTATTCGATTCAAATTTTTTTGATCAATGAACGCATTTATTTTAGAGGACACATTATATATTTCATCGGCCTGAGTAATTTCTAACGGCCTTTTTGAACAAGTTTCAAATGTACTAAAAACAGCTCTCTGCTCGTTTTAAGAAAATGTAATTTAAACTTGCCATTAAATTAGTTTTGACTAAATCACAGCCGGTAGTAGGTTTTTTGTGTCCCTTTAAGGTTAAATTATGCAAATCTTTACCAAACACAGCATGAGAAGCGTAATGGTTTATATAAGACATAGTTTACAAAATAAAGGTGCATTTATTATAATGATTCAATTTTAGTGATTCTATCTATGAAAACTCCATAGAGCAGATCATTTTAGATTTCAAACGAATACGTAAAACTTCTCCAAATTCTTGTGTACTTTCCATCAAAGAATATAACCAATGAAAAGTAGTTTACTTTCTCCACAAATACTTTGAAACGACAATTATATACCAGAGGAAATTGAAACAACTATCTGAAAACAATCTTTTATTTGTAAGTAGATATAAGAAGATGTGGTATGAGTGCCAATGAGACAACTCTCCATCCAAGTCAAAATTTATAAAAGTAAACCATTATAGGTCACAGTACGGTCTTCAACACGGAGCCTTGGCTCACACCGAACAGTAAGCTATAAAGGGCCCCAAAAATAACTAGTGTAAAACCATTCAAACGGGAAAACCAACGGTCTAATCTATATAAAAACGAGAAACGAGAAACACGTATGAACTACATAAACAGACGACAACTACTGTTCATCAGATTCCTGACTTAGGACAGGTGCAAATATTTGCAGAGGGTTTAAACGTTTTAATGGTGCCAAACCTTCACCCTTTTTTTTGAGAGAATTATTTCAACTCAATCTTTGATTCATACTCAGCTATCAAGCATTACAGAATTTGGGATATGACAGAATTAAAAATATCCATGATCTATTTCCAATACAAATATTGGAAATGATTTCTAAATGGAATATTTTGTATTGCATTGTCTATCTCCAGGAAATATATTTAAGGTGGTTGTTTATTCCAAAAAATTAAACAAAACGTTGCCCTTCAAGTCCATAGCTTCGATTGTTACATATCTTGTCTCTAAAACTCAGTCAAATATATATGATATAGCACTTTTAAATTTTCAATTTCCCAGTATTTAGAAAAATAGGATTTACATAATTATAACATTCACACGACTCAATTTTAGCTTAATGATACTTGCATTCTTATGGAAACTGAAATACTTTAAATATTTATGTAGGCAATAGCACTGAAAAGTGTGTATAATAGGAAACAGTCTTATGTTGAAATGTTAAACAAAAATAAAAACTGAAAAAAGTACGATAAGTTTTCAAGAATATTAATTGTTAAAGTTCTAAGAGAACATGCAGAATGCGGTTTGATTTCATAATTTTACAGCAGAATAGTGTGGTATTCTTAAAAATATTCTTTCATGACATTTTAAAAACTGTATAACCTGCACTTATACTGTCAATTACTAACAATTTGTCCTTTTCACGTGGACATTTATTTTGTGTTTCACTTCCTAATTCTATTTGCTCACGGCTTAAGACAACCTTTGGTACCTTTTTTAATACACGAACACATTTTTATATAACTTTCTTGAAAAAAGATTTAATTATATTCAAATACAATAACATAAAAGTCGAAAGGCTACATTCATGAATGTGAATAATTGTATTCTTGTTACTGGCTGCAGCTATGTTACACATACATTGTATGGTGAACAAATTCGAGAGATTTTAAAAAGAATGTAGTACATATATAGCATTTTTAATTTATATTTGATAATTATGCATTTGAAAAAATGTAATGTACAATGCACCCATGCTAAAAATTATTCAGACTTTCAATTCAGTATGTTTACAAAATGTGACGCAACGTTCATAGTAAACGGCGTTTTTAAGAACTAAAAAGAACTTCTAGAAAATTTAAAATCTCGGTAGTTCTTTTAAAATAAATCCTATAAAAACCTTCGATTTTTCGGACAATACAACATGAATCTTAAAGAAATAATCCACAATGCTTTCTTCCATGAAAATGGTACCATATGCTACAAATTTATTATTTGGGATATAAATCGTCATATTTTGTTTAAAAATGAGCTCGAAAATAAAACATTCTACACCGGAGAACAAGTGATCAATATCCTGGAGTTTCTCATTGACAAAACAATTTGAATTTGGATGTAGAATTTTTCAGCAGGTTGTCGGCATTCCTATGGAAACCAAATGTGCACCTCTCCTGATCGATATTCTTATATTTTCTACGGGTCGGATTTCCAGACATTTGTAAAACAACAAGAAGATCAAAGAAGCTAGATCATTTAATTTCATTTACAGATATATTGATGATGTTTTTTCTATGAACGAACCATACTTTCTGATTGGGACCAATTAATATTTCTTCATGAATTAGAGATACAGGTTTCTTCTCATTTCTAAACATTTACATCGAATTTGACAACAGCAATCATCTCAGTACCAGAATCTATGACAAACGAGACGATGTCCATTTTGAATTTTCCTCACCTGTACTATTGTTTGTCTGTTTATCTGTTTGTCTTTTTGTCTTTTAGTTGTTATCACACAGTCCGTTTCTATGTATGTAAGTGTTTGCTTTTGTTGTAGATCAGTGTTTCTTTTGTTCCGTTGTTTTCCTTTTATAGTTGATGTGTTTCCCTCGGTTTAAGTTTGTTACCAAGATTTGTTTTTGCTTAATCGAATTATGACTATTGAATAGCGGTATACTACTGTTGCCTTTATTTAGCCATGGCGTTGTCAGTTCATTTTCGACTTATCAGTTTGAATGTCCCTTTGGTATCTTTCGCCTCTCTTCTAAGCAGCAATATACCTTCTTTATCCGCATATGAAGTATACAGTATTCAACTCATACAATATTCAAGAGCTTTAAGCTACTTCCCAGACTTTGTAAAGCGTCATCGGTGTCTTAGCAAAAATTAATGAGGCAGGGTTGTGTCTAAAGTTTCGTCTTTTTTCTAAAAATGTTCATCGGAAAGTACCAAGACCTGATAGATAAATATTCAGTGTCTACTTCACAAATAATACAAGATGGTCTTGAGTTATAGATTCTAGGTGCTGAAGTTGTGTATCTTTTTATCTATTTTACAATGTTCCCTTTATTTGTCTTTGTGCTATTATTGCAACGTAAACGGGTTTTTATATTAAATGGATATTATTCTTTTCATATTTTGTCTCATGGAATTATACTCCGGTAACTCAGGTTTTCTGGTTGAAAGGGTTAGGCTTGTACTTTCTTACTAGGTCTTGGGATAACATACTGAAAATTCTCAGAACCAACAACATACAAAAAGTACATAGAAATGGCAGGAGTTGACGATTGCGCCGAGCAATGTGTTCGCCCATATAACAAATAATTAAGATCGATAAAACAGTTTCATATTTTATAGACAAAGACAATAAAACACAAACATCGGGGTATCTCCTTTTGAATTTGAAATGTAATCCTTGAATGTTCAATACATTTTCATACTCGAACTTCACTTAATTATACTCAAAATAAATTAACTAAGCTATAGGGTTTTTTTTAATACTACATTCCCACATTAATTATTTAGACGTGACAATTCACTTAAAACAAGAACTGTACACTAGTCGTTTGTGAAAATATAAAACTTCAATCAATCAAGTTCATGACGTCACACATTCTGACTTCCTAGATATAACACAAAATACACCAACTGGTTCCCACTGATTTTGTTAAACTTAAAGATGAACATCGTAATTCCATGCACTAGGGACCAATGTCAGTCCAATAAACAAACGATCGCATTAAATGAATTCCTGTTTAAATCAAGGTCCAACTAGAGTAATGTCTGAAACTCATTGTTCAGAAGCATTGACTAGTTCAAGAACTTAAAAACACATGCGATAGCATAAAATTTAATTCCAGAGTAATGCTCGAACAATTGAGCAGATTGACGGCCGTTATTCTAAAATATCCCTCTCGGATTAACCATCTTCTTTTATATCGCCATCAAAATGTACCCCCAACTCTTTTTAAGGATGTTCGCTCCTTTGGTTTTCGAATTTTTGCCATATATGTGGAATCCTCTAGTTTTATCCATGTAGGACCAATAAATATTTTGCCCGTTAGCATCTACTTTTCTTTCAATAATTTTATTACATATAGTTTAAAAACCCATTTTAAAAATCTTATAAAATCCTTGTTATTTTTTTTATAGTTTTTGCAAGAAAAAAAGGTGCCAATGTTAAATGTATGAAAAATCTAGAGATAATCATTTCCCGCCAAATTTTCAATGGCTTATATCTCGAAAACAAGCACATGGAGCCTTCATTTTTTTCTGCTTTTTTAGTTCCTTTATTTATATACTATCAATTCATAACCGTCTTTAAAAAAGCTTGTTATTTTGAAACAGAGTAGCGAACATCCTTTAACCTCTATACCCATAAAATAACTAGCTAGCGTACAATTCCTTTTTTTTTTCAGAACGGAAACGTAAACTATGAATTTAAAAATGTTTGACTTACAACGGAAACATAAATCAATTGAAAAGAAATAAATATTTAATTCAAACAATAAAACTGAATAGATTTAATTTAAATACAACTTACAAGTACGAATGATTTCTCCAATCGTACGAAATATTGCCCAGACGAGGTTTAAATATACAAGTCTGGACATCGAGTCTCTTGTTCGAGGAAAAATATTCCCGCGAAAAATCTAAGGAAAAATCCAGGTTAAATAACTAGATATAGAAAAAGGTAATTTACAAGACCCCTAAACGTTACATTATGTTTCTTTTGATCGTATGACTTTTGACGTGACAGGGTATGTATGCATTCCACTACTTTAGGCGTTCCTGGTGGGTCCTGAGGTGCGATTCGGACGCAAGAGATTTGTACAGTGTTGTTTCCATTTTGTTTACCCATCTATTTATATATTACTCGAGGTGTACTTTATCGAGAAAGTGTAAACTATTTATATTTTGTACTTTGAACTACAAAAAAAATTTTTTTTTATCGGCATCTTTGTTAATATACTATCACCTACAAATCTTTTTTGCTGACGTGATTGTCAAATCTACTATCTACTACAAATTTTTTTTGCGTCTTTGTTAGATTTTTTTTGTATATTTGATTGTATGATTTAGTCAGGTGTATGTCTGTGGTGTATGTCTACACAATTTTGGCTGTTTGATCCCAATCATTGCCACATTAACCTATTGGGTTGCTCACCCAATTTTGTCAATAAGTGGAAGGTTTTTGCTAGCTACAGAACCAGGTTTAACCCTCCATTTTGTCAGAAAATTTCTGTATCAAATCAGGAATAT
Organism: Mytilus coruscus; assembly: GCA_017311375.1. Classification (NCBI taxonomy): domain Eukaryota; kingdom Metazoa; phylum Mollusca; class Bivalvia; order Mytilida; family Mytilidae; genus Mytilus; species Mytilus coruscus. Next base: position 21,678,834 of record CM029608.1, on the reverse strand, counting down.
GACAGTTGTTTTCTACTCGTTGGTTGATAATGTTTTTATGGACTTCCCCTTTTTTATTTACCTTGAACTTCGTTGTTTTTTTTTTTTGCTATACTTTTTTATTAGATATTACTCACAATTTAAAGATTTTTAAAAGAATTTATACAAAATATATACAACTAATTGAGACAATATAGATTATATAGATATTAAGCTTTGTTTTTTGTTTCCAATTATCCAAAATTGTAACTGAGCGGTAACCACAATATGAACTAGACGGGTCAGAATAATTAGCAATTGTATTTCCTAATTTTAAAAATTTTGGGTGTAAAATCACTCCCTGTTCTTTGCTAAAAATCGTTTTGAAATTATTGAATTTTGGTTTCACAATGCTCCTCAATTTTGTAATGTGTTTATTGGTAAAACTACATAATATAAATGATATATGGTATAACTACGGTAGTTAGTCCATAGTACATCGGCAAAATCCTGACAAATACATATAGCCTATTATTAGTTGGTTTCTTTGAATCATTTGACAAACTTATTAATAAATAATAACGGTAAAAAACCTAGGCAGTCTGGAATGGGAGGATATTTTTATTACTTAAAAGTTTACTTGTATAATCATTCTATTAGTTTTTTCAATAAACAAATTTTCTTAAAGATAATTTTTTTAAGCTACAATATTTACTTGTCCACTTTGCATTTCTGTTCTGTATATATAATATTTAGTTTATTATATTATGAGGTTTCTTGTACATCTTTTTTCCGTTTTTTCTAATATTCCAAATAAAACTATGTCTAAGTTAAGTGGTAGTTCAATTTGGACTTTTGTGTATATCCATCTATTTAGTTCTGTCCATACGTCAAATACTTTAAGACATGTCCAGAATACGTGTTCTATGGGTTCTATTGAGCCCCTACAGAAAGTACATTTATTGATTTGTATAACTTTAATTTTGTAGAGAAATTCATTTGTCCCCAAAATTATCTGAGTGATCTTGTATTGGAATCACTGTAATTTGAATTTTTAGTTATGTAAAAAGGCATTCTATTTAAAAAAGCTTAGAAATCTGTTACATTTAATATCAAGACTTTTCATATAAGAATTAACTGCTGAAATTACACCCAGATATATAAGAAAGTTGGTATCAATATCATATGTTTTTTGACATTCCTGCCACTTTATTAAATTTCCATCATTATCAATTAAATCATTAATTAAACAGACTCTTTTTTTAGTCCAGTTTTTGTACAGAGGGATTTGATTATCAACCTCATTTTGTTTATTATTCCAAAAATTAGATGTGATATTCGTTCTTAACAGCTACTTTATTTTGGAGTTCCTTCCAAGCATTAAAAACTTCTTGCCAAAAAGGATGTTTTACATGTGTTCTTAGACCTACATAGGGCAGTTCATTTAATTTATTTTGTTCCGAATAAGTCAGTAACCTACAATAATTATTAGTTTGTTTAATGATTCTTCTTATCCAATTTTAATCCTATTATATATTGTTGTAAGTTTAACATGTTAAGTTTACACAATTCATATATTTGAGAAATTGTTTCTCTTTAATTTCGTCAGCTTTACCATCCCAAATAAAAGAAAATAAATCATTAATAAATTAGTTAAGTAACCCATTGTTAAGACTTTGTAATGTTAAAATAAGTGATTAAGCTTTGAAATTATGAAACTTTTAATTATAGTAATTTTTCCAATTATAAAATAATATATAGAAATAAGGATTTGTTTGACCAACCCTTTATTGTTCCCTAAATCTCTTTAAGTTTAATTAGTGTTTCCATTTCTTGTAAATCAACCGAATAGTTAATACCCAGGAGCGTAAATCTGTTGGAACCCCACTCCAATCCCCACTTTACACACATTGTATTTTGGCTATGTTTCTTTTTTCCCAATCTATACTATCTTTATTTTTTTTTCTAAATTCATCTTGAGGACCTGACCATGCAGCATATAATTCTAAAACACAAAGAAATGCATCTAAAGATTCTGTTGAACCATCTACAATAAGTGTGGTGTCATCAGCGTATTGTGGCATCAAAAATTCCGAGTCTTCAATAGTAATACCTTTAAAATTTTCGTTTTTTCTAAGTAGTATTCCTGAAATTATAACAAAATAATGTAAGGAGATAAAGGATCTCCTTGTCTGCTACCTCTCTGAATTGTAAAAAAATCTGAAAGATAATTATTCTGTGTTACTGCTGATTTAGCATTTGTATAAAAAGCTTTAACCCAGTGTTTTATGGAATTTCCAAAGTTGAAAAAATCAAGAACCTGTTCTCGGAAAATCCAGGAGATAGAATCGAAAGATTTTTGAAAATCAATGAGAAGGATAATACTTGGGATATAACTTTGTTCAGTGTAGTGTAGTAAATCATATAACATCTGGTATTTTCACCAATAAATCTACCATGCATAAATCCTGTCTGGTCATTATTGATTAATATTGATAGAACAGATTTTATTCTTTCTGCAATGCAACTTGATGCTAATTTATACACAGTATTTAAAAGACTGATTGGACCAATTTTTCATGTATTGCTTTGATTTGTCACCTTTAGGGATGCAAGTAATAATACATTGTTTTGGGGTAAAAGACAATTCACCTTATAACCATATTTTATTGATCTATGAACAAATTTACATCTATCTATCCATAAAACAATTATAAATCCAATTGTGTATCCATCAGATCCAGGGCTTTTCTCATTTTTTATTCGTTTACTTTCCGGATATAATTCTCTTAAGGGATCAATTAGATTATAAATGTCCTTTATATCTAGAATTTTTTCTTTGGCTTTTGGATTATTGATATTTCAGTAATTAAAAGAAGAAAGGTCATGATTTTGCACTATATCACTTTGTGAAATCTTATATTCAAATTTTATTAAATAAAATGGCCTCTCTTCTTTGGTTTGCGGAAAAGGAACTAAAGACACATTCTCAATCCCATTGATTCTTAATAAATAGCTCGTCTTTTTCAAAAAGGTGTGTATCTTGAAGACAATATAAGTTACAATTTTTTGCTTTTAGATAATCTAAAACACCTCTTCTTTTTTTCAGTTGAATTAAGTCCTTGACAGTTGTATGAGACAAATTGAATGAGATTACTTTTCATTTAAAGTATACATGACACATATAATTTAATAACATTCTTTAGATATAAAAAAAACTATAAAATGTCCCACACAAATGCCAATAAGTAATGAATAGCTAACACAATATATATTCTGTAGTAATGGCCTTGTCTCTGATTCAAACTTGATACTATTAGTAATCTTGCTGCTATGAGTTTCTATACTTATATTTGCCAATAGAATAATAAACAAAATAATAAAACAAAAAAATTAAGTAAAATTTAAAAATATTAATAAATAAGAGTAAGTTAACAAATACAAGATCTATACCTGCAAAAGGCATAGTCCCCCAGTTTTCTGAAATTACAATTTATGCTCAACTGAAGGGGGTATTAGTGGACTTTGATAATGGGTACCATTATGAAATGCACATTGAAAATATAACTTGATTTATGAGTAAATAAGCTGCACTCTTAACACAATTCTTTTAAAATTTAATTTGTTTAAAGTTTAAATAAAGCACTTTTTTGTTTCAAACTTTTTGCAATTTGCACCAAATGAAACGAATGTTTTTTAAGCTATTTCCCTATTGACTAGTAAAAGATGAAATGTGTTAAAATCATGAATCATCTTTGATTTTGCTACTGTTAAAAGTTGCTTCAAGTTATTTTCATTTTTTTAAGGTTTACTGTCAAAATGTCATTGTATATTTAGGATCATGTTTGGTATAAATTTCTCAACTTCACTATGAGCATATATTCAGTGAAATACCTGTAAATATGACTACATTTCTGAAAATAAAAAACAAACAAAAACAACACCTTGCAAATATGCGCATGTTTCATTACAGATTTCTTGTCGTATCTACGATTAATAAAAATTGAAGAAAATTTCGTATACTTTTTATATGTTCTATGATATATGATTCTAGTCATTCATTTAATTTGTTCCTTTTAGGTTTTGTTTTCAGTTCTTTTCAATGTTGCTGTTTTTTTTCAGTATTTTTCATAAATCATTAAGTTTGGTTTTCGTTTTGATATATTGCTAGCCTAATTTGCTGTAATATTTAAAAATAAATAAATTTTGTGTATTTACTGTCTTCTGATTGGTTAAAAGTATTACTTTTATTTTCAATGTTGTCAATTTTATGGCGACACGCCCACTCTGACGTTGTGTATTCATACGCCAACATGTGTGTACGTTGTTATTGTAAATATAAATAATATAAAAAGTTGTTTGAGCCTTATTTTTGATAGAAATTTATTTAGAATGAATGACTATAATTTATTTTGAATTTATTGAACCATAAAATTAATTTTTTACTCTTCACATTTTACATAATCCGCTTATGGTTCAATAAATTCAAAATAAATAATAGCCATTCATTAAACAAAAGAAAAGTATTAAATTACTCAAGAAGCAGTCTTTACTGTCTGATCTTTGATTCGTAGTCATAGAAGTAAAATTTATAAATGATAACAATAACAAAAAACTAAAACTACTACCTGTATTTCATGAAAAATGTATTGATATATTGCAATTTTTGGAAATGCGTACAATTCAAAACCTGAAGCCATGACTTAATGGACAATGTAAATCTTTATGTATCCGTCATTTTGAACTGATCAATATTCTGCACATTGGATGAATAAGTCAGGTTCTAAAGCGAAAGTTTGTGTACATCATTACATGTGTACATAAGTAAATCAATCATCTATGGTACCTATATATCATAGATATCAATATAAAATCAAAAGTTATCCCATTGTCATAACTGATACCAAACATACAAATGGCAAACATAAAGTCAATCAATATAATTCTAATTAAAAAACAAAACGAAAGCAAGAAATGAACAAATCAAAGTAAGCTATTAGCAAAAAGCAAAAACAAAAGCAAAGCATAGCAAAGAAAAAACACACACAAATATAGCATAAAATAAGCACACAAAAAAAGCAAATGCAAAAACATTCAAACTAGTATATATTGTATACTCAAAACATTTTAACTTACTGTACTTTTTTTAAACCTGAACTATATATAACGAGTATGTAATATTATAAACATGCATATATATTTGTAGATCAAACTAACTGATGGAAAAACTGCAAAAAGTAAAATAAATAACGAGAAAAAGAATATACATTTACTTGTTAATTAAATACATCTCAAAGAAAGCCAATTTATTTTTCACAAATTAGATTAATGGTGTAAACACTGAAGCAAAAAAGGCTTGGTTATGTAAGCTACAGAGAGCTTCCCTTCTAAGAAACAATTATCTTTTTAAGAGAAGACACAAAAATAATTGTATGAAAAGGATCTATTTTGCTGTAGAACTTGAAAACTGATCTGTAAGATAATTTCCTTATTCATCTGTTTACTTGTCGTTAATTGGTGACTTTCATTTAATATCGTGTCAATAATACAATTTCCCATGGAACCAACTGTGCTCCTCTTCTTGCCGACTTGTTCCTTTATTCATATAAGGCTGACTTCATACAGGAACTTCTTAGGAAGAAAGAAAAGAAGTTGGCAGTATCATTTAACCTCACTTTCCGCTAGATAGATAATGTTCTCTCTCTAAATAATTCACAATTTGGTGACTATGTTGAACACATCTATCCCAGCGCACTTAAGACAAAGGATACAACAGAAACAGTTAAGTTGGCCTCATATCTTGACTTGCATCTAGAAATTGACAATGATGGTCGGTTGAAAACAAAACCTTACGACAAAAGAGATGATTTCAGCTTCCTAATTGTGAACTTCCCATTTCTAAGAAGCAACATTCGAACAGCACCTACATATGGAGTATATATCTCCCAGTTGGTACGATATTCGAAGGCTTGTATTTCCTTGATAGAGGGTTGCTGCCTACAAGGAAGCTATTAAACCAAGAGTTCCAAGTGGTGAAATTGAAATCGTCCCTTCGTAAATTTTACGGACGCCATCACGAGCTGGTTGACTGTTATGGAATATCCGTTTCACAGTTGACAACGGATATGTTCCAATTGTCGTAACTACAATCCCGTCCCCTTTTCCGCAAATGTGACCTACCGAATTAGACTTATCTTCGGGTTTGTGCTAACATAAGGAACTTGACGGGTGCCACATGCTGAGCAGGATCTGCTTACCCTTCTGGAGCACCTGAGATCACCCCCAGTTTTTGGTGGTGTTTGTGTTGCTCAGTCTTTGGTTTTCTATGTTGTGTTTTGTGTATTGTTGTTTGTTTGTCTTTTTTTTAAGCCATGGCGTTGTCAGTTTATTTTCGACTTGTGATTTTGAATGTCCCTTTGGTATCATTCTCCTCTTTTTTTCAATTGGTCTCCTTCACGCCACACGTACACAATAACTGACTCAAGTGACGGACCCCCGTCGTATAAATGCAATGACTGGAAGGATATCGCAAAGTGTTTTGAAAATTGCATTTATACATCAACAGTGAATTTGAAATGCTGAAGACAAAACAAATTGAAACTAAAATAAGGATTGACCTCATCGAGAATCACAATGAATTCATGAACACTGAATTCCACGATATCCAGAACAAACACATCCCAAATCTAGAAAGTAAACTAAAATTAAAACAAACTGAACGACTGAAACTAGAATTATGGGGACGTCGTTGAAATGCCATTATACGGGGTGTACAAGGAGCTCGTATTAATTCAGAACTGCCAAAGGCTATTGAGGCATTCATAAGGGCCTTTCTGATGAATGTACTGAATATCCAACCGGAACGAGCAGAAAAAATGCTTTTCACCGCAGTCCACCGTCTACCATCTGGTGATGATGAGAGACGCAGTATCATGCTTAGACTATGAGTCTGATCGACCGAGTCGAAATTCTAAATGCGGCTTTAAAACTACCACCTCGCTCAGGTATAGTGTAGTGCCAGATTTACCACCCAGTCTCTCAGTTCGTCGAGGTGAACTTTGGAAAGAACGAAGAGCAATGTTACCAGAATCTAGGAGGAAGTCTAAGCTGGTATACCTCTGAGATATACTATTTTTGAAGCTTGTCAACAAACAATAGAATACGGATGGTAAAAGCATGTTTTTAAATTATGATGTTTAAAACATATGTGTTATTACATAAATTATCATAATCTTTTTCTTTAGAATGAGATTCGTCTATATTGAAAAGAAAATACTCTAACTTTACTTGTCCTGGGCGTTTGTTTCTACATAAGTTTTAAATGTGTATTGCCTTAGGGTGTTTTTGTCGAGGTCCGCGATTTTTAAAAATCAGCTATAATAAACACGTGTCTGTTTGAGCAAATGAAATGTACATGTGTTCTCGTCGAGGTCTGCGTTCAAGATGTAAACAATAACATAAGCGACTTCAATGCGCCTATTTTGATCTTTACAAATTATTGTATCCCAGGAAGCTTAAGAAAAATCACCACATAATACGATAGTTATGTCATAAAGACAGATATATATGTGCACTAGGTCAGAAAACCTTTGTGACATCCCACCAACAACTTTTATGTTATGATTGTTTTTTTTCACCTTCAAGTTGTAAATTATTGCAAGCCGTTTCTTTCCGCATACAGTGCATCAGACTTATACACATCTGATATAATACACTATTTCAATATGCACTTCTTTTCAGTGAAGGGGAAAAGTACTCATGGAATGAATGTACATTTATGCTCGGGCTTTGTTTGTTATTTTGTTGTGATTTTTTGTCTCTCATTATGACATATACTGTAGTTTTCGTAGTTTTTAAGCTAAAAATCAAGATGCCACAGAGCATATTGATAACTTTGTTGTTATATGTACGATATTGTAATGAAATCATTTTACTCACAATGTGTTTTTCTATTTTTTTTTTTTTTTTTTTGATAAATTGCAACCGATTTCACAAATGTTAAAGTATAGTAGTTTAGTAAAGCATAACATTTTCAACAAACTTCAAGGTGCACATACACACATTATAATACGATATGCTACATATAATACATGTAATACATAAAATTGAGAATGGAAATGGGGAATAAAATTGAGAATGGAAATGGGGAATAAAATTGAGAATGGAAATGGGGAATATGTCAAAGAGACAACAACCCGACCAAAGAGCAGACAACCGAAGGCCACCAATGGGTCTTCAATGCAGCGAGAATTTTGATTAATATGCATGGTAAAACAAAACACACGAAATTGTATCTTACTAAACATTAATTTTATTGTTTGGTTATTATAAAATCTTAGTTTATATTCTGTCAGCCATAAGACTTAAGATTGCTTACAAATCCAGTTATGCCAATGTTATTATTGTATAAGATTAATGTTTATTTTATTGTTTTCATTCCAGTATTGTAAAATATTTCAATATCTTCATTTGACGTTTGTTAATTTAATTGCTAAATGAATAAAAATCTGATCCAGTCCCTTGACTTCTGCTTCTCTAAATTGACGATTTGAAGATCCATTGATTTCTTATTAGTGACACACTAAAGTTTAGCTATGGATAAATGGAAGTTTGTGATATACACGAAGGAGACAGAATCCCAACGACAAAAAATAACCAATTCATCTAGAGGACTGTATATAAGTCAACAGTAGTCATTTGTCTTTATAATATAACATGCTTTGAAATGTGACGTGATATCAAAGTTTGAATAACTTAATAGAAACAATGAACGACCTGACATGGATGGCAATCTTTTGAAAAAAGAGAGACACATGTATATATAGCACACAACAACTGCCAAGGTTCCTAATTTGGGACAGTCACTTGAAAATGTGGCGGGGTTGAAAACATATCTTATTATAAAGTAAAACTCTCTTAAGTTTTTTAAATAATCGATCAACGCAGATATTTATGTCTTTTTGGGGGGATTGGGCAAATCATATTTAAAAAAACACTCATACTTGAACAATCTTTTTTCCAAAATCAAATTTTCAATATGCTTGCATGTTGATTTGGTATAGAATAACGAATTGAAGAATTCAAACATGGAAAAATATTCAACGAGTATCTTATTAACGCGCGTGGCTCATAAGTTAATTATCAATTCTAACATAATGTTCTACAAATGCTTTGCGTAGATATCTGTGTTAAAATACGAATACATTGATATGTCAGCTGACCGGCAACGTCATGATTTGTTTTGGCTGTTCCAATCTTACTCCTTGTAGTATGTTTTTTCATGAATGTTTTACCGAGATTAGACAAATGTAAATGACGTCATTGGTCGATGACGTAAGATTATAAACACTCTACGAGAAAATGCACGAATGTGAAACTGAAAGTCGTCAAAACTTGAAAACATAAACAAACAATGATAAGAATTTGTTAAAAGCAAATTTTCTTAAATAAAAGTAAGATAATCTTTCAACTTCATCCAAACATGTCTTAGTCGAATTATGACTATTGAACAGCGGTATACAACTGTTGCTTTTATTTAGTATGTTATTTCAAATCGTTTTAACAGAGATGACCAGGATATTGACGAACGAACATATCTTGACAAACGAACGTAATAGGAGTGGTTATTGTATATTTACAAACGTAGTTAAAACTTCAAAGATGTTATCATGTTTAAGGGGTATTTGGATGCTATCACGTTAATAGATAGAAATGCATAAAATATACCGATTTTAAAAAGGTTTTCACAATATAAATGAAAGGATTTTAAAGTTTCCGAGAGTGTTACATAACTTACGATACAATGTGGATGTTTGTTATTGTTGAATGCATGATGAAAAGTACATCACACATAAAATTATTCGAGTGCACCGACGACTTTTGCAATGTTCAAACAAATATGAATGCAGAATTTTGATAATTTAAAATAATTTGTAAAATTATTGTGGTCGGATCGTATGTTTGCTCTGTGTTTAATTGGGTATTCAAGTTTCAGACAAACAAATCTATCAGTTTATAATAAAAAAAAGAAAACCTATAGTTTTTGTACCAATTAAAAATAAAAGATTTCTGTTTAAATTTTATCATACCTGTCAACCTCTAACAATGGCAAAACTTTTTTAGTGTAAAAAACTGGTCATCAGAGTAAATAAAGTCTTTTTTAAGGGAGTTAACTAGACAAAAGCAATACTTGGTCCATTAATAACGCATATGAAAACATTAAAAATAACTTTAAAGCCTTACAACTATCTATAAGGAAAAAAATGTCAAAATGACCATAGGCGCTTTTGGGGTAGATCCCCTCCCCCTTTTTGTGTGTTTAATTTTTATTAATTATTATGATTAAAATATTCAATTTTCTATGTTTATACCACTTATCTTTTACTACTGCGCATGTCTCACCTAGTTTTGAGTGAATTTACCAACTCTGTTACAACCCCTTATTTTACAATCCATACTTAAAACAACATTTCAGTATGGATATCAAACCATGTCTGAGGAGATGCAATGGTTAAGTGCATACTGGATATGATGAAAATTGATAAAGTCCAAACACCTGTTACTTTTGGAAAATTTATGGACCGCAACAAACTTCGTCTGACATGGTTTGTTTGATACACATGCATCGAAAAAAAATTTACAAGATTTTATCTGTTCTATATTTCAAACATGAACAAATTGTAGCTAATTTGATGAATATACTCTAAATAAGCAGATGTGTCTAACACCTGATTCAGATGTCATATCTATAACTATCATGTCATAATTTTTGGCTTCAAACTTCATTTCAATGTTGAATGATTTATTCATGTGAGTCAAGACCATCTTCCGTTTGTTTGTTGGACATGGAAAATGACAATAATAGGGAATAATGGTTTGAAGTCCTTCAGTTTTTTGAGGTTTTCACGAAAGTCTTCATAATATTATACTCCTTTCCATAAAATAAAACACTGATAATATTAAAAGTTGTTTCCTAACATGATTTGATAATCGCAAAACTCATGATTGAGCATATATTTCGATGGTTCAAGATGATTTCTGGGAGTTAAGTGTGGCATTTTTGATACGTCTTAACGTCAATAATTTTCCTTTATGACCTCATGATATGGAGTCAGGTGACCCATACCCAACGCTTCCTCTTACAATAAAAAAAAATTTTTGCTGGAAAGACATACATTTTTTTCATATATAGGCATATTTAGATTACGTTCCCTGTAGTCACAAACAAATTCCCCAGTTGAAACTTTATTTATAATACTGATACACTGTTTTATTGAATAATAATAATATAAATAGAAATTGTATGCATACACTTTTTGTTGTAAAGAATAAAAGTATTGAAATGTGCTTGTAGTGGGGTAGGGGTTGAAATTTTCATGTCTTTTGAATTTAATTTCCTTCTTCAAGATTGGAACTTGAAAAAGAATAAGAGATATTCAGATGTTGTTTGGTCACGAGTTAAATATTTCTTAGTATTTGAATTCTTCGATTAGTCTCATATGATTTCACTTTGCGATATTTTGTCGCATTAAGCTAGGTGAAAAAAGACGTTAGTTGGCTTATCAACTGAATTTACTATATAGTTACGCACACACACTAGCTGTATTCACAAACACATGTAAAAATACGTAACAATAAAGTTTAGAAATTTTAATCAATTAAGAACTATTACGGATGTAATTAAGGATGCGGTATGGGTTTTGCTCATTGTTGAATGGCGTGCGGTGACTTACATAATTATTAACTTCTACGTGATTTTGGACTCTGGCAGAGAGTTGTCCTCATTGGCACTCATACCATATCTCATTTATATAACTATTGTTTTGGCAAATATACCAGTTTAAGAAAACTATGAAGTTAACACAGATTTATTTTCAGCACAATTACAAAAATTCCACTAAACAGAAAAAAAAAATTCATTCTAAATGATTTTTTCCAGCTAGGATTAAATATTGGATTCGTACATATGCAGTTTCAAACCTTCAGATAATGACATTCATGGCGATATCCCTTACCCAAAAGTATCTCAATGACGACGCCTATCTTTCGTCGTATTGTATAGCATGACAAGTCCCGTAATGGATGTACGCGCTCGAATACATGAGGGTTTGGATGAGGTTTACAGAATAGACAACAATGGGCAAATATTAGAGAAAAAGGGGTTAAAAAATCAAGAATAGAAAAAAAGTATGCAAAACTAATAAAAAATAGAGAATAATTGGGTGCTGAAATATAAAGAATAGAGAATAATGACTTAAAAATTAAAGAACACAGAACTAAATGACCTCCCATCCAGACCCTTATACATAGCTGCATAACTTATTCACGTTTTTCCTATATTCCGAGTTATGTTATGATTTTCAAAAAAATCTTAACAAAACATAATGTTTAAAGAGAGAAATCTTTATTCCTTTATTATAATTTGATAAAATATGCCAGTTTCGTTGAAACTGCTTAGCGCCTTAGAAAAACTGATATTTCTTGAATGATCGCCCAAAAGTTTTGTGAGTTTTGGAACCGTATTTGAAAACAACGTATTTCTGTTGTATTCAATAGATAAGGGACATTTTGAACGTCAACTTTACCATTCACAAACTTTCCTATTATATTGTAGTCTGTGCAATCGTTTCTGTTATTATTCTTAGAGCTTATTTCTAATACGGCGTTGTACACTTTGTCTTCTGGGAATATATCTAGCCCAGAATTGACAACAATTCTTTGAATAGCTTGAGGTTTGTTGAATACAATTCTAAAGTAATCATCTTTCTTCGGCTTAGATTTGGACCAGAAATATCCAAAGCTGGTATCGTATGCATTTTCAGGTGAATGTTTGGAAAGAAACTTTAAATTTGTCAATATTTTTGCGGGAGGATTATCCCCTTTCGATAATTTCTTTTGAACATTTGCCACGAAAATCGGTCTTTGATTGACTGTACATGACCCCATTGTGAGGAAGTCATCCCAATATGCTGAAACAGCGTCGGTTTTCTTATTATACGACGAAATTGAAGCATCTGCGGATTAAAATGTAAATAAGTATTATCTGCAGGTTGTTCTTGGTAAAATAAAGCTACCATTTTAGCAAGTGCCTCTAAGTCATGTGTGTGATATAATTTAGCTATCATGCCCAGTTCAGAGAACTCTAAACACGTCCACTCTCCTTTTTGATCGTTGATGAAAGTTTTCATAGCTTTGGTGTATCCTCCAACTGTTATGACGTCATCTTCAAGATGCAAATAAAACTCTGAAAGCTTCGTTTTATATACATACAACCATAATAGAACAAAATCTATGTTTTGTTTTGCTTTCCACTTGGCTTTAGATTTCGAATGCCATTTACGATGGTGAGTTAGATTTGTCAAACTTGGATACATCCAATCAAAGCTCCCAATTATTTTGATTGTTCCATTTTTAACTTCCTGTGGATATTTATTTACAATTGCCGAAGTCATGTTTGTCCTCCACTCTTGGTCCAAATCCGATAGCAATATGACGATATATATTTCTCTGAAGTCTTCTCTATTAGCATTTGTAATGAGCGAGCTCAGTGTATTGTAGAGGTAAACAGTGTTCTGTGGTCGCTTTGCCGTCACCATACCTATAGTCAAATATCCTAGGAAAGAAATTAATAAGAAATCATACTTTTTCTATATTGTTGGGTAACATGAAAACCATATCTATATTTTTATTTTTGAAATATAAATATCCCTTAGATACCATGTATGGTTAAGGGTAGTTATTGACTCAATAAATGTATATATACTTATTATGAAGTCGTTCGAATACGACATTTACCTTAATATTTAATAGCGTCTCTTTCCCCCTTTTTTCGGGAAAACATATCCGTAGACTTACTTATTTCCAATAACCAAAAGGTTCTCACTTAGTTTTGTTTTAATTTATGCGTTTAGGTGCAAGCACATTTTTCTTAAACTAAATAACTTTTCAATATGACAGTAATATAAAATATATAATAAAATGAAACATAAATTTACATTTATATTTGTTATGATATAAAAGGATAATGGATTTTACTTAATTGATTAATATAAATAATTATTGCCTTATGCAACTTATGCAACTTATCAATTTATACATTTTTCATTTTGGAGATATGGAGAAAAAAACCTCAATTTACCAAAGAAATCCTGTTACATCCTATCTTTTAGTCTATTAAAATTTCGTGAAAGAAACCGCATTTTTAAAAAGGTAAATACCAATTGTGTTTATAAACCAAACATATACACTTACGTTTATAAGTTTCTCTTGGTGATCCTATTAATGTAGCTGTGTCTGTCCAGTTCTGATAAACATGATCCAAATCAAATTGCGGGTACAAAATACGTTTTGGGGAATGTCTAATAACTTCCTATCAATTAAAAAACACAAAAATATGCAATAAAATAATAATCAATTAGTTTTACATTTACAATTAGTCATAACTTTTTTTAAGGTGCTAACAATCATCAGAATACAATTATACTTGAACTGAAATGAGCAACATGACGGGTGCTAAATGTGGAGCAGGATCTGCTTACCCTCCTGGAGCACCTGAGATCACCTCCAGTATTTAAGAGGGTTCGTGTTACTCATTCTTTAAGTTTCTATGTTGTGTTTTGTGTACTGTTGTTTGCCTGTTGGTCTTTTTCTTTTTTGCCATGGCGTTGTCAGTTCTATTTTGACTTATGAGATTGAATGTCCCTTCGATATCTTTCACCTCTTTTTTATACCGTATATATATTTTCGTGTCGGGGTTGTTTTTGTGTGATTTAATGACAAAATGTGAAAGTTATATTATCAGTATGCGATACTTCTGTTCAGGAAAATATACGCAATAAAATCATTGTAGTCTTTTATGATGTAAACAACATGAACTTGATAGGCTGAGAGAGAATGCTTTTTAACCAATTTAATTATTATAAAATAAGCAACATGAGAGGCTGAAGCATTAGGAGGTTCTAAATATAGTAAGAAAATTTTGTATGAAATTCTAGACAACAAAACAAAAAATTGATTTTATATCTGAAAAAATGAATGAAATGAAACTATGAAGTAAACCTTTTCCTTGCCACACAGATAGCGTTGACCTCTGCACTTGCCAATTTCTACTGCTTTTGACATGATACTGGTTTGGTCACGTTTTGCTATAGGTACTTTGATTTGTAAACGTAATCGATTAATGAAATTTGAACATCAGTAAACCACTGATGCCTTAAATGTCTGACCTTCTTTCCGTCTCTTATCAGCGCAATATTTACAGCTAGACGGACATTGATGAAACTGTAAACAGTTGAAGAACAATAAAGGATTTGCAGAAAGAAACATAATCATGGTTAAACATGTTAAAAAGAGATGATCACATTTACTTACTACTTCAATATGTTAATAATACAACAGAGCGGGTAATATAAATTTTTGAGTTCAATTACAGTTCTAGTTCATTTCAATATTGAGCTGCGTTGGATAGACAACGACGTTATGCTTATGAATGACAATACATCTGGTAACCTATTTCTGGTTGTTAAATCTTAACGGAAAATTTGAAAATTGAGATGTCATAAGAACCCTACAAAACAGACCAATATCCATGTTTTGTTTCGTATTTGAATGTTCCAAAATCAATCAAAGTCTATACATGTACATGTATACTAGCATTTACAGAGGGTCGATTTCTATCTTACGCAGCTCATGTGTTCTTTAACATAAATTTACCTTTGTTGATGTTATAGGTCTGATAGATAATTCTTTTCTGTTACTATTCTGATAAAACTGTGCATTATCTGAAGCATAATAAGTAAAAAAAGTCAACAAAATAACTTGCTAAAAAAAATCAAAAATATATTTAGTAGTTGACCAATCCGTACATGAAAATGGGAAGTTTATTTCCATCATCTTCCGTCGTGTTTTCGTTTAAACAATCAAAGTAAAGGAATAGATAGTTTGAATATCATTTGTTCCTTATGAAGGTATAATAAAGAAATATTTAACTATAAATTGAACTAAATAGTTCCTCCCAAACATTAAAATGATTCGTACATTCTTGAACAGAATTGATAGTTTTGTGTTACGGATCATTGTAACTGATATATTGTTTAGAAATGAAATGTTCCGTTTATTAGTTTCACTTAATATAAGCCTCGTAAAAAATATCACAGGTCTCCCTAACCCTGTAGGCCATATTTTCGTGATGGCATGCATGATATATATTTGATATTGCTTCGTGTGTAATTTGCAATTGATAGATTGATATACATGTGTTTTTGTTTAGTTAATACTCGTACCTTAACTGCTGTTAGTGTCATATGTTGTTATATATTGAATTTTGTACTTCAACAACCTCTGATGTTTGGCTTTGAGCATAACTCATGGCTAAATAAGATACCCAAAACAAACTGCAACAAATTATTTTGCATTCGAGTTATTACAATCTTTACGATTGAAACTATACCAGTGAGTCATATTTTAAGTTTCACTACACACTGCACTAAATTTTATCAATCAGCTTTTGAAAAGAGAGGCGAAAGATACCAGAGGGACATTCAAACTCATAAGTCGAAAATAAACTGACAACGCCATGGCTAAAAAAGTAAAAGACAGACCGAAAAACAGTAGTACACAAAGCACAACATAGAAAACTAAAGACTGAGCAGCACAAACCCCACAAACACTGGGGGTGATCTCAGGTGCTCCGGAAGGGTAAGCAGATACTGCTTCACATGTGGCATCAGTAGTGTTGCTCATGTTAGTACAAACCCAGTAATAAGTTAAATTCGTGAAACTACTACTTACGTTGAATTTGAATAAAAAACAAAATTGTTTGAAGAACAACTACCACAACCATAACTGTAACTAGGCTCAATATTGTTTGTAAAATATTCTTCCTTTTCTTCATTTTCTTTGATATTCTGAAATCTAATTAAAAAAAAAAAAAAAAAACAGAGCAAATGATTTGTATATTTCGGTTAAATGCCTTCTTCGTCCGCAATTGATTTGTTATTATGATAATTTATAAATGATGATGGTTAATCTTTGATAACATCAGTTTAAATCTTATTTACACCTTAATATGATTAAGGTAACTCAAATATTTAAATATTGTTCCCCTGTCATTTATTGAACATTGTATGGGAATCTGTAGATGAGTATTAATTGTGTCGTTTTATTTCTGTGTTATTGATTTTCATCTCACATCTCCTTTACTTATTTATACTTGAACAGAGCATATTCATATTTTTGTTTTAAGTTTCGTCGGAATATGAACCAAAGATGAAGAACGGGAATATTCTTTAGTAAACAAGATACTCATATATATTACAAATTTTATTTTCAAACAATTTTATATTGCAGGGTGTGTCAAATGCTTCTCTTTCAATATAATTATCATGAGTATATCGGGAATGAAAACAAACTGATTTCAGAAGTATTGTTTATACGAACAAATTATAAATCTTTGAAAGTAAAAACAAACGGATCGTCTATCCTCGTGTAAAAGTGTATACATATTTATTCTTCATTTAAAACATTTTGTTAAACCTAAAGACAGAATGAAAGAATAATGCATCGATGTGTCTGAAAATGGTCAATGTAGATATAAATATCTTTTTAGGCAGAAAAAAAACCAATACAATTCAAACAAAGAGAAATTGGAACTGGAATCGTTTTTAATTGACAAAATAAATCCCCACGAACCGGTCTGTAATTTGAAATCTTGAAATTTAAACCAGGCAAAAGACACCACTATACAATACTCTTTTTTATTTTCGTCCTTTTTACACCGGATGTCCTGAACCAAAATCCGCAAAAGATACGAATCCCGAGGAGCAATTACACTAAGCAAAGCGTAATTGCTCCCCGGAGTTCGGATCACATGAGTTTAAGTTAGATGGTGGAATTCACGTTGATCAAAAATAAGCTTTCTGAGTAGTGTAACATGAAAATTTGTTTTTCTTTTTTCCTACTTGAAAATCGTATCACTTTGGAAATTTAATACAAGTTCTGTTTAATACAATTAAATTTTACTTGTGGAAAATTGAAATCCTTACTTTGTTTGTAAAACTCAGCTTTGACCGGACACTAAGTGGAAATCTTTGTATGTGCGTAAAAAAAGAAAAGACATGATTGGGCCCATGTTATCCTTTATTATATATTTCAGTGGGATAGGTGCGATCAAATGGTCACCAAACTGAATCATTTAAATAGAGGACATACTGTACTGACAGATTCGGGTGTGATTTATTTTCTACAAATATTTTTTATGAAATTTATCTTCTTGCTGTTTCTAAAGAAACGATGCGGTTCCATCTATATGAATGTGAAAAACAAGTAAAAAAAGTTTAACAAAAATACCAAACGTCAAGGCAAATTCAAACAGGGGAAGTCCAAAAAATGTTACCAAATCAGACACTATCAATTAACGGAACAAGTGAAAAATAACTGCCATATTCCTGACTTGGTACACGCATTTTCCGAACAAAATAGTGAGTTAAACATAATTTTTGTTGGATGTTGTCAACCAGTCAGTCAAGAGTATATTCAAATGTTTTATATCGCTCGTTTCCTTATTCCTGACCGTAGGTCGGATCTAATTATGATTTTCTTTTTATTTTGTTAATGTAACACATGTATAAAAGCTAAATAGAATATATATGTTTTTATATTTCGATTCATTCTTTACCATTCTTGCAAATATGATAAAACTTGTCTGCAGTCTCAGACATTCTTACTTTTAAATACTGTAAACCAACTTATTTTCGCGGATACTTTATTTCGCGTTTAGCCCTTCGTAGCCGACTTCGCGGCGATTTATTTTCATGATTTTCTAATTGTTTTGACGTATTTATATACCGAAGATAAAAGTTTCACAAATTCGTGACGATTTATATTCGCGTAATTTTTCAACTCGCGAAAGTCGCGAAAATAAGTTGGTTTACAATAAGACTATCTTCAGATGCATCATAGTACATATTTCCAATCAATCATAATGAGGATCCTGTTGCTCGTGTTAATTTTTTAACTGATTAATATAGAAATAACCCTTCACGACAAACATTATACAAAGTTTGATATTCAATCAACTGGAAGTTCAAAATGCGTTTTACTGATATTACCTATTAGTTAAGTTAGTCTGTTGAATCATGTGCGTCTGGCGTACACAGTTTTAAGTACGGTATCTATATACATAAATGGTTTACGCCTGGAAATTAAGTTTATTTACAAACAATACAAACAAAGATTTCTAATTTCGCTTGATTTTTTTTTTTTATCTCAACAATGATATTTTATGGGTGTTGTTCAAATTACATATTTAATATCTGTTTAATTCCAGCGATAAAGGAGTTTTCATATGAAATATTCAATACATTTAGAAACCAATCCTTTTTTAAACGACAGCCATACAAAAACATGTTGTCTAGAAGGAAATTTCGGTTAATACAAAAGAAATGAAGATTAAGCGCGTACGTTTGTCAACACTAGTCATTTCATATAATAAAACACATATATAATATTCTTTTTATTTCAATTTAACGCATACAATAGAAGAGGATATTTTGTATTCCGGTATTTGCCTCCGTCTATCTGTTTGTGTGTTTTTTGTTTTTGCTTTAAGTTTAGATAAGAAACTGACAATCATAGTCAATTAAAATACAATAGTTCGACTACTTAGACCACTCAGCCACCGAGTCCCCTCACTATTGATAGAAATCAAGCGTTCACCTATCAAAAAATAGCATAAAACATTTCTCCAAATGAATTATATAAGAATATATATCTTACCTGTTGACTAATAGAACAATTATTTTAAATTCCAATATATGAATACGGCTGTCTTTCACTAAATAAACTGCAAATAATTACAAAATGTGATTTTTAAAGTCAATATCTAAACAAACGGATTCACATTTCACTCAATTAAACATTACATTATATGTATACTTATCTGTTGGTTTACATTTCACTGACGCTTTGATTTCTTTTTATCGTTATTTTTCATAATTATATAATTTCGAGTCAAACAAGTGCGTGATGTATCTAAATCTTATTAGTTAATATGAAACATGATGTCTGAACTTGACTTCCAATTGGTTTTATTTTAGATAGGAAGGCAAAATGGAGCTATATTTTAGTAATTTGAAATGGAGGATGACGGTTATTGATACAGATTACCTTTGAAATTATATTTAGAATCAATAAATCAATACTTTTTGACTTTGTTCTCATAACTGAATATATCATATATGCAGAGCTTAACAATTTTCAATTTGGAAATATCTTTAAAACTACTTATATAATTTTGTCAATTAATTTAGAAAAACGCTACAATTGGAATTACCAACACGTAATCTTTTAGAATTCCGAAAATGGCAAAATCCTTTTGACCCGGAATATTTACAGTTTACATTTTTTTTCTATAACATGAACATTCTGAATTTATTTTGCTTTACAGATCGATGTAATTCTCTTCAAAGTCATACAAACAAGTTTGTCGCATTTTTGCGCCTGCCCCAAGTCAGGAGCCTCTGGCCTTTGTTAGTCTTGTATGTTGTCGGGTTATTGTCTCTTTGACACAATCCTCATTTCCATTCTCAATTTTATTGAAATGTTTTATAGACTTGAATGGCAAAGTGTTACCATAAATCAAGTGAGCACAGACTTTCTTTTAAAAGAAAATTATTTGTTTTATCTAAATCTTCAGAAATGTACTACTACTGGATTATTGTCTTCGCGTACATTTGATCGCCGAGACCGTTTTCGTATGCAGTGACCTTAACCATAAACATCTTGTTAGAAATTGGATATTCGAACGTGATAAGAGTTTTATTGAACATTTTTCAAGAACTCCCCCCTATAATGGCATGGTGCATTTACTATTTGTTTTTATTTGAATTATTTTTTGGATGTTCCTATGCAAATAATAAATTTAATCTTTACTGTTTATAAGCTTTGCTCGCATTACCTAGCTACTTTTTTTTTAAAGATTTCAATCAAACTCGCCGCCTTATGCATAGAATTCAGAACAATGATAGGAACCAATTATCAAATTCTTCCTAGAATATACAAACTTGATATTCAATCCGTTTTATTGTTTATGTTT
Source organism: Mytilus coruscus (assembly GCA_017311375.1). Lineage (NCBI taxonomy): Eukaryota > Metazoa > Mollusca > Bivalvia > Mytilida > Mytilidae > Mytilus > Mytilus coruscus. Next base: position 21,657,785 of record CM029608.1, on the reverse strand, counting down.
ACCAAGATCTGAAGTCTTTAAAAGTTGGTTTTTTTTCCTCGTACGGATCGTTTGAGTTAAGCAAATTGCAACTGATTTTTACAGTTTGTTTTTATGTTGTGTGGTTAGTTACACCACTGTTCCATGTTAGGGAAGGATGATATTTTCAACCCCGACACATTCTTTATGTTCCTGTACAAAGTCAGGAACCTGCAGTTCAGTGAAAAGTCTTTGGTTCATGTCTGTCTTAATTGTTTTTCGTTATATGTTTTTTTATAAGTTAGGCCGTTAGTTTATTCGCACATTTTTCATGCCGCATCCTTTTATAGTCTGCTATACGGTATGGCTTTTCTCATGCGGATATCAACTTCACTTGAACTCTGGAAGATAGTTGTCTCTTAGGCAATCATACCACATCTCCTTATTGTTATAGTGCATGTTGTACTGTACATGTTTGCATAAGCATGGTATTGACTGACTAAATTCAATCGTTAATATGATAATAGTAATGAAACAACAGAAATAGTTCTTCTTTGGTAAGAAGTCATACATAGCCTATACTAATTTCATGAAACTTTAATTTGCCCTTGTTTTTGAGATATAGTCAATTAAAATTTAGGAGGGAAATGATTTTTCATACATTTAACATTGGCACCTTTCTTCTTTCAAACCTTTGTAAAATTAACAATGATTTTATAAGAATTTGACAAAATTTAGTACAATTATGAGAGAAAAACATGTGGTTGTTAGCGAGAAAAATTCTATTGGCATTACAAGGAAAAAACTAAAGAATTCCGAATATCGGACAAAAAGCCAAAAACACAATTCTATTAGCACTACATGGAAAAAACTAGAGAATTCCGAATATCTGACAAAAAGCCAAAAACACCAGTTGCAAACATCTTTATGTACAAGCAGCTTAAAATTTGAAAAAAAATTATAATCTCAAACATGTTAAATCCGATAATATATTTGCTATGGAATTTAAAAACGCAAAGTAAGACCCATGTGAAGCTAATTTCTATAAATATTTTGTTGTATAAGATGAATATGATATGATTTGATTTCTGAACGTTTTAGTATATAAAATAAGGAGACAAAGTCCAAATGACGTGGATTTAAGAAACCAGGGGTCACCTAACGGCCTAAAAAGGGAAATAAATCCCAGTCCGTAAATACAGCTATAAAAGGCCCAGACATGACAAAGTGTGCAACAATTCAAACGGATAACATACGGCCTGATTTAAGACAAAACAGTAAACGAAAAACAAATATAACAGACCGCAACCAACGACAATCACTGAATTACATGGTCCTGACTTGGGAATAGAGAACGTTTGGCCGCTCAACCCTCTCCTAACTTGTAACAGTGATTTAACAGCCAAACATAAGAAAAACTGTAAAGATAAGAAGAAAAAGTTTTGACTCATCAGATTGGAACGAAACACAAACAAACAATTTGCATAAGGTCAAACTACAGATAGATCCGATCTGAGAGTAATCGCAGTTACTGAAAGCTTGTTCAAAGCAAATAACATCATATAAATGAACCATTTTTTTTCAGACTAATAAAACATTTTTTCAAATGAATTTATAAGAAAAAATCTTACCCTTTTCCTAATATTATGATTATTTCTAAATGTCACTTTTTGAAAATGTACGAGTTTCACAAAATAAATCGAATAGAATCACAAAGTGTTAATTTCTAAAGTCAAATGAGTTTGCTTCAATTTAAATAAACTGACTCACATTTTATCCTTTTATTTTTCTCACAAAAACGTATCTATTACATAGTATTGTTATAACGCTGTGATTTCTTTTTATCTGTTTTTCTTTTTTTCTATTATGTAATTATATATTTTAAGTTAAGCAAGGTCGCGACGTATTCAAATTTTCTTAGATAATTATTTATATAATATGTCAGATTTCTAATTGGTATTTTAACAAAAATCAGGCATTCTTTATTAAAGCAGTATTCATAAGGATTTAATAGGGAGCGTTATAAGATCATTGTGCATGGATAGTCATTATAATGAACATAGAGCATAAAATGAAAAACAAGTTCGATTAAAGAGAAAATAAGAACTATTTTTGTTCGAGGCGGACAAACAAAAGATAGCAATATTTAAATGGGGAATTAAAAACATTCTAACATAACTCTTTGATAACAAGTTTTACACGATTTATAGTGTACAAAAACATAAAGACTTAATTTTTTGAAGATTTTATTGAATTTCAATGCGAAAAATTAGAGCAAAAATGTCCGACTTTGTTCAAACTGCAAATAACGTTGCAAATTCAATTTTGACGTCAAGCATGGATAACCTTTGTTTTAATGAAATTTGACAATGGGTTTGTTTATCAAGCAAAAGTGGAGCATCATATTGGTTATTTATTTTCTTACACGACTCTAAATTTTAATAATACAACTGTTTTATCTTTAAATGAACCGCTGAAAATGATTGAAATTCACGATTTCGAAAGTGTAACAAAATACTTTAAAAGAGCATTAATATGAATGAACAAAACCATTTTTCGCTATCGATTATGATAGTAAAAAGATTCAAGTTTCTAAAACTTTAAATGCAAAAACAACTGATATATTCATAACCGGCTCCACAATTCTGGAAATATTACCGCAAAAAAAAAAAAAAAAAAAAAGAAAATAAAGTGACAATGCAAATTATTAGCAGGTAATAGAATACATAATTATGAATAATAACGTTTATTATTATTTATTAAAATTATAGAACTTTCAAATTGGCAATTCCCGATTTTATTCGTATCCATGTACCATTGGATGTCATTATCTATCCCAATTCAATGACACATTTTATATTTTACAAAATGATCTCAAAACAATAAAGCGACACGGCGAGTTATTTAACGTGACCAAGTAAGAACATACTATTTTAGTTTCATAAAAATAAAAGTAATTCTTATCTCTTTCAAATCTATCATACCGAAATATGATTTCATACAACGAAATGTGGAAAATTTTACCATTTCCAGTTCATCTATACGTTGATAAAAGGAGATTGAAAATATCAAGAGGGAATTTTAAAATCACAATTAAAAGAAAACCAGACAATCAAATGACCAAAAATAAAAACGATGAAAAAACAAACACATAACCCAAATGATTGACTAACCGGACCATAAACGGGGTGAACCCAAGTGCTCCGGAAGGATATGAAATTGATGCTTATCTTGTGGCAATTACTTGTAGAATTGGTCATATTGAGCAAATACCAGGTGACTCAACATTTCACCAATAGAAATAAAATATAATAGCTTTGTTTGTACATAGCACTTCAAACAATAGTTTATGATATGATATATTATGTGTGCTATACAAATAATGTTATAATTCTTACGTTTTAAAGGGGTATAATTCTTGAGTTTTAAAGGGGTCGATTTTATATTTTTAAAATGCATCAAAAATGAATTTTCCAACATAGCTAACCTTTTAATCATTCAATTCAAATAGGCATTCAGTACGAAATTTAAAATAATTTTGAATAAACGTTTTTATGTAATTGAAAACCGTTTTTGTCGAGCCTGCGACTTTTGTCGCAGAAAGCTCGACATATGGATAGTGATCCGGCGGTGGCGGCGGCGGCGACGACGTTAGCTAACTTCTTAAAAGCTTTATATTTTAGAAGGTGGAAGACCTGGATGCTTCATACTTTGTATATAGATGCCTCATGTTACGAAGTTTCCGTCAGTCACATGTCCAATGTCCTTGACTTCATTTTCATGGTTCAGTGACTACTTGAAAACAAAGTTTAGATTTTTTGTAATGTTAAATTCTCTCTTATTATAAGTAATAGGATTACTATATTTGGTAAGTGCGTACCTTGCAAGTTCCTCATGCCCGTCAGACAGTTTTCACTTGACCTCTGCATCATTTCATGGATCAGTGAACAAGGTTATGTTTTGGTGGTCAAGTCCATATCTCAGATACTATAAGCAATAGGTCTAGTATATTCGATGTATGGAAGGACTGTAAGGTGAACATGCCCAACTAGCAGGTGTCATCTGACCTTGACCTCATTTTCATGGTTCAGTGGTTGTAGTTAAGTTTTTGTGTTTGGTCTGTTTTTCTTATACTGTATGCAATAGGTCTACTATATTTGGTGTATGGAATGATTGTAAGGTGTACATGTCTAGCTGGCAGGTGTCATCTGACCTTGACCTCATTTTCATGGTTCAGTGGTCAAAGTTAAGATTTTGAGTTTTGGTCTTTTTTTCTAATACTATATGCAATAGGTCAACTATATTTGGTGTATGGAAATATTTTATGATCTATATGTCAGTCGCGCAGGTTTTATTTGAACTTGACCATTTTCACAGTTTATTGCTCAGTGTTTAGTTTTTGTGTTTTGGTCTTATTTTCTTAAACTATAATCAATAGGTCAACTATATTTGTTGTATGGAAGAATTGATAGCTGTACATGTCTGCCTGGCATGGTTTATCTGACCTTGACCTTATTTTCATGGTTCATTGGTCAATGTTTAGTTCTCTTGGTTAATGTTAAGTTTATGTGACAGTTGTAATAAAGCTTTATATTTAGGACTATCAACATTATATCAATGATTAGTAAAGAAGGCGAGACATTTCAGCGTGTGCACTCTTGTTAATCGTGGTTGAATTAATAACAAATGTTTATGCCGTTTTATTTTAAAAAAAATAATGAATGGAAAATTTATAAGTGTAAATCATATGTAAAAGTCAATAAAGACAATTGGCCCTATCGACAATTCTTGATAAAATTGTTTTACAAAAATTTGGTATAATATAGATAATTTCTTTAGTTTTATCATATTATTTGTTTAGCTATATACAGACTTGTTATATGTTTTGATAACTTATTTATTTAGAATAGAGGGATGCAAGAATCTACTGAAAGATATTTGTAGGAATTGGTTAGATATTGACAAAAATTAAAAGATACTTTTAATGTAAATTTTTAGTAAATGAATAAGACAGTTATACGAAACCTGAATGAAAATTCTCTTAGGTAATGTTTACCTTTTCACCTTTTTGCTATTGTGTTAAGGAACACTTTTCGACGTTATTATGTTTTATGAATTTGAAATTTGCAAAAACATCCGCGTACCTGTTGTACCAATGTGAAGGTTATTCCAGCACTTGGAAATCAGTATCACATGTCTATACTTCCATCATGAAAATATGGAATTTTTCATAAGAATATTATAGAACTTTCTAACCATATAAAAAAAAAGTCTTAATATCAACGATTATCACTTACTGATCCTTCACAAATCATAAAATGGTGAATTGTTTCCTCCTATAAATAAACTGCTTAACTCCTTTGCTCTTTATTAACATAGTTTGTATTGTGTTATTGAAAGTCAATGACGTGCTGTAGATTTATTGTATAAGTTATTATGCAAAATAATAGCTTAAACCCGAATTGCCGATGATTTCCGCATTCAAATTAAAAGACAACTTCTTATGCTTTAAAAATGAATAATCTGTCAAGGTTACAACAAAAAATATGTTTGTTTCCTTGATTTTGAGTTCAATGGGATGAACTTAGTTCACCATTACACCTCATTATATAAAATAGCAAGTCGGTTAGAAGAGAACAGTTCGTTCCAATGGAAAAGCGGATTGCCTGTTGAAAAACACATCAACCAATGTGCCAAATGTGTTGAAATAAAAATAATCAAGCATCTTCAAGATGCCGATTTCGGAGAAATTTTGTTTCAATGAGAAAATGAAAAGAAAACTTTCTTCATACATTTGCAAGCGTATGAATAACTGATATATATCCGACTTTGACCTTATATTAGGGATACATGTATGATATATATAAAACTTGATAATTCATCATTATAGAAGCTGAATCAGTCTCGGAAATATTTCAAATGCGTAAATCATAGCATTGTGATCGGTTTGCAACGACCTTGAAAATGAATACATGGTCAACAATAAGATTACTCAAAATCTTATAGGTTTTGTAACGTCTAATTGGCCTCGATTTTGTACAGTGATGGACGATTTTGATTTTCTTTGATCACGTTCAAACTGTGAATTTGAACTCTTTATAGAACCATTCAATTCTGTTCAAATACAGGAAATTATTTAACCGACCGTTATCATAAACCTAAAGGGAAGTCACAATGACTTTAAATTATATCGATTTTGAAAATGCACAAGTGTTTTAAAAGATATTTGACGTTTTTATGAATCCTTTACAATGTTTGCAACCGTTTCATTGTTACTCCTTATGTTTTATTTGTCTAAGTAAACAACCTTGCAATATAATATCCATGATTAACATTGTCAATATAAATTATTTCAAATCTCTTTAGTATTTATTGCATATTCAATTTTTGTACAGGTATCAAATGATGTATAATTTTTCTTATTTACATGTGTCCTCAATCACCATGTTCAATTATATGAAATCATTTAACCCAACTTTATCATAAACCTAAAGGGAAGTGACAATGACTTTAAATTATATCTATTTTGAATATACACAAGTGTTTTAAAGAATTTTGATATTTTTATGACTCCTTTACAATATTTGCGACCGTGTCATTGCTACTCCTTGTATTTTATTTGTCAAATAAACACCTTGCAAAATAATACCCATACTAATCATTGTCAAGATAAATCATTTTAGATCATTTTAGTATTTATTCCAACGGAACAACAGAAACACTGAACTACAACAAAAGCAAACGCCAACATACATAGAAACGGACTGTATGATAATAATGGTTAATGCTAAAGGGCATATTTCAATAATTAATGAGGGGATCTTTTAGCAATTTGGTCTGATTTCATGGTAAATGCTAGATATACAACTGCATTTAATGACATCTTGGTTTCAATAATTTTGAACGCCAGATGCGCGTTTTGTCTATAAAAGATTCGTCAGTGGCTTTTGATTCAAAACAATTGGAAGGCCAAATGAAATGCGTATTGATTAGCATTAGAAACAAAAACTTCCGAACAGATGAGGGGCCTGATTGGGGGAGGGGTGGGGGGGGGCTCATCACGATTCACGAGTCGATTTTTTTGTCAATCACGATTCACAGAAAATAAATTTCCATGATCACGGATCACGAAAATATAAAAAAATAAATCTGTAGAAAAACGGATCACGATAGCGAAAATGCGCCGATCACGAAGAACGAAAATAACCCATCAGGCCCCTCACAGATGTACCAAATACGACTAAGGTAATCTGTGCCTGTGGATAGAACAATTTTCGAAGAATTAAACTTTTTATTAACTGTTTTACAGAAAGTTAGCATATCAATGTTATTTGATGTCAACACACAAGTGTTCATAAAATTGAAAAAAATTTGGTAACAAACATCATAGGAATAATTTATTTTCATCAGATAATTTGTTGAGGTATTTAATGTTTACATGTTTCGATAACTTATTTGTTTCGATTAGAGGGAGGCAAGGAGCTGCTGAGGGATATTCGCAGCAATTGCTTAGATATTGACAAAAAAATAGGTATAGGTATTTACTATTTACATGTTTTGATAGCCTATTTGTTTCGATTAGAGGGTTGCAAGGAGCTGTTGTGGGATGTTAATAGCAATCGCTTAGATATTAACTTTTGACAAAAAATTTAAAGCTGCTGAGGGATATTGGTAGCAGCAATTGCTTAGATATTGACAAAAATTAAAAGATATACTCTTAATATAAATTTTCAGTAAATCAATAAGCAATTATGCGAAAAATAATAGATAAATTCCCTTTCAGATGATGTTGACCATAGCCACTTTTGGCTACACAGTTAAGGAACATTTTTGATATTGATGCCATAATGTTTTATGAATTTTACATTCCAAAACAAAATGCCTGCGTACCTGGTGAAGGTTATTCCAGCACTCTGCAATCAGTTTCACACGTAAACACTTCTATAAATATAATGAAGAATTGTCCACTGAATATTATAGAACTTTCTTACCGTTACACTAATATTAAAACTATTTCGAAAGTTTAAAGTCTTATCAGTAACACAATTCTTGTGAAGATATTTGAATGTTTTCTTTTTCCTTTCAATAAACTGAATCACTCAGTTAAAACTTCTGTTCTAACCTAGCTTGTATCGTCTTATTGAACCTCGTTACCATGGTGTAAATGAATCTGTTTAGTCATTATACAAAACTATAGATAAAACCCGGATTTCCGATGATTTGTACTTTAAGATTTTAAGATTAGTTGGAAAAGCATTTATTAGCTTTAATATGAGGACCCTTTCAAGGTTGCAGAAAACATCAATGATCACCTACAATACCACATCAAATTGATAAACGATGAAAAGACAAACAATAGTAAAAAAAACACCTGTTGTGTGCTTATGTCAAGTTCTAAACCGATGAAAATTCTATAAAATTACCTGTTTTGTTTAGTAGCATAAAAACGGTAACGGTGTCAATTTTTTTCTAAATTTAGGAATTTTGTAAAATGCCTAACCTTGACAGGCATTAAATAATATGATTATCTTAAAATATCTAATCATTTTGTAAAGCAAAATACAACAAATGGCCTGTTCAGTTTCAGCTAATTTGTAAAAAAAAGGATATTATTGAGATGCATATGACCAAAAACAAATGATTCGGTTAAATTGAGTTTATTATTCATATACCAGATGGGAAAGTTTGTATGTCTATAATAGGTTCTTGTTAGTGAACCTACGTTAAGTATGTACTCACTCTGTATCCCAGATAGTAACTTTATAATTTTTTTTCTTGATGGTAGAAGAAGACACATTGTTCTTACAATAGAAGAATTCCTCCTTTAAAATCTATATTCGAAACAGATCTGTGTATAATAAAGCAGAGAGTGTTGCACCTTACTAACATGCCTTACTAATCATTCTGTACAGCCAAACAGATTCCCTTCATAGCACGGGTTTTGCTAACCAGAGCGCGTTTGGTAGAAATGCAAAGATATGGGTATCTTCTTTTTTCACTGTTTCAAGAGAATTATTGGGTCTTAACAATCTGGGGAATTAATGCGACAGTAGTTTACTGAGTTTACAACTAAAAATCGACAAAGAAGAGACAAATAAAGGTGCATCGACAAGGTATTGGATGCACCACCCTGTATGCGTAGATCTGCTTCAGCCTGTTTAATGTTTTGATAAGCCAAAAGTTGTATTCATGCTATCTTTTACCTTGAATCTGTTGGGAACACATGAAAAAGAAGATATGCCTTTGTGTGTTTTTGGCGAAACCAATGTTGGTCGCACGTTTAGTGTTTTAATAGAAAAAGCTGAATGTGTGATAATCTGGGTTTCATCAAATGTGGTTCTAGTGCTAAGATCGGATTTTACACCAAACGATGGTCAAACGATGTATTTGCCAAATAAAATCTGGACAAATGTGTAACTAAACTTGCCATCCAAACATTTTATGAAATAACATATAACTGTCGAGTTCGATGCTTGTGGGAATTTTAGATTTAAAATTTATTTTAATTATTAAAATTCTTAAAATTCAAGCTCTAAAACTTTTTGTGAACATTTCATTCTATAAAATAATTTCAGGCATTTTGAAAATTAGTCCATATAAAATTACCTGAACCTTACAGGCATTATAGAAAATGCCTTAAGTTTTAAAGCATTTTACAAAATGCATAAATTTGAAAATGCCTGTTACATATTTACATAAAAGTGGTTTCGAGGTATAATCTTTAAAAAATCTAACAATTCTTTAAAACCAGTACCTTGAAAAAAAATCTGTGACCCAAACTTAAAAGCATACTTTCATTTAAATTGCATTGGGGACTTGTGATGATATTCCCTTCAGGTAATGTTGACCTTAGTGACCTTAGCCAATTTTGGAAATTCGGTAAAGAACACTTAAGATTTCCACGCTTTAATGTTTTATGAAATTGACATTCTAAAAAAATGTCTGTTTACCTGGTGAAGGTTATTCCAGCACTTTGATATCAGTTTCACCCGTCTTTACTGTCATAAATAAAACAAGACATTTTCCAAATGAATATTTAAGAACTTTCTTACCAGTTGACTTATATCATAACTATCTAAAATATTTTGAAGTCTTCAAATCGACGTTTATCCCTTTGTAATCCTTTAAAAATCATAAATGGTTGATGTAATAGTTATACACCGAGGGTTAGGTGTGTCTGGATAAGAAACCCCGTCGGCCGGAGGCCGGAGGTGTTTCTTATCCAGACATGCCGTATCCCGAGGTGTATAACTAACTTACACCCCATTCTAAACCCTATATTTGTTAACATTGATTATTAAATGAAAAAAAGAAACGATAGCATATTTATTGCCAATATCAAACCATAATTTATAAGAATATTTTGTTATTACATGAAACCCCACTAGTAACCTCTCTTTGGTTATCTTCGTTCAAACTTTGACAAGTGAGTATATTTAACAACTGTCAAAGTTGTTTTGCATATTCCCGTTAAATCCATGTGCTAATATGGATCAGCAGGTCAAGGTCGACTGTTTCGTGTATTCTTATTACAAACAAAAAATACATCATGCTCCTGGTATACAGTTGTCAATATGGACGGGTATAAGACGGACGATATTTTGTGGCAAGCGTTGGATTTGGTAGAAGAGACTAAAGATAAAGGCAATAATACAACCCAAAGTACTTACCTGTATCAGTTAATAAAGGTAATCATAACTGTATTTTATATCTGACGATTTTATCAAAAACAAAAGCCCCCCGCCACCCCCCCTTCTTCTCGAGAATAAACAAACATTCATATTCGAACATACTAAGGGATAGGTGTGTCTGCATTAGAAACCCGACTACCAGACACGCTCAACATACAATATTTCATATAGAGGAACTCCCTTTTTGGGGGCAATCAGGGGCTGATCCAGCCGGGGGTTCCCAACTCAAGAGAAAAAGGGAGGTTCCAACCCGCGGAACCCCCAACCCCGGATCGGTCACTGGGTTAACGGGGGGGTCCGGGAGTTAGAATCCCCATTTTTTTAAAGATCAATGCTTTAGAATAGAGACATATGACTGGGATAAAAAAAAAATACCTTCAAGCAAAGGAGTATTTAAAGGATTATTTTTGTATTCCATATAGATGCTTATTGGAATTTTCTAAAAAGTGTTTTTTTTTTTTTAATATCATGAAACAATTTGTAGTAAACACTATTAGTAATTTCTTATGTTCATGCTATTTAAAAAATAATCAATTTCTATTGTTACGAATAACAATGAACTTTGTTTGCGGGATGTAGAAGCAGGGGTTTCCAGAAACCCCGCTCGTCACACCCTGTGGTCAAAATCCATTGTTATTCGTAACAATAGATCTATTCAATTTACACTTGTTTCAGAAATAGAAACTATGAAGTATAACAATAGAACTGGGGTGTAATGCTTCGGTCACCTACCTTGTATCGTTATAGTAAAACTGAATATTGTGATGTAACTGAATCTGTTTAGTCAATATAGAAAATGATAGCTTGAACCCGGATTTCGGATGATTTGTACTTATAAATTGTAAGATAAGTTGGTCATGCATTCATTGCTCTCCAACTTTGAATTTGATTTCGCCTTTTGAATCGTATGTCACTGATGAGTATTATGACAGTTGTTTTCCATTCGTTTGATATGTTTGAGCTTTTGGTTTTGCCATTTGATAAGGGACTTTCCGTTTTGAATTTTCCTTGGAGTTCGGCATTTTTGTTATTTTACTTTTTGAGGACGTCTGGCGTACAAAATTATAAGCCTTTTAATAAGATTTAAACATGAATAATCTTATCTAGATATAAAACCAGCATTAACCCATCATTTTCCTCGGAAAATGCCTATACCCATTTAAGAATATAACAATTGTTTTCCATTCGTTCCATTGGTTGATATAGTCGAACGTTTGGTTTTGTCAGGTTCTATGCACTTCTATTTTTGAATTTACCCTGAAGATCGGTATTTTAGTTAATACTTTTTTTCAACGTTGCAGTAAAAAACATGTCAACGAAATACAGACAATTCAAAAAGTTTTACTTATACGACCCAAACTTAAAACCGAAGATGAGTTCATGTGCTCTGAAAAAGCATATAAATGAATAATAAATATCAGATTTTCTTGCTCATTTTAGAGATACATGTATGGTTTAGATAAATAAAACTTGTCAAGTTATCGTGTCAATAGCTGAATCATTCTCTGGGGAAAATCAAAAGCGCATACCATAGCATTGTGATCGGTTTGATAGCAAGACATTAACCATGAGTAAATTATCAACAGTTCGATAAGCCAAAATCCTTCAGGCTTCGTTACTTCTAATTCCCCTTGATTTTGTACAGTCATTGACGTTCTTGGTTTTCTATGATCGTAGTTAAATTGTGAATTTGAATTCTTTATAAAACCACATAATCATATTCAAATGTAAGCACATGCACTTTTAATTTTTAGTCATTATGTTGAGAAAAGTATTTTCACCGAGCTATATAATAAATCTAAAGGGAAGTCCCATTCGCACATTCGTGAATTAATGTGTTGTTCGGTCACTCGTTGAATATTTTCTATATTTGAATTAATCGATTAGTTATTCTTTAAATATCATCGTAAAGATAACTTATTTCAGATTGCTTTAGTTTTATTTTCCATTACATAATCAATCTAGTTTACAGGTAACCAAGGATAATGTGTTTTTCTTATTCACATGTTGTCTCAACAACCAGTATCGTGTCGTTTTAAATTACAATATCACATTCCCACAGGAAAATACGACTGATTTTTAATCAAATCGTATACCTCAATTTATATAGTAAAAGGCTTTAAATACTGATATCTTCCTTAGTACACAGCATTTGAAAATGCTATTGAATATTCATTATTTTAATACTATTATGTAAGCTATCTTAAAGAGTTATTCTTAAACTGAAATGACATGACCTTGTGCAACCTGTCAATATTATTTAAAACGTCTCTATACTAAGTCAGGAATTTAACAAACAAGTATCTTATTGTTTCCATAATGCTATGACATCATTTCCAAAATAAGACGCTTTATTTGGACACTGTTTTAATATACATTGACGGTTTGTACATTTTCTTCTTTTTAGCCTATAATTACATTAAAACCAAAGTAAATGAATGTTCAGTGTATGGTTTATTTGAAAATATTTTAATATATAGTATGCTCGAGAAATCAATCATGGAACCGATGTGACCAAAGCAACAAACGAAGACATTTGCACAGATTTTATCTTTCTTGAAGCAGTGTGGGTGAAGATAAGATAATCTTCAATCTTGATGTCTTTCAAAGTTTATTAGTATAATAAAATTAAAACAGAACAAAGGAAAGTCATATTGTTTGTTTTGCTTATAAAGTCATGTTCTTGAAATTCAAGCACTATCATACTGCTTGAAAAATTGTAAAACAAGACAAAATATTACTTCATTGCTTAATATTTAACTACAAAATTGCAAACAACACTTGAGCTGCGTCGGATAGAAATCGACCTTATGCACGTGAATATCAATAGATCTGTTAACCTATTTCTTGTTGACAAAATCGCTATGCAAAGTATGTAACTGTTCGAAAATCGAGTTGTAAACAAAAATCTACAAAACAAACCAAAATTCATCTATTATCTCGTATTTGAATGTTCCAAAATGAGTCAAAGTTTTATACATGTGCATGTATACGCTCACTTGCATAAGGTTGATTTTTATCCGACGCAGCTCACTTTATAAATGTCATGAAACCGAAGCTCTGTTCTGGATTTACCTTCAGAAACGCTCAAAGCCGAATATATGAAAGCCCAATATGTATAAGAACCGAAACATTTCAAGAATTGTATGACCAAAAAAGGACCTAAAAATAATAGCCACACCCATCTAAGGTAAACTAGGATGTTCGCTACTCTGTTTCAAAATAACAAGCTTTTTAAAAGACTGTTATAAATTGATAGAATATAGATGAAGGAACTAAAAAAGCAGAAAAAAATGAAGGGCCCGTGTGTTTGTTTTCGAGATATATGCCATTGAAAATTTGGCAGGAAATGATTCTCTGTAGATTTTTCACACATTTAACATTGGCACCTTTTGTCTTTCAAAAACAATAAAAAATTACAAGTATTTTATAAGATATGGCTTTTTTAACCATGTGTTATAAAATAATGAAAAGAAAAGTAGGGTTTAGTGTGCAAAAGTTTTAATGGCAATACATGGATAAAACCATAGGATTCCGAATATCTGGCAATAAATCAAAAACAAGAGGAGCGAACATCCTTAAACCTTAGTTTCTGTATATTTTGTAAATTTATAATCGGAGAATTTAAGAAAGGTGTATAATAAAGAGTGAGAAAAAGCCAAATATTGTTTAATTACTTGACCTTTAAAGGGAAACTTCGCAAAAAAATGAAAAATTGATATTATGTTCATTATGTATAAAAAGGCACAAATCATAAATATTAACGTTTTATTCTGCTAGATAAGAGATCACCATCGGTTTTAAATTGAGATTATCAATTCTCTACATGTCGCCATTTTGTCATCTTCCCGGTTGAAGAAATCACGTGATATCTATAAACCACAAAGAACCGAAACAAGCAGTAAACTAAAGTAATCGTTTTAGAGTGTCGATAGCTTATCAAGCGTACGGTTGTTTTATTCGACAAGGAAATGAAAAATTAGAAGAATAAACAGTTTCCCGGGTCACAAAAAATGATTATATCAGACATGGTTGTGCAGCCTTTCCGTAATAACTTGATAGGGAAAAAAATGATAAATAAAGGTTTAAGAGTCTTTTATTTTTTATTAAATATGGTCTGTCGTTTTTAAATTGATTTTTTTGTTTTACTAGGTATATGGAAATGTAAATATACATGGGAATTAGTTAAGGGCGATTACGTTTATGGATTCTCTAAAAGTTCAAATTAAAGTTATAATTAAGTCTTCCTTGTAAAATTGTTTTCGAAAATCTAATTGTTCATAATTCTTTTATGTATTAAACTTGTTCAAATAATTTCGGACCTTCCCTTGTTTGATGACCGGCATGGCTAAAGGAATTATTCCCAGAAGTATGGTGAGGTGACACGTCCAGGTATTAAATCGATTTTCTGTTCTGTAAAAGGTGTCCTATATAGCGGCTATCGACTTTTTGAAATGCTATGCCAATCTTTTATTTGTTATACATTTATTCATTTCGGGTTCTTCCTAATTTGATAACCAACGATCTTTTGAATTATTGCCAGAGGTCATGTAAAAGTGACACATTCGGGTATTCTAGCTACTTCCTGGCGGGCTCACAAACTGGTGACATTACGCAATTCAGGTGCATGTATCGCTTCCCAGCTGAGTGACCCAGGTGTGCACAGGTAAAAATGCAATAGCAAATGCTGTCAGGTTTATTATACATCCTGTGTACAACTTGTGTCCCTAATCTGATTGAAATATACAAAACCGTGAAATCATACAAATGTAAAATTGAGAGTATAAAATTTATATCCACACGCTGGTTAATTAGGACATGTGCAAAGAAAGAAAAAATTAGGCCGTTTTAAAATTAAATGTAGAAGAATATCTAGTACTGTACCATGTAAAATGAAGTTTTTTTTTAAATTTTAATTGTACAAAGGATATATTTTTGGACACCGTTAAGTCACATAATAATTTGTCAGCTTGTTTTATTTATGTTTATATTTAGTTATCTTCTTTAGTTGTGATAAATAATTTGAGAAAATTTCATACTGCATTTACAACATTGATTTGAGTAAATCATGAGAGAATTTATCCGAAAAATTAAGGATGACTGTCAATCATACTTTCTTGTCCTATTTCCGACAGGAGCGACAGCATTTACGAAATATTATGGCTAATAAAGAATTTTGCGTATACTTGTATGTGAAAAGACACGCATATGTGGTTATAGCACGATTATGACACGAAGACAGCACAAAATCAAATTTGTTACATGCAGACTATAGTTTGTAAGGTCAAGATCTCAAATATCAATCGGAACTCATTATATGTACAGTATCAAGTTCTTAACGGCCCCGAGAAATTAACCATGATACTTAGTTCGTGGCCTGCATCGAGGACGTGGTAATCCTTAAGTTTGCACTTTGTCTTTCTGTACATACAAACAATTTTAATAAACGCATAACCTCCATTATGGGTACAGGAGTTGTCATTTTTATCAAATATAAGATTTTGAGAAATAATTTTTGTCATTGGAAATGGAATGATGTAGAATTTTGGTGCATGAAATATAGGTGTGCTTTATTATATTTTGCTTTTTTTTTTAAATATACGAAATCGCAAATTTTAAACAAAAAACGACCTTAAATTGTGTGCTTGGATCGCAACAGAAGTTGGTATATATGTAAGACTCAGATCGACGTCCGGTCTCTAATCGACGTCCGTTCTTCAAATCGACGTCCGAATCTGACGTCACAATAAAATAAGATTCCAAATCGACGACCAATTTAATACCCCTCTTATCGACGTCTTTTTTGTTGTTCTCAAATCGACGCCCATTTTTTTCTTCTCTAATCGACGTCCGTTTTATGTCGGAATTGCCGCAATGACGTCATAACTTTATAAAATGGCTTTAAAAGGCCCCGACATAAAAAATGTAAAACAATTCAAACTAGAAAAACTAACGGCCTTATTTATAACGAACCAATTCCGAAAAAACAAATATGACAGACATAAACCAACGATAACCACTGAACAAAAGGGTCCTGCATTGGACAGGCACATAAAGAATGTGGCGGGGTTAAACATGTTTGTGAACGCTTAACCATCCCCTCACCTGGAACAGTGCTATAACAGCACAACATAAAAACGTAATGCACATTTCTTTTTTATATGTTTCACTGCAGGTGTAAAACTCAGAAATGTGTTAAAAAAAAACAACTAACAGAGTCCGAATTGTAAGACTCTCAAAACTATTGGCTGTACTTCTTTATTTTGTCTATTGTTGAAGACTGAATGTTGGCTTCAAGATGTCGTTTGGTTTTCTTTGTCGTTGGGTTGTTTCTCATTGGCGTTAACTCACGTGTCATTTATTAATATGAATATGAATGACATACGACTACGTAGATCGATTAGATTAACTTCTATCAAGATGAATATTAATATGCATGTATGTCTTGTTGTCAATTATCGATGTGAATCCTTTTATTCTGTTTTAGGTGATTCTTTGGATAGAGATGTAACTGACTTTGTTTTTCCTTCTCATACGTCTACTTAGTCATTTCGATTCGTCATGTATAAAGACAATAAGTTTCTTCAAACAGCTTTACATAAAGACAAAACGATACAGGTGATATAAATAAAGATCCATCTAATAACAAAAATAATGCGTCGGATAGAAATCAACCTATGCAAATGAATATCAATACATCTGTAACCTGTTTCGGGTTGAAAAATTGAGATGTTATAGGAACTCAACAAAACAGACCAACTTCGATTAGAGAAGACTATATTCGATCGGACGTCGTTTTGGCAATACATGACGTCACATTGGACGTCGATTAGAGGATCAAAATGTTGGACACTGATTTGAGAATGTGACGTCATATTTAGACTTCGATTTGAGGAAAGGACGTCGATTAGAGACCGGGCGTCGATCTGAGTCTAACATATATAGGTACAATATACTATTAGAAATTGTTTCCCATGACAAAGCTGGTGTATTTATAACACAGTTGATTCCATTATTGAAATACCAGGTTATCAACGCAAATCTTTGTGTCTTCACTTGAGTTTATAAAGGCCTCGGCCCGGGGTTGAATCCGCACACTGATTGAAATAAAATAGACAGCACGTTGCCAGGTTTAAACAAAAAAAAAACAAAAATCATTTTTGTTCGTAATTATTCGATTCCATTCCAATAAGGCAAATTAGACCTTAAATTGTTTCTGTCAACTTTTTAAACATCTTTGTTCAAATAGCTGAAGTATTTATTCGTTGTGAGATTTGAAATATTTTAAGAACATTAATTCCTGAATATGTAAATAAAGATGGCTTTAGACGGGCCAAATTATATAATTGCAATTGATAATTATCTATTTCAAATATTCAAGGTTATCGATTCTTATTTAATAAAGTACAATTTTTAAGTTCATACACTCGTTTTTAGAGGGCCATTATTTTTTTTATAAATTTATTCAATTAAATTAATTCAGTATTTCATCGTTACAAAAATATTCAGCGGTCATAATTCATTTTAAACTGAGCTTACGCAAAATATAAAATATACCACGGCGATCCAGGTATTTCGCCACCATATTCCTCCCCCAAATAATTTAATTTCGTTTTTATTTTCTGTGTCTCAAACTCGCACTCAATGTTATTCATACCTGGAAAGGTGAACCGTGACGTCTAAAATTCACTAAGTGAAGATCAAAAGATTAGAATTATAGAATACTAATCTTTTAATTACCGTGACATTCAACCACGCATTCAACAGGTTTAGTGTCAGATTATAATACACATTGTATTTACACAGTACTAGCGTGAAATATTTGCTAGACTGAAGTATAAGGTGAGAATACACTATCAGTTATATATGTTAGTTCAACATATCCGTCGAAAAAAAATTCATTAAAATATTCTATTGTATGATGTGCTATTATTACTATAATCTTATCAGAAATCCATAAAATATAAATCGTACATTTTTAATTTGAAAAGTTGCACGGCTGATCACTTTACTTTCGTAATAATTAGTTAGTTAATAGCTACGCAAAATAGTCGTCGATGCGCTTTAAATCGCGTTATTAGATGATTAACGAAAAAGACTTAAAATGAGATTAATTCCACTCCCGGCATGCAATTAGACTAAAACTACGTCACAGTAGTCAGGAAGTTCGAATAAATAAAATTAATAATTCCCAGTTTTCTTCTTTATTAGTGTTAATATCCAGATGAAACTTGGTGGATATATTTTTATGAACATAATAAGATGATAAATAAAAAATCGCGAATTTTCCCTTTAAAAAGTATCTTAATTGACTTGTTACATAAATCCCTTTTAACTCACACTTTTAAAAAATAAAATATAATTCCATCGTCCATTTTAAGAAGTATGCCTTTACTAAAAACACAGTTGTGAATAAAGAGGGAACGAATAGGACTAACTGGTTTCGTCTTAAAATTAAATAAATAAAAAAATATTCTCTTATTTCTAGAATCGAATGGCTATTCAATGAATTACGTAAGCATTATCAAAGTGTCATCAGAATGTTTTCTACAGGTCACTAGTATTCAGATTTTCAGATTTAAAAGAGACAGATAAGACAAAAAATAAGAGACATAAACATATTTTTTTTTTTTTTTTCATATTATGTAGAAAGTCTATTTTATTATGATCTACTTCCTGGCATACACAAAACCGTTCCTGCGCCACCAAGTGCATCATCACGACATATACTCGATATCTTTTTTCTTTAAGTCTAATGGGGAAATATGCAAGTGTTATGAATAAAATATCGTAACATTTAAAATTCTCGATGAACTTAAATGGTCAAATAATCCCCTAAAATCTACAATAATGAAACTTTATCATAAGAATTGATTCAGAACCGACATATTATCTTAGTGTCCTTTCCCCCTGAATTTTTCGTTGCTATCCATGTCATGAAAAAAACTGAATTAGAAATCATCGCTTCGAACGTTTAACGGTCTTTAGTATTACTTGCTTGACAGTTACGACAAATTTGAGCAATACGAACACTGACATGTAACATTTCTGGAGGTATCAACCTCGTCCGTGATTCGTAGTTTATGAATACATGTATGTCCAAATACACTAATAATCAGACATTTCTTTTATTAGCAACATATGGGTGCAACTAGTGCAACAAAAACCGCTTTCCTTTGTAAAGCACCCAAGTTTATCCTCGTTGTTTATTCGGGCTTTTCTGTTCGATATCACGTTTTGTGTGTAGTGTGATCTTGACTGTTGTTTGTCTTTCGGCCATTTCGTTACTTCTCTGTTGTCGACTAATAAGATTTCTCTTTTTTTTCGTATCTTCTACCATGTGAATTTCAGAAAGACATGTCCACATTTAAACAACAGACAAGGGTGAAAAGAAAAACTCAGACAAAAAAAAGCTCATCAAAAATACAATAATACTGGGAGCAAAATGTTCGTGTTATTCAAACATGGCAGACACCGGAAACAATCATGGTGGATATTTGTCTCATTGGCAATCATACCACATCTCCTTACTCCAAAGTACATATGAATTGATCATTTAAGTCTATAAACACTCATTAAAAATACGTTATGCAAGACGCGGGTTTCTTCTACACAAGACTCAGCAGAGGCGCTCGAATCAAAGTTGAAATACTAAAATCAAACAAGAAGTTGAAAGCATAATAAAATCTCCTAGTTGATCTCTTCGAGCGTGCTCGTTTTGAGTTAGAAGCATGACTGGTTAACGAAAGGCTTAAAAAACAAATTTGCTGATTCTCGTGTATCAGTAGGAGCAACCCTGTCGGCTCGGCGTAAAAATAATGTGTCGTTATGAAACTAGACCCTTAAGATTTTTATTTCTCAAGACCCCATCAGGGGTATATAAATACTGACAGTTATCATAACAATTTCGTTTTTGATACTTTAGAAATAGTATAAAAACCCAATTCCGGAGTAACGAATAATTTCCGTACAAATACTGACAAACTTGCGTAATTAAAGATAGTATTATAAATATAAATTATAAACTAATTTGTAGTAGTCCGACCGAGCGTGTCAGTCTAGCACAAATTCAGTTTCATCTGTATTTTATCCCGTCTGATATCGTTCTGAATATAAATGCTATGTTTGTCGCATGACGTAAAGCAGCATTCGATCAATTAATCATTTAATGACATTAAAAGCGAACGCATAAAATATATTATTAGTATTTTATGATAGTTTCCATCGATATCCTCGGTGTCCTATGACATGTAAAGAAAATTCGTGGTCTAATATAATCTACTCATCCTCAATGTTCTTTAACTTGTTTTCGTGTACAAATCAAAAATTAAACACCCTTGCTGATAACTATTCAGAGTTTTCCAGTTCCATCAAAACATATCCGTGTCGGACAACTAATTTTATGTCTTTCGTTCTGGTTTAAAACTTTAGAAAATAACAAGATTTGTTCTCCGTCACTGTTAATTAAGTACAATAATGTCATTTGTTGTCTTGTCTGCAACGAAAATGTTAGAAAATGAGTCACAGCAAACATCGTTTATTATCGTCTTCTTCTTTGGGCGTAGAGGTAAATCGTCGAATTCATTTACTTCTTTGGGATAAACAAATCTGAGGATACCATTGATATTTAGAACAATCAACCGACTACTCCCTTCTCCTTTTCTGTCATTATCGCCATTATTATTTTAACGTTGCGATCGGGAAGAGTATATGCAACCTTATTCAAATCATCGCTTATTGTAAGATTTATGTTTCGATCCAAGCGCACTGCTTTTCAAGTTTTTTTTTTTTTTTTTGTTTTCAAATCACAAAACACATCAAAACCTTGCCTTTTTGGCAGACGTGAATTCCGCTCCGATTTGAGGGTTCTTTCGTGTCCTTAGTTTTGGTCATACTTTCGTCAAGCCTAAATCTAAGTATGGTCGTATTTTGAGAATCAGTTCCAATAAATTCATTTGAATTTGAAGCGGACAGGTCGTTAAGTCGATAAGGTATTTTCTTCTCCTTCAATTTTTCATTTTCTTCCATTTCATAAGATATTTTCTTCTCCTTCAATTTTCCATTTTCTTCCATTTTAATCAAAAGTTCCTCCTGCGCCTTTGGAACCATTAATATAGATGTGTATCCGAAAGATAGGCGCTCGTTGCATTCTTGTATTCTTGCAAATCCAAGTTTAGTTGAAGTCTTGCTTGTATCAATGCTGCCCACTTAGGGTTTCCAGCCTTTACAATCTCTTCTGTCGCTGCTTGTGATTCTTCAAGAGCTCTTATTTCACTTGTCATTTTCTGTTTTGAATTAGATAGAAATTCGCTTGCTTTCACATGATTTATTCGGCATATCTCTAACATCTGATCGCGAGATACCTCCAACCTTTTTATTAGGTCAGTCGTTCTTGTCTCAATTTTGTCCTTGATAAATTGGAAATCTTTATTTGATTGTTCTTCGGTTTGTGTTATCCTCTCAATATGTACGTTTAAATTTTGCATCTTGGTACTAGTACTTTTATCTGTTGAGACAATAGCTGTTTGTCTTTTTCAATTCTGCTTATCCAGTGTTACTTAGTAATGCTGTTTATGTAATTTGGTTATGAATTCATCACATACCAATTTGTCACACGTTTTACAAAACATGATAACAGGTTTTTCGTTGTGATCTTGGCAAACAACATCTTCTCCTTTCTTCCTTTGAACACTGTTGGGGATTTTTGGTTCGTTGGAGCTCATATCAAACGTCCCTTCAAAACCTGAAAAGATTTATTTTGTCTAATAGAATTTTTACGTCCTAACAATAAATCTCAAACTATCTCATTTTTCATCTATAACAACTTTAAGGAGGTTCGCTACTCAATTTCAAAATAACAAGCTTTTCATAAAACTAGTATATATTGATAGGGGATTATCAAAGGAACCAAAAGAGCAACAAAAAAATATAGGTCAATGTGCTTGTTTTCGAGATATAAGCCATTGAAATTTTGGCGGGAAAATGTTCTCTCTTGATTTTTCATAGCTTTATCATTGGCAAGTTTAACTTCTCAAAATTTATTAAAAATAACAAAGATTTTATAAGACTTTTACAAATGGCTTATAAAGATTTATAAAAAGAAAATGGGGTTCAATGGGCAAATTTTTAAGGCATTCAAATGGATAAAACCAGAGGATTCCAAAATATGACAAAATTCCAAAACATGACAAGCGAACATCCTTAAGATTAGAAATTTTACAATGTTTACAGATGTTCAAATCTTATAAATCCATAACGAAAATACATATCACGGTACAAAACAAAGTCTGAGTAATCGCATGAACTCTAAAAGACGCGATACCGGCTGTACCAACAATGTTAGCTGGATGTTTTTCTCTCGTATATTTTAGAGCAAACATACAAAACCATTGAACGCATAATATATCTCATTAACATTTAACACACATCTCCTTTTGCACATCATCTGTTGGCAATATTGGAAAAAATCTACAATACCTACAGTTAAAGTCTAAAATGGGCAGTATTCGTACTCAACTCTACTGATGTTTACAAGATTATTCTGAAAACGCCTGAAATTTATTTCAAAATGACTTGACGCCTTTATTAACCATACTCGATTTTACTGTCGTTTACTCAACCCTCATTTGAACAATTCTAAAATAACTAATTGGTACTAGACCCGGTTGAAACATTCTGTAGCCATCCTAAACCTGTACTTTATTTTTAATTCACATGTACTAAACCAGTTTTCAAACTGTTTGCAATATCTGAACCATACTCGACCAAAGGTCTTCAGCTCTGTTTTCACAAATCATCTTACGTGTAAAAATAGTTGTAAGTGCATTTTTGTAACTAACGACCAATTTTTACCGAAGGATTTTATAAAGATAATGCTTGTTTATACTGATAGTAATTTTCAGACTACAGACTAGTAAACTCAAATTCAATTCAGACCATAAATGAATCGTTGAGATAAATCAGTACAGACGAGTACATATTGTCATGCCAGAAAAATCGACTTTTAATTGTAGCCAACAAAAGACACAAATCAATAATAAAATTTAACAAGATTTATTATACACAAGTTTACAAGAAGTATTACATAAAAAGAAATGTCAACTTAACTGTCAAAATATATGTCCAATCTTTTATCTTTTCTTTATCCGGAAATCTTCTCGGAATCCACAGAATATTATATCCAATTGGTCACAATCTAGTATGATGTAGTTTGTAAATAAAAGTGTCAATCCAACTACTGAGAATGTTGATGTCTATCGATGTCCAAGTCTATCTATGTCTATCGGGTCTGCATACTTATATATATACTCAAACGGAAACTTCAACGCTAAAAATTTAAATTACGCATCTTTTGTTAAGATCATTCTGGAAACGTTATGTAAATGAAATAGAAAGTTCTAATCATTCCATGAGTATCAATGATTGTTCCAGTGATTTCTAAACTGCATAGTTGTAACACAATGTGTATAATTTTGTACACAATGTAAACACATATAATAGGCCACACAAAACAAATAAGGCCAACTAAATAAATATAAACAATATCATAACACCTCCCCTTAAAAAGTTTTGAGTGTAACAAAACTTTCATGAATAGTATGTACAAAAATACATAGTATATACAAAGTATTTCAATAAGTTCTAGATAAAGCATCTGCTATTACATTATCTTTACCTTTAATATGTTTTACAATAACATCATATTCCTGTAACAATAAACTCCACCTAGTCAATCTCTGGTTCTTGTTTCTCATTTTATGCATGAAGGTGAGAGGATTATGATCAGTATAAACAAGAACAGGATGCACAGTGGGATTTAGATATACATCAAAATGTTTAAGTGCAGACAACAGTGCAAAACACTCTTTTTCAATAGTTGAATAATTTTTCTGATGTTTATCTAATTTCTTAGAAAAATATGATATAGGTTTTTCAACATTATCATCTGTACAATCTAACTCCACACCTTGTAACAAAACGGAGGCACCAACAGAAGTCTCCTCGGACATAGGCAACACACCTTCTAACAATAAAGACTGAGAAGCTCCAGTGTCCCGTAAAATCTTAATAGGCTGAGGAGTAGTATTATCAACAATAGAAACAAACCCATCAGACATAAAAGGTTTATAATCCTCCATGTAATCACAAAACCTGGACTTAAAAGCCTGACTCGCAGGACATTCCAACGTATTGGTAACACGGGGTGTCGTACAAGCACTGGTCTTGGGCTTATTATCTCTTTCATTCTTCTTCTGGAGTCTAAAACAATCAGCCATCAGGTGACCATTCTTCTTACAATAAGCACAAGTCAGTGATTTCTTCTCAAAAGTATCAAATTTTGGACTAGACATATTATAACTAGACTGATTCTTATTCTGTGCAACAGGCTTACTTATCAGTACGCTCAGTGCTTTGATTCTTGTAATTTCCACTCGAAGTATTAAAATTTTGACCTTTGAAACTTCTCTTATGTGAAAGGGTATAATTATCGGAAATAACAGCTGCATCTTGTAATGTCTCAACAGTTTTGTCATCTAAATGTGTTTTTAAGTCTAAATGAACACCCTGCTTGAACTCTTCTAATAACATCAATTGTCTTAAATTATCAAAATTTTTATTTATTTTCTTTGACGTAAGCCATTTATCAAATAGATCTTCTTTTTCCCTAGCAAATTCAACATAGGTTTGTGAATCAAACTTTTTATAAGACCTAAATTTCTGTCTATATGCTTCTGGCACTAGCTCATAAGCTTTCAAAACCTCTTTTTTAACCTTGTCATAATCAGAACTATTTTCTGATGAAAGTGCTGAGTAAATTTCAGCGGCTTTGCCCTCAAAAACACTTTGCAGCATTGTAGTCCAAAAAGGCTTCGGCCATTTCAAATTTTGAGCAATTTTCTCAAACTGTGGAAAAAATTTATCAACGGTTTTTTCACAAAATTTGGGAACCAAACGTATATTTTTTGCTGCATCAAAATTAAAATGTTCTGATTTTGATTGGAATTTAGTGTTGCTTTCTTCTTTTGCCATTTCAATTTTCATTTTCTCAATCTCTAACCTTTCCCTCATTTCAAGTTCTGCCTGTTTTAATTTAAATTCACTTTCTTTTTCTTTTTTCTCTATTTCTAACCTTTCTTCTTTTTCTTTTTTCTCCATCTCTAACCTTTCTTCTTTTTCTTTCTTCTCCATCTCTAACCTTTCCTTCATTTCGAGTTCTACCTGTCTTTCTTCTTTTTCCAATTGTTTTATTTTGAGTTCATGTTCTAGTTCAAGCTGTTTTAATTTGATAGCGTCACATTTTCGACCTTAAGTTCAAGAGCCTCTTCACCTAAAATTTCTGTGTCAACTAATTTGTCTATTACCAAATTTTTTATAATTTGTTTTCTCATAGATAATCTAAAGTCTAATTTCAGATGTTTAGCAAGCAACACTAATTCCTCTTTCTTTAAATTATCAAACTTCTACAGGTCTGGCGTTTTCAAAAATTTACCGGCTTCAAATGCCATTTTGTAGAATTTTGTTGGCTAGTTCTAATAAAAAATACTGAAAAATTTTCAATGAGATATTAACGTTATCCCGAACACGAGCCCCCAATTTCTGTTATGCCAGAAAAATCGACTTTTAATTGTAGCCAACAAAAGACACAAATCAATAATAAAATTTAACAAGATTTTTTATACACAAGTTTACAAGAAGTATTACATAAAAAGAAATGTCAACTTAACTGTCAAAATATATGTCCAATCTTTTATCTTTTCTTTATCCGGAAATCTTCTCGGAATCCACAGAATATTATATCCAATTGGTCACAATCTAGTATGATGTAGTTTGTAAATAAAAGTGTCAATCCAACTACTGAGAATGTTGATGTTTATCGATGTCCAAGTCTATCTATGTCTATCGGGTCTGCATACTTATATATCTACTCAAACGGAAACTTCTAGACAACGCTAGAAATTTAAATTACGCATCTTTTGTTAAGATCATTCTGGAAACGTTATGTAAGTGAAATAGAAAGTTCTAATCATTCCATGAGTATCAATGTTTGTTCCAGTGATTTCTAAACTGCATAGTTGTAACACAATGTGTATAATTTTGTACACAATGTAAACATATATAATAGGCCACACAAAACAAATAAGGCCAACTAAATAAATATAATAGTTACAATATCATAACAATATACTGCACATTTCTGACTTGTATGAGAACTTAATGTTTAATGTCATAGTGTTCTTTTTATTTGTCTTTAGATAGATATAGGAAGATGTGGTGTGAGTGCCAATGAGACAACTCTCCATCCAAATAACAATTTATAAAAATAAACCATTATAGGTCAATGTACGGCCTTCAACACGGAGCCTTGGCTCACACCGAACAACAAGCTATAAAGGGCCCCAAAATTACTAGTGTAAAACCATTCAAACGGGAAAACCAACGGTCTAGTCTATATAACAAACGAGAAACGAGAAACACGTATAAATTACATAAACAAACGACAACTACTGTACATCAGATTGCTTTTACTGTTTATTCCATTTTTTGGTAATATTCTTAAGATGTGGCTAGGTATTTATACATCCCGCCATTGTGTTATTGTGCTATGGTCGTTTTTGTATTCTTGTCCTTCATTTTAGCTTATGTAGGGATATAACTCTATAGGGTTATTACAGAAAATATCTTGCATGTGTTATAATAGATATTTTTATGAGTTGTCTACTCTTTAATCCTTTAATTTTCTTAATCTGTAATAACATATGTTTGTTATTTGTAAAATAAATCATCAACATTTTAATTTTTAGTGGGCTCTAGGGAACTCTTGAAACTTTGCGCAGAAACTAAATGCATAGCCTTGATAACTAATTCTTGAATTAAATTAATACATTTATCATTAACCATGGTAAATCAATGAGACAAGGCTTTTAAGTGATAAACTTAGCTGTAATAACAAGGCTTAGTTATTAAAGGCATGTAACTTATTACATGAGACACTTGGGAATTACTGGGAAGCTTGCGCAGAACCTCATTACATGCTCTGATCATTATTTCTTACAATGAATTAAAATTCATTGTAATTAGGCATGATGTGTGTCTGGGCAAATGCTTTGGAGTGATATAGAGAAGCTGTAATAACACCCTTAAGTTATTACAGGCATATTTTTTCTGTAATAACATAGGTGTACTATGCATGATTGGCAAAAAATGAACTGTTATATCTTTCTATAGTTAAGTATACATAAAGACAATAGTAATATCAATAGAACTTGTATACATTTTAACAAAACTAATGATGTATATTGTCCCTTTGAAACATGTAACATACATATGTTATCACAGGTTCCACAATAACAAATGTATGTTATTTTTCTCTAATAACCCTATAGAGTTATATCCTTGACTGATAGAGTGTCTATATGTCATTTTATTTTTTCTTTGTTGAAATAGTTATTTGTTTTAAGGTGATTAAGATTATAAAACAATGTTGACTGCTGTACTCCAATTTTGACATTTTACCTATTACTAGTATGTCTGTTTGTTTTGCTCACACATTGTTGTCAATATAAAAGAATTATATGTGACTGTCATACAAGTGAAAGGTTTAGATATCTATAAAACCAGGTTTAATCCACCCTTTTCTACTTAAGGAAATGCCTGTACCAAGTCAGGAATATGACAGTTGTTTTCCATTCGTTTGGTGTGTTTGATCTTTTGATTTTGTCATTTGATAAAGGACTTACCGTTTTGGGTTTTCCTCGGAGTTCTGTATTTTTGTTATTTTACTAATTGAAGTGTTTTCTACAATCTTATGTTATTAAGGTAGCTGGGGTTTCTAGATAGAGTTTTCCTTAACTTCTTTTAAAGACTTCTGAACTTATGTACTTTCAAATTTCAATATGAAAACATGAAAACTAGGGGTCACGGACCTTGCTTTTTCTATCAAATTCATTGAAAGTCACGAAATCACAGTTATTTTATATAGGTAATATAGGGGAAAATTTGATTTTTCTGATTGATGAAACGTTAAACGATAGAATTGATTAAAATTCAATGAGAGAATTGTTTTTCATGAATAATTTCAAAACATCAATAAAAATATCACGGGCCTTATTTTCCTGGAAAAAAACACACATACAAATTGTCCTTTCAAATTCAGTATAATTAACTGCCCTTGATTTTAAAATGATTTTTTTCTGAAAATTTTGATACACTAAAGGACATTTACGTTTTTGAAACTTTGATCTTTAAATTTCAAGAATTAGATGTTTTATTGTTTATTGAATGGTACTTGGTAAAATATTTTTAAACAAGAAAAGTAATTTTGCAACATGCACAAAGGGAACGCTCAGAAAAAGACACCCGATCTACCTTAAAATTTCATTTGTTTCATTTTTCAAATCATATGAATTGAACAAAAGTGACTGAAAATTACTTGATTATAACCTTATCGCATTAAAGAAACAGATTCCCATCAATTCCTGAATTTACATTTCATCTGACTTTCACATAAAATATAGGCAACAGTAGTTTATCGATGATCTGATCTCATTGTAGGGTATGAATGATTTGTTCATTGTTGAAGACCCTACATCAACTGTCAAGATGAAGAACAGGAATAAAAGCCCTGTTCATTGATAATTTTCTATGTTTTCTATGTATTGTGTGCGATTTTGTCCCATGTACATTTACTCCATATCCTTTCATTTTCTATCTCATAATTCGGGAAAAATGAGGTAATTGCATGAACTCCAAACTTACCTTATCTAAAGCAAAATATCCAATATTTCTATATCTCTGTCACTTCTACAACGGTGAAGTAGAGGCAAAAGTATTCAACCAATATTTTAATCTCGTTATAGAATCCTGCAAAATATATAGATTGCCAAAAAACCTGAGGCAACCGCAAAACTCCATGACCGGGTGCGTCTAAAACATAAAGAGACAGACAAAACATATCTCAAAACGATCTGATCTTTTTACAGCTGACTACATGAACGTTAGTTAAGTAATATAGGTACAACTGATAAGCGTTGATTCTTGAAAAAGAAACCATGAGCCCGGAGCTCAACAGTTAAATTTTAATTATTTAAAAAGCTCGGCAAGCCTCGCGCTTTAAATAATAAGATTAAACTGTCTCGAGTAGAGAAATATCGTAACACACTTGATGCAGGGGTGGAATCTATATTTTTCTTATCTAATTCCAAAATGATTTCGTTAGTAGTACTTTTATTATTAAAGAAGGGAAACGAGTACTGTTTCCCATCTTACTTAAGGTTGTTTTCAGCGACAAGTGCTAGATTTCTGTATATTTATGCGAAATATGTATAATTCTATAACATTTTGGTGTCACACCACCAATTCAATCACCTTGAGAACTTAGGTGCAAGTAACCCTATTCTGACAAAATGTTGTTTATTTGATGTTGTAACTTACTTAAACTAGCGATGATAATGAACCTTTGCAGAAAGAGAAATATATTTGACCAATTTTTGGGCAGAATGGCAGCTTTTTAGGGAAGAGTACTAGCTAATGTCAGTGGGCATATAATTGGGATTATGCCATTTGGTAGAGAGTTGGAATAAACAAGGAACTTGTGTTTGCTGGAATATCATCATATTTGTCGTGAAGTAAGGAAAAAGCATCGACAACCTCGGGTTTCTGGAAATAAACCAATTTGCTCTTTCTACATCGTAAATTTTTAGTGCGATTCGGAATGCAGAACGAAGAGCTTTGATCCATTCAGATAAAATGTCCATTTTTGGCTCATTTGGCTCGCGCTTTACCCATTTTCGGGCATGGTCCTCAGCTGCATTAATCAGTAACCATAAGTTTTTCTTGCAGTCGATTAGCTGAGGAATTCGATATTTCGGACCTTTGGCTAACAACCGTTTATGTTGTTTATGGTTTACGATGCCAAGTTCTCCAGTTATAACATGACCAGAGAGAACATACATGTATTTGTATGAGGACGATGGACAAGAGCAATCAGGAGGTTTGAATTTTACTACTATAGTAAAGGTCTTTAATTCTCTCATGTTGAAAATTTTGGATGAAATAGGTTTGAAGTAGGTATATGAACAAGCAGATATAATTTTATATTTGAAGTAATCAGGAATATTTTTGCACAGATTTATCATTTCAAATATTGATGGCATCCAACTGTTATTAGCGAATTCTCAATTTGGAAAAAAAAGTATGTTTCTATCATCTTTGGAAGTATTTGTCACGGTTTAAAGAACCTATGGATAGCGATGTTCGTAACCATTACAACCAATCTGTACTTAGCAGAATTTGTATCAATGTCGGAAGTGTTTTAAGCCTCTTAGAATAGTAAATTGAGCTTTGATAATGGTATTAAAACAATTTAGTTCGAATGTAGGGAATTCCCAAAGGTTTATGAACAGAGGATAACAAGCCATCCATATAGAATATTTCATAAAGTGAACTTCAAATCTTTTCCCAATGGTGGATTAAGAGGATCTAGACTGCTCTTATGGCCAACCAGGCCCTAACCTTTGACCTTGACCTTGACCGCAGTCAGGCTATCGGTTTGACCAACAGGAATAATAATCTGGATCGTTACAAAATATACAAGACCTCAAATATATTGGGGTTGGGAGTTAAAACAGCCATTCCATAAAATAAAGGGGCCTGACGGACCAAAAGTAATAATCATAGGATGTTATCAATAAGATGCCATATCCCCGAGTAAGCCAAAACTTCAGACAATCGAACCACAACCACCACGACTTTAACCACAAGAAAGTTCTAGTGATAAAACTGAACATTCATTGGAATGATGTCCAGCGAGAGGATCGATAAAGATTCTGGATAAAAGATCTCAGTGTGCATCATCAAATAGCATCAACAGGGTGACAAGGCGTTTCTCTGTAATAAAATAATTTGGAGTAAACAACACGTATTTGAATCAGCTGCACATTTAATTTGTTACAGTTTTGTGGGTCAGGTCTAATTCTGCAGTCTCTATAATAGTTTCTTTGACCAAGAAATAAATTGTTTTAGTATCTGTAATTTTCTACGACTTCTGCCGTTCTGCTCAGGGTTTGCATTTAGAACTCGCTATATATAAAAAGAAGATGTGGTATGATTGCCAATGAGACAACTGTCCACAAGAGACCAAAATGACACAGCAATTAACAACTATAGGTCACCGTACGGCCTTCAACAATGAGCAAAGCCCATACCATATAGTTAACGCTTCAATACTTAAATTTACCTTCTTTAAGTTCAAGTCATAGATTTGAGACACGCACGTGAATGTCAACAAATAATGACCCCGAACTTTTACTTTCTTTAACCAGCGATCTATAAATAACTTTAACCTTAACAACTGAATAGCTGAACAGTTAATCGAATCTCGTTATTCGCAAGCTGACAACTTTTATAATTCAGTTCAAAGAACTATACAAAACTCAACTCATAAGTTAACTCATTTAACCAGCGAACCGCTTTCTAAATAAATTACGCCTCAATACGTAAATATTTTAAGTTTCCGCTAAATATCCAATGCAAACCCTGATCAAAAACTAGCCAGTTTTAGGCAATCAAAATATATATATATAAAGGTGGGGAAACTTCTTACCTAAAAATACTTTAACACATTTTCTTCAATACACTAGGTATAGCATAGCGCGAGATTCCTCACAGAGACCACTTCCAAAAATTCGCGCACATGGTTGAAAATTCCTCTTTACCTTACGTCTACACACCTAAGAATTGAGCTGGGAATTATTTCAGAAGACCATCACTGTAATTTTCCCAGGAACTCAATTGAGCTCTCTGATTGGTTGAGAAAGGAAAAATATTTTGAATGCTAATGCGAGGTTCGTTACGTCACTAAAATTTAATGAATGAAAAAAAATCAGAAAGTAATAAAATAATAATAAATCTTTCTGGGAAAATAATCAAAAATACTAATAATGAAATAAATAAATGAACCAAACAAAGCGACCCACAAACGTTACACAATGTCTACATAGAATTGAGTTGCGTATTTTGGTACGATGTCTACATAGAATTGAGTTGCATATTTAAGTACGATGTCTATATAGAATTGATTTGCGTATTTTATATTGTGTAAGATCACAGATCTAATTAACCCGATCATAATTTACCTGTTAGAGTGAGCACATTTAACACATAAAACACTGATATTGTAGTTTGTATTGTGAAAAACAAATATTGGCACTAACGAAGGAAATTTGTTGAGCCAAATTATTTTTCTGACTTTATTACATGTTGTGCGTCAATTGCTACTTTATATCGATCGGTATGACTGCACAAAGAATAAGACTTTTAAAATGTTTTCCTGTTTGTAGCACATATATTTATTTGCGTTATACATGTTATATGCGGAATGTGTTTGAAAGATAGCGCAATGATTTTATAACGGAGAGTACATATAGGTTGTGTAACAATTGTTGTTATTCGGTTTGGCTGTCAGTATATAAGGTAAATGCACGAATTTTAAGTTATCGAGGATTGGGTAGTGAGTAAACCAGCACACGTTTTTTGTTAGAAGTTAATTGTTTCTTGTACAAAAATATTTTTATATTTTTGTTATACTAGTAATATAAAATGTTTAAGTATCTTAAACATGTTGTTTTTATTTTGTATATTGTTTTGTTACAGAACACGTGCAGGATTCTGCCAAACATAGTTTCTTTTGTGTTCGTAGGGAATATATATTTTGTTTTTGAAAATAAAAGTTTGAGCTGGTCACTGCGCCATTCAGTACCCCAACATTGTGTTCGTGGTTCATTTTATTCTGTGAGAAAAGTTAACACAATTGCATGTGTTCAATAATGTTCACATGGTTTCAAAGTAGCTGGAGCATATTTCCTATCATGATTTCCTTGATAGAGGGTTGCTGCTCACAAGGAAGCTATTAAACCAAGAGTTCCAAATTGTGAAGTTGAAATCATCCCTTCGTAGATTTTACGGACGCCATCACGAGTTGGTTGACCGTTATGGAATAACCGTTTCACAGATGATATCGGATATGTTCCTTATGTCGTAACTACAATACCCGTCCTTTTCACGAATGTGACCTACCGAATTAGACTATTTACCGGATTTGTAATAACATTAGCAACACGACGGGTGCCACATGTAGAGCAGGATCTGCTTACCCTTCCGGAGCACCTGGGATCACCCCAGTTTTTGGTGGGGTTCGTGTTGCTAGTCTTTCTTTCTATGATGTATCTTGTGTACTATTATTTGTCTGTTTGTCTTTTATTTTTTAGACATGGCGTTGTCAGTTTATTTTCAATGTATGAGTTTGACTGTCCCGCTGGTATCTTTCGCCCCTCTTTTAGCACATAAATATTTTATGTTTGTTTGAACAAAGTGAATTAAAACAGAACATCTATTCTAGACGATTCGATACCTATTTATCAATCATGGTTTGTTGTTTTATTGACATCTAGTGTACATTTTTTTTTGCTCAGTGTTGAAGGCCTCACTGTGACGTTGAGGTAAAGAACAGCAATAAAAGCGCTACCCCATTGCTTTTTGTGTGTTTTGCTATGCATGTACTGATTTTGAGTCATGGATGGATGCCCCATATCCTTTGTTTTTCTATTATTTACATAATTGTATATGTATAATATAAAGAAAGTT
This sequence comes from Mytilus coruscus, assembly GCA_017311375.1. Taxonomy (NCBI): domain Eukaryota; kingdom Metazoa; phylum Mollusca; class Bivalvia; order Mytilida; family Mytilidae; genus Mytilus; species Mytilus coruscus. The sequence goes on along the minus strand of CM029608.1, from coordinate 21,623,496 downwards.
AAGTGGGATCTCTATACTGGTTATACATCAGAAACGTGATTAAAGATAATAACGGTTTCAAATCATTAAGTTTACTAGCGCTTTCACAGACAAATTGTGTGAGAAAGCAGTGAAAAAGCTCATCATAGATACCAGGATTAAATTGAAAGCGCTAGTAATTATTATGAATTAAGATCTGTATTATCTGTTATTGTTTTTCTTATGGTATTTATAAATTTTGTTTCTTTGTCCGGCTTTGGCTTTTTTTTTTTTTTTTTTTTTATTTCTGATCTTCACATTTCAACGTTTGTATATTATAATTTGGATTTTAGAAATATTTAGCCTCGAGCATTACTGAAGAGACATTAATTGTCGAAATGTGTATCAGGTACAGTAAAGTTGGTTCAATTCAATCAATTTTGATGACACAGACTACAATGGGAAAGTGTTCAACAATATTTCATGAAAGAGTTACCCGATATTCTAACTTTGATTTACATCTAGAAATTGACAATGAGGGTCGGTTGAAAACAAAACTTTACGACAAAAAATGATTTCAGCTTCCCATGTGTAAACTTTCCATTTCTATGTAGCAACATTCCAGCAGCGCCTGCATACGGAGTATATATCTCCTAGTTGATACCATATTCCAGGGCTTGTATTTCCTATCATGATTCCTTGATAGAGGTTGCTGCTCACCAGGAAGCTATTAAACCAAGAGTTTCAAGTGGTGAAGTTGAAGTCATCCTTCGTAATATTACGAACGCCATTACGAGTTGGTTGACCGTTGTGGAATATCTGTTTTACAAGATGATAGCGGATATGTTCCTAATGTCGTAACTACAATCCCGTCCCCTTTTCCCGAATGTGACCTACCGAATTAGACTTATTATCGGGTTTGTACTAACATGAGCAACACGACGGGTGCCACATGTGGAGCAGGATCTGCTTACCCTTCCGGAGCACCTGAGATCTCCCCAAGTTTTCGGTGGGGTTCGTGTTTCTCAGTCTTTAGTTTTCTATGTTGTGTTTTGTGTACTATTGTTTGTCTGTTTGTCTTTTTCTTTTTTAGCCATGGCGTTGTAAGTTTATTTTCGACTTACGAGTTTGAATGTCCCTCTGGTATCTTTCGCCTCTCTTTTAAAGAAACATGATCTTCTGTAATAAAAGGGAAAAGAAATTCCTTTCCCAAAACTGATCCATCATTAGGTTTTACAGTATAAAATAACAGACCATAAAAAACTAATACATTTTGAAAACAGCCCTGAAAACTCTTCAAAAATACCACGCTTATAATTTAGTACACCAGAATCGTGTTTCGTCTACATAAGACTCAATAATGTCGCTCCAATAAGAAAATGCTAGAAAGTCAAGCCAAGTGAGTCCAAAAAAGAGTTATCGAGATTTGTCCTTTAGGTGGTACATAACACTACAGGGAGATAACTCTGTAAAAATCAGCTGAACGTTTTAATCACGTTTTATTGTTAAGGAAATATTAAGCTTCTTAAGCTTCTTAATGATCAAAATTAGTGTTTTTCAAACTGCTATATATCCAATGAAATTTTTCCAATAAAGTGTGCAGTTCAATTTTTTTGATTTTTTTTTATATTTTTGTCAAAGGGTCAAAGTAAAATTGAGAATGGAAATGGGGAATGTGTCAAAGAGACAACAACCCGACCAAAGAGAAGAAAACCAATGGGCCTTCAACACAGCGAGAAAATGTTTGGTACCACCTTAACTTCCATAATATATCTGGTAATCATCTACCTACAGTATCACTAGCCTGGCAACGCAAAGGTTGTGAGTTCGAACCCTGCACTTGGCAGTTGCGCTCGCTTCCAATCTTAATTGACTATTATTGCCAGTTTTCCTGTCGATGGTCGATGGTTCTCTTTTGGTTTTCTGGATTCTTTCACCAATAAAACCGGCCGCAACGATATAGCCAATAGTGGTGAAAGTGGTGTTAAATACCAACAATCAATCAATCAATCATAAGTATATAATGAAAAAGTACAAAATCATATACTTTTGCATCTTTTAGTAATAATGATATTGAAAATCCCTATTTGTAATAATTTTGGCAATAACTAAGATCTTTTTCACTCAAAACATTGAACATATGCATCAACCATAGCCTCCAACAGACTTGTGTGGTGATGTGTTTATATGCACGTTGAAAGAATTGCAGTAAAGGTAGATAAAACTGGATTGAGATACTTTTGAAGCTATTCTTCTGAGGATTATTGCTTCTCTGTGGTGTTTTTTCCCTTTCAACCATGTTGATGGCTGTTCAGGCTTCGACTCCTCCCTCCCATTTTTTTATTTAGGGGACGGCTTTATGATTGTTATGCCAATACATGTATGTATATGTATATATGTACTTTTTTCCCGTATCCTGGCGGGAAAAAAGGCTTTTATGTAATAAAATGATTTAATTTTAAAACATTATTTTTGATAAACTATATGGGACTTACAAAATGTTTTTAAAAATGCAGGAAGCAGAACTATGTATATTTGTTTTAGCATTGCGACAAAGAGTTATCTTAAAAAGCATTTGACTTCGCATTAACTCATTCATTTTATTTGTCAACATAAAAACAATGTTATGTCATTACTAAATGTTTTAATGAATTCAATTTGATTTTAGTCAATAAGCCATCCAGCAAATGAAGAACGTCCTTGGTCGTTGCTCTGTATACCACCAAAAGGTTGATTTGTTGAATGAGTTCTTACGAGCACTGTATCACCTCTTAGAGTAGATGTAACAATGGTTCCCGTACTATGGGCACTGCTGCAGACTGCATTTTGGCTTATCGTATCTACAACCACCGAACCTTGCACAATACCATTTTGCACGATCTCGAATGAGAAATGAGAATTGCATGTCGCGCGGACGGTAAACGTAAAGATGTAAACGCCACTAGTCGGCACTGTAAAGATGCCCGTGGCTCCATTATAGCCACTGTATATATTTGTCCTCAACACGTCAAAGACAAGAGTGTGGCGAGCTCCGGGGTTGTTTTGTGGTTTACTCATGTATGCATAGAAAGCAACTACCTGACCAAAAGACCTAGGAAGGATTCTTTTCTCGACTGCGTTTCCTGAAATATATATATGTTTGTGTTAGTGAGAAAATTTCTGTTTATAAATTTCAATTTATTTATTTAGTCATTAGCAAGAACTAATCGATAGATAACGTTGACATATATTGTCACGGATTTGTTCAGTTCAACGTAGTGTCGATCTGTCTTTTTTTTTTGTGACGTTTCATACATGGCTTTTACGGAAGCGTATTAGGGCCATCCTTTTTTATTTCATTTTTTCAAATAATCGACTTTAATCTTGGAATTATCAACTTTAATCTTGGAATTATCAACTTAAATCTTGGAATTATCAACATTAATCTTGGAAATTCCAACTTTAATCTTCAGACCCTCATTAGTCCGACACTGATTTTTCCGACTTTCATTAATCGAGTGAATCTCTGAATTGAGAACATCGTGACTTTTGGCTCACTGGACTCTCGCCTTGGCCAAACAGTGCACTTCAGTTTGATGTGATTTACTTTACTTTTTGTTGGTGATTGCTATGGCCCTAATACGCTTCCGTAGGCTTTAACCATTGTCCAACAGGATTCTTCGTCAGTTTATCGATTGATCATGAACAACTGAGGGTAGGAATGGGGTACCCCACATGACGAATGATGGTAAAATATTTGTTAAAATAGCGTTACCGATAAACGTTTTACTCCATTTGACGCTAATGGTAGCTACAAAATGAGATTTGACGAATGACGATAAAAATTAAGGCTAATTTGACGCTAACGGTAGCGAAAAACGGACGTTTGACGCTTGACGATAAAGGGCATTCCTATCTTCACAACTTACCTCTCTGGAAAACATTATTTTACTATCATATTTTATACTCGCACTATCACTTTTGTATTTTCTTATAAATAGAAAATTTGATGCAAATCTTAGAGAAGAACAGAGAATAACAAAATTTATACTAAACTGTTTTGGTTTTGGCGTATTTTGAGTCGTTTGGTCCGTTGCTATATAGACGTATACCCCAAATCTCATTTATTCAAATTAAAGGTATATTCTAATAAAATCTATGTATAAAAGTACTAAAAACGTTTTGTGGAGATATCTTCAACTGATCCTGTCAAGGGGTACCTGATTTTCGTTCCTCCTTCCAAACTCCCACTTATCTCGCTTCCTGCCCCTCATTCCCAGGTTCCCTCATTCCTGTCCAACCTAACTGATAATGAAGTTACCAATAAGTGTTGGTGTTGAATTATGTCAAACGTGTATATATTCAACTTCCGATTATCTATAAATTGTAAAATTAACTTCCCAATTTGAGCGTGGCAGTTTATGTATATTTATGAAATAAAAGTGAAAACCATACAACGTATATTAAGAATTGAATACACATCACACAAAGAACAAAAATATGTCAACATTATGATAACTAACTTGTATAGTACGCCTCATATTATAAAAATGAGACTATATGAACGATAAAAACACATTGATAAAATGTCCACTATATAACAGAACCGCCTCGGTGTTCTCGTAGGCGGGCGGACCATGGCTCGATCTCTGTAAGGGTAAAACAAAATATCTAAAAATTTGTATTTGCTGCTCCTTCTGTACAAACGCAACATTGAGTAGAAAGAGTTGTCTCCTCCGATTCAGAATAATGCGTCCGGGTAGGGTGACATGTCTTCTTGCTGACTGTTAACTTATGAACTAGCACGTTAAAATATCCGGCTGTTGGTCTAGTACAAAGCAAGGTTTACATTTATATCACATTAACACGCTCTCGTCCTGATATGAGGGTGTGGATGGGGGTTTACAGAATAGAGAATAATGGGCAAAAATTATAAAGAATAAAGAAAAATGGATCAAAACTATAAAAAATAGAGAATAATGAGGTGCTTAAATATAAAGAATAGAGAATAATGGGCAAAAAGTATAAAGAATAAAGAAAAATGGTCTAAAAGAATACAGAAATGAAGGACCCCCTCCAATCCAGACCATCTGATATGCATGCAATATTTGCAAGTGGACGTTACACTCCAACCGATCATCATCACCAATATGAAACTAAATGTCAATATGAATATCAAACCTTGCAAGCATTTATATCTGATGTTCAGTAGTTGTCGTTTGTTGATGTGGTTCATATAGATTAGACCGTTGGTTTTCCCGTTTGAATGGTTTTACACTAGTAATTTTGGGGCCCTTTATAGCTTACTGTTCGGTGTGAGCCTAGGCTCCGTGTTGAAGACCGTACTTTGACCTATAATGGTTTACATTTATAAATTTTGACTTGGATGGAGAGTTGTCTCATTGGCACTCATACCACATCTGTTTATATCTATATATAAATATACTACAGGAGAGTTATCTTGTAAATGCATTTTTCTTTTCCCGATAACCATGCATGCATATTTCATATTTTGTCACGTGTTAAACAGAAATGGGCCAATTTCCCTTGTGTTTGTTTAACTCCCAGAGCCGAACTTTAAAGGTTTTTAAATCTTCTGGAATATGAATATCAAAGGATTTATAAACATTTTTCAACAATTTAACACTTTCCTTTAAATATGTTAAAATCAAAATGTTATTCAACGCTACTTGTTGCTGTTGAAGGCCTTTTTGATATTGTAACATTTTGTATTGAAGGAAGCCTCTTTAACCAAAATGCATTGATGTGTATCCTAAAGGCGATATATATTCTGTATGTGGCTGCCCCAAACCAAGACATACTGTCCCAGGCTAGGGTGGTATTCAGCGCTCACAAACATGTTTGCCACCACAAATTCCTAATAGTGTGTATTACAAGTCAAGAGAAAATGAAAGGATATGGAGTAAATGTACATGGGACAAAATCGCACACAATACATAGAAAACATAGAAAATTATCAATGAACAGGGCTTTTATTCCTGTTCTTCATCTTGACAGTTGATGTAGGGTCTTCAACAATGAACAAATCATTCATACTCTACAACAAGGTCAAGACGGCCCCTAACGTCGACTTAAGCGGTACTATTGATAAAAACCATAAAGTAATTTTGAAAGATCACTGTGTATCATCGCCACCGGAAATTGGGTACTAACGAAGCGGAGAGAAATGGAAAAAAAGTAAACAAGGTAAGAATTCATTCAATTTAAAGCCTTTCTACTGATTTGACGAGGGTATCGCTTAAGAAATGATTTTCTGATATATAATTCTTTAAATTATTAGGCCGAAAAGTACAAAATTAAGACAAGATTTTGTGTTATACTCCAAAGCTTGCCACTTAGTACCTGAAAATTTCGAGGTCGATTGTCCTCTGTCGCCCCATTGGCAAGATATTCAACTGTTTTCAATATTTTTCCAGACACGTTTTAGATTATAATAGTGTGACATCATATTGACTGAAATTTGTTGTCATAAAGATGTTTTAAAGAATATGGACCAACACATTGTTTGTTTATTGTACGGCGAATTGCAGGACGTTGTACGGCGAATTGCAAAATAACAACTTTTATCTGTACGGCGTCTTGCAATATATTGTAGTTTAAAGAAGAAATTAATCACTGTTTAGATAATATCAAGTGACGATATTTTGGCTGTATCAAACCGGCCTACAAATATACAAAATAAACTACTTATCAAATATTATAAAATACATGCCGTTAATTTCGTTCAGAAGTCGTCGTTGCGTACCTCTATTTGACTTTGAGTTTTAAAGACAAAAGGTTTTTTCAACCATATTATCCTAAATACATTCATATATCGTTATAATACTAACGACTGTGGTGAAATTCTGTAAGTTCAATAAGAAAAAACCGACCATTCATCTTTTGTTGGTGCTGGTTTTTAAATATAAACAGTGGAGATGTTGTATGATTGCAAATAAGATAACTATCCATTATATGCTATCGTTTGGCCTTCAACAACGAAAAATCGTACCTTATAGTCGGCTATAAAAAGCCCTGACATGAAAATTGTGGAAGGATTCAACAAAAAACTAACGGCATAACTCATAACAAAACAATTTACGAAAAACAACAAATATGATAGAGATGAACCAACGACAACCACCGAACTACAGGCTCGTGACTTCGGACAGACACCTAAAGAATGTGCTTGGTTAAATAGATTTAGGAAGATGTGGTATGAGTCCCAATGAGACAACTCTCCATCCAAGTCACAATTTATAAAAGTAAACCATTATAGGTCAAGGTACAGTCTTCAACATTGTTTATTTTTTAATTTCTGAAATGAATATTTTGTTAAAAGAAAAGTGAAGAAAATACTTTGTTTTCATTGAAAATTAGGAGAAATGAATCATGAATTGTGTTACGAATTAATTTTCTTGTTTCTTATTGAAAATTAGATTGTATTTTTTTCAGTTTAAGTAAATTCAATCAATCTATTTATTTACAGGAAAAATAACGAAAGACTGTTGCTAAGGCTGTTTGGCCTAAACTTAAAGGAGTAGATGGAGGGTAGTGAAAAGGAGTGTATTCGTCCGAATTTTCATTGTAGTACATTTTCATGATTACTATGTATAATATTTCTCAGTACATTTTAAAGTGATATTGTGCCAATTAAAATTATATAATTAATACAAGTAAGACTTACATTTGCCTTAAAAGATATAGCAGTACGTGATTATTTGTTTTCAAACACACCTTCTCTGTTTTGAAACTTATAAAGGTATGGATCTCGGCCTATCTGTTTGGTTGAATATAAATGTGAATTCATAGAGTTTCAAAATCAACAGTTAGCCCTATTTTTGTGTGTGTGTGTAAATAATATAATCTTTAGATATATGCTAAAATTAAAATCATGTTTCTTAATAAGAAGAAAAAGTGCAACTTAAGCACGCCTGAATGTAAAAGGTGTACCCGACTTATTCTTTCACGGTAAGAATTTACCGATTTCGGTATTTTAACAAAACTGTTTACGAGGGCAAATAAACAAATGAACGCTATCAAATCAACATTTAAATTTACGTGGATTTTTCCTAAAGATTTTATGAGTATGCACCATCAGGATTCAAAATATTTCAACCTGTCCTTATTAGATGTTATTTCATTATAATTCTTTAAACTTACAAGTCGAAGATGCTAGCTTTTGTGAATTGTATTTATAAGTATATAATATTAAGATGACAACCAAAAAACTTCATACAAGGTCATCTTTATTCTCAAGTAGAAAGTTTATATAAATAGTTTATGCCGTAGCCACAGCCGGATTTGTATCCCTTATATCGGATTCTTCTTTCATTCTTTCCAAAATGATTAATCTAAGGTTAATATTTTTTAAATTCAAACAGTGTTAGCCACCGAGCTTGTTCATTTCTTACTATATAGAGACAAAGTTTTTTTTTAAATTAATGTTCTTTATTCTAATATATTGGCTGTATCTGCTGTAACAAAAATCGGTCATAGTTCATTTGTTTTGATGTGAAATACCAGTTGTCTTTTCCTGTTAGTTGTGTTTCTATGTGTATATAATTTTCTCCATAGTTGGAGCACCATCTGTTACTTAAAACACCCTAAAGTTGGTATAATCTTAATTTTCACCCTTTAAGTTTAATGGACTGATCCAGATGGTAGTATATAAACCAGCTCAAGACAGAGAAACTTTGGTCAGTTTTATGTGGACCGTTGAAGTGATAATATCAGGGATTATTTTCCAACTGGTAAGTAGAGTGAATTAAGTGATTCCAAAGGATATATATAAATAGTGTTCGGATTTATATGTGAATATTGCAATAGTGATTGTGATACAATGTATAAAGTGAAACTTATATATATAATAAGTTATTTGTATTAGTGAGAATACAAGGTGTATACTTGCTGGTGTTGCAAGTTGTACTATGTGGAAGTGTGGATACTTCATAGATTTGTATTAGTGAGAATACAAGGTGTATACTTGCTGGTGTTTCAAGTTGTAATATTGTGGAAGTGTATTAGTGAAAGTGTACTGTGTTAAAGCTTGTACCAGTTTGGATAGAATTCATTGTGCGGGAACTCAAAGGGATAGTTAGTGCGTGAGTTCAGCTGTGTTTATATATATATTCCTTGTGCATTGAAGGATTTGTGCATGTGTAATTGTGTCATTGTGTTATTGTGGTTAGTTGCAGACTAACAAGGTGATACTACATATATTGGTGGACGTTGTAAATAGAAGTTGTATATATATGATTTTGTGTTCATACGTTTTGTGTGATACTTACTTGATGCATGTTGCATGGTAATCCGTTGGTGACATTGTGTAATAAAGTGTCTGATGCATGTTGCATAGTGATATATTAGTGACATTGTGAATAATCAGGCCCAATACATGTTGCATAGTGATTGCATAGTGACATTGTGTATATATATATTCTGTTATAAGACTTTGTGTTTATACATTGTGAATGAGGAACTTCACCTTGTAATTTAATTTATGTGCATTGTGTAGCGTATATATTTGACATTGTGAATTCATTTAAGGGTGTGTTAATTGTTTTAAATAGGACAACTTGTTGTGGTGCAAATTTGAGTTGAACACTTGAAATCCTGATTTATTCAGATACGGATCCATTGATCGCCCGTTACACGTTACACTGCCTTTACAAATAAGACAATAACATTAATTGAAAAAGGAGACGTGGAATGGTTTTCACCGAGAGGACTTTCAAACAAAGTCCAAATGAAATAGATTTGACCAACTATTGGGGACTATACACTTCACAATGAACAAAACCCATACCGTATCAAAATTGCCTGATTTATGACAAAATCATAAACAAATATGTCAGGCAGCAACTTACGACAGCCGCTATATTACATGTTCCTGACCAGGGACAGACACATATATAATGAGGCGGGGTTAAACATGTTTTATGAGCACTCAAACCTCCCTTAACATGGTGCCGTGGTGTAGCAATACATTTTATTTTATTTTATTTTTTTTTTGCAGAGAATGATAAGTCATTTATATTTCATTTTATCTGAAAGTTGAAAGAGAATTCATTCTCTTAATGGTTCTAAATATTCAATGCGGAAAATTCTCCTGCCCTTACCTCCTTCCTTCCCTCCACCCACAACCCATCCCCGAAATGTTCATATGCAAAGCAAATGCTGACTAATGTTGTATGGTTAAAACATGTGGTTGAGGCAATCTAAAGTTTGAGAACAGAAACGACAGATTTAGCTTTTTCATTTATAAAAGGGCATAACTCAAGAACGGTAACAGTGACGCTACCCAATTTATAACCTGATCTGTGTTTTGTGGTGATAAGCATTTCGTGTAAGTTTTAAAACATTTGGTTAAGGCATACTAAAGTTAGAGAACGGAAACCAATTTTGGGACTTTCTGGACGGACAGGACAGACAGGTCGGACGGACATGGGTAACATTTAACGCTACGTCAGGGCATAACAACAGTCAGTAAAACAGTGACATGCCTTTCCGAAAGTTCCAACATTTGCCAGCTTTTGTATATGCCGTATTCATATTGTATACATCAGGTATGTAAAAGATGTAATAGGACTGTGTTCAAGCCTTATATTGTGTATACATCTTAAATGGTGTCAAGCGAATTATATTTTATCAAATGCATAATTAGATATTTGAACCTAATACTTTTCTTTAGAAAGACGGCAAATAAATATTTTGAAATTATCAAGTTGCCATACAGTTGAAAACAAGTTGTCATACAGTAAATTTGTCAACACGAGCAAGTTGCCGTACCCTAGACTTTATTTTTATGGGCTATATTCTTTAAAACCATTATTTTGACAACAAATTTCAGTAAATATGATGCCACACTATAATAATCTAAAAAGTGTCTGGAAAAATAATGAAAACAGTTGAATATCTTGCCAATGGGGCAACAGAGGACAATCGACCTCGAAATTTTCAGGTACTAAGTGGCAAGTTTTTGAGTATAACACAAAATCTTGTCTTAATTATGTACTTATCGGCTTAATAATTTAAAGAATTATATATCAGAAAATCATTTCTTAAGCGGTACCCTCGTCAAATTAGTAAAATGCTTTAAATTGAATGAATTCTTACATTGTTTACTTTTTTTCCATTTTCTCCGCTTCGTTAGTACCCAATTTCCGGTGGCGATGATACACAGTGAAGACATCGATCGCCGCCAAAATATGCCTTGAAGTTACACATGTCGGGAGCGGTCAATGAATTACATAATTTATAATTACGGGCGAGGTTTTTGAACATATATTTGTCATACATTGCCCAACAAAAGACCAATAATTTATATGTCATTTTTATTTTTTTGTTTAGTGTTAAATGTATAAATCAACCGTTAGTTATTTTTTGGGTTTGTTTCACATTCTATCATGCCTTTTATATTTTATTATACAGTATAGGTGTTTATAATTGTTGAGGACAGTAAAGTAAAGTTCAGTTGTTTGTACTTTTTCATCCAATTGTCTGTGGTGGCTACTAGAAGTTGATTCATTGGCAATCATGCCACATCGCATTATTTTATATGGCTTTTCTTGAAACAGAATTGTGGATTTGGTTAAGAATGTCCTAGTGCAATATGTTTTGGAGGGATACATGTATATGTATAAATTTTGCCAAAATGTGTCAAGTTGAAGTTTTGGGATATCTTCAGGCGTTTATAATATTTGTCAAGCGGTTAAAAATACGCCATGATAGTGTTGGAACACGAAAGTACATACATGGGGCTAGTAAATATATTGGGATATTTTTTAAAATGGACTTTGTGTGACACAAATTCAGGGGAACTTGACATACCTTTAAACAAAAAACATTTTATATCATTAAAACTAACAATTTAATTTGGATTTTAACTAATTTAAGAGAACTATCGGGTAAAAAAATATTACTATTGGCATTGATTGTATATAACATCTACCTTTTAGATTTTGTTCTTCATTTTCAGAATTATTATCACTTAGACTGTCCTCAGTTTTCAAACAATTTACCATCCTTTGCTTAAGAAATGTAATTTCCTTAGTTTGGTTATAATCCCTGTGTTTTAACACCTCAATTTCAGATTTCTGAGCAGTATTAATCACTTCTAGATTTCCAATCCTAATTTCCTGCTCTTTTAGTTTAAATATATGTTGCTTCAGAATTTGTTCGAGTTCATCCAGTCTGCTGTCTTGGTTGTTAGCAAAAACGCAAACTGCGTGAATGAAAACAAGCGCAATGATCATGGTCCAATTGTGTCTACTACTATATTAAAGTGTGTTCTATGAGTTCAGAGATTGTAGAACTTATGTGTATAGATATAGTTAACATTGGCCTGGTTTCGGCACTGGTTCAATGATATCAATGTAAGGAAACGTGACATTTTGACCTTACTTTTCGAATCATGTGTCATATTTGATTTCCTTCTCCAAGTTAGTAGGCATCAGAAAATGCTAGTAATCCTTTGTTAATTTATGTTTATCATTGTCATTTTTCTTAGTTTCTTCTGTTAAATTGTCTTACTTCGGACTCGGACTTCTTTGAAGTGAGTTTTACAGTGCGTTTGCTTATCCATATTGCCTAGAGGTAGAGGGGAGGGTTGAGATCTTACAAAACATGTTTAACCTCTCCGCATGTTTGCGCCTGTCCAAAAGTCTAGCCTTTGTTAGTTTTGTATGTTTTTTTTTTTTGTTGTTGTTGTTGTTTTTGTTGTTCATTTGTATGTTTCGAAGTTTAGTGTGGCGTCCACTTCGCTGAACTAGTGTGCGTTATTTTTTAGGAGCCGGGTAATGCCCGCCTCCATGTGCGGGATATTTTCGCTGCGTTGAAGACCCATTGGTGGCCTTGGGCTGTTTTCTGCTCTTTGGCCGGGTTGTTGTCTCTTTGAAAATTTCCCCGTTACCCTCTCTTTTCTATCCTTTTGGTAGCTGAATTATGCTTGTTTTTATTGTGTGTGTTTTTACGACATGTGGTCTAGATAAACAAAGGAGGGGTTTGCAGTAAGATGTGCGAGCCTGTACCATGTTAAAGGCCTCACCGTGACTTTGAGATGAAGAACAGCAATACAATCGAAATCGAAATTCTAATAAAACAATAAATGTCCCATTTAAAATCGGTAATTCAAAAAAATATACCCATTTAAAATCGGTAATTTAAAAAATATCCCTATTTAATTTTTTTTTTTTTTTTTTATCAAAACAGTAAAATGCCTCTTTTAAAACGTTGATACCGGGTACGCATAATAAAACATCCTCATTTAAAATTTGAGAAAAATCATTAAAACATCCCGTATAAAATGTTGATAAAATAAAACATCCCCTATTTTTAATTTTGATTAAAACAGTAAAACATTCCCCAGTTTTAAAATGTTTAGAAAAACGGTAAAATGTCCTATTTGAAATTTTTATAAAATCAGTAAATCATCCAAACTTAAAATTTTATAAAAACTGGAAAATGTCACGTTTAATACCCCATCACATTAGGAGCGCGATCCCGCTACGACCGATTATGAAAAATTTTGGAAATCGTAGTACGATAGTGTTGGTCGTAGTAAGGACGTGTCAAGGTCTTCATGATCGTGGAGGTCCACGACCAACCTTGAACATGCTCAAAACATTTGTAGTCAGTCGTGGCCAAAACTAGTCGTAGTAGAAGCGTATGAATGTCGTAGTAAGGACGTTGTAAGATAGGGATGGGCGTAGAAGCATCGTGTTGTAAACGTGGTGCAATCGGGAAGTCAATGGAAAAAAAAATCGCTGCGACCTTACTACGATTTTACTGCGATTATCCCGATTTCACTACGTCTTTATTACGCTTTTACTACGATATTGATACGAATATACTACAATGAGGAAGACAATAGTACGCTGCTACTACGCGCGTGCCGTCCTTAGTACGACCTTACTACGATAGTACTACATCCTAGCCACGATAATTGCACGGCATCATTCTGTTGTTATAAAAAAAATGGATCCAATAACTTCTATTTGTGGGCGGCATGTTTTCTCAAGGAAACTGGTGTGTACAATGGGAAAGTCGAGATATCTATACGGACGAAGAACATAGTGAAAACATAGCGGAAAGGTAGTGGAGTCGTGGTTCGATCGTAGTAGACTCGCATTGAGATCGTAATGCGATCGGGAAAGTCTTGGTAGAAGCGTACAGAGATCAAATAAGTCGTGGTAAGGTCTTATTAGACGTAGCAAGAGCGTGATAAGATCGTAACTATAACGTTGATCAGGATCATAGCAAGGTCGTGGTATGAACGTGAAAATTGATATTGAATACTCAAGCCGACCATACCACGATCTCACCGCGATCCATGTTATTTTTTTATAGATCGTAGTGGGATCTTTATGGTCTTGGTCTAGTGTGGCGGGAGCTTTTTATAGATGTTGATAAAAATAATAAAATATCCCCCTTTTAAAATGTTAATAAAAACGGCAATTGTCCCATTTAAAATTTTTATAAATGTAATAAAAATAGTAAATTAGCCCATTTACAATTTTGGTTAAACAAAAAAAATGTCCCATTTAAAACTTTGATAAATTAAGGAGGACATCCCCATTAAAAATGTTAGTAAATATGGTAAAATGTACCATTTAAACTTTTGATAAAATTACTAAATTAGCAAAAAATAAAATTAAAAACAAAACAAAACAAAACAAAACAGACAAACATCCCCAAATTAAAATTTTGATAAAAACCGTAAAACATTCCTATCTAAAAAAAATTATAAAAATAGTATAACATCCCCATTTAAAATTTTAATAACTTGATACAGAAGTAAAAACATCCCAAATTAAAATTTTGATACAAATCGTAAAATGGCCCATTAAAAACGTTGATTTTAAAAACAGTAAAACAAACCTAATCAGAGATTTGATGGAATCAGTGAAACGTTCCCGTTTAAATTGTTCATATAAACAGTAAAACATCCCAACTTTAAAAAAAAAAAAAAAAAAAAAAAATCTCCATTTAAAATTTTGATAAAGGTACGTTTTGTCCTCTTTGATAGAAAGTGTTTGTCAGTTCCTCAAATTAAATCGTTTCGTTTACTGTAAAGCATTAGCTCAAAGTCGAAATTTTGATAAAAACGGCAAAACGTCCCCATTTAAATCTATGTTAAACACAGTTTCCATGTAACATCCCAAATTAATTTAAAATATTGCTTGCAAAACCACAGTTAAACCCATTATGCTTTGGCGTTTTCAGCATAGCAAAAAGACTTTTTATATTACATATTGTTTGTGCATTTTCTATTTTTTGCCTATTTTATTTTTTTACTAAATACATCTCTATTTGTTTTGTTTTTTATATTGCGAACCCCATTAGTTTTGCTTATGTGTGTTTCTCTGATGTGTGTTTACACCAGATGTGCATGCTTCAATATGTGTTTTAACTGCTTGATCATTGAACTTTTTTGTCAATGCATAATATAAAACTGTCTTTCAATACTTATCAAGAATAATATTATATCAAATGGGCAAAGAAAATGGGATGAAATTATAAATTGTGAAAAAGGGAATGGAAAGAAATTTTTAGACTACCTTTTGTAGTGACAAATAATACCAAATTGCAATGGTTACAGTATAGAATCAATCAGCGTATTTTAGGAACAAACACATTATTGTATAAAATAAAAATAATGGATAACCCAAATTGTACATTTTGTCAAAAAGAAGATGAAACAATTGAACACTTGTTTTGGAATTGTGAGATTGTACAAATATTTTTAAATGAAACTAAACATTGGTTTCTTTCAAATGGTATAAGTATTCCCTTTACTATTCAAAATTGTATTTTTGGAGATATCTCAAAAGCTAGAAATGTGACCAACCTGATTTTTCTGCATATCAGACATTATATTTTTAGTTGTAAATACTTTAAGAGAAGACTTAATTATTTGGAGTGCAAAAGAAAATACAGGATCCTTACTGTATTGAGAAACACATTGCTGTTAAAAACAAGAAACTGGAAATTTTCGATGAAATGTGGAATACTTTCACTATATTATTTGGCAGTTAATAAATAAATGTACAAACATATAGAAGCAAACTTTTATGTTTAAATTTGACAGAAATAGGATAGGATGTTAAATTAAAATTCATCTAGGCAAAACTTTTGTATTTTTTTTTCTCTCTAATTATCAGTTCTCTTCAATATATGGTCTATAATGCAGAACTCACTATGAGTTTTGTATCTATTCTTTTTTTTTTTTTTTTTTCTTTTCTACTTCAAATATATTTTATATATATATATCTGTATGTTTTGTTATTTAAAGTAACGTTAATTTTAAGCTATTTAAATTGTTAAGGAACATCCAAATTGTTATTTCTGTTATGGTATATATTTTATTTTATTATGTCATTATAATGTGTAAATTACTAACAAATACAAATATCTGCATATATATATGTTATTTACTAATGTTAACGAGGCCGGGATAAGGTACCGGTATTCGATGTATTCAACTAACAAATGTACAGATTTCAATCAAATATGATAACATTAAAAAAAAAAAAAAAAAAAAAAAAAAAAAAAAAAACTGTCTTTCTATGTTTGATTGTAAGTGTGAATGTTTTGATATAGAAATAAGAAGATGTGGTACGAGTGCCAATGAGACAAATCTCCATCCAAGTCACAATGTGTAGAAAGTAAACAATTATAGGTCAAAGTACGGTCTTCAACACGGAGCCTTGGCTCACCCCGAGCAGCAAGCTATGAAGGGCCCCAAAATGACTAGTGTAAAACAATTCAAACAGGAAAAAAAAAACGGTCTATAGATATAAGAAGATGTGGTATGAGTGCCAATGAAAAAACTCTCCATCCAAGTCAAAATTTATAAAAGTAAACCATAAAAGTAAAATCTATATAAAAAACGAGAAACACTTATGAACCACATCAACAAACGACAACCACTGCACAACAGGCTCCTGACTTAGGACAGGTGCAAACAAATGCAGCGGGTTTAAACGTTTAAACAGGCTCCGACCTTCACCCTAACCTGAAACAGTAGTGTAACATTACAACATAGACAGACACACTATAAAATACCAATTGAAATGGCTTAATTCGATCAAAAAGACATATATCAAAAACAAGTAAACATACACTGAACGAATAAATTTGATCTATATGACACAATATAAATACAATATTAATAAAAAAAAAAGGGTGGATGTAAAACAATGTCAAAAAGACAACTCTAAGATATGTATTTATTGTTTGATATGCTTTTGTTATTGTCCGTTTAAAAGCTCTCCAGAGAGAATGTTTGCAATAGTCTAGTAATAATAATACTTTATTCCAAAAGCAAGTACAGCTTATAGGATATATATAATGTTTGACAAATTAATTATACATGCACCATATCACATAAACAGACATATAATCAAATGTTACCTACATTTAAATACATCAAACCACTCTTACATGTCTTATACATAGTACAATATAAGTATAACGCAGATTATGACATACATAGACGTACGTAGTTTCTCAGCTAACTTTAAGTATTTACCAAGATTGTTTACTTTAGTTCTTTAATGTTTTGTACAGATAACGTTTGTATCAATTTATAAGTAGAGGGGTGTCTCCAATAATATTGTTTGATATATGTTTTCCCTAATATCAACATATTTATTACATTCCATTAAAAAAAGAAATCATCTTCAATGGAACTTAGTATTAGATGCATGATTTTTTTATTAGTCTGTTGTTATTGGCCTTGAACTAGCTGTCAGTAACTGCGAGTACTTTCACGGATCTTTACTTAGTGTCATGTTGTTGGGAGATGTATAAGTACCCGTCTACGTCCACTCTGTGCTTTTGTTAGATGTATTTCTATTTGTATCCGTCTGATGAGTTAAGCCTTTTTCAACTGATTTTTAATTTTTATAGTTTGTTCTTATGTCGTACTGTTACACCACTGTCCCAGGTTAGGTGAGGGTTGGCGCCTTCAAACGAGTTTAACCCCGCCACATTCTGTATGTGCCTGTCGAAAGTCAGGAGCCTGTAATTCAGTGGTTGCCGTTTGTTGCTGTGTAACATATTTGTTTTTGTTCATTATTTTGTACATATATAAGGCCGCCACGGTTTAAGTTTTCTCGTTTGAATTGTTTTACACTTTTTTTGTCATTTCGGGGCCTTTTATAGCTGCATGACTATGCGGTATGGGTTTTGCTCATTGTTGAAGGCCGAACGGTGACCTATAGTTATTAATTTCTGTGTCATTTTGGTCTCTTGTGGAGAGTTGTCTCATTGGCAATCATACCACATCTTCTTATTTTTATATCATCAACTAGTGTATTACAATAAGTACATAATCTATCTTTCCTGTTAGTATCATAATATTGTCCTGTCTCTATATTCAAATTATGTGCACAAATACGGTATTTACAAATATAAGGTCTATAAATATGATTGACTTGTTTGTCTCAGTAAAATACTAAAGTATGTGTACAAAAAATATATTCCGATTTGACTGAATTTTCCTTGGAGTTCGGTATTTTTGTTATTTTACTTTTTATATAATTGACATTTATTTGAGACTTCAAAGAAAGCATTTGCTTCGCATATAAATGTATCAACCATTCTCTCTTTTAGGTTTCAGAAAAAAATCTACATTATGTATATAAAGCCGGTCCGTCGTGCTTTGTCTGCTAGGAAAAGTAGTTGTTGGAATTAGTGATATCCAATGCCAAGTGGTGGTTTTCGATTTGTCCTCATTAAAATCATAAAACATAGAGCTCACATCTTTTTTCCTCGATTAATTTCATGAAATTATATTTGTAAATCATTGTTACACATCAAAGGGTGGTTTAAGGTAGATTTGAAGGCAGAAATGGTAAAAATGCCCGGATAATGCAAAGTTCAACTACTGTTGGGGCTCACTAAGGGTTTTCCTTACAACGAACATAATCAGTGAGAATATATTGTTGGATTATTTTCTTTAAAAAAACATCCATATACTTATGATTTTCAAACTAAGCTTGAAAATAAATGTTTTAAAACATGGTGAATCTTTAAATGTGCATGTACATTAAAAAGTAAAAAAAGATTGAACAAATTCTATTTGTTAAAATATAAATCGAACTTCCGGTTAAGTCCCCAGATTTTAACGAGCCTCTTACCAATGCTGTTTTCTACACGAAGAAACGAAACTAGAAAGCGTTATCCGAGTTTAAATCACATTTATTAGCGAAACACTTATCAAAACAAAAAAATTGCAAGCATTACTACTTGCTTGTTTACAAAACAACACTTTTAGATCATATTAAAACATAGAACGGCTACTTGGAAGTGTAGATAAGTAGGACCATGCGGCCATACTAAATTCACAACACACAATGGAAGAATATGACCCTGCCGACCCAACTGAGTAAGTTATTGACATTTGAAATTGCCCATATAATCTGCAGTAATACTGAATTAACTTTTGTTATAGCTTACTGCTTACCTAAAAATACTGTAGTGTAGCGTCTTCTAAACAATGAACAGGTCTGGACTGAAGGGCTGTTGCTTTACAAACACTCATTTATCTGCAAAGACTCATCATGACAGACGTTCCCAATATTATTTTGTGCATCATGCATCTGTTATTGACTGTTTCGCTAATGTAATGATGGATTTTACAACAGTATTCTGTCATGTCTGAAATATGCCTAACCATTTGATTGATAACGTAACATTTGGTCCAGTAGGCACTACCCTCCAAGGGTTACGATTTATCCCATGCTTTCTAATGGAGCAGCCCAGGAGAGATTAATTCCGGGTACACTTATTGTGTTAAATCTTTTATTAGTGGATACATTTTTGTCGAGCCTTCGACTTTTGTCGAAAAAGCGAGACATAGCGATCCTACATTCCATCGTCGTCGGCGGCGGCGGCGTCCACAAATATTCACTCTGTGGTTAAAGTTTTTGAAATTTTAATAACTTTCTTAAACTATCCTGGATTTCTACCAAACTTGGACAGAAGCTTGTTTATGATCATAAGATAATATCCAAAAGTAAATTTTGTAAAAAAAAAATTCCATTTTTTCTGTATTTTACTTATAAATGGACTTCGTTTTTCTGCCAGGAAACATTACATTCACTCTGTGGTTAAAGTTTTTGAAATTCTAATAACTTTCTTAAACTATCCTGGATTTCTACCAAACTTGGAAAGAAGCTTGTTTATGATCATAAGATAGTATTCAGAAGTAAATTTTATAAAAAAAAAAAATCGTTTTTCCATTATTTTACTTATAAATGGACTTAGTTTTTCTGCCAGTAAACATTACATTCACTCTGTGGTTAAAGTTTTTAAAATTTTAACAACTTTCTTAAACTATCTTGGATTTTTACCAAACTTGGACAGAAGCCTTTTTATGATTAAAAGCTAGTATCTAGAAGGAAATTTTGTTAAAATTTTGTTTCATTTTTTCCGTATTTTACTTATAAATGGACTTAGTTTTTCTTCCAGTTAACATTACATACAGTCTGCAGTTTAAGTTTTTAAAACATTTATTAGATTCATAAACTATCATGGATTTTTACCAAACTTGGACAGAAGCTACTTACAATCAAAAGATAGTATAGAGAGGAATATTTTTATTAATTTTTTTCTTCATTTTTGTTGAGCCTGCGATTAACAACAAAAGTAGGCGAGACACTGGGTTCCGCGGAACCCTTACAAATTTTTAAGTTTATAATATTAAACTTATTTCATAATACAAATCTATTTCCTGATCCTAAGCTCAGGCTGAAGCTGAGGTCACAAAGTTGTGACACAAATTGTCATGGTGTGCTTATTGTTTCGTCTGGTAATCTATTTCTCTAAGTTGTATCTCATGGTAATTGGGTATACTTTTTAGGTGCAGGATTGAGATTCAGGCCTTACATGCCTTATTAGTTCTAGAACTTGCCCTGTACATTCTAGATATTCTCCAATAATATGCGCTGTTCTTTCATAGCCATCATAGGTCTCTTTACTTTCTGTTGCCAGTAGTGTAACCATGTCTCTGACTGTCGTATAATTTCTGTTTTTTCTTGTAAGTATCTTGCACAATTGAGTAGGAAGTGTGCTGTATTTTCTTCTTCACCATAATCGCAATATAGTGTGAGGAATTGGTCTATTTGATGGCGGTACTTATTTAGTCTGCATGTAGTTACTGCTCAACCCAGTTCGTTTGTTCAAAAGACCTTGGTTTTGATATGTTTGACTTGGTCTTCAGAAAGGTATGCTGTTCAGACTGAGAAAAAATTTCAAAGGAAATAAAAGGATTCTTTAGTCAATGTTAGTTTAAAGACTAGAGTTAAGGTGGTTTTTGCTTTTTCAACCTTCCAACTCCTGATCATATTAGACATGGGATTAAAATATCTTTGTGATATCTTTAACAATTTTGTTTTAAATTGGAGTTAAAAATTGTGAATTCCCATAGAGTTTGAGGTAAAACCCTGAGAATCTCACCTCCTAAAAATTTAAAGTGCCAGGGCGTTGGAAAGTATATACTACTTATCCTATGGAATTTATATATTTGGTATCTTCAAAACATGACTCTCAAAGCTCTTAGAATACAGGATTTTGCATCTCAATTTTCAAAATTTTTCTGTTGGGGCATGCCTCCAAACCCCCTTAGCTAGTTCGCTGCTGCTTGCGACGCTCACCCGTGATAGTAATTTGTGGGGACTTGTAGACTTTTCAAGGGACTTGTAAAATCTTAACCACAAGTCCCGCTGGCTTGTAGGTTTAAAAGTTTATTGTGAAGACTGAAACAACGGCCTGATTTATGTACAAAACAATAAATGAAACAAACAAATACATGTATGATATACAGCAACAAATGACAACTACTGAATTACATATCTTGACTTGGGAAAGGCACGTACAGATAACAGAATGTAGCAGGGTTTATATTTGCTTTGGAAACACTTAGGGCTGTTCCAGTAAATACTATGTCCATCCCAAAACAGCAGATGAACTTTTTTCTGTACAGTGTTCCCGCCTGCCCAAAATGGAAGGGCGGCCCGCCCTTGGTGCCCTTACCCCACGCCCTTTTGCCCTCCAAAGCAAGGAAATGCAACCCTCTGCCTCTCAAAGTACATGCCTATTGGAGTTTCAAGTAAAATTGTTACCTGATTGTGTAACACTCTAACTGACAATGGCATAAAGTTAATACCTAGCCTTAGGCAGTTTTATCACCTCTGTCATGTCTGTTAATGATTGTTTACTGCTAATTAGGTTATTAAAGATAATTGAACAAATACTAGCAGATATTTAATACAGAATGAAAATGTCCACATGTTCTCCATTTGTAATGTTTATGTACAGCATGTTCACCTGATAAACTTTATTTTAGTAGGCATTAAATAAAAATAAAATGTTAAACAATTTTAAAGGCATACATAGTTTTGACTAAATTTATAAAAAAAATGTTTTTTTTAATAACCCTGATTATGAAATTTGAAGAAATTCGTATTTTGAACATAAACAAGATTGCATAACTTCCTGTTTTACTTCTTGTGTTTATAATCCTCCTTTCATTGGAGCACTTAACAAATGCTTTCATTCTTAACTATTATGGAGAGAAAAGTAACTGTAACTACCTTCTGCAATGTAGCATCAATATGATATTATCATCTGCTGTTCCACCTGTTATATTTATAAAACTCCTAACTTAGGAGAACTTTGATGTGCACTTTAATAAAAATACTTTTTTGTAACAATTTAAATGAGAATAAGTAATTTTCAATAACATATACTTTATGTTTGAACAAGTAGTTTAAATGTACATAATTTTATTGCTCGTATATCATGTATATACCTCCATCTTTCAAAACTACTTGTTTAATTTTATAGACTGGTATCAATAATAAACCATTGAAATTTCTGATGATTATTTTCCTTACCTAATTTACAAGTTTGTTTAGATTAAAATTGAAATGCTATGCTTTGCTTCATCATTGATCATGGTATGATAATTTGATAAAAATTCTTTACATAATTAAACACACAATAATTTCTAAATATGCTTGAAAAACTACTAATGTCCTCCAGTTGAGCCTAGCAATATTTAAGGTAATTAACACTGTCCAACGATGCCCTTACAATCTGGGTTATTGCGCTAAAGTGCCCTTTCAGACAACTAGCACCCTTCTGCCCTGAGATTCAAGCTGGAACACTGCTGTAGATGGCCGTATCTGGAAGACCTAAAATTACATACATGTACATGTACATGCAGGTGATGCCATTTTGCTTTTGATTCATAGAGGTTTAAATGTTTCATGGGTTGTCTTCCTTTATTTTAAAACAAAAATGATGTCAACAATTTATGTAAAGCAAAAAATATTTTACCTCAATGAAAATGTTGCGATAATTAACTTTTCAAGTTGATAAGGCAACCAAAATTGATTCACTCCAAGACCCATGTACAAATATAAAAATGTTAAGCATCAACATGAAATTAAGGCTATATTGTTAGACAAATCCACCCTTGAAGGGTTGGGTAGGTAGGTAGCAATTTTTGTCTCGCCTTGACGGAGTCCAAAAGTTAGACATAGGTATGCTGTTTCCGGAGTTTGCAGCGGCGGCGTCAACAATGTATTAGTTTGTGATTAGGTCTAGTTAATGGTGAACCACTAGTGGTAGGTCAATGATATTAGGTATGCAGTTGTATTAGCACTGGCACATCCCATATCCATGGAGATTATTTGGCCCTGCCCCCTCAGTCATGGTCTATTGACTTTGAAACTTTTGCTTACTTAACATGTATTAGTTTGTGATTAGGTCAGTTTATGGGAACCACTAGTGGTTGGTCAATGATATTTGGTATGCAGTTGTATAAGCAATGGCATATCTCATTTCCATGGAGATTTTTTGGCTCTGCCCCCTCAATCATGGTCTATTGACTTTGAATTTTTTGCTTAGTTTACATGTATTAGTTCGTGATTAGGTCAATTCTAGGGGAACCATTAGTGGTAGGCCAATATTAATTGGTATGCAGTTGTATAAGCATTTTCACATCTCATTTCCATGGAGAATATTTGGTCTCATCTCGCACTCTCAGTCATGGTCTATTGCATGTATTGACTTCGAAACTTTTGCTTAGTTTACATATATATGTATTAGTTTGTGATTAGATCAGTTTAAGATGAACCGCTAATGTTAAGTCAATGATATTTGGTATGCAAATTTTTTGGCATTTATAAGTCTCATTTCCATGGAGATTAAATATCCCCAGCAGTGCCTGAAAAATGTTTTTTGGGCTAGTAAAATTTCTGGATTACTGGCCCAAATGATATAGTGGTGGTCCAAATATTTTGGACAGATTTTTATTGTAAAAGTAAAGTCTGGCGAGTGGCCGACCTGCCATTTCAGGCACTACCCCACTCCCTCATCATGGTTCATTGACTTTGAAACTTATACATAGTTTACAAGTTAATGTTTGTGTTTAGGTTTGTTTAAAGGGAATGACTTATGATAAGTCAATGGTATTTGGTATGCAGTTTTATTAGCACTGGCACATCTCATTTCCATGGAGATTGTTTAGCCACGTACCTTCAGTCAAGGTTCATTGACTTTAAATATTTGCATACATGTAACTTACATGTTAAAGTATTGCTATTTTAATTTCAACATTTGCATTATAAAATCAAAATTACAGAAAGGCGAGACATATCTATGTGTTAACAGTTTATTTTTAGCAAACAACATAATTACATGTTGTATACAAGTAAACAATGTAAGAGTTTGAAAAAAATCTTTAAAAAAATTTGAACTGATTTGTGTCATAAAATTTTTCGGGTAGGCTGCTTTTCAGGTGGGTAGGCAGGCAACATCAAACAGTCCTAATTTATTATTTTCAGCCCAATACTTTGTCTTCTGAAGAAAAATATGAGTGAGAATGTAAAAATGGAGGCAATGTTTATTCACTTTCTAATGCAACCATTTATAACATCAAATCTGAAAATAGCTGTGAATTGCCTTTTTGTGCTGATGCGAAGCTAGCAAACATCAGTCAAAACTGAAAATATTTAAGTGTGAGGGGAAAATGTTCAATCTGATCATTACTTGTAGATAGCTCAGATCCTTGTTAAGTTTCTATTGTCACAGGTGTCAAATAATACATTTTCATCCTGTTTTACCTACAGAAAAATGTAGTATAAACTATCTTTAACATGGCTGACCTGTCATTTTCTGACTTGGACAAGTCTAAAATCATAAACACGTTTTTATTCTAATACATACATATAATTTGACTTCTATACATGTAAATAATTAGGATGATGCTGAACATGTTGAAGGATAGTCTCTGCAAAAATTTATGCGTCTGCTCTCATTGATATGGTGCCTAATTATACCTGGAATGTTTGTACTGCAACAAATGTGCTAAAATTGATCATGGATGACTACATGTAGATAAATGTTTTTTGTAAATACATCAATATTATTTTTATTTCCATGGATTGTTGGTCTTTAAATAATTTAAATTCTGTAGATAGTTGTTTCAAAATTAAATAAACTTCTTTGGGTGGTCGGTTTATAAAAAAAGTGCCTTCCCCTTCTGAAACAGCCCTTAATTAAAAAAAAATCAAGACACACAAGATAACTTACCTTTTATAGAGAATAAAATTAATTTAGGTCAGATACGGGAACCAGGCATATTTTAATGAATGACCTTGTATACATGTACAATGTGTAGTACCTACACATGTATATTTATATCAGTTTAAATTATTGATTTCAGTTTTAAGTGATTATTTCCTGGATATGATTTGAAAATTTACATTTATTTAAGATTACACGCTGATGATGGTATATTATATGAAATAAATACCTGATAGTAATTTCTGTGACCTATTGATATTTGGTTACATAAAATTACACTGAAGCAGATAAACGTACTTACTAACATTGTGTACCATGTGTGGATTGTTGAACAGATGGTAATATTCTCGGTTGATAGGAAGTAATGGCCACTTTGTAAGTGATTTGAATCAATAAGGAAAAAATGTTGAAAATTTGCCTATATATATGCATATTTATTTATTTACATTATTGGTTAGCAATGATTTTAAGGCATGTAACTTAAGGGTTTTGCATTTATTTTTGAGTGGATTGAAAGTTTTGGAAATTTTATTAAATGACATGCACATTTTTCCAAATGGAATTTATTCCATAACATGCGTCTATAAATAGCTGTAATTATCATGGATTTGTATTTCACTCCGTAAAATTTTCCCAATCCATTTAGTAATTAACTCTAGGTCAAAGTATATACATCATGATACAGTACTAAAGCTACTGAACATCAGATTGTCTTAATATGGAAATAAATCTATTTTTCCAAAACATGCTCACTCATACCACATCTTCTTATATCTAATCAATAAAAATACAAATGAATTGTAGGTGTATTACATGTACATATACATTATATTATATCCTCACTACTGCTACTCGCTTTCTGGACATTTACATCCTAGATTTCAACAAAAGGAAGCTAAGGCTATTCTAGGAAAAGATATTTATGTAGAGGGGTTAGTTATATCATTAAATATATATAATTGATTGATTGGTGGAAGAAGCCGAGGAGAGAACCAGGACCTTGGTAGGAAAATTGACAATCCTAGTCAATTAAGATCAGAGTTGGAACTAACCTACCACATGCGGGATTCAAAATCACAACCTGAGTCCTCAATGTTAACAGGCTAGTGATACAATAGTTTGACTACTAAGACCACTTGGCCACCAAGGCCTCATATTTTCATGATTTTTGCAAGAGGGGTTGGTTACGCCATTATATGTAATTAAAGGCTGGAGATTGTTCAAATGATTTTGATATGGAAGCATAAATAATCATGACAAATGCACATTCCAACAGCAATTAATACTGGTATATATAATTATCGCACCTCAGTTAAATTATGACGTTATGATTGGTTTAATGCCGTCACGTGGTGACCCCCTATGGATCCTTAGGGGTCAGTAGATTTCCTATGGGGTTCATGACGTCACGTTTACTGTTAATGGTGAAGGATCGATTAATGTTTTTGTATTTCATTGCTTATTTTTATACATAACTTAGCAGGAAAAGTCCTGTGTGCAATAAATTGGTTATACAGTTCATTATTGACCCCTACAGATCCATAGAGGGTTAGTAAAAACCATAGGTGATTCAGCCTTCGGCCTCACCCCTATGGATTTTACTAACCCTCTGTGGATGCGTACGGATGTCAGTAGCAAACCATGTAACTTATAAAATATGTAATTCTCCCAAAACATGTCTATGGAACAATTTTGTTGTAACCTATAAGGAAGAGCAACAGAAATTTAAAGTTATAACTAAATGCCAGGGTAATGTTTTCCTTCATCCTAAATTAACATGTGTTTTTATTGATTTAATGTCATGCTATGCATGATGAGCTTGAATTTGCCAAGCGGAACTTAAAAATTTAGACAATTTATTTGATTTTAAAAAAGTTATTATACGTGTATAAATATGTTCATGATATTTTCTCTTTTCAGGGAAGGAGGTCATGGGGCCGCAGCAGCTGCAGCCTCTAAAGGTGAAGAAGACAGACAGACTGAGGACAGACCTGAAGGTCCACCCAAAAGTGAGGCACCAGACAAACCAGAAATAAATTTGGCAGATTTTCCCACACAGTTTGGTAAACCTGCCAAGAAAAGATCGGACAAGTCCTATTTCCATGAAGGTATACAAATGAAACATTTTATTAATGTTTAAAAAGAAAGGAATCTTTAAAGTTTAACTTGAAAAGCATGTGAAGGAATATTGTAAATGATGATATCATGGATATCTTAAGTGGACCCCCAAATTAATTGTTAAAAGCAATTGCAAAAGCATGCAATGGCTTCAAGATTGTTTGGAAGTCCTATATTGTACATACTTGTTATGAAAACATCAGGTTTTGAATCATGTAATAACCACAGATTTGCTGTAGTCATATTTCTGCCTAAGGCAAATAACAAGTTATTTGTGTCTCAGGTTAATAACCGATTATTGTGCCCTGTTCTCAATGATGTCATAAGCGTTCCTAACAACAATGGCCGACAAGGAAGATACTTGTTTTGTCAAATTGAGCAAAATGACAGCTGAAGTTGTTAAAGAAATATTAATAAAGAACACTTACATGTACACTAAAAGAAAATCTTACCATTGACATTATTATATTCAAGTATTATAGTTTGGATATGGGGGGGTTTCTTAATAATGGAAATATTTCAATGGAGGATTCCACTGTTTTAAGCATTTGTTAAATATGTGATATCATCCCTCTATCAATATGAGCCTTCAGCTTGCACCTTGACTTGATATGGGAGTCTCAGGATGATACCACGGCAGATATGGAAAACGACATGTTATAATCTATACTTATCACACATCGATTAATCAACATGGTCAAATAAAAAAAAAAATGTTTATTCCAACAATGCACTAAAAATGACATCTAGATAAAAAATTCATCATCATTAACAAAACTATTTCGCCTGTGTAGGAATTCATACACTTGAAGTCATGAAGCAAGTTTGTACACCGATTAAAACAATTAGTTGCCACAGGCCCACCAATGAAATAAGACTTAACATACAACATTTCAATTACTATGTCCCCTTCAATGGGTGCCTTGCCTAGCATCCATTTGTCCATATAACAGTACTACATTGTTTTCACATTATTCTCAACAACTACAAATCATTGTAACAAACCATTTTAAATTCCCCTGATCTACAGTTTATTTGATTCAGTTCACATCAGCAGACGTCAGTAAAAAGTACAGTAATTGTTAAGAATTTACATATAAATCAGTTTTAAGACCCAAGGCATGTACAATTTTAAATTCATCATGTTCATGGTAGTTGTTGTTGAGATTTTCCAAAAAACCTGTAAATTGGTTTAACTTTTGCATAAAGTAAATTCGGCAATTTCTATGGGTAAACCCCTTTTAATTGTGCATTTTTCTTGCCTTAATTCTGGTCTTCTTTTAAAATTTCTATGAGGGGATATTTGTGCAATACGATAAAAGTAACCCTTTACCAAATAGTTTCAAACTTTGCAGTATGCCAAAATTAGTATGCATGCATGCACATAATTTTGAACAATGGTTATTCATGTGTGAAAGATGAAAAAAGGAAAACAATCCATTCATGCATTTTTTTTTTGCTTTTAGGACATGTAGGACAGAATTTTATTTTAATATATACATGTATATACTATGACTTTACTGGGAAGTAATTCAAGTTGACACTTGCCTTGCATGTTCATAAACAATGTGCTTTTAGTAGCTAAAATTTAAGAAATACAATGCATCTGTTTGTCAACAGGAGTGTAACCATTTTAATTCTCTGTTACAGGTATGGCAGATTTACCGTCACGTTACGATGACGAGGAGGAGGAAGGAAGTCGTAGAAGATGGCGAAGAGAAGGAGACAGTGACGATGAGAAAAGATTTGAGGAAGAGTATGATAATGACGTTGATCGGAGGTATGGTAGGGGACGAGGTAGAGGTGGAAGATTTGGTAGACCTCCCAGACGATTTGAAGATGAGGATGAATTTGGAAGGGATGGTCCACCACGTATAGAGGATAATCCCTTTAGAAGATTAGAACAGGATGGTCCGGGTCGACCTCCTCCAGGTAAAGATTGAAATATTATTTATAGTCAACCCTCAACCCATGTGCAAAAATAAAATTTCCCTTCTACCCTCCTTCCTCAGTTTGACTAGAATAGCCCTGATGTTATCTTAAGCTCATATGTTTAATGCTTGGATCATGAAATTGATAAAGACCGTCGCTAAATATTGCTTATCAGATAAGAGTGATGTCAATATGACTGATGCAAAAATATAAGCTATCAAGACTTATGAATTTTGTGGATATCAATTTCTATGGATTTTTATGGATAGTTGATATCATGGTTTTGCCAAAGTCTGCATATAAGCCTGTAGAAAATTTGTAATTTGTTGAACTTTAAATTCATGGTTAATCTATAAGTATCCCACTAATAATAATGAATCCACAGTAGTCATGGAAACAAAACCTCAAATTGTTTCTGAATTATTTTGATTTATAGAAGAAACAGTGAGAAAGAGTATTTTAATTTTTAAAATTATATTACAGGTATTCGAGACAGACCTCCACCAAGGGATAGATACAGTCGAGATGATGATAGGCCACCATACGATGATGACCCACGTTACGACCATAGAAGATTCAGAAGGTCACCGCCTCCTTTTGATGACAGAGATGATAGACATCCTAGATTCAGGAGAGATGGCCCACCATACGATGGTCCTCCCTATGATGGCCCACCATATGACAGACCTCCTTATGATGATGACAGATATGATAGACCTCCAAGATTTGGTCCCCCTAGATATGAAAGGGATGGTCCACCAATGTATGACAGAGATGGTCCGCCTCCGCCACAGTATGATGACGACAGGCATCACTATGATAGATTTCACTTTCATAGAGATAGACCACCACGCTATGGACCGCCTCCTCGTCCAGATTCTCCAGATTTTGGGCCACCAATGCATCCTGGACCTCCTCCTCCAAGATCACGTGGAGGGTTGCTGCCAACACCTCCACCACCATCTCAGCAACCATCTGAACCTCAGTATCCTCCACCACCGCCTGAACATCCAGGCATGCCTTTTCCTGGACCTGAAGGACCACCAAGATTTGGACCTCCACCACCAGGGCCACCACCACCACCAATGGGACCGCCTCCTTTTCAAGGACCACCAATGCCATTCCAAGGACCTCCAGGCTTTCCAGCTCCACCACAACACATGCCACCTGGTGGACCAATGCCTGGCATGCCACCTCCAGGACCTGAGATGCCACCAATGTCTGCTGAACAGCAATATTATGGTCCGCCACCTCCTATGATGCCTCCACAGGGTGATCCACAGTGGAACCAACAGATGATGGCACCACCAATGCAGGGATGCCACCACCTCCACCACCACAATTTCCACCACCTCCACCACCAATGGATCCACAGATGGCATTTCCCCATGGATCCTCAGATGATGCAGCCACCAATGATGCCACCTCAGCCTCCAATGTCACAGCCACAACAATATTATGAACAAGCACCACCACCTCAAATGATGGTGTTCCCTCCTCCGCCACCTCCACCTGAACCAGTGGAGATCCCGGAACCAAAACCAGAACTAATTCCTATACCTCCTCCCCCAGCAGAGGAGGAACATAAATCAGATGACATGGAAATAGACAACACAGAGATGCCAGATGTTCCAACAGTTCCAGAGAAACCTCCCGATGAAGATCAACAATATAAAATGATGTACTCTGCTGAACCTACTGTCCCAGTATCAGTCGAGACTCCTGTCTCTTCTGCAACAATAGTATCAGCACCTGTGAGTTATTCAGCTCCCCCAACATATTCAGCTGCTCCAGCTTTAGCACCTGCTCAGAAGATCTTTGAGCCACCAAAGTTTGCCGCAGCACCAACAATGGCTGATTCCAGGCCACCTCCACCACCGCCACCAATGGTGGTGTTTCCAACTCATATTTATAGTGCACCACAACCAACACAGGTCTCAGAGGAGGATAAGTCTGTAGCTCAGAAGGCTGCTGAAGATCTTATTATGATGACTCAGCCTTCACCACAACCAGTTACCATGCCAATTGTTCATCCAGTTGTTCAACCAGAACCTGAACCAGTGGTTCAAGACCAACCAAGAGGTTTTGTACCAGTACCTACAGTTGAATCAGAACCTGTTCAGGAACCAGTTTCATTTCAAAAGGAGGAGCCAGAACCAGAGCCAATGGAAAGGGAAGCAACTCCAGAAAAGCAGTCTGGTGACCCAATCAAAACAACAGCTCAACAGTTATTGGAAAGAATTAAACAGAAACAACTGAAAGCCCAGGCTTCATCGTTACAGGCAGGTGGATCAAATCCTTTAGTTAAGTCGGCTCGTAGATTCTTTAATCCTGTGGCAATGGTGGCTGGAAGTAAAATTCAGTTTGCCATGGCTTCAGCTAAAAAGAATGTCACCTCAGACAATCCTTTGAAGAGCCAGGAGGAAGATGCAGACAAAAAGAAAAAGGGGAAGGAAGGAAAGAAAGAAATGTTCAGACCTGGTTTAGACGGAGAAGAAACTTTGTCCAGTATCATGCAGAAATATCAGCAGCACCAGAAATTCATTGAACAAATAAATAAAAACAAAGAAGGTGAAGGTGAGAGTAGTGAGGTGCCATCTGCAGAAGCAATGAATGTCAATGGAACTTCTTCTGAGGTTAAAGTGCCAGAGGAAATAGAGGCAACCGATAAAGTAAATGAGGAGCAAATGGAAGAGGACCCAGCTGACAGTAAAGCAAAGAGATCAAGGTTTGCTGATATGACAGAGGAAGAAAGGCTGTTTGTGAAAGAAAAAGAAATTGAAGGATCTGTAGAGACAGAGGAAAAGAAAAGAGATGCTTCTCCTGAGAAAAAAAAAGAGGATGATAAAAGTTACAAGTCTAAAAGATCACCAAGTCCCGAAGAAGATGACTCCAAGTCAAGACGTCGTAGAAGTTCCCCCTCTCCAAGAGATAAACAAAGGTCACGTTCACCAGATCACTCTCGTGATAGAAGGGATAGAAGGTCTAGATCTAGGTCACATGAGGATAGATACTCTTCAAGGAAGTCCAGAAGGTCACCAAGCCCTAGAAGAAGAGATTATGATGACAGACAGCGATTTAGATATGGAGATTTTAGAAGGGAAAATGATTTCAGAAGAGGTGATAGAGGTGGCAGTCCATATGGAAGAGGTTCTAGAAATCGTAGACAGGATCTTAGTCCTAGGTCAGATTACAGATCAAGGCAAAGGGATAGGTCACCAAGTCCTAGGTCCAGAGGTTACAAAGGTCAGCAGAATGATAGGTCGTCAAGTCCTAGATCTAATTATAGAAGAACAAAAGAACGATCACTTAGTCCAATGCAGACCAACTTAAAATCTCAGCAAAGAGAATACTCACCTAGTCCTAGACGTTCCAGTTTGAGAGAGAAATCTCCTGATGAATCGGATCATAGAGAAAAGCACCGTGATGCATCACCAAGGACAGGAGATTACAGGTCTAGCAAACCACGTGAGGCATCTCCTCCACAGAGGCAATCTGAAAATCTGATGTCTAGGCAGAGAGATAGATCTCCACCAGAATACAGATCCACTAAACAGAGAGACAGGACACCACCTAGCCCTGAATACAGGTCTTCAAAACAGCGTGAGCCATCACCAAGTCCAAGACAGATGGAGTATAGAAGTTCTAAACAGCATGATCTATCACCAGACTTGAGATCTGCAGATTATAGATCATCAAAACAAAAAGAAAGGTCCCCCAGTCCAGAAGTGGCCAAACCAAAGCCAAGAGAAAGGTCTGTTAGTCCCAGGTCATCAAGATATCCACAAAAGAGAAGGTCACCTAGTCCTAAGATGGTAGAAAAGCCTAGAGCAATTCCTAGTCCAAGGACCAGAGCAAGTCCTGATGCAAGAAGAGCAAGTAGACCAGTCCATGAAGAAAAACGAACTAGAAAAGAATCGTCTTCATCCTCATCATCTAGTTCTGATTCCAGCTCATCAGATGAATCTGAAAGTGATAAGTCTTTAGAAACGCCAGAAGATGAAAGAATAAAGAAGGAAAAGCGTGAAAAGCTCTTGATGGAACTGAAGAGTATTGAAGAAAGTCTTGAAAAACAAAGAACAATGAAAAAGAAGGGGAAAGGTGGAAAGGATAGTGTTAGAACAGAAGACAGAGAAAGATCGGAAGACAGACAAAGTTATAGGTCATCCAGGTCCGAAGAAGAGCGAAAGCACGAAAATAGATATGACCCACGACAGAGAAGAGAAGAGGAATCGCATCCAAGGATGCCACCAGAAATGGTTGAAAGAGCATATGAGGATAGACCTAAACAGGAAATACCAGAGGTATATCTGAAATCCATTGAAAAATATCAAAAAGAATTCAAAAGTCGTCAGAATGATGAACCCATTAAAATGAATCAAAGGGAAGAATATGAACAACCTTATAAACCAGAAGAAAAGGGGACAAGGGAAAGAAGAGAGGCCAGGTCTGAGTATAGTGAACCTGAATATGAAGGGGAGAGAAGAAGTGCTTCTGTAAAACGAGGTAGTGGAGATGAAAGAGGCAGGCATGAAGAAAGGCGTTATCTTGGTGAACCCCAAACAATGTATGAAGATGATAGAAAACGTGAACAGCTAGACCCTAGAATGAGGACGGAGAAACGAAGGCCTGATCCCAGGATGGAAAAGGAGGAAAGTTCTGATGAAGAAGTAGTCAAACCGAAACAAGAACCTGCACGTGATAGAAGAAGAGATTCAGGATCAAAATATTCTGACAGAAGTCCTCCTGATGACCCAAGATATGACGACAGAAGAGAAGTTCCGAAAGAAAAATATAAACCTGAACGGTCTGAATCCAGAAGATTTACTGAAAAACCCAGGGAATTTGAAGGAAGCTTTGCTGAAAAAAAGAAGGATCCGGCATATCAAGGATATGAGGATTTTCCAGATAAAACAAGATCAGAATATGAAAGGCGACCACCGGCTGAATACGGTGAGAGGAGATCTACAGAATATAGTGACAGGGGACCGGTAGATTATGAAAACAGGAGACCTGATTCAGGCACTCGATATGAAGAAAAACCAAAGACAAGAAATGAATATAATGAAGGAGATAGAAAAAGAGATTGGGTTGAACTACCAACAGAGTATGAGGAAAGCCCAAGGAAAAAAGAAAGATTGGACCGTCCATCTAGGACAAGTGAATATGAAAGTTATGAAGGATATCACCCAGAGAGTCGTAGCACATCAGAAAAATCTTATAAAATAGACCCTGTTGATGAACTTGATTACTATTTAAATCGAAAACCTAAAGCAGCTCAAGGTCAGGTTGAGAAAAATGGAAAATGGCAGACAGAGCCAGATCAAAGTCCACCTGACATAAGACAATCATATTATTCACCAATCCCAGTTGACAAGGAAGAAGAAGACCGCTATGACAAAAAGGCCAAGAAGAAAAAGAAGCACAGGTCAAGATCCCCAGTGAGCCGTGACTCAAAGAAAAAATCCAAAAGGTCCAAACGGTCTCCGTCTGAGGAGGAGAGTGATGACCCAGGCAGGTATAGAAGGTCAAACAGATCACCTGTAGTTGAGGAGTTTGAACGTCGACGCTCACCATCACCGAGGTATAGACGAACATCATCACCTGAGGACCAACCA
Organism: Mytilus coruscus; assembly: GCA_017311375.1. Classification (NCBI taxonomy): domain Eukaryota; kingdom Metazoa; phylum Mollusca; class Bivalvia; order Mytilida; family Mytilidae; genus Mytilus; species Mytilus coruscus. The sequence continues at coordinate 21,588,289 of CM029608.1, read as the reverse complement.
TACAATAACCGAGCTGAACGATACTGGAGACCTCCTGATCATAAGCTTGATGAGATCCATCATTACACTGACAAGAAACATAAAAGTGCCTCAATGACCAAAGATTTCCCAGAATTACTTGAAATCGAAAAGGCTATGAGGAAGTCGGACAACGCTAATGCAAAGGAGGAAAAGGAAAGAAAGTCCAGCTACGGTGATAACATTGATAAAGAAAGGTCCACAGAAGCAGATCCTCTTAGGAAAAGAGAACCAGATGACCCCCCAGTTAGACCCAGTGATACGTCCCTAATGGAGAGAACAACAGAATCCAAAACAATAGATGCATCTGAAATCAGCACAGATAAGACAATAAGGAAACGTCCCAAAATAAAACGCTTGCCGGTTCCTGATACTCCACCAAGTGATAAATCAAATCAGAGTGACTCACAATCTGAATCATCATATGTAAGTGATGGTGAAAAGACTGCATATAATGAACAAAAAATAGACCAAAAATTATCAGATAGAAAAATAACAAAGGAAAATGTACCAGAGGAACCATCAATTCCACTAGATCAAAGGATTGAAAAATCCTCAAGTGTTAAGGCAAAGTCAGTAGAAATAAAAACTGATGATAAAATTCATGGACTTAGTAGTTTTATGAACATTTATGAGGATTCTGACGATTCAAGATCTTCAGCTAAAAATAGCACAGAAATCAGTGATTCTAAGGAGAAAGTTTTCAATACCTCGACTTCTTCATTTAACAGTTCTATCGTTGATTTAAAAATGAACTTAACAGAAAATGAAAGTGCACAATTTGAATCTACCACAAAGAAAGAAGCTACTGTCACTAGCATTGTAGACACTGAAGACTTAAGAAGAAGCATCATTGCTGATTATAGTGACTCAGATGACAACACTAATGCTAGTCTTAGAGATAATGTTACTGACACAGACACAACCCAGAATCTTGCTGATCATGATTTTGTAAATGTAGCAAGTAAGATGGCAGATGAAAAGATGAAGACCACAATTGAGTCAGAAACGGGAAATAGAATTAAACAAGTAAGAGACTATCCAGAAGTGTCTGCTGCATCAAATGTAGAACAGTCCTCTGAAAAGGTTGATGACCAACAGGCTATTGCATCAAAATCAGATCCAAGTAATGATGCCATCAAGCTACAGTATAAAAGAACCAGGTATGGAATACGACTCAGGTCAAAGGAGTTAGATAATAAAGACAAAACTGATGTAAAATTTGACAACAAAGTGAATGAATCAACGGCAGTTAAATACTCTGATTCTGTAGAAGTTGGCACTCATTCTTTTGATGAAGTTACATCAGAGACATATCAAATGAGTAAGCAAGATGATCAAAGGCTTGAAAGGTCACCTAGAAAAAATGAACAGAAAAGATATTTACCAGAAAGTGCAAGCCAGTCATTTAGAACAGACACAACTAGGCCTGAAACTGATGAGTGGGACAGGAGAGACACCAGTTATTCATCGGAATCTGATAAATGCAAAGAAAAGTCTGCACGACCTCGATCTCCTGAAAGGTCAAGAAGATGGAGTCACTCTCCTGATGTTGATAGATACAGGAAAACAAGAAGGAATGACAGTCCAGAAGTGTCACCGGAAAGACAAAGTAGAAGATCAAGGAGAAAGAAAAAATCTAGTAGACACGAATACTCACCAGACAGGCATATATCTGAAAAAGCAGATAGAAGATCCAGAGAAAAAGAGCAGACTTATCGATCATCATTAGACAGACATTCAATAGATAGAGAGCATTCGAAAATCCATACTGATAAGAAAGAGAAAGCTGAAACGTCTCCTGCAAGGCGTACAAAGTTTAAAACTTCAATAGAACTACAAAGTTCAGAGGAGATAGAACCCAGTACTGATGTTAACTTTAAAAAGGAGACAAGTCAGGTAGAAGAAGGAACATATGATCCAGGAGGTGCAAGGAAAATTGATAAGCTGAAACAAACATACAGTGATGATACTGAGGATAAAATGTTGGAAACAAAGGAAATGAAAAAAACACAATCAACAAAATCATTGGAAGAATCTCAACAGAGTGGAACATCCAGATGGTCTCTTAGATCAAAAGCTTCAGATTCACAAGATGATAGTCCAAGACGCACAGCTAAGGAAGATAGCCCCAAACCTTCCACAATGACCAAACGGCCACAGAACTCTGAAGATGATGATATTCAGAGGGAGGTGACAGAAGAAAAACAGGCTGCTAAAAGAAGAACAAGATCATCACGATCCAGTGAAGATCTTGTTGATCAGAAAACACCAGATGTTGCTATTGAAAGACAGCTGTCTAAGCGTCATAAAAAGTCACGGAAAGGAGATGAAATATCTATAGAAAATGATCCCAAATTAAATAGTACATTATCTGTGGATTTGTCGAGCATTGCATTACCAGGAGAAGGTATCAGAATTAAGATTTTTAGTGAAGCTTTAAGTCCTACTGGCAATAGGAAGAGTCCAAAAGCTAGTCCAGTCAAAAAGACTCCTGCTGATTCACTGACAGATTTGAGATTGGAGGAGATTGTTCTTCCTGGCGAAACACTTCGACAGGAAAAATCAAGTTATAGTGACAACTTGAATGTCTCATCAGAAGTTAAAATAACTGAAGAAGTGAAATCCAGTATAGAAATACAACAGGAAAGGCAAATCACACCAATGCCTGTACAACCACCCAGAAAAGAATATCCAATCAGATCACAGCAAAAAGGGGCCACACCACTGTTGCAAATGCAACAGAAAACAGCTTTCTCTTTTCACTCAAAGAAATTGCCAGATGACAAACGTCCACTAGTAAAATTTGGTTTACCAAAATCCAGTAATCCAAGTAAACTTTGGGAGGATGAGGAGGATGTTGATTTTACAGACAAACTTCTTGGTAAAAAAATAGAGGATGAACCTTGTGACACATCAGCTACTGAGGAGGCAAAAACTGTGGAAATTACGCCTACCCAGATGCCGGAGGACAGAACCTCTCCTGAGAAATCAGTTGAAAAACTGACAACAGAAATAGACGAAAAGAAAAAAAAATCTGTTACTCCTGAAAAATCAGTTGTTATGAAAGCAGACGACAGCTTCACTAGGAAAGCAGACGACAGTTTCACCAGGAAAGCAGATGACAGCTTCACTGGGAATGCAGACATTTACACCATGAAAGCAGATGATAGTTTCATTAGTACCTCCAGTGATGATCCAGACATTAGCTTCAAAACACCAAGTCTCGTCATAAAGTCAAAACCTGTGGAGAGGAAGGTTGATTCTCCCGAAAGAGCACTTTTGATAGTTGGAGAAGCTCCTGAAACCCCTGTTTTAAGTCGATGGAATAAAACAGACGAAAAAGACAAGGCAGTTGAAAAACCTGTGGAAGCTATTGATGCAACCACAACAAAAGTGCAGATTAGTAGTGATACAGGGAAGCAAGAGAAAACTAGTAGAAGATCGAAAAGTAGATGGGATCCACCTGTGGCTGAGCCAGTGGCTGTTGACCTGTATGATCCTTTACAACCTACAGCTGATGATTTGTATGACCCATTCATGCCTACAGATGATGAAACTTTAGAGAAATCAAAGTCTGTTAAGCCGCAGGAAGATGACCAGGTGTTGCAAAATGTAGCATCCAGTAGCAGCGTAGATCTGTATGATCCTACACAACCTACAGATTTGGATGCTGAGGGTAAAAAATCACCAGAAATAAGGGAAGTTAAGGACACACAAGCAAGTTTGGCAAATACTGAAGTAAAACCTCAGGAGGAAGAAGTTGATGAAAAAAGGCAGGTTAGTGTTGAAAAGAAATCAGATGATGAACATTTGACACACGAAGTTATAAAAGAAGAACAACCCCAAACCGACAAAGTTCCTGATGAACAGAAATTGCATGTAGAGAGTAGTAGTAATCCCAGTTCAGAGAATTTACTTAAGAGTCCTGAAACTGAACCGGCATCACCAAAGCCAAACAAAACGAATGAACTAGAAATTGAAAAGACTCCTGATTCACAGGAGGAAGAAGCTAAAGAGGCCAGTTCTGATTCAATGCCAGTCCAATCATCATCTGATGTTGAAGTAAAATCTGTCCGAGAAGATTTACTTGAAATTACTGAGGCAGAATATATTGCAAGGCAAATATTAAAGATGTCCAAAACAGCGCAAATGACAAGGGTTGAGTCTGTTACCATGGTAACCAAAGTGTCCCAAAGTATGAATGAAAACAATGAGAAGTTTGAAGAGAAACTAGAAGAAACTGGTGGAATGATTGAAATAGCACCTGAAGATTTAAGTCCAACTACTGAAACAAAATCTGTGCTCTTGACAAGTAAACTGTTACAGTTGCCGTCTGCTGAGAAAATTACTGAAAAGAAATCACAGAAGAAAGATTCTTCTGAAGAAGGAGAAATTCTATCTGAAGCAGACGACAGGAGAGACCTCGATGTAGGTATGGCTATTGAAACTGTTGTATACGGAAAAGGTCAAAAGCAAGGTAAACAGCATGTTGAAGTCAGCAATGTGAAAGTAAAAGTAGAACCAGACAATTCTGCAGGTCAAGGACAGGTCATTGAAAGTATCATTACCACTCGAGGGAAGCCAAAAGTGGAGCATGTTATCGCTGTAGCAAAAGCAAAAGATGAAAAGGGAGAAAAGGCGGCCAAATCGGAGGATGCAGAAGACAAAGTTAGGAAAGCACAAACTGAAGAAGCACTTAAACTTCTTGAGCAGTATAAAGGATTTGACACTAAAAATGAAGAGGCCCTCAAAATGATTGAAAAATTCCGTAGTGTTGATAAAGAACTCAAAACTTACAACTTAGATAAGCCTCGGAGCAAGAAAGAAAGTTGGGAGCGAGAATCTTACAAAGAACGATATGAAGAAAGTAAATACAGAGAATCTAACAAATATAAAGATAAAGATTATAAAGATAAAGATTATGATCGCTATTCAAAAGACAAAGATTATGAAGATCGTTATTCAAAAGGAAGACATGATGACCGCTACAAATCTTTTGACAAGCGGCGAGATAAATTCTGGGATAAAAGAAGGAGAGATAGTTCAGAGAGATTTGAAAAATATGAAAGAAAACGACACAAAAAAGAAAGATACCATGATCGTAGAGACAGAAGCTATAGTAGAAGTCACAGCAGGAGTCCAGATCGAAGCAAAAGTCGTAATAGTCGAAGCAGAAGTAGAGACCGAAGCAAAGAAAAGTCTAGAAGACGTAGCAGGGAAAGAAGCAGAAGTCGAGATAGAAGTAGAAGTCAAGATAGAGGACGCAAAAGTAAGCGAAGTCGACGTGATAAGCGAAGATACAGTAGTGATGAAAGTGACGACTCAAGGTCTTCTTCAAGGTCAGCTAGAAAAGAGAAGGAGGCGTACCTTGATTCTTCTAAAGGGGAGGTAGATAAATTGACTGAAGAATGGATTAGAATGGCAACGGAAAAACCTAAAAAAACAAAAGGTCCGTCATCAGCTGCTGTTTCCAGCACTGCCTCTACAACTATGTCAAGTACTACAGTCACTTCACAAGCAGGAACTGCTCCACCGTACTACCAAGCCACCACTTCTCAATCAGGAGCACCTCCACAATATTACCAAGATGCTTATGGAAACTATTACCCTGTCACTTCTACATCTCAAGGGTATCCAGGTTATCAAGGAATGCCACCACCACAACCACAGCAAGGCCATGAACAAAATATTCCAGGAATGGTGCCCCCTCATCAAACAGCACCACCATCGGGTATGCCACAACAGCCCATTCCAGCTTCAGGTATGCCACCTCCAGGCATGACAGCACCAGGAATTCCAGGGCAACCAATGACAACTCCAGGAATGCCCCCACAGCATACAGCAATGTCGCATAGTATGCCACCCCCTGGTCATATGATGCCACCACATGGTATACCAGAGCAAGCTCCTGTAATGTCACAGTATCAGCAACCTAATCCACAGATGTATGGACAACAGCAGGGTTATGGACAATCAGAGCAGTTATATGACCAGTCTATGTATGGTCATCAACCTCAGCCAGGTCCTTTAGCCAAATCATCAGCATCTCATCTAGGCCCATTAGGTAATCAACCACCGATATTCCAGGCTGCTGGACTTCACCCAACAGGACCGCAGCCAACTCCATTACTTCAGCCACCTGGACTGTTACCAACACCTGCTGCACAATTTGGACTTCAACAAGAATATTCCACACCAGGCCTAATTCAACCACAACGTCCGCCTTTGATTGGACCAGCAATTGTTCAGCCAGTAGCTTCTCCAAAATTACCATTTGCTGGCAGTCTACAGGGCACTAGGCTTCCATTCCCTATGCCTACTCAACAAAATATTCCTACATTTAAACCGATGGAACAAAAGCAGTCCCCTGTGCCTGTTTCACCGTTAGAAACTGGTCAATCACCTAGTCAGCTGACCAGGCCAAAACAAATGGCAGTGTTACAACAGAAGTTACTAGTAACAGCTTCCCCACAAGATGTAAGTCAATCGCCAAGTCAGCTGCCCAGGACAGATTCTCCTGTAGTCACGTCCTCCTCTAAAGATTACCAATTACCTGAACTACCTTATCAAGAGGCCATTCAACAGGAGATTAAAGTAGAGGAAGTTAAACCGGCAGAGATCAAACCACTGTCAAAACCTCAGATGGCCATGAAAGGATTCAAAATCAAGCAGAAAGGCTTGTCCCTTGTTATGCCAACGGAAGATGTTGTAAGTAGCTCATTCCAGTCAGACACGGAAGAAAAATTGAAGAAATTATCAGAATTATCAGAAACGGAGAACGCTACACCTTCACCTGTGGCTGATTTACCAAAGCATCCACCGCCATCTTCAAAAACGGGGCTACCAATCAAGTTGGGAATGAAACAAGACAAAAAGGATGCTGATCTGTCTTCACCTCCGCCCTCTGCTTCACCACGTCCAGAAAAAGTGAAGTCTCGTTGGAGAAGGCTAAGTGATTTTGAAACTCCAATAACACAGAGTCCTGATAGTAATATGACTGATGTGCCTGCCTCATCAGGTTCCGAAGCTTCCCCAATGAAGGAACCAGGAACCAGTGATGTTGCCCAGGTAAAGCAAGCTGTCTATGACGCTTGGGATCCTGCATCGGATCTGATCATAACACCAGAATCGATGAAACCCCAGCCAACTTTCAAAGCAAAGAAAGAGACAGCACAGAAACGGGACAAGAAGGAAAAGTCCAAAGACACAGACTCACCGCTGAAAACTGACAAAGTAAAAGAGACTGATTCCCCATTGAAAGTGAAGGAGACCAAGGAACCAGAAGAAGAGGCTGATCCTAACCAAATACCTACATTTGAATTGCTTGAGGAGAACTTGTACCTCAGTGAAAAGTAAGTAACATTGATTTATTGAACCATTCAAAGTAAAGGTTCTGTTTCTCAGGGCGTTGATACAATTTTAGCTTCACCAATTTAATTTTTTAGTTTTCAGACATTTAGGAGATAAAGGAAGATGGAATGAGTCAAATCTTTGAGTGTATGAACAATTTAAAAAAAAATAAAAATTAATAATTGGAATGGCTGACTTTTTTAAAATTCTTTTGGTTGACATAATATAAATGTAAACAAAAATGCTTTGATACGTGCATATGGATATGTGCCCTGAGAAATAGTAGTTTTATTTTACATGAAATTGATTTGATATTCATTGCAAAATTTAGAATAAGAGATCAGAGGGCTGATTTTACAACTTTATTCCAGTGGTAAAATGCAATTTTTATCCTTTTAAGATTCAACAAAAGATATAAAGTTTGCATTGTAGTATAATGAAAATTTAACAAACAAACAAAAACCAATAGCATAAACTCTGTTAGTCACACTACATAACCTCGTGGAATAAATTTCACACATTTAAAAAAGCTTTGGTGTATACTTAATTATGTTAACTCTTGTTTCTTTTTCTCACTTTTATAGAAAGAAGAGCAAAAAAATGAAGAGAATGTTGTGTGATTGTACAATTACTGATGAAGAAAAGAAATGTAATGTTGATGCCTGTGGAGAAGATTGCCTGAATCGTATGTTATATATAGAATGGTATGTAGTGTATAATGTTTAATACAATGTGATAAGTTATCATTGCTAGGAATTTTTTTTAGAAAAAAGGAAAATAAAACCAACAGAGCTTGTTATAAACAAAAAAAAATTACTGCAGATGTTTAAGTTGCGGTAAACTTTAAAAGAATGATTGATATATGATATCCAGCTGGTTCCCTGTCTACCATACTCCAAGTCATCATTTATAAATGGATATTGGTTATTGATTGTTATACAACGTACCTCATTAAACTTTTAATTCGAAGACATAGATCATTGAGAACAGTTTACTGCCAGATGCATTTACTGTACTGCTATCAATTTGAATAAAAGAAGAAACATACAATTTTATATCTAACTCTGATGATGATCGATTGATTGATTAACTGCAAATTGCTTAAGGTTCAGTGGCAAATATTTCATGCATGTTCAGGATGATATAGATGTCTGCTATGTCTCGCCATGAAGCAAGCTCTGTATTGAAGCTCCTTCACTCAAAAAAAAAAGCAAATTGCATAACATAATTACACACTTTATCACTGTTTGTGCGCTGTTTCTGGACACCACAGATATTCCCATGAATTTTTGACATTGCAAGAGAGAATGTGTCCGAACTGCAGTGCAAAAGTGATTAATGTATTAAGTGAGAAGGTCCATTGTCACTATACTCTGATCAAATGTCTCAAGTAATGATAATGGTCATAAAAAAGTTAAAAGACAAGTCAAGACAAGGAATCAATTACAAGAAGGTAAAAACAGTAAGGAAGGAAATAACTCAAATATATAGTCAAACATATCTTATTGCTATTTGTCCGCCATTACTGGACATCACAAAGGTTCCAGTAAAATTTTGACATCATAATAGAAAACATCTGACGCCACAATGGAAAAGTGATTGTTGTGTGACATCAATAGTTCAAGAGGCGTAGATTCTCTGGTCAAACGGCTCAGATTTCCAAATAGCGATAAGGTCTATACGTAGGAACATTGGTATAAATCATATTTATTGCATTCTGAAGACAATCACTGATATTACAAATGATATCACTATTAAACCATTATACATGTGTCTAAACCAAACAAAGCGCAAACTTTAAGCTTAATTAAAGCTGTCGTTTTTATCGCAACATACAGTAGTGATGCAAAAGAAATTATTTGACTAAATATTTCACGACACAAAATTCCTTACACTTAACAAAGCCCAAAGTAAGGGTACAGCACTTTATTGCTATTCTTCATATCAAAATATCGAAGACAACCTAACATGACCTAGCTCTACTTTATATGGAATTCTTGTATCAATTAACGCTATATCTATGCTTGGAAGCACACATTTTCTTTAACAGACACAAATGACAGACAAAGCAATCTAACAAATACTGTTATAATTTATTATTACTTTTTTCTGTAATTTTCATTTGATCTTCCTGTATGCTGATTTTTACATTTCATGCCACTGGATTGGAATGCATTTTTCTCAGTTGAGTGGAGTAAGATTGAAATGATATCAGTATAAAATAAGGAGATGTGCTATTATTTCCAATGAAAAGACTTACCAACATAGTCCAAATAATATGGATTTAAGCAATTATAGGTCACCATACAGCCTTCATCAATGAGGAAAGTAGTGATAAACAAATTATCTGTTGTCTTCAAAGCTCCAGGAATTTCTTGGCTGCATTTATTCAAGGGAGAAGGAAATCGTCCTTTAAAGAGATTGAGGTCGAGTTTCAAAAAACTTAATAATATGTAAATTTTGCTAATTAATACAAACTTAGTAATCCGTGTACCCATCTAATCTGAAAAAATCTACAGTTAAAAAGAGGTTCCACAAATGTAAAATTGTCAAAAATTACGAAAAAAAGATTTACATTCAACATGTTTTTGGGAAAAGTCACTGTATTATAGAGAAAGAATAGATTTATACCGACAGTGATGTAGATGTAATACAAAAATTTTAAGATACAGAATTTGATTTGGGTTTGATATACAGACATTTTGAAAAGTTATAAACAATTAACTGATTAAAAATGACCGAAGATAAAGTTGAAATTTTGTGACCAATTAAGATAAAAGAAAATAAGAGAAAGAGAAAATTATTTTAAAATGAATGGACTGTTTATACCATGCAAACAGCAGACACAAGTTGCATCACTTTCTTAATTGTTTGTGTTAAATTATCATTTATGTCAACATTTATTCAAGGTAAAATTACACTTATATAAAAATAAGAAGATGTGGAATAATTGCCAATAAGACAACTCTCCACCAGAGACCAAATGACATAGACGTAAACAACTATAGGTGACTGTACGGCCATCAACAATGAGCAAAACCCATACCGCATAGTCAGCTATAAAAGGCCACTAATTACAAATGTAAAACAATATGAACGAGAAAACTAACAATATAATGGACGAAAAACAAATATGATATACAGCAACAAACGACAACCACTTAAGTCAATTGGTCCTGAAATAGGATGGAACAAGCATGTACATGTACATGAGGCAGTATGTGTTACTATGGAAACAGAATTATTACACAAATAACGACAACTGTCTGTAATGGTGAGATTAATGTTACCACAGGACGTGAGCTTTAGCAAGTTTTTTCGAAGTACAACACCGAACATCACTTACAAGAATAAACAAAGATGTGGGGTATATATCAGAGACTTTTTATGAGCAAAATATCGAAACACCATCTATTATAAATGATGAAAAGCAATGAACACTGTCTGCAGGCTTTGGATATACAGAAAAAGATATTTTAAGTTTAATCAGTCAATGAGATTTCTACCCTCTTCCTTCTAACAGAAAAAACTTTTGAAAAATATTGCACTGTACATCTATTTGTTGCATTTGAAAATATTCATTTTTTGATTTCTTGTTATACATGTATGTCTAAAATCTTGGTAGTACTCATTAAGGTAAGTGTTATGGGAGGCTATTTATTGTGAAATTGAAAATAAGGACAGCTACTACGGTTTACATATTATGTACAATTGTGATAAGTTTACTGTAAAACTGTCTTGGTTAAATTCATTACAATGACGATTACTTAACAAATCGACTGCAATTGTGACTAATACACAAACAATTTCTCAGAGTGATGTCGTTCGTAGTAAAATCAAATCGCTTTTCCAGTGTAGAATGAAAATGCTGACTGCACAACTTTTCCTTCATAATGAAGGTTGTTAAACATTTCAGTAGAAGAATGAAAATAATTTATAAAATCGAATGTTTGATCCAGTTTAATGTACAGCAGCCCTAGAATTATTTCTTAAGTTATTAATAAAAATTCTTCAACCGGATTCTGAACATCAGACGGGTTCTCAGAAACAGTATTCAGCAAAGTAACAAATTAAATGGATTTTTGGATAAGAGGAGAGGCATACAATGACATGCTACACAATACACAACATTACACATTTGATTTCAAGTTTTACTATATGTAGTAGATATCAACAGACAACATAGAGAGTTCCAGTTGTAAATTAATACCATTATATAGTCTAAAATAAGATCAAAGTTCCAGGAGTCAAATGATCTAACTAAGATTTCAACCATAAAATCTAAAATTATTGAGTAATATGAGAAGTTGCATAATATTATCTTGAATTGATTGAGAAAAAAGAATACAAGTTTATATGTGATAAGACAAAATAATAAAAAGCAGTGATTGAGAAATGAAGTTGAAGACTAAACAAAATGCATAGAAACAGAAACTTGAACTGTGACCAGGGTCTAAAAGTTAGAATATAGAGGAAACAAAACTTTTCAAATCTTATTACAGATGCTATCATCTATTTTTGAACTCAATGCACAAAACAATTGATTATTTAAACAGTTATGAATGTTTTATGTCATACCGTACTGGATAATATCCTTATTTTATATAACATTATACATGTATGTGAATTTAAAATTCACCTGATAAATGTAACAATGTTGAGCAATAGGAAAATTATATTTTTGACATAATTCAGTCAGGATTCAATCTGGTTTTGTTTTATTGTGAACTGTTTAAGTAAATATTTTATCGTAGAGTAATTATCTTATTAGACTTAAGACTGAGTTGTTGAAATGTATTCATGTCCCAGTAAGCCCTTATAGTGCAGGAATGCAGGAGAGCTGTTCTCACTGGTAAAAAATGTCATGCAGCTGTTGTGTCATTAAAGAATCATGATGTTGAAGAAACGATCAAAGAAAAGCATGTACATGTAGCAGATTATTAAATTTAACAAATTGGATTGATTATTGTTGGTTTGCTTAAAACCAGAATTTGTAGAATACTGAAGACGTGGACAATTTGAAAAAAATAAAGAAATAAGATGTTTCAGCAATGCTAAAAAATGAAAAGGTGCAAAAACAAAAAGATTCCAAAAACAAGAGTGTGGACATTTTTGAACAAAAATGAATAAACAATGCCAGTTAAAACAAACTGTGCAACTGGACATAATGATATGTGGTATGATTGCCAATGAGACAACTATCCATCAGAGGTCAAAGGACATGAATTTAAACAAATATAGGGAATGACAATGTTTACGATTTGAAATTTAGTGTGTCATTGAAACTTATTCACCAATTAACTAAAACAAAGAAAAAGAGACATAGGGTAAACATCAATGAGACAGAAATAAAACAACACATGTTTACTAAATAGGCTGTCTATTTGTGCAAACAAGTTTTATCTCATTCAGTGTTTAAAAGTTTTATTCACTTTAGTTGCATTGAATTAAAAAAAAAAAAGATGCCATTAAAGAAGTCTAAGAACTCTTAACTTTAATCAAACCTGAATAAGAGGAGAACAAAAATTTGAAAACATAAAAAAACAAAAAATAGACTGGTTTACTATGATTAAACCAGTTCGATATTTTTGGAATAACATTAAATATTACCAATTTTACTGCACCAGATGCATGCTTCGACAATTAATGTCTCTTTTCATTGATGCTCGAGGCCAAAACCTATAGCTAATACAAATGTTGAAGTGCAGTTAAACGAAAAAGAACCAGAAATATAGCCAAACTCGGATAATGAATCGGAGTTGTGCATGATGGAGATACATTACTTAATTTCAAACCATTTCCTAAGTTTTATAACAGCAAATTTCAATAAAATAATATCCTTATTTTCATGCGACCACTGAAGTACTGAGTTTCTGGGCTGGTGTTACCCTCGAACAAGCTAACCTAGGAAAACTTTATAACCAAATTCTAACTGATATGCTTAGTATACATCTTTAATATTTATTTGATCTTATACATACAATATTTGAATGAAATATGGAAATCTATAATTACGCTATAAATTTTTTGTATTGATTTTTATTTAACAGTGGCAGCAGATGTCAGTGTGGAGATTTCTGTACCAACAAGAGGTTCCAAAAGGTGAGCTTTTATGGTTGAATCACTGTGATTTTCTAAAGGAAATCCAATATGTTTTCTATTAAAATGTGTATTTGAGGTTATTTTTCAACATGGCTCATAAGTAATCAGTGGTTGCTTGACCATTTGATATATGCATATTTACATATGTTTTTTAAGGGGAAACCCAATCCTACCCTCCAATATTCATATTACTGAAATAGCCATAATTGTAATTCAGAAAAAAAGAAAATTATTAGAAATGAATTAATTAAAGAAGTAGTTGTTATAGTTGGAAGCATTAATGTGTTAACTTGTTTTCTTGCATGTGATCAATTCCATTTTAATAAGCTGATAGCTTTTGAAATATAAAACGTTTGAAGCTCAATTAAAGCTGCTTTTCAGCAATTTTCATATTTTAAACTGACAATTTTTGTATAGCATTTTCATATAAATCAAAATAGAAATGCCAATTGCAAGAACGTTTGTGAACACATGAACAGTTTCTACTGTAAATTCTCTTCTAATTTGTAAATAATTTTTGGTTTACTACAAATTTGATAGTTCAGGTGTAATCTCATTTTTATACACATTATGTCAGAATAGAGGATTGAAGACTACGAAATCCATATATTAAACATAACTTTTAACCATAAAAAAGAAGATATAAATAAGCAAAATGTGGAATCATATGGGTCAAGAATGTGACAGTCAGTGTCTGCATTCTCTGAAATTATTAAATTAAAGTCTGGATATACAATGACTATTGTTTTTTATGAGTATTCTTTTTATTCTTATTCAGAGACAATTTGCAGACGTAGCAGCTTTCAGAACAGATTGGAAAGGCTTTGGATTGAAGACAAATGTAGAATTGCCACAGTAAGTTCTGTTACAATCAAGTGCTATGGCAAAGATGCCCTTAGGAGAGGGCATTTTGAAAATGTAGCTTTAAAATTGGTAAATGGTTTTAAGTCAAGAAAGGATAGACTGGGACTATTGATTTACATACAAATAAAGCCTGATATAGAAATACTACTCCCAATATTATAGAAAAATTGAAGTGGGAAAAGGGGGTGTAGATTTGTGACACAAATTTACAGAAATATTAGTAGCGTTCAACCATGCTGTGCACTATTTTACTGTTCATTAACAAGAAAGAAAGAAGAGGGCAGCAGTATTTACAAGATTTTTTAGGAAGGTTACAATCCTTTTTGAAAATGATATGTAGAATAGTCATAATGCTTAACAGATAAAAAAAAAATTAACAATTCATAAAGGATAAGTTTCATGTTTGTGGCTAACTGTAATTCAAGATTGTCCATTGATTTCTCATGTTGAATTAATATGGAAAATGAAATTACAGTATGATATTACATGACCTTTAGACACAGCAAACCATCAACACACAGTAACGTAAGCATTTGCAGGTCACGCTATAGTCTTCAGCAATGAACACATGCTTAAACATAAAATAAGCTTCCTGTGAACAACTGTAATGATGAACAGTCACAAAAGAATACGATAACATCTGTCTAATTATTTTATAGTGGAGATTTTGTTATGGAATATGTTGGTGAAGTCTTGGACTACAAAACATTCAAATCAAGAACCAAGCAGTATGCCAAGTCTGGAGAAAGTCATTTCTACTTCATGGCACTGAACGCAGATGAGGTCATTGATGCATCATACAAAGGAAATGTGTCACGCTTCATTAATCACAGTTGTGATCCTAACTGTGAAACACAAAAGGTAAGTGTTGCTTTTGACAGTTTTATGCTTTACTTTGTCATGTGTATAATTAGAGCTGTTCCATAAAAGCACATATTGTAAAAAGGAAAGAGAGTTCAAAATTTAATGATTATTGGTTTACAGTGATACTTAAGAATCATTGTCAGATCTTGGAAATGAAGAATTGATGAAATATTTAAATGAAGGCATGTTTCCTAAAAGATTGTAATTTCGGCAAAAAGGTGTTTATGGAATAGCTCTCAACATTGCTTAAAAGGTTATCAAAATAACTACAAAATGTACCAAGAAATCTCTGCACAGTGATATTTGATTGAAATATAACTTGAAGAAAATAGAATGGTATTTTTGTTGTGGTTGAAACCATTATGATAGTGATTGATGTTGATCATCATATTTGACTTGGTGAACTCCTTACGATATTAAAAGAATCCAAAGAATTTAGTTAATGGTAAATAGGGAATTTCAGAGGATGTTGTTACCTCAGAGACCAAATAAGGCATGTTATGTCATATGTAAAGCAAATATTTGATAGCTTTACTAGTGACAATTTACGGACCAAGTTTATAATTTCAAATGTGAAAGATTATTTTGAAATTAGAATTTAAATGGTCAAAGTACTTGTCTACACTTCTATTCTTCGGGCTGTTCCATAAAAACATACATGGGACCCATGGAAGGCACTTCCAAATCTCAACTATGGGTGGGTGTCATCTAGGTTTTTGCATAATGGAAATGTAAGTGAAATTCTAATATGCCTCTATAGGTGGTTACCCATTTTAAAAGTGCCTTCCTTGGATACCATGTATGTTTTAATGAAACAGCCCTTAATTATTGCAATGGACTGATGTATAAAATACATGTTAATTATTGAATATTTAGAAAAAAATTGAAAGGGGGAGGAGCGGGAAGGCAAAAAAATCATATTGTATGGGTAGACAGTATCAATAACTTTTCAGAAAGCAAATACTTGAGATTTCATAGTAAATTTGCATGGATAGTGTGTGTAAATCATTTCAAAAGAACACTGCTGATGTACTACTGTGAAAAAAACTTGAAGTCTCACAGAAAACTATCTTTATTAGTTAGATATAATATTATGTAATTGATATTTCTCTTTGATAATAATTAGCCGTACAAGGTCACATTGAATCTACAATCTGATAATCATCATGATTAGCCTAACCGTAAAAATTTCTGTTAATAAAATAAAAAAATACAGAGGAGCAATAAAAAACATACAAAAAAAGTCCAACTAAACAAGGACATAAAGAAAAAAGACAAACAACAGTCACCAGAACGCCTCACAGAAATCTAAAGCAACAAAACTGGGGTTTATGGAAAGTAAGCAGTTCTGCTTACAAGTGACAACCATCACTTTAAAATACTAAAAAAAAAGAAACATCACAAAATAAAAGAGAGGCAAAAGATACCAAAGGGACATTCAAATTCACAAGTTAAAATAAACTGACAACGCCATGGCTAAAAAGAAAAAGACCAACAGATAAACAAAACAACAGTACACAAAACACAACATAGAAAACTAAAGACTGAATAAAACGCAGAAAATTGAATAAAAAACCAACACCAACCCCTTTGGTGAACTTGGGTGCTCTTGTAGGATAAGCTTTTCCTGCTTCACTAGTGACACCAGTTGTGTTGATTGTGGCAAGTAAAAATTGTGTGGTAAGTCGTCTTTAAAATTGTAATATCCCATGGAGATAACCTAGGTGTTTCCAAATTTTCTTGCAAGAGGTAAATTAAATGGCATACTTATCAGGAGCTGGTTATGGAATATCAGAAGTTGAAACCAGATTTGCTCATGGAACTCAGTTGACATACTGTAAATACAGTAATTATTGTGATGTTTTTGTCGAGCCTGCAACTTTTGTTGCAGAAAGCTCGACTTAGGGATAGTGATCCGGCGGCGGCATTAGCTAACTTCTTAAAAGCTTTATATTTTAGAAGGTAGAAGACCTGGATGCTTGATACTTTGTATATAGATGCCTCATGTTACGAAGTTTCCATCAGTCACATGTCCAATGTCCTTGACCTCATTTTCATGGTTCAGTGACTACTTGAAAAAAAAGTTAGGATTTTTTGTAATGTTACATTCTCTCTTATTAGAAGTAATAGGATAACTATATTTGGTATGTGCGTACCTTGCAAGGTCCTCATGCCCGTCAGACAGTTTTCACTTCACCTCGACCTCATTTCATGGATCAGTGATCAAGGTAAAGTTTTGGTGGTCAAGTCCATATCTCAGATACTATATGCAATAGGTCTAGTATATTCAGTGTATGGAAGGACTGTAAGGTGTAAATGTCCAACTGGTAGGTGTCATCTGACCTTGACCTCATTTTCATGGTTCAGTGTTAATAGTTAAGTTTTTGTGTTTTGATCTGTTTTTCTTATACTGTATGCAATAGGTCTACTATATTTGGTGTATGGAATATTTGTAAGGTGTACATGTCTAGCTGGCAGGTGTCATCTGACCTTGACCTCATTTTCATGGTTCAGTGGTCAAAGTTAAGTTTTTGAGTTTTGGTTTTTTTCTTCTAATACTATATGCAATAGGTCAACTATATTTGGTGTATGGAAATATTTTATGATCTATATGTCAGTCGTGCAGGTTTTATTTGACCTTGACCTCATTTTCACCATTCATTGCTCAGTGTTAATTTTTTGTGTTTTGGTCTGTTTATCTTTAACTCTAAGCAATAGGTCAACTATATTTGTTGTATGGAAGAATTGTTAGCTGTACATGTCTGTCTGGCATGGTTCATCTGACCTTGACCTCATTTGCATGGTTCATCAGTCAATGTTTAGTTTTCTTGGTTAATGTTAAGTTTATGTGACAGTTGTGTAATAAAGCTTTATATTTAGGACTATCAACATAATATCAATGATAAGAAAAGAAGGTGAGACATTCCAGTGTGTGCACTCTTGTTACTATTGTGACAAAATGCAATCGGATATTAGATTTTAAATGCATTATTTGAACGCACTATTTAAAATAATAAATCTTATATTTTTGTTAGTTGTTCAAAATTTGCAATAATAAATGCATGCAATAATTTCTGAATTTACAGTAATCTGTTTTAACTGAGCAATATTGATTTCAATACTTCACTGTTAAAGTAGCTTAATACAAAATTCAATATTTAACTAAATGCAAGAAAAACTTGAAAACACTTGTCTTTGTTTTGTGTTGTAACTGTTATATTGACTCAAATTAACTGTGTCTTATTTATGGAGAATACTGTATTCTATACCGTTTACAATAACGTATTCCTTATGATAAGTACACTGAATTGAAAAATACTATTGATAATTTCATTATCCAACTGCATATCAGTGCACTTTGACCACCAGCTACCATGGCAATTTTAAATTATTGTTTGCAAGTAATTGACAGATGTCTTTTTCATGTTATTTAATAGAACATCTAAAATCCAATAACCTACAGTAGAAACTCATTCCATCTTATGGTGGGAGCTGATGTCTTAGAATACAACATAGGAACTGTCAATGATACATTTAAGTACAATGTTAGCGCTAATTTACTAATGCTTGTAGAGTGAGACTTTGGTTGGTTTGCTTGCTTTGTTTGTATAAACGTTTGCTCAAGCATTGTATTTAGAATTGACATCTGTAAACAATTTAAAAAGGCAGAGTTAAACCTGTATACATTATACTTCAATTTGATTGGATCTTATCCTGGTGGTTAGCAATCCAAATATAATGTATACAGGTTTAACTCCACCTATTTATATTGTTTGCAGATGTCAATCTTAATTACAATGCTTGAGCAAACAGTTATACAAAGAAAGCAAGCAAGCCAACCAAAGTCTTACTCTACAAGCATTAGGAAATTAGCTCTACTATACTGTGCATTCATGAGTATCTATGGTGTAATAAATTTTGCTGATTTGATAGGTGCTTGGAAACAGAGTTATGTATAAGGGGTTTTATAATTAAACATTAAAATGTAAGATTGTGGTTAAACCAGCTCAAAATAACAGAACTGAATGCATGTCCTGTATTGAATGTTACTTTGCTGTAAAACATATAAAGGAAATGTCAAAGAAATGTGTTTACACATGACAGTTTTTACGTCACAGAGATACAGATGATGCAGTTGCATTTTGTACTTGACACATAGTATGATAAACCGATTACGAAACTTTGTACATAAACTCGTGTCGTATTGAACAACACCATCATAAACTGTATCGAGATGCGAAAAAAATATACTGAACGTGAATATATTATTGCAATATAAAACAAAACCATGAATTGTTATGCACAATTTATTTAGAATTACGAAATTGAATTACTTACTCATACAAACAAGAAATACTAATGTATGCTCTTTTTCACCGCTTTAGCCTCTTATCCAATTTCCAACACAATCAAAAAACCAAAATTAAAAGTAAAAATTTTGAGTCTTTAATTTTAGGGTATTGTAATATTTTTTGGGGGGCACTTCGATCACATTTATGTAATATAATTGGATAAGATGTTAAGATATATATGAGCTTTGTCATTTCTAGCTTGCTTTTTTATGCTTTCAGAATTTTGATATGCTTAGAATGTTTTAGTATGAGGACTACCATTTTAATGATTTTCAGTTTCAATTTCTTGCAGCTGGTCATTTCAATTAAAGCTTTATCAAGAGCTGTGCGAAAGAAAATTAATTAGAAATATTCAGTTGACCTTTTCCAAAGTTTATCGAAGTAATTTTGGTTTCAAAGTCAAGAATTTGAAATACTTTGGAATAAAATTCAATAGAAATGATCATTTGCAAGAAAATGAGTTATCATGCGAATAGTTTTTGCTGAGAGAGAGAGAGACTACAAATTTAAAATAGACCTGAAAACTCTCAGATAATTGATTATAATAAAATCAGTACATCATCGTATAAAGGTTTTCGTCAAAAGTAACAAAACTACCAAAAGACATCTAGCAGTCAATATATGTTTTTCAACAATAGACAAATGTCTACAATATATGTCGAGCTCTATATCACCCTCGGTCAAGAATAGTTTTGAATAAATTTAACAGAGAAAATCAAAGATTTCCGGCAAGAGAAAAACCTTATAGATCCAACTAAAGACAACCACTTACGAGGTTCCCAACTTGAGATTTGATTGGTCAATGATATAATCCGTAAACCTCATTCACAATAAAAAAAAGTTGTGAAAACAGCGAATCCTACATGAAGTCAAACAAATGTAAAACAACATGGCTTTGATGCTCTATTAATCATGTTTTGATGGTTTTCCTTTTCACAGCGACCTAGAAATGGGTGACAACCTTTGTTGCTAAGGTGATGACCTTCAGATGGATTTCTCTTTTCTTGTCTATCAAGACCCTGAATGGTACATATCTATTGGTTTAGCTTTGATATTTTGAAGAATAACAGTTGTTTCAATTCCAGTTGAATATTTTTTTCAACCATGCATGTACTAAAAATCTATTCTATGCCTAAAACAAAACACAAATTACTGCTACTGAAAACAATTAGATTGGACACTAGAAAGAAGACCTAAAACAAAACAAAAAAAGGAATATACAAATTGCTGCTAATATTGCATATGAAAAAAAGATAAGTATTCACGAATACCAGTTTTGATTCGAAATTTGTTAAGTAAATTGCGACAGAAAACATTTCCAAGGCATTAGATATCTTTCAAAAATGAGCAATTTATCAGTAAAATATGTTACATATGTGAATATAAACAGAGAATTGGTTATCAGTTATGAGAATTGGCTTACTTCATTGAAAAATCTTTACAGTAGAAAAGCTCCAACTTAACACATTTATATTTTATTGCAAATGGTCAGTTGTGGTTCTAAGTTTTGAAATTAGATCTAAAACTCAGTTTACCCTGTCATTGTCTTTAGGTATATTTTATCTGAATTTTAATGGGAATTAATCTTACTCAAATAGGAATACAGTTATATCAGATCCATTGCAAGAAAATATTGATATGAGATTTGAAGTTTTTCTTCTGTTGCATGTGGGCCTATAACATGGCAAGTTGTTAACTTGTTCAACCGAATGACTAAACATCTGAAATTGATACTGAAAAAAATAATGTACAAATAGTATAAATGGACATTCGACCAACACAATCTGTTATTAGGTGATATATAGTTAATGAAAGTCTAAGTGATTATGCAGATATTCTAAGGTGATAAAAAATAAGAGTTTCCATCGCGCAAACGAAATGTTTTGTTTTTTTTATGATGATAAAGATAATGAAGTATTTTATAGTATATCTCCTTCAAAGGGTGCGGAATCAATCAGTTACAGAATAATTTATGTCATGTATGTGATACAACAAAAAGTGATATATAGATATAAGAAGATGTGGTATGAGTGCCAATGAGACAACTCTCCATCCAAGTCACAATGTGTTAAAAGTATACAATTATAGGTCAAAGTATGGCCTTCAACACAGAGCCTTGGCTCACACCGATCAGCAAGCTATAAAGGGCCCCAAAAACGACTAGTGTAAAACCATTCAAACAGGAAAACCAACAGTCTAATTTATATATTATCTATATAAAAAACGAGAAACACTTATGAACAACATCAACAAACGACAACCACTGAACATCAGGTTCCTGCATTCATATACAAACATACAAAAACACAGAAAACAAATTACGGAACAGATTTTTTAATGGACTTCCTGTTTTATTTACCCATAAAAGGAATTGCACAGTCAGTTCACGTTGGTGTGGCAGACGACAGACAAAGAAATGGTAAACTTCATTACAAAAATATTGCAAATCGAGAAAATGAAATATGAAACAAAAACAAAAAAAGTTATAGAGAGTGGGATAGAAGAATACAAGTTCATTGGAGTTGCAGAGCTGTTACGAAGTTTTGGGCAAATAATTTACACAAATGCTTCACTTATATTTTAAATGGATGTCAAAAAATAATATCGATCTGACGTTAAAAGTAATTTATAATCAAGGAATCCGTAGCAAAAATGACACATTCCAAACCATAATTTAAAACAATTTCCAGCAATGACGAGAAGGATGGCATATATTTTCTTTTGTACTGTATTTCTCTTCCGACAGTTAAAATTGGCTTAAAAATTTGCGTATCAAAACAAGATGTTCTTTTAACATCTACATATTTATATGAATATATAAACGTATTGAGATATATACATGTGTATCAATGAGACAGCAACCCAATGACTCAAAAAAAAAACTGAAAACATATAGATTTTGTTTCTATCTTCCTAGAAGAAAGTAGATAGAATTTCTATCATAATCTTGATTTGGCACATGTGTTTCTCTTTGAAAAAGAAAGAATTATCACACAGACACACACAAAAAAGAAAATTATCACACAAACACACACTAAAAAGAAGGAATTATCATACAGACACACATATAAGTGTGAAGCTTGACGTGGATGATATATGTACCAAACCATGGAATGGAGGACTGAATGGGAAAAACAAGATAACAATAATCAAGTTTTTTTGTGAAGATAAAATAAGTTATCAGAGAAGTAAATACACCAATCTTTTACTGGTAAGAATAGATAGATGTCATGTTGCGTAATTTCTAAAAGAAAATACTTATTTTATACCACTGATATAGAAGTTGAAGAAAAATTCATTGATAGTACAATACCACAGATATACCGATATCTTTTTATGGAAATACTAAAGAACAGAAAATTGAGATTTACACTACACACCACAAAATATAGAGACGATTTTCAACAGCAATAGAGTACAGTCGAACCGAACCTATTTGAATGAAGCACTGAATAAAAGAAGTGTTTAAACTACACGGCATTTGATACACAAAAGATTTCGAAGAGACGGAAGTTGGTGTTATTTTCCATTGCGAAGACAAATAGAAAGATATGAAGTCACTTCAAGATTCAGGACGGATTACACATATTTTTGTACATACAACACCTTTTAATACTTCCTTGCTTCTCACATGTCACTTTCGCTTGACCTATAATGAAACATAGACATTGTAAACTTTTTCTGATTGCTTATGTCATAGATGTCTTGTTTTCAGTCGTCCAAGAGCTCTCTTGTTTTCAGCCCAGGCTCATGTCTTTGTGTTGTATCTCTCAAGAGTGAAGATAGAAACTAAAAGACTGAACAGAATCAAGAACAAGAAATAACGATTTAAATTGTAGATAAAAATTAACATTTTGTCTTTCCATTTTGAATTCTATTAGGTAAGAAATCAGTGTTTGTGTACTGAAGCAAAACAAATCTGTCAGTTTTAATGCTATAATTGTTATATTGACAAAAAAGGTTCCACCAATACTGAGACGAGATGTTTCAAAAGTATTGTTGGAATAGTTTTTGTTATGGATTCATCAGTCAAAAGTATTTCTCAGTTTGATAATTTATATTCCTTATAAATCTCTATCATGTCTTTTTCTAACTTAAATGGTTGTTTCATGAAAGTTTTATCTTTTGAATTAGGAATATAAGTAATGAATTATCATATTTGCATATACTTTTGACTGGTTATGGCAAAACAAATTGAGGTCGACTATTTCAGTGTAAGCTCATGTCACTGTTTCACCACTGCTGTACTTTAAGATATGAAAGTAGTGTTGGGATGGTCAGAGTTCTTTAATCTTCACATAAAAAATTGTAACTAACTTATTGATATAAAACTGTTCCACCATGGCTGTATATGAACTTTGTACAAAGTCAATGTTGGGATGGTTAAAGATTTGAAAATGTACTATACAAGACTGTTTCACCATTTCTGTACTAGAAATGTTGAAATGGTTATTTGAAATGAACAAGAATCAGAACAAATATATTCAATGACATATGAACTGTTTCACCACTTGGGAACAATCATTTCTGAAAAGTGTTGAAATTGGTCCTGCATGTCACTGTATGGGTAAAGCTTAAAACAATAAAGAAAAACATGATTGTACTTAAACAAATATAAAAACAGCACAAAGAAAAACCATTTTAAACATGACATGTATGTCCAGAGCAAAGACAATATTACCAAATGTTTATTTTAATTGAATAATGCTCTGCAGTCTGATGACCTGTTTATGTGGACTTGTGCAGGTGTCTGAGCAGTCCATATAAAAAAAAGACATGAAAATTCCTAACTCAGACATTGGGCTGCAAATTTCTGTTTTGAAATTATAATAGATCCATTGACCAGCAGATAAACTATTCAGCATATATTTCCTTATTCAATATTCTCAAGTAATGTTAATTTTAATCAAAGACGGTGCCCCTGCAGCACAAACAAAAGCCATCTTTCCCTCAACCTGACCGACTTTGTGGTCTCCTGGTAGCTTTCTAGCCTCGAGTGTGGGAGGGCGTGTATTCTATCCTTGGCATTGTCAAATCAAGACTTAAAAATTTAGTATTTGCCGCTTCTCATCTAAGCATCTTGAATTTAGGAGTAAGAGGAATGACTGGTTGGCTCGGAGTTGGAGTAATGTGTATGGGCAGGGAGACATGTCTTCCTACAGATCTTTTGAACTAACACATTGAAAATCTGGCCTTGTGAGTTGGTTAAGTACAAAACAGGGTTCATATTCTTATCAAATGAAGTAGAAGGGGAAAAAATTGGTTTGTGCTACAGGGATGTCTAAATAAATAGTAAACATTCTTGGAGAAAAAATGAACAAGGGAAAGAATGATGGTTGGTTTATCTACTTGATAATAGATGAATTACATTTTTGAGACAGAAATTTGCCTCCCCAAGTCTGGATTTGCAATTTCCATGTTTTCTAACCCTACTTTAATACCTTCTCATTACAATCAAGGTTAATTAGTTGTCAGACAGTTGAAATTTACCTGTTCAGGTGACAGGTTAACTAATATGTACCAGACATTGATTGGTCTATTTGAAGTTATTATCGCCTGTCAAAATTTTGAAGGATGTATTATTGTATACAAATGTCGTCTGTCCATCTGTCTGTCCGGCGTAAACATGTCGCACCGTAACTTGAGAACGACTTATCCAATTATATGAAACTTAATATAGTTGTTTCTTATGATGGTCAAACGATCTGTATACTTTTGGTGAAAATAAGATTAAAACTTTTTGAGTTACGGGACTTAGTAACTAAAACAGGTGTGTGTTTTTTTCACATGTCGCTACGTATCTCAAAAACAATTTATGATTATTGCTTAAAACTTTACACACTTCTTAGTTATATTAATCTTAAGATCTGTATACTTTTGGTGATGATTCAGAATTTTAATTTTGAGTTATTGAGTATTTTGTAAAAAGGGGAGGGTTTTTCACATGTCGCTACCGTATCTCAAAAACGATTTATGATTACTGCTTAAAATTTTACACACTTCTTAGTTATATTAATCTAAAGATCTGTATACTTTTGGTTTTGATTCAAATTTTATTTTAGAGATATTGAGTTTTTGTAAAAAAAAAAAAGGGGTTTTCGCATGTCAGGCCGTATGTCAGAAACTATTTATGATTATTGCATAAAATTCACACATAAGACGACGGCGTATCATGCGCTCATGGCTCAGCTGTTTATTTTTATAAATTTCAGCGGTCTGCAACTAATTTATGTAGTCAAAAAGATTTAGATTATCAAAAATACATATATAAATATAATTTGATGAAAAATTTAAAAAGGTAGTTATTAAATTTTAAGCAAAAAATTGTCAGAACCACGTTGTTTGAACTAGTACCTGCGTGCACAGTTGTGAGGTTTAATTATGCATCTGACTTCTTCAAAAATGCTAAAATTATCATTGATACCTTTATCTATCGTTCATTTCAAATATTTTCTTGAAGAAATAACATGGAAAGGCCTACTTAAACTCAATCGTGCTTATAAACGTACACAGATTTTACGTATATGTCTCTGGTCCATGTTTCACCATTGTCAAGTCAGCATCCGGTATAAGAAAATGTGCATTCTAAAAAATGAAAGTAAAGCAATGACAACGTAATTTTGCACAAATCAAGATTCGTAGGCAGATATAAGTACGCTAATGTTGCACACTTCGAATGATGCACAGTCAATTCAACAGTTGACGTCAGTACATCAATTTGTATCAAAAGTCAAGTTTGATATCGTTTTTATCAGTCAGGGACTTACTTAAATGAGTGATTTTCTAAATCACAGATTCAAGTAACATTAT
The DNA here is from genome assembly GCA_017311375.1 of Mytilus coruscus. NCBI lineage: Eukaryota > Metazoa > Mollusca > Bivalvia > Mytilida > Mytilidae > Mytilus > Mytilus coruscus. Next base: position 21,561,926 of record CM029608.1, on the reverse strand, counting down.
GTCCATAAAGGTTGGAAGTAAGAGTTGTCTTTCTTTAATAATCACCTATTTAAGTAGTACAAATTAATCACTAGACTAAGTGATTTTATTTTATTGTAGCTTTAAATATAGAATACTAATGATACAGGGACTAATTATGTTGCTAAAATTATCAGAACCAACATCTGTGTTGATAAGATGACCGGTCATGTCAGGTGATGGATGACCTTGTACTGAATCTGAAAAGTTCATTTTTTTCAATTTTACTAATGAAAAGATATTATCTAAACCTATGTATTTAAAATTTTGGTAAAACTACAAAATCACAATTTGTGACAAAACTTGAATTTGCTACTTAAATAAGTGATTTAAAATCACTTATTTCAATAAGTCCCTGACTGTTGTTTATATGATGGCCAACTGATTACCATGATTGCCTTTTGTTACTTCGTCTTAAAAGGATTAAAATCTGGGTAAGACAAAAATGTCTGGCTGGCACAAATAATTTTTGGAAGACCTGGTAGTATGGTTGGTCATCCGTCATTGATTGTCTCTCACTTCACATGTATACTTTGTCAATTTATGAATTTTGTGTCGATGACAAATCTGGTTATTGAATTGATACACAGCTTGTGTAGATTCCAAGTTGCTGTGGATTCATTTATTTGGTGTGTACCAATTTTCATGGGGAACACTTGTACTTTTGTGGATACTGTAAACCAACTTATTTCGCTTATATTTTTTTTCGCTTTTAGCCATTTCTCTCCTACTTAGGGGCGATTCAATTTCGTGATTTTTAAAATTTTCTTGAAGTAGTTAATTAAGGAATAATCAGATTTCTACACATTCGCGACGATTAATATTCGCGTTATTTTCCTACTCGCGAAAGTCACTAAAAAATTATTTGGTTTACAGTATTTGATTTCATTATTATATAAGTTTGAATACTTTACCATAGAAAATTTGTAATTTGTTGAACATTAAAATTCGTGGTTTACAAATACCCAAGAGAATTGGTATCCCAAAAAATAATATTGAATCCACATACAGTGTTTAGAATGATGTATGCTAGTAGTGAAGGTCATTTGTTGACATCTTTGTTGTAAAAATGAATTGGAGATCAAAAGGATTGCTATTTCATTTCGGGCATGAAGAATTTTTGGCAGGCCACTTACCCAAGGGAAAGTGATAAAAATTCACTTTCCGTGTGCAAATCCACTATCCCGGTTGAGACCCACAAAGCGGTCGAATTTGCTAGGGGTTTGAGGGCATGCCATCCCCGAAAATTTTGAAAATTTAAGATGCAAAATCCTGCAATCTGAGCATACTTTTAAGGGTTTAACATGTCAACTGATTATGATAATTTGCTACGTTCTGTAACAGTTCCTTTTTCCCTGTCATATTCATTATCCTTCTGTTACTATTCCCATTAACATTGTATTCTGTTTTTCTTTTAGCGCTTGAAATGTCAAAGGATTTATGCAAGCTCATTTTCTGAGCGTCCATAATATTTACAAACTGGTTCCCGTGCTACAAACCGGATATCGTTAATTTAAACCAGTCCGCTAACGATCTAACTAAATACCAAAAGGCACTCGTGTAAATCGCATAAAATGTGATGAAATCATGGAAATTGACGCTCAGATGATCTTACAGAAGTATTTTGACATTTAAACAAGTAATAGGGACAAATTATTATATTTATTTACGGAAAACGACTTTCCGACAGGATATTAGCAACTGCACTGTCACTTTCCGTGTAATAATTTACTTTCCCGGAAGCGGAAATGGTAATCTTTATGCCCTGCATGATTTGACTTGAGTATTCAAGGAAAAGTGATAAACAAGTCCCTTGATCATGGAATAATGTAATAGTTAGTTTTGAAAAAACATTATACTGAAGTATTGACAGAAATATTGATAATACCTGATCTGCAGGTGAAGGTATCACCAATGTTTAAGCAGTTTCTTCATCATGACAATGTCCTCTTCATAAGTAACTATTATGTTTATTTCATTGAAGAAAAAGATTTTTTGTGTGTGCTGAAAATATCCATCGATATTCAAAAGTATAAGAATCTTTTACGAAGTTCTCCCAAGTAATTTTCTACTCTTCTATAACATAACACTATTTAGTCAAACACATGAAATGTTTGCATAACGACTGCATTAAAAACAGAACTGAACTTTAAAAAAACCAGTAGTGACGACCATGACAATTTAAAAGTTGACACATGACCATGTTACACCAATGAAAAATTTGATATGAAATAACAAAAAATATTCATCATATATTTTGACAATTTTTTTGTGTAAAGTAAGAGAATAAAACTTGACACTTTTTTTTTCAGAAAACATTCTTTTCATAACTTGATTGTTACTTCAACACATGTCTGTGCGTTAAAATCATAGCAACACCGTTTACACATGACATTTTTTCTGTCATGACGTTTCTATAGGGCATTGAATTTCTTGTACATTGCTTTGAAACATTTTAACAACTGTGAAGATAAGGAACTGCAATAATAACTCGTTTAAATCTGTTCTTTCTACTTATGGTAATTCTCATACAATTAGTGGGATTGTTGTCAATGCAGTTACATCTACAGCATGTAATTGTGATAAACATAACAGAAGATTTCTGAGTATCTTTTATCTTGACAAATGTACTGTAGAATATAGAACAATATTGTGTAAGTAAACAATAAAGATTAATTCCGTACTTTCAAAGAATCTTCATCAAAAGACCATAAAAAATTTGATGCTTATAAAATTAGAAAACAGAAGTTCTAAAAAATTGATCGGAGAATCTTCTTTACCACCAGCTTTTCTACTCATCCAGTGTATCATGAAGAATGTTTTCTTACAAATTGTTTACTTGTACATTTCAGTGGACAGTTAATGGAGTGTTGCGTGTAGGTTTCTTCACAAAGAAAGATATTCCAGCAGGTACAGAACTGACATTTGATTACCAGTTTGAAACTTATGGGTAAGTTTATTTCTGAAAGCTTTAACCTTCTTGATACTTAATGATTGGGCTGTACAAATAAATTCCTAATGTGGCAAAGATCACAATCCTTTTGGAAGTTCAACAAAATTCCTGCGTTAGTGTTTTTGTCAGACAATCTAGGTTACTACATATAAATATACCTTAGGTCCTAATTTTGCTCAGAGTAACAACATCAAACGTAAGATTTTGACATAATGCTAAAGAACAGATCCAATTATTGTGAGATGCACACAAAATGGAAATTCTTATCTCCCATGTCTCTGACCAATGTATAAATAATTTGAAATACTTCATAGAGTCAGCTATTGTAAGCCGGTCTGTTATGACTCTAAACATGTTGTGAAACTTTCTCAGATGCTTCAAACATCCTGAGAAATTTAACATGTAGGTCCCTGCAAGCAGAACATCTCTATACAAGAAATCTTGAAAAATTTATGTGAATATCAAAACAAGCTTTCTTGATGGAGGTGATTCTAGTGTTATGTGCATCAACCTTATTATTTTGGTCTTTATTTGATAATGCCACCCAGTCAATACTTTTGATTAATGGGATTATCAGAGAGAAAAAAAATTTAAATCAAATTTGTTATTGGTCTATATAACTACCAGTGGGTCAATAATTTTGATAACTGCCATTTTTTTGCATAAGATATTCACAGTAGTTTGAGCAATTTAGTCTTGATAATTACTTGTTTAATGTTTATCTTGAAGAAAGTCAATACACATTTGTTACAGTCAAGCTTAGAAACATTTTAAGGATAATTATTATTTGAATTTATAGCAAAGAGGCTCAAAAATGTTTCTGTGGAACAGAGAAATGTAGAGGAACAATCGGTATTAACAAATCAACGCCATTGAAAACCAAGAAAAAGCCTGCAGAACAAGAAGAGGACAAGAAAGCTTCAGAAGAATTATTTCAAGAGGAAGATGTAAGATTTTACAAAAGCCTATCTCAGATTATCAGCAATTTGTTCATTTTCCCGTTGATCCTTCTGCCTATTATTTCTTTTAGATTGCAGACGGGGCATGATACTTGAAAATTTCAGGCAATGATGTCGCATATCAATGTAGCCATGTCACTTTTTATGCCCCAGCTGTAGGCGACGGGGGCATTAAGTGTTACCCTTGACCTTCAGACACATTCATTTATTTTAATGTCCTTCTGTGGCAATTTATCAGTGAAATGTCATTCATACAGCCAAACAACTATCGCAATGTTCAGTGCATTTAAAAAGAGTTTTTTTTTAACTACTTCTTGAAATTTCATATTCTACCCCAAAGAAACAATAATTTCGTATTCTACCCCAAAGGAACAATAATTTCGTATTCTACCCCAAAGGAACAATAATTTCGTATTCTAGCCCAAAGAAACAATTATTTCGTATTCTACTCCAAAGAAACAATAATTTCGTATTCTACCCCAAAGGAAAATATTGTTAAGATAAATGGCTGATAAAACCATAATGGTATTTTTTTTTAACAGGTTGAATAAATTCCAAAAACTAAAATGTCATTAATCAATAATATCAGGTTTATTTGTTGCAAAAAAGATTTTTTTTGGTCAGAAATCTGATAGTAGAATGACAAAACAAGTGAGAAAAGGAGAGAAAAAAAGACATTCATGGAAAATTTTATGAAATAAGAAAGAGTCTGCTCTATATTCCCATCACATACATGTATTAAAAATATTATAGTTTGAATGTGCTTTAGAGCTATTTTTCTAATGCTTGTAGTTCAAAAGTTTGGTTGGCTTGCTTGCTCTGTCTGCAATCAATAGATAGGCAGGGCTTCAGCTTGTATACATTATTCTTTTAAATGTTAATGGATGTTAAGTATAATGCAGAGTATAATGTATACAAGCTGAAGCCCCATCTATCTGTTGATTTCAGATGTCAATCTTAATTACAATGCTTGAGCAAACATTTATACAAACAAAGCAAGCAAGCCAACCAAATCTTTAAACTACAAGCATTAGGAAAATAGCTCTAAGTAAGAATACCATACATGTCAAAATACTTCTTACCAAAGGCATTGTTTTAGATTTTATACCATTGCTATAATGTCTGAGTTTAAGAGACGCAAAGAAGCTGACTTGCTACCATTTTTTTTATTTTATTTAGAAATGAACATCTTTCTTTTGTAGATTGAAGAGGAATTGGATTTGTTATCAGAGCAAGGTTTACATAACAAGACAGATGTATTGAACCTGTGTCGTCTGATGGTTAGGTCTGAGGAAACACAATTTAGAATTAAAATTCTAAAAATCATACAGGTAATATATTTTGTTTACTTCTGTATAACTACTAGGGGGAGTTTAACTACCTTGACTACCCATGAGGGTCTCACACAGTTGGTTATTCTGTATAAAAAATTCTAGACCACCTTTGTAGTTGGTCTTGTGAGCAGTTCATTTTAACATAAAGCATGCAGATGAAGGCATACTGAGATCATTTCTCTGTCTTTTAGAATTCAACTTTGTAAGAATTAATTGGTGGTTTATTTTTAAATGTTCTTTCATCCTTGTGCCAAGTTTTGTTTTAATAAAATTTGTATTGAAAAAGACAGTTGATATTCAACAAATTTTTCAAGCAAAACTTATACAGAACTAGTTATTTTAATCATTAGACTATCATAAAAGTTTAAAGCAAAGAAGAGAAGCTCAAAGTTTCATAAACTGACATCACAGTTTTATTAGGGGTAGTCAATTTTTTTCTGGAAATGGGGGGTTGAACATCTTCCATAAAAATATATTAATGGTTTGTAAACTTTTTGTGGTACTCCGACTTCTTCAGATTTGCTTTGATGATACTGAAAATTAAAACACATAGTAGTAGATGTTCATATAATGCAATTATTATATATGGAATACAATGTAGTTTTGAATAAGAGGAAATAAATGTTCAAATGAAAATAATAGAATGATACTGTAAATATAGAAAAACTTTATTTTGTAGGAGTGTTCTGATAGAAATTGCCTGAGACTCTTCCTGGATTATCATGGATTAGAATTACTGTGGACATGGATGGCAGATAAGACAGAGGAATGTCAGGAACTCAAAGTTCAAGTAAGTTCTTACGTGATTATGGATGGCTGAGTGGTCTAAGTAGTTTGTCTACAGTAATCACAAGCCTATCAACTCTGAGACTGTATTAATTCATAATTATTGTTAGATAGGTTATTGCTTCAGCTTAAATAAGTTGTTGCAAATAAGAGCTGTCTGATTAAAATATACATGGTACCCAGGAGGCACTTTGAAAATGGGGTAAACATCTGAAGTGGCAATTTGAGAATTTCTCCTACACATTCTCTGTACAAAACACCCACCCATAGATGACATTTGTGCCTTCCCACAAGTCCCATGAATGATTTATATTTTTAGCCAATTGCTTTATATTTCATCAAGGATATACATGTATAAACTAACAGGAATATTTCTTACACTAACTCTGACGGAATTTTTTTTATAGAAAGTCTTTTCATGCTGAAGTTAGTGAATTTTTGTTTATATAAGTTTTGAATAGGTCTAAATCAATTTAAGGAGGAAGTTATATATTACAGCAGATGTATATATTTCTTGGTAATATGCTTCAAAGATAAAATGTTAATCAGCCATCAATCATTCAATCAAAATTATCAAGTAGATTATTTTGAAATTTTTATGTTAATTTACATTCACTTTCTTATTTTAAGATTATAGATATAGGAAGATGTGGTATGAGTGCCAATGAGACAACTCTCCATCCAAGTAACAATTTATAAAAGTAAACCATTATAGGTCAAGGTTAACATAGATATGGATTTTATTTGATTGATTCAATTTTCATTTTCTTTTCCAGATATTAACAATTTTGAAGGACTTGCCAATTAATACAAAAAATATGCTTAAAGACAGTAAAATATTGTCCCTTGTTCAGAGATGGGCTGGACGAGAAGAGGGGGAGGAGTTACAGCCATGTCAATCAGTGCCTCCGCCTCCTGTACCAAAGGAAATGCCCATTTCTATTCTGGCATCAAGTAAAGAGACCAGACAGTTGAAAAAGAGAGTAAGGTTTCCTGACGAAGCATCTAGTGACGATAATGAGTCGAGGACGAGTACTAGTGACAATTTCAGTGAATACACAACCAATGAGTTATATACAGACTTTGAAGGTAAAACAGGTGCTGGAAATGACCAAGTGTCTGAGGCTGAAGCTGTTGAAGGTCACCAATCATCTGACATTGATTCCACAAGTGACGATTCCAAAAGTCGTGAACAACCTGTACAATCACCTGCTGACTCTTCCACTTCTACAGGTGATGTAGAATCTGTAGCAGCAGATAGCTCTTCTGCTTTGGAGGAAATAAAATACATTGAACCTCGACCTGATCCAATGGATGAAGTGGCAATACTGGCTGATGAGTTACTTGTAAACTGGAGTGATCTTAAGGTATGTTATACAAGAAAAAATGAATTTGGTTGACTGTTTATTAAGGTTTGTTTTGGGGATTACTTTGGTCTTTTAAAAAGTGGAAGATACCAAAAGAGACAATTTCATAGTGTCCGAGAAATCGACACAATCACAGCAAAAAAACGAAAAACGACAAGACAAAAAGAGTCAACAAAAGGCTACATAAAAACTTATACTTAACTTAAATATTCCTGCATCAGTCATTGATTTGAAGGTTGTAAATTGAGTTTATTGGTGACATTTTACAATTACAGGTGATATATTATGGAACCAGGTAACACACATTTGTCTGTAAATATTTAAAGAGCATAATGAAAAGAATAATGTTCTATTGATCATGTTGATATAAATATAGTACAACTAGTGTCACTAGTGTCACTTGGAAAAATAAAGTATGATTAATTCATTTTTTTTTTTCATTTAAATTTTTGAAAAGAATTTTGAGATTTCATGTAATTAGTATAGATGACTGTGTGAAGAACATACATGTACAATGAGAATTGTGAAACCAATATGACCCATTGTTTTCTTGATTTTAGGAGTTGTTTAGAATTCCAAAGAAACAACAAGTTGAGGAAAGAAAGAGACATGAAAAGGAACTAGGTAAGATAACCCCTTCAGTGCATGAATTGTTTGACTTAAAATTGTCTGTTTACTTCACAAAGTTTATTTTCGTTTGTTTGTATACTATATAGACACAGATAAAAATAATCTGATCTTTAATAATTTGTTCATGAAGATTCATAGAATTGAAACTTACTCTTTAACAACCATTGTTGCATGTAGAGACTGAAGAGCATTTAATAAAGCTTGTTTTCATTACAGATAAATCAGATGTTACTGTGAAAAATGAAAAGAGGATTGAACAGATGGAGAGAGTTCAAGATAGATTTAGACATTTAGGTAAAGTAAATTTTTTGAAAAAGAGGCAGAAGATAACAAAAAGACCATTAAAACTCACAAGTCAGAATGAGAAAACAATGGCCAAAAACAAAAGAGACTAAAGGACAAACAACAGTCTTCATTTTATGTCGCTTCATCTATTTTCGTGCAGGGAGAAGCTCTTGATTTGATTCAGACTAATAAATTGATAAGATGAATAATTAACTTATACTGAGTTCCTGTCCATAATGAAATATGCCTCACTTGCTCATCAATTTAGTATCTAGTGAAATAAATAAAAGAAACCATTGGTTCCTCACATTGGGTCTTGTTGTTAGTACATGTATGATTATGATAAAAGGAGTAGGGGCTATAATGGGCTAAAATGGCCCCAGATTTACAAAATAATACAAATTGAAACTCTGCAGATTTTTCCCCAGTTATTTTAAGAATGTAGTCAATGATATAAAAAAACACTGTTTTTATATAAACAAAAAAGAAAGAAGGTCTGTGGTATAGAATTACAACACAATAGATTAAATGTAATTTCGGGGTGGGGCCAAAAACAGCCATTATTGCCCCTAGTCCTTTTATGATACCAGAAAAAATAGCAAATTACGGACTTCTCAATCTCAATATTTACTGATTGTACCAATAAGGGGTTGGCATCAATGTATTGGTAGCAAAGTTAACCAGATGACAACCATGTTTTTTTTATATTTATATGAAGAAACAGATTTTTTTTTAAATGGGTATGTTTATGAAAGATGCTGTAAATTCAGAAATTATTGCTTGCATTTATTACTGCAATTTCAACATGACAGTCCATAGTGAGAGTAATTATTGCAAATATATGTGTCAGAATTCAGAATGCGAATTCTTATTATTGCAATACTCACCCAGCCACATTATTCTCATTGTTAAAAGTGTCACAATAATTTCTGGATTTGCAGTAGCTGCAAAACTATTTACCTAATTGATAAAGATTTAATGTTTTTTGACAGCTGCCGGCTGGGATACAAGAAAGAAAAAGAAGAGGCCCCCACCACCTCCTCCACCGGAGGATGATGAGTTTACAGATAGGCCAAGGTATGTTTTTCCTTGATTTTATCTGGGCTTAACACTGTACAGTGACAATGTAGCAAAAGTTGAAAGTGAAACAATTCTATGATTTTTTTTCGGAAATAAGTGGAGACATTTTTAATTGGATTACTGACAACAATGCAAGATTAATTAAGGGCAATTCTGAACAGCCAATTATGATAGAAAAATAAATTTCTAAAGATTAAGCAACATCGAGCAAATGGCAATCTATCGTTTGAAAATCTAGGAATTTTTTTATTATGGAGTAATGGAAGAAGGATTCTTCAATTCAATGGAAAGGAGAAGAAATTTTGATTTCTTATATACTATAATTATGAATAAAGTTTTGAAAAAATATCTGTACATTGTAGAAAAGTTCTGTTACCAACACCACCAAAGATTAGTAAGGAAGAAAGAAGACAAATATTTGAAGCCCAGGTTAAAGCACAGGAGGAAATGGCAGAGATAGAACGACAGCAGCAACAAGCTTATCTTCAACAGTTCTACTCTGATCCAAACAATTACATGTACTATGGACAAGATCCCAATTGTCCACTGCCACAGGGATTCCAGGTTCAACCAGGTGAGAAACCCGACATACTATGGCCAAGATCCCAATTGTCCCCTCCCATAATTGTAAATGTAGTGAATTTTTAAGATGATTACTTATATCTGTTAGCAAATTCTCATTGGACCAGTATAGTTTTGTCATGAATTTAAAGACTCGACATAATCTGAGGTAAATCAAATTTTAGGAGTATCAGAATCTCAAACAGCTCAACTGACAATATCTGTAAATGGGTTTTCTTATTTTTCCCTAAAACTGAACTTCCGATTGCTCTTTCTTTTCCCAGGTCCAAGGGTACAAGGATGGAAAGAAAAGTCAATTAGAAATATAGTGTAGTAATTAAATTTTTTGTATCTTTTATAGGTGTTGAAGGAGGTATGGAACAATACATAGACCCCAATACTGGTCAGGCCATACCATATGAGGTCATACAGGCCTACATTGCTCAACAGCAGGCACTACAACAGCCACAACAGGCAGGGTACACTGATGAGGCATTACAACAACAGTTGATTAGTCAACAGGTAAATGTTCATAATAACTATGATGCTAGCTGTAGCCTGTATGTTTTATATATTCAGCCTATGATGGTAAAGGGGCAATATGTTTTCCTGTTTGTGTGTCCGTCCATTTGTCCCATATTAGGTTGAAGATTTGGTTAACGATAGGTTAGAGTTTTGTTTTAGGGTAGCTTGTGATCAACTGGAAACCTATTACACATTTTCATTATGAATTGAACTGTTTAATATATATGCCAAAGTAGGGGTCAGGGTTCTCACTAAGACAATTCCAAGAGTGATGAAAATCTGTCTGGACTCATCATTTTCAAAACTGTTGGGTCCAAAGATGCATCAAGATTGTAAAATGTTGTATCAAATGAGCACATATATCTTTATTTTTACAAAACAATTAAATGTATTTCCCATGCTTTATTTTGCCATGGAGACTAAAATGTTAAATTATATATTAATACAATTTCATCTTCTCACTGTTGGACTGGCAGTAGCCAAAATGATGAGTCCCTGGACTCGCCTTCTGCAATCCTTAGTGAGAACCTGAGGGTTTTGTGCAAATTTCATGGGTCACTGAACATGAAAATGGGATAGTTCGAGTGGGGCATTGTGTCCTCTGGACACAAATCAAATGCCTTGTCACATAGGGGAATAGCCAAACTTATCGATTTTATATGTAAATATAAGAATGGGACAATTATAGACACCTCTGATGGGGATTATTTTGTTATAGGCACAAGAACAGATGTTGGCACAACAGGCTTTGGCAGGATATGCACAGCCAACTCCAGAGATGCTGTATCAACAACCAGATCAAGCATCAGGGGAATCTCAAGCCTTTATACAGCAGGTATGTTTCAGATGTAAATGGTGCAAATATAAAATTGTACAAAATATTTTGTATTAGTTTAGTATTGGGTGAACTTAGCCATGGCTGGTGAATTAAAAATATGGGGGAAAAGGAAATACACTTTTGTTAAGATGTTTTTTTTTTCTTTTCAAGTGCTGATTTCTTACAATTCTTTGAACTTTTTTATCATTTTGTTTACTTTTTAATTTCTAAATAACAATTTCTTGATGTGTTTTTTTATATGATCTCATGGGAAAACGACACATTTATTATATATTGTCAAAGATTTATGGGGTGAGATGAGGAGAAATCATATAACTTGGTCTGAATAAGAATCTTTCTTTAAACAAAGTAGATAATAGTAAAAGCAAAGAGAATGACAAGCCAAATATTCAAAAACAAGTCAATTTCAGTTTTTTTGTGTTTATAATCTAATTTTTGTCTCGCTTTGTTGCAGTATGCAAGACATAGGTATAACAATGCTACGGTGTAAACTATTTGTTTAAAGCTTCATATTTCAGAAGGTAGAAGACCTTGATGCTTCATACCTTGTGTGCAGATACCTCGTGTTAAGAAGTTTTCATCTGTCATATGTCCATTGTCCCTGACCTCATTTTCATGGTTCAGTGATTGCTTGAAAAAAAATTACAGTTTATTTGTAAGTGAAATACTCACTTATTATGAGTAATAGGATAACTATTTTTGGTATATGGGTTCCTTGCAATGTCTACATGTCCGTCAGGTAGGATTTACCTGACATCTACCTCATTCCAAGGATCAGTCATCAAGTTTTAAGTTAAACGTGGTCAAGTACGTATCTCAGATACTATAACCAATAAGTCAACTATATTTGGTGTATGGAATGATTGTAAGGTGTACATGTCAGACTCACAGGTTTCATCTGACCTTGACCTCAATTTCATGGTTCATTGGACAATGTTTAGTTTTTGTGGTTTGGTCTATTTCTCAGATACTATAAGCAATGTGGCCACTATATTTGGTGTATGGAATGATTGTCAGGTGTACATGTCTGTCTGGCAGGGTTCATACGACCTTGACCTCATTTTCATGGTTCATTGGTTAATGTTAAGATTTTGTGGTTTGATCTGTTTCTCAGGTACTATAAGCGATAGGACCACTATATTTGGTGTATGGAATGATTGTAAGGTGTACATGTCTGTCTGGCATGGTTCATCTGACCATGACCTTATTTTCATAGTACATTGATAATGTTAAGTTTATGAGATGCTTTTAGTAAAACCTTCATATTACAGACTTTCAACATGAATTCAATGATAAGTAAAACAGGCGAGACATTTCAGCGCATGCACTCTTGTTCATGTTGTTCTTATGAAATTTTACTTTGAAAATTTAATAGAAGTTTTCTTAAATAGATAGAAAGGGAAGAATATTTAACTGTATAATATAACTTTATTTTTAAAGACAACTACTACAGACCAAAAAGTCTCTATTGCAGAAAGAGTAAGCGAGATTTCTGTTTTTTTTTTTTTTATATCTCCACGTTTTATCTTGTAATGGAAAAAGTGGATATTTCTGTCATGAGTTCATAATGGCACTTTTTCATTGTTTACTTACCTTATTCATTTACCTCATACAAAATATATATCTATTATTTCATTTTTTTTTTTTAGCAAAAACACCCAGCAAGCAAGCAAGCAAACTATTTTTTCTTTTCATTTCTTAATTTACCAATAATTGATGGGCAGCTTGATATATGGTTACATAATAGCATATTTAATATTTTTACATTTTTAAAGAGAACGATTACTTTTTATTTACCTTACCAAGTTAAAGAATATAAACTATTATATAAAATCTATAAATAAGATATAAAATAAAAGACAAGAATTGTACAAAGCAAGTTTATAAATATGACTAAATTTAGACACTAAGGAATATGTCGGATGAGTATTTCAGAAATATCCACTGGACTAATGGTGTAAATGATCATATATTACCACATGTGCTGTGCTTAAACACATTTGTAGCCTTGCTAGTGAGCTCTGTATTTTAGCTTTGGTGCTAGGGTTGTATAGTTTTGCAGTGAATTTACTACACATGTATTAATTATGAATTATTGTATAAAAGAATAGCTGCATACCATTTCAATGATAAAAAAAAGCATAATTTAATAATTATAGATCATTCTTTAGATTGCTGTTTATTTCTTAATTATACTGTGTAAGTCTTCATCAGAAAAATCCTTTTAATTAACTAAGCATTTCAATTGTTGAATATAAATTGGAAGTTTTAACCACTTATAATAGCATTAGAAAATATTCCTTTTCATAGCTTTTAACCAAAAAATGTACGTCAAATTTGAGTTTTTAAATGAAATTTTAAGGTGACAGAAAATTATAAATTTTATTACATGTACATAAGATAACAAAATTCTCCTAGGTTAAGTAGGTTAATTAATGTTTTGATAATGTACATATTATTAATTTCTTTGTTTTTATTATTTTTGCTTTCTGTAGCAGTAAGTCCATCATTTTACAAGGGATTTGGTACGACTAGGGTATGGGGCACAACAGGCAAAGGGATGTGGGGTTTGCTATGCTTTAAAAGCTATGGATTTAATGCTTCAATGTTGGCATATTCTTCTGTATCGTGTGTGTAATTTATACCCCTGCTCAATTGAGGAGCCATACATGTTTACCTCTGTCAGTCTGTACGTCTGTTCATCCATCTGTACACATCCCTGTCACATTTTTCTCAGCAATGACTAATCTGAGGTTGTTGATATATAGCGATAAGCTTTGTCTGATTACATGTATGTCATACGATGACTTATTTTCAGTTTCTTATGTATATGTTCTGCTTCCTGTGCGTCGAAAAAACTTTTTGTGCACATTTATGAATTGTTTTGTCTCATTTTTCTCAGTGACTACAAGTCAAAGCTTCTTGATATATGGCACCAAGCTTCATCAAGCTGGTTATGTAAGACCGTGTTACACGTTTTCATTTCCTATGGTGATCCTTTCTTGTTTGCCAAAAACTTGTATCATAAAATGTCATGAACATTTATGTAATTGTTGTATTTACTGCAAATAAGGGTGAATAAAGAGGGGGATAGAATTAGTGATCAACAGCTCACTGAATATCATGTGAATTATGCCTGCATAGAACATATCTTGTGTCTATATATTTATCCCTGTGAGTACCTTTGTTATTTGTCCTTTTATCTGTCAATCCAATAACTCTGCTTTTCGTGAGTGCCATATTTTGCATAAAAAATTCTACCAAAAGAACTTTTATGTCTATAATTACTGGTTATTTGAATTTAAATTTTCTTGACATACTTGATGTGTGTTTGACAACATTTCGTGTTCCATGTATTCTGAAAAACTGATGACAAGGTCTATAGTATTTCAATATATTTTTTTTCTTTTCACAGTACAATACATTCCTGTAACAATTTGGTCTATGAAACCTTTTTTTACACTGGAACATTTTTTTACAACACAGCAAAGTAATATTTTGATGATCATGTGCAAGTTTTATGCTTGAATGGCTTTGGTCGTGTTAGGGATATTGGTCAATATCTATAAAAAGCATGAGGGTGTTTCCAAAAATAATTTTACTGCAACAAGTGTCTAAATTAGTGCCAAACAGTTCTAAAATATTTTGGTCAAAATTTTCTAGAATCATGAAAAACTTCTATATTTCAATTTTTGGTTCATATTAGTAACTTCTACCATAGTAAAAATATAATTTAAGTGAATGGTTTGTAAATCTTAAGACCTACAGCCAGTAACACAACAAGGCAAAGCAGAAACAGAAATTTAGATCAATTCTTTATGTATGTCAGTTTGTTGGATCATGAATTTTCAATGGTATTTTCAAATGTGGTGTAGAGTGTAAAATCAGCATCAATATTAGTTGGATATTGATATGTTTTAATTATGGTGGTTTATTTACAGGTTCAACAGTTACAACAGCAGCTTGAGATGCAGGGTCAGTTGGCAGGTATGGGGACATCTGAGGAAGAGGATATCCCTCCCCCACCATCACCGCCTAAGTCTAAGGCCCCAAAACTACCACCCAACTGGAAAAGTGCCAAGGATGCTGAGGGGAAAACCTATTATTACCATACAACAACAAGGTAAAGTTCAGCTATTTGACTGAGGCATTGGAGGTTGCTTTGAACTGTCCAATAGTTTTAATATTGAAAGCCTAATCATGGTTATTAATCAAAATTATACATAAAAAATATATAAAGTATAAGGTGAAATGATGGACACATTAAACTCTACCAACCACCTAGCATGTGTATTTTTTTTAAAGAAAAGACAATATATGGGCTAGATATCCTGATATAATGTGGTCATCAGTAATATACATGAGATATTTGTCACTGGACATTAAGCAAACAACAGTTTATACACCTACTCTGATTAAGGGGTATACTGTGGATTCATTTACTTTGTGGGTACCAATTTTCGTGGATTGAGGAATGCCTGTATTTTCGTGGATATTTGATTTCGTGGTTTTACCAAAGTCTGCATACAAACCTATAGAAAATTTGCAATTTGTTGAATATCTAAATTCGTGGTTCAACTGTACCCACGAAATCCACGAAAATTGGTATCCAACGAATAATAATGAATCCACAGTACTATTTTACCCCCTGTATGTCATTCCATCCGTCCCATAAAATTTCTGTTGCATTTTTCTCATTTACAAATTTCAGCTTCCTCAGTTTCTGACCTTATATGAGCACTCTATACTGTGTTTTTCTCTTTCCGTTCATCGATTATTCAATATCTGTTTACAGAATACTCATATATACAGTATATATTTGACCATTTCAGACAAACTCAGTGGAGTCCACCAGATTGGGAGGAGGATGACGATATGTCAGTTATACAAGATGATATGGACATTGATACTCCTCCTGATGATATCAAGGTAAGAGCTGTTACATAAAAACATACAGGGACCCAGGGAAGGCACTTCAAAACATACAGGGACCCAGGGAAGGCATTTGAGAACAGACAGGGACCCAGGGAAGGCACTTTAAAACATACAGGGACTCAGGGAAGACACTTTAGAACATACAGGGACCCAGGGAAGGCACTTTAAAACATACAGGGACCCAGGAAAGCACTTTAAAACATACAGGGACCCAAGGAAGATGCTTCAAAATCTCATTTATTGGTGGTGGTGTACAGTGAAGCTAAATGAAATTCTAAAGTTGCCTGCCTTGATATAGTTGGTAACCCTTTTTTCAAAATGCCTTCTCTGGTTTCAATGTAAGTTTTAATAGAACAAACCTAAGTTATTCTCGATGATTTATTGGTCCTAGAAGCTAACAATTACTTATAATGATAAAAACATGAGTCTGAAAATATCCACGGTTAATGACGTGTTAAGTGCAAAGATGAAAAAATTAAAACATGTCAACACTCGTCAAAGATACCAAGCTTATATTTTGTAACGTCAGGCATGTGTTTCGTTTTCATAAGTAAACTGATATAAAACAATTTAACAAAATCATTACAATCATAAATAAAAGTAGATAAAATTGAGAATGGAAATGGGGAATGTGTCAAAGAGACAACAACCCGACCAAAGGCCACCAATGGGTCTTCAACACAGCAAAAAAATCCTACACCAGGAGGCGGGCTTCAGCTGGCCCCTTAAACAAAAATGTGTTCAGTGAAAATGGACATCACACTAAGATGTTGGTTATACATTAACACAATTTAAACATTGAGCTATTCTTTGAAAAAATTTATAGGTTGAGGTTAGGGTAGGACAATACTATAATTTTATTCGTACTTGGCTCAAAATGGGTAAATGGTGAGGTTCTGCTGAGCATTTCTTTCCGAATAAGATAAAATTATAGAGTTCTACCGTAAGTCTAGCTTTCTTCCTGTTTCTAATAGATATAGGAAGATGTGGTGTGAGTGCCAATGAGACAACTCTCCATCCAAATAACAATTTATAAAAGTAAACCATTATAGGTCAATGTACGGCCTTCAACACGGAGCCTTGGCTCACACGAACAACAAGCTATAAAGGGCCCCAAAAGTACTAGTGTAAAACCATTCAAACGGTAAAACCAACGGTCTAGTATATATAAAAAGCGAAACGAAACACGTATAAATTACATAAACAAACGACAACTATTGTACATCAGATTCCTGACTTAGGACAGGTGCAAACATTTGCAGCGGATTAAACGTTTAATGGTACCAAACCTTCTCCTTTTTCTGAAACAATAGTATAACATCACAACATAGAAAACACACGATAAAACATCAATTGGAAGGCTTAACTCAATCAAAACGTAAATTAACACACTATGAACGAATAAATTGATCTGTGATACCTGAAAGTAAATACATAGTTAATAAAATATTAGGGACAAACATTCAAGGCCAAAAAGCAAACAAACAAGTCCAAATAAAGCCATGGCAAAACACTACCATGAAATATTAAACCCTTAGAAAATAATCACTTTTGAAAAACCGGTTTTCATAATATATACAGGTAAATGAAAAATAACTTTGTCGTTTTAGGTATACTTTTCTGTCTATATAAAATCTTCCAATAATTAGGAATACCAAGAAAGGTCTGTCATATAAATACCCAATTTAACACTAGATACATAAGGGTAAATATCAACAATAAAACTTCCCTGTACAGATTAAAGGAGAATAATCTTGATGTTAATACAAATGTAGTACGAAGAAGTGAAAATTAGTAGATATTCCAAATAATCAAAGCTGGTATACAGACAAGATCCATATTAATATAAAATAACAAAAAGTATTAAAAATAGTATCAACAGGTCGAATTAAGCCTTGTACAAATAAATTTATATTTCAAGACAATGTATGATTATTCTATACAAGTAAATGTAGCTTCTGCATTACTAATCATCTCCTTTCTCTATTGCAGTCTGGTAGAAAGAAAACAACTACTGCTGCTGCTGATACCTCAACAGAAACGGCCAAAAAGATCAAGGACCAGTTCAGACAAAAGGTCAGTATCTTTGTACTCTAAAGGTCAACCTTCCATTGTACTTTCTGAAAGGAGGAAATGCTTATTTCAATAATAACTGTAGTCAAATTTCAATTATTATGATGTCAAATTTTCGGCCTAAAATCTGAATTATTATTTTGTTTATTTTTAGATGTCGTCTTACATTGTTATCTGTCTCAATCCATATAGAAAACCAGACTGTAAAAGTGGCAGGATTACATCTACTGATGATTTCAAACATTTAGCAAGAAAAGTAAGTATATATGTACAAAAAATCAACGTTAAATTTGTGCAATTTGATCTATAAAAAAAGGCAGAAGAAACAAAATAAAAACTGTTTACACAGAGATGTGTCTTGCCTGTGTGACCTAATCAGAAACTTAAACAATTATTGATGCCGACTAAGTTTTGCTTGCATGAAAAGTCACAGTCGGGACTGAGGATAATTTGGATATGAGGGAGAAAATCTTGAACTCCAGTTCAATAAAAAAAAACAATTTAGTGTTCACTGGTAAAGATGAAAAGCAGGAAAAAAAACAAAACATGCAAAAGAAGTCATTGAAAATTCATAAAAGATAAGTTGAAGATTACAAAAAACCTTGCTATTTTGAAATATGCAGTGACGGATTTACATCCTTCATCATAAATCAGATCAATTAAACATACCTCCCTATTTTAAAGATCAGTCTGAATTAACATTTATGCATTTTCATCTATTTGCAACTTAGAATTATTTATATAGCATTGGTGCATCCATAGCACTTTTGTAGCTCATTTGGTATAAAAGGCCATGTGAACTTATGCCATTACTTGGCGTCCTTTGTCGTAAAAATTTTCAGAGATATTCTCCTAAGAATACAGAACCAATTTCAACCAAACATATGGTGAATGATCAATAAGGTATCCAGTGTAAAGTTTGTGTATATTTATTTCCGTCTGTGAACAACATGGCTACTATGGCTTAAAATACAACTTAAAAATAAAATACATTAATTGTCTTATTTTGAAAACCGTTAGAGATAGACAAAATCTGACAGGGGCAATAATTCATTTGTTGATTCTTTAAATTTTGCAGCTTACTCATCATGTGATGTCAAAGGAATTAAAACATTGTCGTCACGTGGAGGACTTGGAAGTAAACGAGAATGTGAAAGCAAAAGCTAAAGACTATGTCAAAAAGTACATGGGAAAGTTTGGAATGATTTACAGGAAGTCAGCTTCACCTGATGATTGAAGAGCATCACAAAGGGAGACAATTTTGCTGTTGTGATATTTCAATGGATCCTTTACAAATAAGGAAGTCTTGTGCTGTCGACAGTTCCATGGAAGAAGAATTCTTCAAAGGGAGATAACTTTATATAGAAAGAGGGCAGACTGAATGTACTGTAATATTATTGCATGGAAATTTGGAAATGTGGAATTGATTGTAATTTGTGAACTGCATAGCAAGTTCCTGTTGTATATTTGTGGATTATTTAGTTGTATTAATTGTTACATTTTTTTTTTTTTAAGTTTGAATGAATATTGTGGATATATTTTATCAAGGAAACACATTTATTGTATGGTGGGAATTTATTCTGGTGTGTGTGATGTTTTCTACTGTAATTATAACTATGGATTTTATTTGAATTTATTGGAAGATGCTTGTGTTTAACAGGTCAAGGATTAAATCCGGTGAAGTAAAAGACTTGACATTCACAAATCGCTACACAGGGTCAAAGTTGTGTTAAAATTTCTTCCGACTTCATCATAAAATACATCATCATGGAATATTTATGGAAAATTCATGTTAATTTTTTTAAACATTTAAAAGTATCAAATGTTTTTTAAAAGTTCTTATATCATGTTTTGGACTAACATAAGAAACATCTCCCCTTAAACTGGAATTAGAAGCCGAAATTAAAATTCCTTTTAGATTTTAAAAATTTGTTACTTTGACTATCAAAGAATGTTAATAGAATGAAGTGGCATGCCATGATTTTTACAAGTGAAAATTTTGTAAACATACTTGTGTATTAGAAATGAATTTGTGCCAAGTCAATATTCTAAGTTTATTTTTTAATCGTGAGTGTTTTTAAGTTTTGCAGCATTCTTGACTGAAGCTTCTTATTAAAAAAAGGTAGTTTTTGTTGTCTAATAAAAAAACATTTATACAAAAACAGTAATCAGTGGCTAGGCATTATCAAAGTATTTTCTAGCAGACATTTTGCATTGAAAATCAACATTATTTAAATATTTAAATTCTGATGGGTTTTCTTTGATTCTCCCAACATTATCACTTCATCCAAGATGTTTGAGTTTTATCGTGTTCTTTCTTTATGTTAAAAGAAAGTTCTCATCAAATAAATATTTCTTGAAAAGCTGTCAATAGTTTAATCTGTCAGATGTGGTAGTGGTTTTGATTTGTAAACATCTGCATACAGTTCCAAGATATTTAGTGCTATTTGTATTATTTAGTATTGTTTGATAATAGATTTTTTTATACATTTGCTTTTAATCTGTATCATGTTGAAAATGAATCCAATGTTCATGGTCCATTTTAATAAATTCACATCCATTCGATTGTAGAATTATCCTTGTAGATAAATAAACAGATTTTCTTATCTAATTAATATACAAGCTTGGACATTTTGACTGATATACTTGTGATTTTAATAAATTCACATCCATTGGATTGTAGACTTATCCTTGTAGTTAGATAATCAGATTTTCTTATCTTATTAATATACAAGCTTGGACAGTTCGACTGATATACTTGTGAACTGGTTTACACCATATTTAAAGATTGCATTGAAAGTTTATTATCTGATTACCACTCAGGGACATCCTTGTACTTATAGTTTTCTGTCAAGGCTCAATTTCATTTGGCTTGATGAAAAACCTGCCAATATATTATCCGAGTAGATTCTATTCAGTGTTAAGGGTATTCTGCTGTTATTAATTTTGATTTATCAGTTACGATTTCAGTATCATACAAAGTATTTAACTTGATTTCCGCTTTAATTTTTTAAATATCAATGAGCTTAAGCATCTCTGAGCTAACAACAGTTTGAACTCATTCAATCTTGCTATGAGAATGCATAGTCTAGAGTTAAATTTTTTATTTAGATAAGGAACTTTCAATGGAATTTTCAAATGCAGTGTAAATGAGCATTTGCAACAATGAAGATTGAAATGTTGTGTTTTTATTTTCATTTTCCCATTTTATTTTCATTCACATGAAAACATTTTGCATCTTTTTATATTCAGAATGCCTGTATTGTATAAACATTTGTAATAATGTTAACAGTATCCATAAATTTGAAGAATTTATTTTATTTTGCAGGCAACACATGTTGTTTTCTTTCCTTACAAATTCATTTTGAATTGTTTAAGTTTTTGTTCATTTTTTCATATGCTTAAAGTTTGAGTGAAAATGATTGTAGCCAAATTTCAGTTTTGATAATTTCAGATATTAATAAATTGTATGTTGGAATAGTTTTATTAAATTGTTTAAATAGCGATTTACTGTTCCCAATGTTTTATATTATAGTCCTAATAGTTTATTTACCAAAAAAAAAAAAAAAAAAATGTAAATGTTTTTACGACACACTGTACTCTATATGGTCAATCTTTTTTTATATTGGCATACACTACATTTAATAATCCCATTGAAATTTCATTATCTAATATCGGTAGGTAATCTTCAATCCCTTACAAATGGAAAAAATAAAGAAGTTTTCTTTTAACTGAAAGAAGAGATGGCTAAAAGTACAGTACATTGATCTTATGTTGTTTTTTTTCTATTTATTAAAAATGAATTTTCAAGGGTATTTTTATGCATGGTATATAATTTTCTTTGAAGCTCTACAGTTATGGTATGATATTGTATTGAGTTATGTATAGGATGTGGATATTTTAAAAGATTTTAATTGTAATTATAGGTTATTTGTTTGTATGTACCTTTTATTTGTTTGTATGAAACAGAGAGGTAATAAAAATATTAATATAAACATTTCATTTTGCTGGCCATGTTCCTATGGGGCATCAGTTTGGTACCCCTCTAAATTCACATGGTCCCATTCCTATGAAAAATTGTAGCTGCACTTAGATTGGAGGACAAGTAAAAAAACACAACACTCATCTACAGAAAAGTAAAGTGTTACCAATATTGATTTTGATTCATTCCAAAATTCAACAGTTTTTGAATTTGTTTTCTTAATGGGGCTGAAGTAAGGTATGATCCTTAGGTCATAAGGACACTTTTAAATTTCATCAGGTCACCTGGTCACTTTTATGCAAATATATGATGGTTGATTTTAAACATTTATAAAGGTCACAGTAATTTTAAATGCAACGTCAGGTTATGGTCAAATTGTCCAAATTTGGAACCACCTTCATGTCTTCAAATATGCATCTTATTTTGTTTGATAAAGATATAATGGTGATCTAGTTCATAATGATCTGCTTTTCAAGGAATTATGGAGTCTTATTTCATCATTCTGAGATGGGGCATTCATGTCATTCTGAAAGCATCTAGTTTACTTTTGTTTTTTTTTTAAGCCAGAATGTTCATTGGTGGTTACCACTTCATGGTTTATTTTTCGTGGTGGAGAATTTGTTGTTAGATGTACAATATTTTGTTGGATGATTTATTGTGTATATTAAGTTTTATTTATGACGTCAGTAAAAGTAAAGGTTCGAATTTTTACGTTGTTCGTTCCAAATTAAAAATGATGGTTTTACCCTAAATATTTCATTTGGAACAGTTGAAGGAGTTGCATTATATAAAGAATAACCAAGCCTTGCCTTCTACCTGTTTCTAAGCCTTGTACAAATAAAATTTATATTTTGAGACAATGTATGGTTATTCTATATTTGTAAAACACTTATTAAAATTTTACATATAAATAACTCACTGGACTTGTACACATATAAGCTGTCAATTGAATTTTTATCAAAACAGACTTGTGTATTGGAATCCAAAGATGTGGGTTACATACCTGCTAACACAAACACAACAAGCCGAGGATGGAGACCCCCTCTTTTTTTTCAGCAAAAGTTTGAAATCTCCTCCTTTAGACCTGTAACCTGTGAGGGAGGTAGAAATCTCCTTCTTTATACCTGTAACCTGCAAGGGAGGTCGAAAATCTCCTTATACCTGTAACCTCAGAGAGAGGTCAAAATCTCCTTTGACAAAATCACCCTATTGTCAACCCCTTTCATCATTTGAGTTGTGATTTTTTCTGCGGTTGATTTTCAGTGTATTCAAAAACAATTCTTTAAATATTTTCATAGTTAAAAGACCTCCCATCTCATCAAGAATGTAGATCCATGTATGGATAATTTAATTTTTTCCTTTTGTTCTTGATATCAAAATAAATTTTAAAAGAAAAACAGTCATGCAGAACAACCACCCATTGACAGTGAAGCTGCAAAGAGGGAGAGTTCCCACTTTATAGCTCCAAAAGTTTAGCAGGTAAAAAGTTAAAGCGCAATGTAGTATCCAGCAGAATTTTTATATTATGCTACAACTAGGATCTGTCGTAAATTTGAAATTTGATTTGGAGAAAGAATCTCAACTAGAAGCAGAGAATCTTGTATATTTAACTGATAGATAATTATCTAAATAATAAACCTCTAAATCAACACAATATCTAATGCAAAGACAAAACTTGAATGATGGTTTGAAATCCGACAGTACACGGATGAATGAAGAAGGAAAAATATAATGTTTGGCAACAAGTGGTTTGTGCATAATAAGAAAAATTCAACACTAAGATGAAAATAATTTAATGTTGGCCAACAAGTGGTTTGAGCATAAGAGAAATTCAACACTAAGATAAAAATGTTTGAAATTATCCTGAAGGTTTACAGTCTCTTCGTGAGCAAAGTCTAACTTCTATATTCCCATCATGACAATTGTCCAAATCATTACACTTCCTTTCCCTTGTAGATCGTCCTATGCCACAGTGTTTAGCGCACTTGGTCCATGGACCCCATGGTCCATATCCTAGAGAAATATAAAAATCATTAAGCTGCAGTTAAACAAGTAACACACATCCTTGACTTACTCTGCTAGCGAGTCTGGACTGAGATATATAGTATTAGTATGTATGTCTTTCCAAAATTACTGTAAATTCAGAAATGAATGCATGCATTTATGAGGATCTGGATTTGGGGTTGGGGGATCTTTCATTTCTGTAGTCCTTAATTTTTCAGGCTATTTTTTCTCTATTTCTCTATTCTTTATACTTTTTGTCTATTATTCTCTTCTTTATATTTAGCACCTCATCATGCTCTATTCTTATATTTTTTTTTTGGTCCTTTTTTCTCTATTCTTAATATTTTTGACCATTATCCTCTATTCTGTAAACCCCCATCCATATCCTCATTTATTATTGCAATTGTCGAACAATGTTCAACAATGAGATTTCAGGAAATGTTGCATATAAAGAAGGCTATCAAAATTGAAAATGCAAGTTTTTGTTTTTGTTTTGCGAAACCTATTTACATTGCAGTTCTTGCAATAAAAGCATGGTAAAAATTTCTGAATTTATAGTAGTCTTGAATCCACTTCTCGAAAACTGTTGAATTGATTTCAATGAAACTTACTAACTACATTTTTACTGTGTTATGTTCTGACTGTGCAGTTGTATATGGTATGCACCTTAAGGTTTCAGAAGTTGAGATTTTATTGGGAATTGATTCATTCCTCTGTATTATGACAGGATGTTAAGCAGCAACAATCAATCATTATATTGTTAAAAATCCCACGATCCATCAAACTATATACTGAATCGTGAATATGGCAGTTGTTTTTTTACTTGTTCCGTCGCCGCGATATAGAGCCTTTTTGTGCTGATGCGGCGTAAAGCAATCAACAATCAGTACATCACTTGTTCCGTTGATTAATAACCCTCATAACGTCTGATTTTGTCAGTTTTTATAGACTTCCCCTTTTCAATTTGCCTCGGAGTTCGGTATTTTTGTTATACTTTTTGATCAAAACTAACCTTATTTAATTTCTCTATTGATTTGATTTTGGATGTTGACAAACATTTGAATATTATAAACTTTTCACTGAATTTAAAACATATACAGTAACAAATAAAACAAAGCATGCAGCATGCAAATAAATGGCTATAAAACAGCACAACTCTAGCATATAAAAGCTAACAACAAATGTGCATTTTTCGCTGTAAGCAGAAGCGGATTTAAGGGGTGCCAGGCCCCCTCCACTTTATGAAGCTACATACATGCATAGACTTTATACAAGTTCCCCTTTTGACATAGTGTCCCCCCCTTTTTTTCCTCTATTTCAAAATCTTGGATCTGCACCTGTTAAGAACTGTTAACAGTCTATAAAAAAGATGATATTTAATAAAAGTTGGCACCTTAATCTGGTAAGTACTGATAAGAAGTAAATTTGTAAGTACTATAGAGTGAAAATAATAGCTCTCGAGAGCTCTTAATCTGGCTGTCACATAGACATCCAGACAGTTCATTGCATAAAAAACAAAAAAAGACATGCAAACAGAGATAAGTATATAGATTTTTTAGACATCTACAACTGATGGACATGATGCAAGTTCCCCTAGTGTGCACGGATTATGGGATGACTAGCTAGCATAATGAAACAAATTCAAATTGAGATGAAAATTAGTTATGAAACTTAAAATGCATGAAAATGTATCATTTCAAAATAATGATTTTTGTTACTCTTTAAGAGAAAATAATTTAATTTTGGATGTAACACGTCTTCTGATTGGCTGAAAGTGTTTTGTCTATCAGCTCATAGACATAATTTTGTCATGTGATCGTGACGTCACTAACGTTTTTTTCAAAATTTACTACTTAAAAATGGAATTTAGAATTAAGTTATAAGGAACGACTGTAATATTTATTCTGTCTATTCGAAATAACCAAAAAAATGTGGTGCACACCTTTAAATAACCCGCTACGCTGGTTATTCAGTGTGCACCACATTTTTGATGTTATTTCTTCATAGACAGAAAAAATATTACAGTCATTCCTTAAATAAAATTCCAATTTCTCTAGAATAAAATAAAGCTGATACTATCCTGGTTTAAGTGAGATAATCCAGGACCAAGTTGAGAAAAGGTCCAATCCAAAGTTTTAAAATTAGGAATGGTTATAGTTAGTATAATAGTCCCAGCTTGTCTACAATGTGACAATTTAAGAATTTGAGGATGAGATATTGTATCCATATGGGTTTTCTATCGTTGAAAGCCGTGCAGTGGCCATAAGATATCTTAAACATGATTAAGTCTCAGTTTCAGAATCTAAAGGACGATGGATACAAATGTAATTTCATTGTTCGTACCCCGGCCCAAAATGAAAACGATGTCACGTCATTGGTTGAATTTCAGTTGTTTAGGACGTTGTGAGCCAATCACAATGGTTTGGTATACTCTTTTGAAAATATTACCCAGAATGCATTAGATTCCGAAACGGAAAATTGTAATACCTGAGTCTGGATTATCCTCATCCTCAATCATAGGCGCGTCATATGATTCCTGATCAACTATGGGGACGTCCCTTGATTTTCGAAATAGCTTTTTTAATAGGGCATATTCAGTGTCCGTTTTGTTAGCATGTGCTTTCTGTGTGGTGTTAGCAGGTGCTTTCTGTGTGGTGTTAGCAGGTGATTTCTGTGTGGTTTCAGCAGGTGCTACCTGTGTGGTGTTAGCAGTTGATATCTGTGTGGTGTTAGCAGATGTTATCTGTGTGGTGTTAGCAGGTGATATCTTTTTTGTGTCAGCGGCAGGTGGTATCTGTGTGGTGTTGGCAGGTGATATCGGTGTTGTGTCAGCAGATGATACCTTGGGGAAAAATAGAAGCATTTCAAACAGTAACATAATTCTACACAATAAGAAAAACACGGCAACCATGCTTTAAATGAGGGTGTGAATGGGGGTTTACAAAATAGAGAATGCTGGGCAAAAAATATAAAGCACAGAGAAAAATGGACCAACAAATAAAGAATAGGGAATACAGAGTATAGAGACTAGAGTAAAATGACCTAAGAAAATAAAGAATACAGAAATGAAGGACCCCCTCCACTGTATCTGATCGATAATAAAATCTGAGAATTCTATATGGCACTTTCAGATTTAATTTAGGTTAACAGATATCTCCGGTGCACAGCCGCCGATATTACAGTAATTGCGTATACACCGGTAGTACTTTTGACTTGCTTTCAAAAACTGTTTTCGTTGATATGATATTGCTTATTACTGTTAGGGTTGTACTTGTGCTTTTGATATATATTTAATCGTTGCTTATTTTATTGTACGGTACATCACAAGCATTCGTGTACCTGCCTTTTCCGAGGCATTGTTTGAATTTTGTGAGGCGTATGGTCTCAAAACTTAGCTTAACTCTGTCACGCATAGGTGTCAAGCTGTCCTGAGTCATGTTCATGTTCTTGTCCTTCATGGCATTAAATACTGGTTACAAATCTTTAAAAGTTTCTTTTGAATTATTCACAACTTATATCAAAACTCAAACTAGGGCGATTTAAATCTTGACATACACTTGTCTATTATTCAAGACCACATGACATTAAATGTCTTCTGTTTTTTGTTTGCTTTGGTTTTTTTTTTTTTTTTTTGTCGTTGGATTACTTGTTTCTTGACATGACGATCCACGGAATAGCAACGACGGATGCCGTAAGAAGTAAGCAGATAGTCATGTCGCCAAACTTTAAATAAACAATTTATAGTTTCAAACTCATATTTTGGTACAAAAGTTAAATGAGGAAATGTATCCTTAGCTTCCTATATAATCATTTTATTTCCGATTTGGGAATTCGACATCTAGCTGCATCTTAGCGGTCTCAGTGATAATCTGCGCGCCAATCAAGAGGGGAGGACACTGGATTGATCCTCGACTGTCTCTTACCAAAGAATTAAAAAAAAAACGAATTTTGCTACTTAATTCTTCGGTATGCATGTAATACTTGTCGCTGAACGTAAAGCAGCAAGCCATCAGTCAATTTAACAGAAAATTAATCAACATGAACGCCATAAGAGGCGGGACTATGGTTTTGGGGAAAATTTTTAAAAATAGTTACGTCGGTTATATATATAAATATATAATCATCACTTACATTTATTCGACTGGCGATCTTATATCCTATTAGTATAGTTCTGATTGAAAAGCAGCAAGCAATCAGTAAATTTAACAACAAATCAATCAACATGCGGGGCTATGGTTATGGAGAAAATTTTAAAAAATAGTAACGTCGTTTATATATATAAATATATTATCATCACTTACATTTATTCGACTGGCGATCTTAAGTCTTATTAGTATAGTTCTGAATGATTCTCACGTGTTATTTATGTGTATACTTATATACAGAGAATTAGGTATAATGTACTATTGCTTTAGGAAGTAACTGACATTATTATGCATATATTTCTTACTACCTTGTTCACCATTGTAAAATATTATTTGTATCATTTGTCTGCCTCTTGTTACAGTGTAAGAGTGTTAATAAAAGTTGAAAGTTGAAGTTGAAGTTAAATAACAAGTAAGTTAGGGAATTAAATACTGTAAAGTACAAAGTGTACTAAAATGTACATTCTTTTTAAATTCTCTTCAAACTTACCTGACCTGAAACATTCCTTATTTGTACACACATAATACATACATACATACATACATAAACGGTATGATATCATGAGAGAATAAAGCTGTGTTGCCGTATAAACCATTTTTTAAAATTAAAAATGGTTCTATTCTACTTTCCTGTTTCTCCCCCATTTTTTGTGTTGTTTTTTTTGCTCCCTACCCCAAATCATTCACACGTGAAAAGAGATTCGGACTATACGTGGAGAAAATTCAGACAACAAACACTAAAATAACACGTACGAACCAACGCTCCACATAAAAAAAAATACTTCTTTCGATTCAATACAGTTAACACTTTCTTGTTATAATAATTAATATTATAAAATTCAGTCGTCTAAATTGTAATTATTTACTTACAAACTGTACAAGAAAAACGATTTGACAATACAATATGACCAGCAACATTATAATATTCTGCAAAAGAAAAGAAAAGGAACAGCTAACACACGATTTTTATGGCAAACAAATGCGTACAATTTCACGTCAGACGTTTGTTTAATAAAAACATTTTGAAAAAACATGAATGACATAACTGTAATTATCTATACTTATATTATAATCCACAACTTCCAAACATGGACCGAAGCTTATAAAGCTTATAAGCTTCAGGAAAGTTCGCAGCGCCGACGATCATTCTTTGGAAGTTGTAATTCCAGTGAATATCAGAGTGAATTCTATAATCCCGCAGTTACTTTTCATTAAGTCAAATGTTTTTATTCGATTTGAAAAGTTATTCACTTTATAGAAAAACAAAGAATATGGGGTATCCATCCATGACACAAAATCAGTACATATACTGCAAAAAGCAAAGGAAAAGCGCTTTTATTGCTGTTCTTCATCTCAAAGTCACTAATTTGATCACCTTAAAACGAAGATCTGGATTGGTTTACAGAATAGAGAATAATTACCAAAGAAATATATAGTGAATAAAGAAAAATGAGCAAGAAAAAGATAAAGAAAAGAGAGAAGGGTGCAAAAGTATAAAGAATAACTATGAAACATACAAGAATTAGGTAATACAATACTGATTACAGAAATGAACGATGTAACGTAACAGTACCCAAATTGCACCCATTTAACATAGCAGCGGAAATCTTACAAGTTTTCTTAGATGCTAAATATTTTTGTTGATGACGCCTGTTTACATACCTAAATATATTTGAATATACTCAAAACGGTCACAGTATGTATCAACAGATGAAGTATTCAGTGAAAAAGTAAAATCTATGCGACGTCAACAAAAAGTCAACTTTTAAAAATGAACAATTAGAATATGTCACACAGGCAGTCAAAAAAATGAATAGTAAGCATAACTGTGTAGCATCACCACCGGATATAGGTACCCCCGAAGCAAGGAAACAATGATAGCAAAAAGTACCTATTCTAATCCCCGTACGTAAACAACAATTCGCCGCTATTCGCCGTACGCCGTACAGTTTATCTGCTTTATTCACATGAATTCTATGTGTATTTCGAAATACAGTGTTGTTCAAGCTTACAGGTGATATACCTTTGTTCTACGAAAACGTCAAATGAATAGTTGAAGGATAACCGTGTTTTTATCAAGTTTGAACTCGTCACATGCTTCGTTGAACAGGTACCACCCTATCCGATTCTGACGATTTAAAGAGAGACAGTCAAAAGTATCATAATCAGTCCTAAGTAGAAGCTACATATAAGGTATCAATCACAAAACTTTACCTTTCAGCAAAACGTAGAATAAAATGAAAATAAGAAGAATTTGACCTTACCTAACTTCACCTTTGCTTTTTTCCACCGCTTCGGAGGTACCTATATCCGGTGGTGATGCTACACAGTGAGCATGGGCTATAGTCAAATTGTTCTAAACATTTGAAGAAATAAAAATAAACATTAGGTATTCGATTTTTACGGATGTGAATTTAAGCATAGATGTAATCGGGTACCCCTCATTACAGAATCATGATTTGTTTGGAGGTCGGTTCAAACCAATTTTTATGATTCAATATAGATTCAAAATTAAATTGGTGAAACTATATGTTAAATTATGATACATCTACAAAATAAACACAGAATGGAAACTTTTGTCTGGATCAAAAATAAATGTAGGTGAAAAAACTGTCAAAATAGGTGCAATTTGGGTACGCTTACGTTAGGCCTACACAATAAAGATATCATCAAATTGCACGAAAATTTAAAAGAACAATCATTTTCATGAGAATTTTACAGAATGAGCGTTATTATTGAGAATAACGAAAAATGCGCTACAACTTTAAAAATACAGAAATTAAGGACCTACCATACAGACCCTCTAACATACTGTTGTTTTTCTTGTTAAAATTATCTTTGATTTTGTAGTTATTGTTGTTTTTTTTTTAAAGATTTTTTGTTAACAAGATAAAATTATTGATAATACCCTTTCTGTAAAAATGTGCTGAGTCTTCTGTTCTGTTCAACCGATTCCCTTATGCATTTTTATACACCGACAAGCTGCTGTACTCATCAAATACACCAATCTAGAGTTGTTTTTTTCATGAATGGGTTACACCGGTTGAACCGAGGTCAATCGACGTAATCGACGTTATCGAACAATCGGTTCTTACTGAGACGTAATAACAATGGCATTTTGACAGGAAATTTACGGGAAACGAATTCGAAAGTCGTCTAATAGATTCATTTTAGTATGCATGTAATTAAATGACGCGTATTTCCCCCTGAATAAAGATATCATTCTTAAAAATTATAATTGAGAACAGGTAAACATCATGGTACTTATAGTACACACACGCATGCCTCAGTCTATGCAATTGGCAATGGTAGCCGGATGCGGCCATTTCGCGTTTTGGCATTTTTAAAAAGGTATACCTGCAATTTATACACAATTAATAAGTACCAGAAATAAAAATTGCACAGTCCTATGGCTATAGATGTAGAATACTTGAACGCACCAGCTTCGTGTGTATATGTATGTACCTCAGGTAAAAGAAATATGGTTTTCACTACAGAACAAGCTCCTATAAATATTGATGAAGATGCGAAAAACTTGCATGCAGTCATAATTTTTTTTATAAAAGTGCATACTATTTGGAGAATATACATTCATAAACAAGTCATGCTTTTTTGTACAATTTCATACTTTTGAATGTTTTTTCCCTTATATACTTACTTTACTGTGATAAGGTGGAAATTTATTCTATTTTCAAAAAAATGTGGCACTCAGAATATATTTATTTGTGCATGTAGCAACAAGTATTTGCTATGAACTGACATAGGTAGCGGGGTACATAAAATATAATTTAATGACATTTGTTTTTTCAGGACCTCCATGTAGTTTGGCATGTTTGGAAACTGTGTCTATGAAATCAAGTTATTGCCAGTATAACAAAATATAACACTGAATTGAGCTCTTATACAACAATAAATGAACGCAATAATTGCTGAATTTAACAAAAATTGCTAACTGCAATATGATGCCATGTGGTTTTGTAACACTTTTTTTAGCCATCTGTACTGAATACTGAAGAGTCCCTATTGACCTCAGTGCAAATGTTCATTCATTTATACATGTGTATATTTATGAAAAGGATTAAATTCATGAGTAAATAACCCGCTACGCTGTTTATTCAGTGTGCACCACATTTTTGATGTTATTTCTTCATAGACAGAAAAAATATTACAGTCATTCCTTAAATAAAATTCCAATTTCTCTAGAATAAAATAAAGCTGATACTATCCTGGTTTAAGTGAGATAATCCAGGACCAAGTTGAGAAAAGGTCCAATCCAAAGTTTTAAAATTAGGAATGGTTATGGAGTGACATAGTCATCTCCTTTCAGACTTCTATTTCTTACCGACTTGTCTCTGGGACTATTATACTAATAGTTAGTATAATAGTCCCAGCTTGTCTACAATGTGACAATTTAAGAATTTGAGGGATGAGATATTGTATCCATATGGGTTTTCTATCGTTGAAAGCCGTGCAGTGGCCATAAGATATCTTAAACATGATTAAGTCTCAGTTTCAGAATCTAAAGGACGATGGATACAAATGTAATTTCATTGTTCGTACCCCGGCCCAAAATGAAAACGATGTCACGTCATTGGTTGAATTTCAGTTGTTTAGGACGTTGTGAGCCAATCACAATGGTTTGGTATACTCTTTTGAAAATATTACCCAGAATGCATTAGATTCCGAAACGGAAAATTGTAATACCTGAGTCTGGATTATCCTCATCCTCAATCATAGGCGCGTCATATGATTCCTGATCAACTATGGGGACGTCCCTTGATTTTCGAAATAGCTTTTTTAATAGGGCATATTCAGTGTCCGTTTTGTTAGCAGGTTCTTTCTGTGGTGTTAGCAGGTGCTTTCTGAGTGGTGTTAGCATGTGCTTTCTGTGTGGTGTTAGCAGGTGCTTTCTGTGTGGTGTTAGCAGGTGATTTCTGTGTGGTTTCAGCAGGTGCTACCTGTGTGGTGTTAGCAGTTGATATCTGTGTGGTGTTAGCAGATGTTATCTGTGTGGTGTTAGCAGGTGATATCTTTTTTGTGTCAGCGGCAGGTGGTATCTGTGTGGTGTTGGCAGGTGATATCGGTGTTGTGTCAGCAGATGATACCTTGGGGAAAAATAAGTTGTTCAAGAAGCATTTCAAACAGTAACATAATTCTACACAATAAGAAAAACACGGCAACCATGCTTTAAATGAGGGTGTGAATGGGGTTTACAAAATAGAGAATGCTTGGCAAAAAATATAAAGCACAGAGAAAATGGACCAACAAATAAAGAATAGGAATACAAAGTATAAAGAATAGAGTAAAATGGCCTAAGAAAATAAAGAATACAGAAATGAAGGAATCCCCTTTCCCCAATCCACTGTATCTGATCGATAATAGAATCTGAGAATTCTATATGGTAGTTTCAGATTTAATTTAGGTTAACAGATATCTCCGGTGCACAGCCGCCGATATTATAGTAATTACGTATACACCGGTAGTACTTTTGACTTGCTTTCAAAACTGTTTTCGTTGATATGATATTGCTTATTACTGTTATGGTTGTACTTGTGTTTTTGTTATATTTAATCGTTGCTTATTTTATTGTACGGTACGTCACAAGCATTCGTGTACCTCCCTTTTCCGAGACATTGTTTGAATTTTGTGAGGCGTATGGTCTCAAAACTTAGCTTAACTCCGTCACGCATAGGTGTCAAGCTGTCCTGAGTCATGTTCATGTTCTTGTCCTTCATGGCATTAAAACTGGTTACAAATCTTTAAAAGTTTCTTTGAATTATTCACAACTTTTATCAAAACTCATATTGCCGAGACATACACGTGTCTATTATTCAAGACCACATGACATTAAATGTCTTCTGTTTTCTGTTTGCTTTGGTTTTTTTGTCGTTGGATTACTTGTTTCTTGACATGACGATCCACGGAATAGCAACGACGGATGCCGTAAAAGTAAGCAGATAGTCATGTCGCCAAACTTTTAATAAACAATTTATAATTTCAAACTCATATTTTGGTACAAAAGTTAAATGAGGAAATGTATCCTTAGCTTCCTATATAATCATTTTATTTCCGATTTGGGAATTCGACATCTAGCTGCGAGCCCTGAATCTTAGCTGTCTCAGTGGTAATCTGCGCGCCAATCAAGAGGGGAGGACACCGGATTGATCCTCGACTGTCTCTAACCAAAGAATTAAAAAAAAAATTTTTACAGTAATTACGTATACACCGGTAGTACTTTTGACTTGCTTTGAATTTTGCTACTTAATTCTTCGGTATGCATGTAATACTTGTCGCTGAACGTAAAGCAGCAAGCCATCAGTCAATTTAACAGAAAATTAATCAACATGAACGCCATAAGAGGCGGGACTATGGTTTTGGGGGAAAATTTAAAAAAAAAAAAATAGTAACGTCGTTTATATATATAAATATATTATCATCACTTACATTTATTCGACTGGCGATCTTAAATCCTATTAGTATAGTTCTGATTGAAAAGCAGCAAGCAATCAGTAAATTTAACAACAAATCAATCAACATGAACGCCATGAGAGGCGGAACTATGGTTTTGGGGAAAATTATAAAAAAATAGTTACGTCGTTTATATATATAAATATATTACCATCACTTACATTTATTCGACTGGCGATCTTAAGTCTTATTAGTATAGTTCTGAATGATTCTCACGTGTTATTTATGTGTATACTTATATACAGAGAATTAGGTATAATGTACTATTGCTTTAGGAAGTAACTGACATTATTATGCATATATTTCTTACTACCTTGTTCACCATTGTAAAATATTATTTGTATCATTTGTCTGCCTCTTGATACAGTATAAGAGTGTTAATAAAAGTTGAAAGTTGAAGTTGAAGTTAACTTACAAGTAAGTTAGGAATTAAATACTGTAAGGTACAAAGTGAGCTAAAATGTACATTCTTTTAAATTCTCTTCTAACTTACCTGTCCAGAAACATTCCTTATTTGTACACACATAATACATACATACATACATAAACGGTATGATATCATGAGAGAATAAAGCTGTGTTGCCGTATAAACGATTTTTAAAATTAAAATGGTTCTATTCTACTTTCCTGTTTCTCCCCATTTTTGTGGTTTTATTTCATTTATTTTTTTTTTTTTTTTGCTCCCTACCCCAAATCATTCACACGTGAAAAGAGATTCGGACTATACGTGGAGAAAATTCAGACAACAAACACTAAAATAACACGTACGAACCAACGCTCCACATAAAAAAAAATACTTCTTTTCGATTCAATACAGTTAACACTTTCTTGTTATAGTAATTAATATTATGAAATTCAGTCGTCTAAATTGTATTTATTTACTTACAAACTGTACAAGAAAAACGATTTGACAATACAATATGACCAGCAACATTATAATATTCTGCAAAAGAAAAAAAAAAGGAACAGCTAACACACGATTTTTATGGCAAACAAATGCATACAATTTCACGTCAGACGTTTGTTTAATAAAAAACATTTTGAAAAAAACATGAATGACATAACTGTAATTATCTATACTTATATTATAATCCACAACATGGACCGAAGCTTATAAAGCTTATAAGCTTCAGGAAAGTTCGCAGCGCCGACGATCATTCTTTGGAAGTTGTAATTCCAGTGAATACCAGAGCGAATTCTATAATCCCGCAGTTACTTTTCATTAAGTCAAATGTTTTTATTCGATTTGAAAAGTTATTCACTTAATAGAAAAACAAAGAATATGGGTATCCATCCATGACACAAAATCAGTACATATACTGCAAAAGCAAAGGAAAAGCGCTTTTATTGCTGTTCTTCATCTCAAAGTCACTAATTGGATCACCTTAAAACGAAGATCTGGATTGGTTTACAGAATAGAAAATAATTACCAAAGAAATATATAGTGAATAAAGAAAAATGAGCAAGAAAAGATAAAGAAAAGAGAGAGGGTGCAAAAGTATAAAGAATAACTATGAAACATACAAGAATTAGGTAATACAATACTGATTACAGAAATGAACGATGTAACGTAACAGTACCCAAATTGCACCCATTTAACATAGCAGCGGAAATCTTACAAGTTTTCTAAGATGCTAAATATTTTTGTTGATGATTTGACATTATGCACGCCTGTTTACATACCTAAATATATTTGAATATACTCAATACTGATGAAGTATTCAGTGAAAAAGTAAAATCTATGCGACGTCAACAAAAAGTCAACTTTTAAAAATGAACAATTAGAATATGTCACAGGCAGTCAAAAAAATGAATAGCAAGCATAACTGTGTAGCATCACCACCGGATATAGGTACCCCCGAAGCAAGGAAACAATGATAGCAAAAAGTACCTATTCTAATCCCCGTACGTAAACAACAATTCGCCGCTATTCGCCGTACGCCGTACAGTTTATCTGCTTTATTCACATGAATTCTATGTGTATTTCGAAATACAGTGTTGTTCAAGCTTACAGGTGATATACCTTTGTTCTACGAAAACGTCAAATGAATAGTTGAAGGATAACCGTGTTTTTATCAAGTTTGAACTCGTCACATGCTTCGTTGAACAGGTACCACCCTATCCGATTCTGACGATTTAAAGAGAGAGACAGCCAAAAAGTATCATAATCAGTCCTAAGTAGAAGCTACATATAAGGTATCAATCACAAAACTTTACCTTTCAGCAAAACGTAGAATAAAATGAAAATAAGAAGAATTTGACCTTACCTAACTTCACCTTTGCTTTTTTCCACCGCTTCGGAGGTACCTATATCCGGTGGTGATGCTACACAGTGAGCATGGGCTATAGTCAAATTGTTCTAAACATTTGAAGAAACAAAATAAACATTAGGTATTCGATTTTTACGGATGTGAATTTAAGCATAGATGTAATCGGGTACCCTCATTACAGAATCATGATTTGTTTGGAGGTCGGTTCAAACCAATTTTATGATTCAATATAGATTCAAAATTAAATTGGTGAAACTATATGTTAAATTATGATACATCAACAAAATAAACACAGAATGGAAACTTTTGTCTGGATCAAAAATAAATGTAGGTGAAAAACTGTCAAAATAGGTGCAATTTGGGTACGCTTACGTTAGGCCTACACAATAAAGATATCATCAAATTGCACGAAAATTTAAAAGAACGATCATTTTCATGAGAATTTTACAGAATGAGCGTTATTATTGAGAATAACGAAAATGCGCTACAACTTTAAAAATACAGAAATTAAGGACCTACCATACAGACTGTTGTTTTCTTGTTAAAATTATCTTTGATTTTGCAGTTATTGTTGTCTTTTTTAAAGATTTTTTTAACAAGATAAAATTATTGGTAATACCCTTTCTGTAAAAATGTGTTGAGTCTTCTGTTCTGCTTCAACCGATTCCCTTATGCATTTTTATACACCGACAAGCTGCTGTACTCATCAAATACACCAATCTCGAGTTGTTTTTTCATGAATGGGTTACACCGGTTGAACCGAGGTCAATCGACGTAATCGACGTTATCGAACAATCGGTTCTTACTGAGACGTAATAACAATAGCATTTTGACAGGAAATTTACGGGAAAATGTTCGAATTCGAAAGTCGTCTAATAGATTCATTTTAGTATGCATGTAATTAAATGGCGCGTATTTTCCCTGAATAAAGATATCATTCTTAAAATTATAATTGAGAACAGGTAAACATCATGGTACTTATAGTACACGCACGCATGCCTCAGTCTATGCAATTGGCAATGGTAGCCGGATGCGGCCATTTCGCGTTTCGGCATTTTTAAAAGGTATACCTGCAATTTATTCACAATTAATAAGTACCAGAAATAAAATTGCACAGTCCTATGGCTTGATGTAGAATACCTGAACGCACCAGCTTCGTGTGTATATGTATGTACCTCAGGTAAAAAAAATATGGTTTTCACTACAGAACAAGCTCATATAAATATTGATGAAGATGCGAAAACTTGCATGCAGTCATATTTTTTTTATGAAAGTGCATACTATTTGGAGAATATACATTCATAAACAAGTCATAGCTTTTTGTACAATTTCATACTTTTGAATGTTTTTCCTTGTTTACTTACTTTACTGTGATTATGTGGAAATTTATTCTATTTTCAAAAATGTGGCACTCAGAATATATTTAATTGTGCATGTAGCAACAAGTATTTGCTATGAACTGACATAGGTAGCGGGTACATAAAATATAATTTAATGACATTTGTTTTTCAGGACCTCCATGTAGTTTGGCATGTTTGGAAACAGTGTCTATGAAATCAAGTTATTGCCAGTATAACAAAGTATAACACTGGATTGAGCTCTTATACAACAATAAATGAACCCAATAATTGCTGAATTTACCAAAATTGCTACC
Organism: Mytilus coruscus; assembly: GCA_017311375.1. NCBI lineage: Eukaryota > Metazoa > Mollusca > Bivalvia > Mytilida > Mytilidae > Mytilus > Mytilus coruscus. The sequence continues at coordinate 21,523,059 of CM029608.1, read as the reverse complement.
TGCAATATAATGCCATGTGGTTTTGTAACACTTTTTAGCCATCTGTACTGAATACTGAAGAGTCCCTAATGACCTCAGTGCAAATGTTCATTCATTTATACATGTGTATATTTATGAAAAGGGATTAAATTCATGAGGCATTGTTAATCAAATTCATTTCAATATAACACAAACTTTTAAACAAGAATAATTTTGCAATACCTTTTTCATTTCAAATACTAAAGCATCATACTAGTAATTAATATTTCTTATAGTCTAAGTCTACACTATTGATCATAATTAATTTCTAGAAAATTATTTCTTTTATATAACTTCAACCAGGGTTTCAGAGTCTAGGCAGATGACATTTTTTGACAAGAAAAATAAAATTACACAACAGAAGTGTACATTTTGCACCAATATGCTCATCTAGTCCCAAGCGTCATGCGAGATATTTTCATCACTTAGAACTACTTAGTAGTTTTAATCACATTCACACATGTACACATAGTTTCTTTTTAATAACAATTTCGATCATTCAGTTTTTCACTTATGATACTGCGATGATCATTAACTAATTTACAGTTTTTTGACAAACCCAAATCAGAAATGACCACTACAATGGTACATGCATACGGCTCTTAAAAATAATCTGGTATGGGTTTTACTCATTGTTGAAGGCCGTACGGTGACCTATAGTTGTTAATTTCTGTGTTATTTGGTCTCTTGTGGAGAGTTGTCTCATTGGCAATCATACCACATCTTTTTTTATATTGTATATCTAAACCACATCATGCAGAAAGGCAAATAAGGGTTTCCTCTACTCATTTTTAGTTTATGCTGCTATCCGAAAGCAAGGTTGTGGAACAAAGTTAAATAGAATCATTCAATTACAGTCCCAAACAGGAAAACCAAATATTGAATAAACGACACTGCTTAGTTTGAGTGTTTGGTACTGGTCTAGAATTTAGGATTGCTGTTACTGTGAAACACAATTTCACATAAAACCCTATGAAATTTTTTTTTTAAAAACAACCAAAAAACACTGTCAACTTACTAACACTGATCAATTAAATACTACCCACACTGATCTGTGTCCACACTTGTAAATTAGAGAACATATGAATGAATCAACTCCACTTCTACTTTCCACTATCAGTCATTAGTATCTGTTGAACAATCTGTCAGTCATATGTATTTGTTGAACAAGCTGCCAGTCACAAGTATTTGTTGAACAATATGTCAGCCAAACGTATCTGTAAACAATCTGTCAGTCAAATGTATCTGTTGAACAATTTGTCAGTCAAAAGTATCTGTTGAATAATCTGTCAGTCAAATGTATCTGCTGAACAATCTGTCAGTCAAAAGTATCTGTGGAACAATATGTCAGTCAAAAGTATCTGATGAACAATCTGTCAGTCAAAAGTATCTGTTGAACATTCTGCCAGTCAAAAGTATCTGTTGAACAATCTGTCAGTCAAAAGTATCTGTTGAATAATCGGTCAGTCAAAAGTATCTGTTGAATAATCTGTCAGACAAAAGTATATGTTGAACAATCTGCTAGTCAAAAGTAACTGTTTAACAATCTGTCTACCAATTTTCAGATCGTAAATTAAATATAGTGTAAACTTATTGTGGTCCTCAAATACATGAAATATTTGCTACTGGTCATAAACTTACAATTCATAGATAAGTCAATTAATCTGGTATTTTTTTAATTATGTTTTCATTGATAACAGAAGATTATTTGAACTGTATTTCAAAGAAGAAAATTATAAATTCGCCTGTTTCTTCTTTATTTTTCAAAAATTTAAAGACATGACACCGAATTATCAAAATACAACATCGTCCTGAATATGCATGACATGTTTGCCACCTGACCTTAAACAACCAAAAGTCAATAAATCAAAATACAACATATCTAAGAAGGATGCCTTATTGTGGATCAGATTAACAATTCCAATAAATGTTTAGATAGAAGAAAACACATAAGGCTTTTTGAGTTATGTTGGATGCTACTTCAGTTCCAGGGACAAAGAAAAATAGTAAGAAATTCTCGACGTATGAATAAGTATAACTTTATACATTGTCAAATAACATAAAAAAGTTGAGATATTTCTTTCCACTTGTACCATCTTTTGAATATGCTTATCAGACAAACCTAATAAAACCTAAAACCTAATACTTGTTGAAAAATGCAACATTTCATTCAATTTTGGCTCTGAGTGTTTATTCTCATGAACATTTTCTTGCCTCAGACCCCCTCCCACGAACAATTTACGTTATATCATAAACTTAGTTTGGTTAATTATTCCTGGAATCTGTATGAGATTTATATTCGTTTATAAATTGTCAATCTAGCAACTAGGGACTTAATTGAAATCATAACTTAAGTAATATTTGCCACTGGACATAAAACCTCTTTCAGTTAATCAATGTAATGTATCGAATATTACTAGTTCTAGTAACAGTATACAAACTCCATACAGACAGCATTTCAACAGTACAGCGACTATCAGAGATCATCACATTGCAGTATACATAATTTAGTGTATGTGAAGGCCGTACGGTCACGGACCTATAGTTGTTAACTTCTATGTCATTTGGTCTCTGGTGGAAGGTTGTTTCATTAGCAATTATACCACATCTTCTTATTTTTATAGTTGTCTCATTAGCAATCATACCACATCTCCTTATTTTCATTTGTCGTGCTAACAGTATATAGTCAAAGCAATAAATTAAAAGGGACTAGGTTTACAGGAGCCCGAATCGCTCACCTGGTAAAATATGCAACAGTTAAATCATTAGAAATAGTGGCAGCCAACTTGCATACTCTAAGTATGATTGTCATCAAGAAGGATCCAGATCCACTCGGAAAATATCTTATAACATAACATATGGTTTGATTTTTCTTGCTTCTCATTGGTTTATTTGGTCACGTGTTTTCCAATATATATTTTGTATTTTTTCACTATTTTGACATATTGACTCGAAGTTACTATTTTTAGAAATGATATTGACTCTATGTTACTAAAAATAGCAACATCGAGTCAATATCATTTCCAAAAATAGTAACATCGAGTCAATATCATTTTCAAACTTACACTATTTATATCTGATATATAAATTAAGGACTTTCACTCAGTCAATACGTTATATCTGGACCTGTTAGATTGTATTGAACCTCGGACTTCGTCCTCGGTCAATATAATCCGAACAGGTCCATATATTACGTACTGACCTCGTCAAAAGTCCATATTTGATAAATATTGATAAGGCGTCAATTGACTTCAGATTTTTATTGTTTGAAGATCTTGAAATTTTTGCTATATACAGTCTCTTTACATCTAGTATATAGTTTTTAATATAAAGACAAAAAGAACTAAACAATTTCTATATAGGGACAGTTATTCTTTACAGAAGTCGAGTAACAAATTGAGTAATATTTGCATATTTGTAAATGTGATCTTGCTGCTTGTTTTCTCTATTTATTGTAGTTATCAATATAATAGCCATACAATTGGGAAAAATCGCCATTTAAACTCCTATAAAAATTCGATTGACGATTTCGAGCATATTGCTTGATTGCAGAGCTTGTCTTGCTGATTATTTTTCTGTTTTAAGTTTTCTCTATCTACAACAGTTTTCTAGATTATAGTCAATGTTCATAAAGTGTAGAAATCGTCTTTTACGGATACAGACGTACAAGAAGTCGACTGACAATTTCGGCGATATTGAATAATTTGTAATTCATTTTATGCTTATCATTTGTTTGTATTAAGGTAACGTTTCTCTCTATCTTTTATAATTTTCAATATGCTATAGTGATAGTCAAAAACGCAAAACATTGATAAAATAGAAATTGATTGGGAATAACCTACTTTCGATTTCTGCTTTTACAACTCATATGTAGAAATTGTCATGTTAGCTATAAGACCAAGTTTAACCAACCCTTTTCTTCGGAAAGTGACTGTTCCAAGTCAGGAATGTGACAGTTGTTTCCAACCATTCGTTGGTTGATGTAATCTAGACTGAGTCAACTGACGATTTCGACAACAATAAGTTAATTATATGTAAGTGGATCTTAACTTACTGAACGTTTTTGCAATTTGAGGTTTCTTTCTCACTATTGTAGTTTTCCAGGTTTTTGCCAAAAACGTTAGGAAATTTTAAATATCGTCGTTCAAAGGCAATAATTTCTGTAAGGAGTTGACTGACGATTTTCGTCACTTTAATTTATCAATAATTGTTGTCTTTATGGTCATTTTGAACTTTTTAAAATACTATTATGATATTGAAGAAAATAGCCTAAACCTCAAATCCTGCAAAATCCGCAAAAAATTGACATTTAAAGGGCAATTACTCCACCTTAGGTCGTACGATTTTACTGAAAATTGCAGGGTAATTATTTTACCCAATGTAAGAGGGTCTATATAGGGTTTACAAAATAGAGAATAATGGCAAAAAAAAAAAAAAATAGAGACAAAAGAGCAAAATAATAAAGAAAAGAGAATAATGGGGTGCAAAAATATTAAAGAATAACTGTGAAAAATAAAAGAATTAGGTTATATAGTACTAATTACAGAAATGAACCATGTACAGAATAAAAATTCTCCTGGTGACAACGTTCATCATTGTATGACTAAATAAAATAAAAGGACAGTGGATGCCAAGCAAAGGAAAAATCTGTATACTATGTATAAGATGAAGAAAATGAAATAAAACGTATATAAAGTGGATAGCCGCATATATATATAGAAATATAGGCAAACCTACTATCAAAATATAGATATCAAATTGATTTAAAAATTTAACGAGCGAACAGTAAGACGTTATCGTGCTGAATGAAGAACTATGGGGAAAATTCCTGAAAAACACTTCCAAAGCGGATACAAACTGAAACGCCATCTATACATACAAATAAAAGAAACACCCAGGAGAATTAATTTCATTCTAATTCTCTTTGTTCAACCGAACGAAATTACAAATCATCTAATTACAGAAAATTTAAATAGTAAAATCATTTTCATTAGATATTAACAGAATAAGCGTTATTAGATAAAGAAAATTGCCTAAATATTAAAACAATAAAGAAATGAAGGACCCCTCCTCAATCATGACCCTCATATAAGTTTTGCTCTTACTGCTTTAGTTTTTTTTAGATATGACTTCTTGGCCGTTTATATGTACTTTTTGTTTTTTCCGTTTTTCTTGCTAACAGGTTCAAAAACTGCATACAGTTCATTGCAAAACATACATCACCGTCGATTATTTATTCCATAAACAAGCGTTCTTTCCGTCTCGAAGTAAGGAGGAGATTAGTGACGACTTCTATTGACGTCGGACGTCATAATATCCTCAGTAGTAACGTTGTTGTTGAGCGAAGCAGTTTATACTTTTATTTGCACACAGAGGTCCACGTAGAAAATTAATATTTAGTATAGTTCAGAAGATAAATCAGGAAATCAAAGAGTTGAGTAAGTATATCATGTTATTTCATCTCATTTTAAAAGTAATTTCATGTCAACTGTTTCTTTTTCGAACTATACGATTGAAACTAGTAATGATTGCGAATATTGTTTACACAATATCTTAAGAGTCACGAAAAAAAAAAGAATCGAAAGTTATGAATATTTCTGTATAACGATTAAATCTATATGTGCGATTTGTTTGTGTAACCTGTAGCTAGGCTCAGATCAGATGATGAAACACTGTGAACCAACTAATGTTCGCAAGCGATTTATTTTCGCGATTTTCGCGTGTAGAAAAATAACGCGAATATAAATCGTCGCGAATATGTAAAACTTGGATCTTTCCTAATTTAACTCCATCAAGTAAATTTGAAAATCACGAAATTAAATCGCCGCAAAGTGGGCTAGCAAGGGCTAAACGCGAAATAAAGTATTCGCGGGAAAAAGTTGGTGACATATGTTTTATGTTCATATGACTGAACTCCCTTTCGCCTTTTCCCCCTCGGCCGTCTACTCGACCTTTATCTTGTTATAATAACTCGATATTTTAATACATATTTTTGATTTAAATGTGTTATGTATTTGGTGTAGAGATATCAAGGACTTTTACGATTATTATAAAAAAAAGTGGCATTTAGTATAGTATATCAACTTTTTGAAACAAATTTTTTTCTGGTTTTTAGGAAGATTTTGAAGTTCTACATCATGAATGCATTACTCTTGATTTTTGAGCAGTACCTTATTTCCCTTATTGACGTTCACAATTAAAACATATTTATATAATATATAATACGGAAATTAGAGGTGCCTCAAAGTTCGGATGTCACAAAATTCCTGATCAATTGCACCGAGCAGTTCATATTTTATCAATATAAAACTTCTGTAACTTAGAGTATACATGAAATGAAAAATTTTCGAACATACTTTTTAGGAATTAGGGAATACTGAAATGTAAAAAAAAAAATGGAATATAAAATTTAACTGATATAACATTTTTTTTTAGATAGTCGATACAAGTAGTATAGGATAGGACATGGACAAGTTATTGTTATTGTGTTATATTATGGTTATTTGTGTCGTCAACCTGATCGTTAATATGTTTTTTGTTTCATTTTAAGCAATGGATGAGGCGAATTTTGAACGGAACCTGAGCGGATTTATCATGTCTATATTGTACGCTGCTTGCAGCGAATCGGAAGCAGATACATTGTCCGATCAACAAACCAAAACTGGTGAAACAGATAAGACAACACTGGAGACAAATAAAGAAAAAGAAGAAACAGCAAGTGAAGAGGAGAGAGCTGCTTTCTTTAGAGATGTTAGAAATAAAGAGCTTGACAGGCTTACTGAAAACAAAAAAAGGAGCTGTCGGAGAAATAAATACAGAGAAGGACAAAGAAACAGTAAGTGAAGAGGAGAGAGATGCTTTCTTTAGAAGCAAAGAGCTTGATATTCTTACTGCAACAATGAATAAACAAAGCGACGAAGCAGAAAATCAGAACGTCCAAACCGAACAAAAGATTATAAACAAAGAGAGTTTGTTAAATCAGGGTGAAACAGAGGCACTAGAAACAGATGAAACAGCTAGTGAAGAGGAGATAACTGCTTTCTTTAGAGATGTTAGAAGCAAAGAGCTTAGCAGGCTGACTGCAACACTGAACAAACAAAGCGATGCAGCAGGGAATCAGGACGACATAACCAAACCAAAGATTACGAAAAAAGAGAGTGCTCAAAATCAGAGTGAAACAAAAGCACTAGAAACAGAAGAAAACGCTAGCGAAGAAGAACGTTTAGCCTTCTTTCAATCTGTTAGAGAAGTTGAACGCCAAAAGCTTGTTGAAGCATTCGACCGAGAACAAATTTGGAAAGAAGAGAGTGAGAAGAAACGAATGAGAAGAAAACATGAAAAGATAAAGAAAATGTTTGAGGAGTTTCACATACCAGCTGTTAGTGCATATCCGGCATCTTATTCTTCACATGAGCAAGAGCAGGAGCCAGGTCCATTCAATGCCAATTACCATAAGGTAGATAGTGCTATAGTATGTTTCCATTTCATTGTTTACAAATAGAATGTGATGAAAATAAAATAATAGCGGCACCAAGCCCAAATTGAGGTCCAGTTGTATACATTTGTTTTGTATTATCGCATTAAGGCGAGTCGTTATTAATGTTGATAATGTATTAACTTTGTGGATGTTATTAAAATTTTTAAGAAAAGAGAGGCGAAGATACCAAAGGGACATTCAAACTCATAGTCAAAAATAAACTGACAACGCCATGGCTAAAAATGAAAAAAAAAAAAAAAAAAAAACAGACAAACAACAGTATACAAAACACACCATAGAAAACTTAAAACTGAGCAACACGAACCCCACCAAAAACAGGGGGTGATGTATCCTCTTCATGAATGCATGTTTCCATTTGATTTATTGATTGTCTGTTGTTTGCTTAACGTATATTGAGGCATTTTTTCTTTGTTTTTTTTTCTTTATATGAAATGCACATTAGTTAATTGAAAGTTTATCGATTTATTTGTTATGCAGTATCCAAGCAACAGTAATACAGAGTACAATATATTACTTAAACACTCTGTCTCACGTCTCCATGAGAGAGTACAAACTTTCGTCAAAGAACAGAAAGAGCTCCAGCAACACATTGAGCAAACCCATTCTAAAAACATCGGGCTGATCTAGAAGAAAATAAAGGAAATGGTAAATTGTTAATGATATTTTTTATCTGGACATAATTTTAGTGCATTTTATTGAAATCATAAGTTACAGGTTATTTTAAAGGAGTTTATTGATCTGTTAACTCGGCTTTTAACTCACAAACTTAAAGCATGAATTATTTAGTTAGTCATAAAGCTTACTCATGAATAAATTTCAAAACATCCTTTATAACTATGATTTCCCAGATAAATAAATCTTCTACCACTTTTATCGGGTAGTTCAAGTCTAAACTATCAACAACAAAGCATAATTAATTTTACATATGTGACCAACATACAAAAGTTAAAATATTTACATTTAACAGGACACATCAACATAAGAAGAAGAAAGGATGCAGAAATACTAGTAGACAGAATTAATGAAGTCAAGAGAAAAGGCTCTGTCAGGCGCTTTGTAAACAGGATTTTCAAGGTAAAAACATGTTTATGGGAGAACAGGATTTATGAAGTATATTCGTTTTAAGGTTCTCTTAAGAAGGAAAAAACGAAATTTTTGCGTAAACAAGTACTTTTCCATGTATGGAAGGGGAAAAAAAACAACTTCAAAATGGTATCTTGTTGATGTACCCTTAAAAGGAGAGACATCAAGAAGGGAAGACTGTTCTAGGGTGTGAAAAACGGCTGAAAATTACAGATGGATACTTTAAAATATTTCTTCATAAATTTGCGGAAAAAAGAATGGTAAGCATCGGGCACGTTCAAATATCAAAGGAGGCTCTGAGATGTTAAATTCTGGCACTAAATGATAATTTATGTCTTGTCAAACAAACATCTGATACGGTTTCTACCACATACTATCATACACAATACATAGAGGAACAATAGTGTGGAGTTCATTGCCGTATATATCCCTTATCTCATTCCATTGCCGTATATATCCCGTATCTTATTTTATTGCCGTATATATCCCTGATCTCATTCCATTGCCGTATATATCCCCCATCTCATTTCATTGCCGTATATATCCCGTATCTCATTCCGTTGCCGTATGTATCCCGTATCATTTCATTGCCGTATATATCCCGTATCTCATCCCATTGCCGTATATATCCCGCATCTCATTTCATTGCCATATATATCCCGTATTTCATTCAATTGCCGTATGTATCCCGTATCTCATTACATTGCCGTATATATCCCGTATCTCATTACATTGCCGTATATATCCCGTATCTCATTTCATTGCTGTTTATATCCCGTTTTCCATTGCATTGCCGTATATATCTGGTATCTCATATCATTCAATGAATTCTGTCTCGTAATCTTGGCATCGACCGCTTGCAATTTTCTAAAAATTAAAACACAGTTGATATTTCATTTTTATAAAGAAACAGTATTTAAATAAAAGTTATTTTTATATCCAGAGAAGCCAATCAATGCTTAGGATTAAGCAGGTAGACACAGAGGAACAGAAGTTAGATTTGACATTGTTGGGTGATAACAAAGACGAGGACACTGAAGAAGAAGGTAATAACCTCCATCATACTACAAACTAATAACTCGCCAAAAACATCCATCTTCTCGTTTGTTGTTTTCTTGTTGTTGTTAGATCTTACAAACATATAAGGGTATTGGAACAGTCTGAACAAGTTATCCTTTTGCCAAAAATAACTAATATAAAACAGTTGACACAAAGCACTGACATAACAGTACATGCAGTTACTGAAAGCTAGTTCAAAGCCTATTACAACTAATAAATAAATGATGATTTCTCATACACAAGCTTTAGTTGAAACGTGTTGGGCGCTGCTAGTGGACTGTCAGTATTTGAAGGTACTTTCGGCCATATAGCTAGTGATACGATTCAAGCATGCTTTAAATGATACATCATTATTGCAAATTGTAGTTTTTAAATTATGTATTGTATTAAAATCAGGATTTCAACTCCCTCCATAAAATCTAATATTAGACGATGCCGGTTTTTGGTTTCGATGATAGGAAATGTTTTAATTGACCTGTCAAACTTTTAGTCTTAAAGCTGATCGATGTTATTCCAGAAACATTTACTATATATATATGGTCAAGCCTCGGTCCCATAACTTTGCATTACGATTAAACTGAACGAAACCTTTACTCTTATACATTTTTCTTTGGTATAGATAATCCAGATACGCAAAGATCATCAAACAGTGAATGGTGCACATTCAGTGACATTGAAGACCCACCTAGACCCAGACTAAAGCCATTTTTCACACCATTAGAAGAAAGACACGAGACAATAAGAGCACATCTATCTGGATCCACTAAACCAAAATCGACTGAATCAGTCAATTCACTTCAACTCGATTTAACCAGTAAAAGTTCACTTGTACCTGTCAACTCGCGATCGAATACAAAAGAACCAATTAAAAGACTGTCAAATAAGTCATCTGATAAAAATGAACCAACCAAATCAGTTTATACTGAAATACCAGATCCAGACCACAGAGAATCTACATTTGAACACTTTCTAAAATCTACAGGTAGATGTCAGCGCTTTAGAACATGGTTTAAACGACTTTGCTGCTGCTGCTGTAGCCACAATGCTGAAGATAATGAACAATTTTGTTCTTGATTTGATTTGATATTAATTATTTTTCTTTACTTATTTACTTATTTTTCTATTAAAATTTTGTTTGTTTTCTAAGTGTTTTTTGCATATCTATAAAAAAAAGTTTCCCTATTTGAGAACAAAATGCAACCCGGAATAGAAAATCTAAAGGCAATATTAGCTTGCAAAAAAGAGTATATAGATGGTCACTCCATGCAGAAAACACGGGCATTTAGGAACATGCAAAAGAGGCCATCAGTTCCATTTTTCTTAATTTGCCTATTTTCTTTTTTTTTTTTTTGCATTTGAACTAGTTACATGTATTATGCTAAGCGTACCACTTTCGTAATTCAAAATATCGGACACCAGGGAGTAGGTGTCCGACAGATCCGAAAAATGCTCACATGTTACAACTCATCACCGTGATGCTACTGACCAATTATGAAGTTTTCTTTTTACTTACACTTGAGAAAAGTGTGATGAAAATGTTAATAGATATAAGAAGATGTGGTATGAGTGCCAATGAGACAACTCTCCATCCAAGTCACAATTTGTAAAAGTAAACCATTATAGGTCAAAGTACGGCCATGCATAGTTACCTTTTATCTATTATAGGAGCGGTGGGGCAACTGCTATATATATTGAATGATAGGAACCAGGTACTTAAATAGTAGTGGAGTGACATTTACCATAAAATTTGATTTTTAATGCACCTACTTAACATGAACGGAAAGTACAGATAACAAATCCTTAACTGAGATTTTTTTTGAAAAATGTCACTCTCCTATAGGTCTCTTATTTATTTTTCATTATATAGTATGAGTGTGCCAAAAAAATGAATAATGAGAAGTTAAATATTTACCAATTATGGACTTTTGACGACGTCAATATGCTATATATGGGCCTGTTCATATTATATTGACCGAGGACGAAGTTAAACTTACAGGTCCATATTATATAACGTATTGACTAATTTATATATCACATATGTAAATAGTGTATTATGGAAATGGACTTATTGTTTTACATTTGTCATTTTGGGCCTTTTACAGCTGACTATGCGCATGCGGTATGGAATTTGCTCATTGTTGAAGGCCGTACGGTGACCTATATTTGTAAACTTCTATGTCATTTGGTCTCTGGTGGAAAGTTGGCAATTATATCACATCGTCATATTTTTATATTCAATGTTCTTTCTGAGTATTTTACATGGTATTTCGCAAGAATTTTAATATTGGCCGTCAATATATATACGTAAATACCCTTTGAATCACGTGATCATAATAACCAACGAAAAAAAGAAGAATGGTACACCATATCTAATATTATTAATTACATAGTGTGCCAGTGACCTAATACGATATATTCGGGGTCCTCTACCTAATTTTAAGACTTATACCTCGAATTTGACATAAGTGGTCATCTCAGTATCAGAATCTATGACAAACGAGACGATTTAAATTTTGAAATTATAAATTTCCCCCACTTTAGCAGCAATATACCAACTTCACCTGCATATGGGGTACACATTTCAGAACTCATTCTCGTCCTTATTCTAAAAAAGTTCATCGGAAGATACCAAGACCTTGTTGATAAATATTCCGTATCAACTTCACAAATGATACATGATGGTTTTGAAGTATAGATTCTAGGTACTGACGTTGTTTATCATCTTAATTATGAGTTATAATGTTCTTTTTATTTGTCTTTGTATATTTTTAACCTTTACTGTTTAGTCCATTTTTGGTAATATACTTTTGGCGTGGCCAGGTATTTATACATCCTGCCACTGTTTTATTGTGCTATGGTCATTTTTGTATTCTTGTCTTTCATTTTTTGCTTATGTACTTTGTCTATAGAGTGTCTATATGCCTTTTTGTTTTTCTTTGTTAAAATAGTTATTTGTTTTTATAGCGTTTAAGATTATAACACAATGTTGACTGCTGTGCCCCAATTTTTGACGTTTTTACCTATTATGTCTATTTGTTTTGCTCACACATTGTTGTCAATATAATGAAATTCTATATGACTGTCATACAAGTGAAAATTTTAGCTAGCTATAAAACCAGGCTTAAACCACCATTTTCTACATAAGGAAATGCCCGTACCAAGTCAGGAATATGACAGTTGTTTTTCATTTGTTCGATGTGTTTGAGCTTTTGATATGCCATGCATTTGATAAAGGACAAAATCCGTTTTGAATTTTCCCTGGAGTTCGATATTTTTGTTATTTTACCCTTTTCAGTAAATTCCATATGGGGCGAGAGGATTGACTGGACTTCTCCTATCCGGCAGTAAAACCCATGCTAAAGAGGGGCGGCTGTTTGGCCGTGCGGAATGTATAAATACTCATCCGGTCGGAATTAGGGAGTTAAATCCTCGATGTCACGTGTATGGAAAGTGTCACGCTTTATGTATGTTAAAGAACCCATAGTGTAACTCCTTTTGGGCAGAGGGACCCGGTCAACCCAATTTACAAAACACACATACTCCTTTTGGATGTATTTTGATTAGTTCTCCTCCTGAGCATGCATGAACTATTTGTCACTGGACGTTAAACAACAACAATCAGTCAATCCAACATCACTAAATAAATTTGTTAGAGATTTCTTCTTAACTTATTCAGCTATATAATCATGTTAGATTGATTTGGTCTGTTATTTGCCTCCCAGGGTACCATCGGCTGAATAGTCAATAGCCATTAGTATTGATATGATTTATAACATACTTTTTTAAATTCCCGTTGATAAATTAATTATCAGGTGGATGGTGGTTTAACGTCCAGTTGCAAATCATGTATATTCAGAATTTAGAACATGTTAATGTAATATTCATATAAACATTGCTTTTGTACTTTTACATGCACATAGAAATGTAGAGAAAGGTAAGGCGTATGAATATAAAGAACATATAAATATGATTGTAAAAAAACCTACAGAAACACAGAATGATTCCAAGCATGAAAGATTGAAAGTTTTCTTTTAAATAATCCTTGTGTAAAATAGATTTAGGAGATATTGACCCTACTCTTTATCACATGATTATCTATTCAGCTTATCCAATTATGTTAAACATATATGGAATAGGATCCCAGTTACAGGATACCAGTCCAGTACCCACGAATGAAGTCCCTTAATAAATCTACCATCTTTTAAATGGGATATTGTACCGAGATGAAAATTATGTAAAGATGCTTAAATTTGTAGTATATCCAAAGGGTATTCATTAAACTTTCAACTTCTGTTAAATTCTAAGTGATTCTGAAATGTATACGGTGGATGATTGTCTGAGTAAATGGTCCAAATTTTATTTTCGATTTTAACCAGGAAGTTAATAAAATTACCCTATTTATACTCAAAATAGTATTGCGCTCTTAAATGCCGGTCATGACCCTTCAATAATTCTCCAAGAAACGCAGGACTTCGGGAATGTCCGGAGAGCCGACAACCTTGCTTCGGAAGTTGTAAATACCTAAGTTTCTAAGGTTCCAAGATGGCGGCCACCGGGGAATTCCCTTAAGACTAAATATAGATGATATAATCCGATTAAGAACGTATGATGTATGTCACATATTTCGACCAATGCAAAAGTTGCAAAATTGTATGACCAAATAATCCCCTATGCTCAAATCCGTTTAAGGATATATCGTTTGCTTAATCGCATTATTATGAAATACCTGACGTATATTTGACCAATGCAATCTGTTGCATAATAATATAACGGTATAAGGATGTTAATTCCCTGTCGGGTATTAAGTCGTCATCCCTTGGGAGGGAATTAACATCCTTATACCGTTATATTATTATTTTCGAATTCAAGGGGTAAAAAAGTGGCCTTATCGTACTCTTTCTTTTAGGTGTCGGACAATACATTAAAGATTGTGACTTATAGAAACCAATTCAACATTTCAAAATTCGTGTTTCACATTCGTGTACAAATGTGTCGACTTGTTTGATTGGATAACAACACAGAGATGTCAGTATATATTCAGGAAACTGCCGGGGTATATACGACGTTTTTTTTTTATCCCAATTGGAACCTCAACAACGTCATTATAACACCTGTTACTATGTGACGTAGTCTAAAGCTATACAGAACACTGAAAGAATGTCAGAGGCTCACAGAGGGAAAATAATGACGTGCATCCGTCAATAATACATTTTAATTCAAAAGCACATAATTCACACTCCAAATATTTAAAATTAATGTTTTAAAGTGTTATTATAAATTATAACATACACGATAAAATTATTTTCACAGCAAATTACAAAATCCTTCACGTATGCGGAAAATATCAGGTTGGGTTTTTCACTATATTTGTTATAAAAAATAGTCAAACAAACATACAAACAATAAACATGAAATCTAAAAACTTTGTTGAAAATATATTCTTAACAAAAAAAAAAATGTTTGTCAAGATGAAAACAAATGCATTTATATGAATTACCCAAAACATTAAGAAACAAAAATACATGTATGAATCTATATATACTGCATTATGAATGTTGAACAACTCCTAACAAAATACCTGGTACTGAGGAAAACCCGTGAAGGTAGGGATAATCCGTAATATATGTGTAATTCAGGTCTCAGACAGGGTATATATTGTGACATTCCCGGCTTAGGGTTTATATCCCCTTCGCCTACGGCTCAGGGAAAATAAACTCTAAGCCGGGAATGTTACATTATATACCCTGTCTGAGACCTGAATAACATATAATATAAGTACGCAATATATACAGCAAGGAATATATGGTCATATGATAAATTCTCTAATCGATCCCAAGTTAAGAAAACCAATTTTGTTCTGTCTCTCACTTTACAGTGACCTTTTATGAACAGGCCAGGATGGATCACGAATGATTGTTGTGCAGGTTAACAGAAATCCCATGCATTTACTTCATTAATTAGCTGCTCAACTGAGATAATAAAAAGAGGTAAAAATGTGTAAATAATTATGGTAAGCCACAGAGTGGTTCCGAAATCTGCGTACCATTCCTGAGCACCAGGAAAATGTTTACGTGCATATTGTAAATAAAACGATTAATATTTTGAATTTAAGGTAACACGATACCGAATGGCGTTACGCCACGAGTTATCGTTCCTGACGTTATCAAACAACGTTCATACATACCAGTCAATGCAGCAGGTTCTGTAATCAAAAAGTGATTAACTAATAAAAATCCTTTCTTTTGGTTACTATGTGACATTTTTAACGGGAACTTTCCTAGATGCAGAGTGCCGATAGATTTGATGCAATACGTAACGGTTATTTGACATTGATTGCTTTATCGTTTTCCGGCAATTCTTCTGCTCATTGTTTACCTTTAAAAATCTATACTTTTTAAATATTCTGTTTCTTTGATATTTAAGCATCTGCACGATTTATCTATATATGTTCTTATGCATAACAGACTGAACTTTATTTTTATTCTTGGTTTATTTTTGCAATTAATTCTTATTTATGATGCACGCCGTATCCCCATGAAATTTTTTTTTGAAAGTAGAAATCTAATTTATAGAAACTCAGGATGATGGGTGAAAAACGGGGAATTGCACAACTATTAATTCGTTTTAAAATGGTCGTCAAAAACACCGCGCGGGCAAAATGGAAAAAGGAAATTTATCTGGAAAAGAATACGGATAGAATAAGGCGAAAAGCACAATACAAGCAGACGTTGAAACTCATACAGAACATAGTTTGTTAGCATGGAATGAAAAAAAAAAATGGTTTTACTTGGTCATTTTGCCGAATAACTTTCCCTGTGTTCCAAGTGTAAACAGTCTCTGAAATTCATTGGTCTGTACAGAGTAAATCCGATATAGTTTCGGAAACATTTTAAAGATAAAGTGCTAGCTTTGTAATCGTATAAACCAGGTCTACACAGGACAGCAACATCGGAATGAGGCCTGAGAAAGTTAACGAAGGCGCAGGAATACATGTGCACTTGATTAGGCAGGAATAAAATGAAATAATTCAGGTCCCGTTACAGTCTGATTAAAGCCAGCCCCCAGTATCCACTTGCGTCTACAAACTTCGGGGTATATATATATGTACATTGTCGAAAAATATAAAATTTATTTGTACGAGCATTAGAAACATGACGGAAAGAGAGGCTCGCCGAGCTTTCCACTTGTTTCGTAGTGAGTACAAATACATTTTATATTTCCGACAATGTACATAATTTTTATATTGTTTTTATCCTGCAATTTACACACGTCACTTGAAACTTTAGTTGTTAAAATCCAAATCATTGCCTCTAATTTTTCAAAGAAATCGACATAGTTTAAACGCGGACCGCGAAGAGGACCAACAATGAACAGCTACGCCAAAAGAAATATCCACGTTACCGCTTGCTCAACATGGAAGCGGGGTAACAGGAGACTTTATTTGTACAAGTTCAAGTACAAATAAAACAAGAATTTATTTGTGTTCATGTTATTTGTACAATAGTTGGCTGATTAAAGGATAAATGGAGATATATGATATACAATTTATAAGATAGCAATATCTGGGCAATTAACGACATCAAAACCATAGACATCAAGAAAACCGTAACTAATGCATAATGGACGAGTATCTTTTTACTTCTAATTTGTAGTTTAGGTAAACGTTGGTCCCCTGAATTGGAAAGTTTTGATAAGTATATTTAGTATAATTATCAAAGTAACATATTTCAGTCTCCTAGTACATATTTTCATATTTGTTTAAGTCTTAAAACTTCCCGTACTTCTGGAGAAAATTTAAACCATAATGAAATAGTGAGATATGTGGTATAATTGCCAATTAATCAACTTTCCACCAAAGATGAAATGACGTAGATGTTAGCTTGCTTACGTTGCTACTACATTTGAGGTCTCCAAATTACCATTCCACTATGAACTGCATATTCAAAATATGTATTGTCACCAAATTCCTTATAAAACAGAACACGTACCATCATATTGTTTAACCCGTGTCCGTTCGACCGTCCATCCCGCACTTGGTATATATAGTGTTTATAAAGCTAATTTCTTAGGACTACAGTCTTTTTGCTTCAGCTTGTAAATTATGTACCTGGTGTTACTACTTATATTAAAGGTGCGTATATCGTCCGGATTTTCTTTTTTTTTTTTGTTCATGACAGGTAACTGGATTTGGCATTTTGATAATATATAAACGCACGCAGAGTACAGACTCCGGCTTACATCTCCTACATGTACAATTTCAAGCTGGAACTTTCATATTGCGCAGAGTGTTTTACTTATATAGAGGATGCATATATAATCTCAAGATTTGTTTTGTGTATAATTTTCCACGAATGACAGAATGTTGAACTTTGTGAAATTTTGCATACAGTTTGCAAGGTTTGTTCGACTTACTAAGCACACAACTCACACGTTTACACCACGCGGAGTATACTATACTAATATTAATGTCTGTACCAAGTCAGGAATATAACAGTTGTTTATCATTCTTTAGATGTGTTTGAGCTTATGATTTCGTCATTTGATAAGGGCCTTTTCCGTTTTTAATTTTTCTTGGAGTTAGGTAGTTTTGTTATTTTATTTTTTAGAACGTGTATTTTATCAGGATCTTTATTTTCTTTATAATTTTCACAACTAACAGAATGTTTAACCTTTTTTGACTGGTGCATCAAATGTGTCTTTTATACACAACTGTTTTCAAAATTGTATTGAATCGTCCCGAACATGCATGAAATATTTGCCACTGAACGTTAAACAACCATCAAACCGATCAATTAAAAAACTGTTTATTTAATCAAATTTTTGAAGCACTTTATTCATGCATGGATGCAGCGATGGCATCACCATTGTCTAATATGATGGAGTTAAGTTGAAGAAACAGTTATTCGAATGAATCTCACGTGAATTTTTTCATGTGAATTTCACGTGAACTTTACGAAAGTAAGAAGGTATTTTTCCATGATTTTAATAAAATTTAAAAATAAAGATATTGTTTGAATAATTTTATTTTCAAAATTTACGTGAATTTAACGTGTACAAAATTAAAGTGATTTATACATGAACTATTATAATTAGATTCACGTGGAACCAACCAATTCACGCGAGTTTCACGTATATGCTCGTTTGATGTGAAAATTCACATGAATCTTAACTCATGTGGTGAAATTTCAATGTGCAGGACGATATAACATTATATCAGTAGAATTTTATATTGAATTTAGAAAATTTACGAAACCCTACAGGGGAAATAAAAATAAAATAAACACCATTCAGATCCCGACACATATTTTTTCAATACCTCTGAGTAGGAATAACGTTATGTAATTCTGTATTCAATAACTTCATACGTTTTCGGTCAAATTCTAAGCGTATCGATCAACTTTGAAGCCATTTATCTCAAAAACAAGGATGGTTACATATGAGTTTCTATACATGCATGGATTCAGTTTACAATCCTGGATATTATGTTAATTTTTGTTTTCTCCGTATATAAGAACATAGCCATCCATTGGAAAATCTAAAATGATAAGCCGAAAAAATGCATTTTCCTATATATCTATGTAAATTTGGCGCAAAATTGACGTTTTCCTATAAAAATTACAAGAAAACAAAAATGGTGACCCCATTTTTATTACATATTCCGATGTAACTCGATTCAAAGTAAAAGTGTGCCAAAAAGTTTGGAAATCGGGAGATATGCTATTCGGTATCGTGTTACCTTAATCGATTAACGTCATTTTAAGTTTTGTCCTTTATATATACAGTAAGCTCTCCTTTGGTAAGAATTTTACGTAATGGTTACTATAAAAGATAGGCGAAATATACTAAAAGGACTTTCAAATTTATAAGTCGAAAATAAACTGACAACACCATGGCTAAAAAAGAAAAAAAGACACACAGTACACAAAACACAACATAGAAAACTAAAGACTGAGCAATACGAATCCCACCAAAGGTGACATATATTATCAACCAATCATTCGGTTTATTTAAGATCTGCAATACAAGTTTTCTAAAATATATGTGTATTTATTCATATGGCACATACATCATAATTAAAATTTAACTACACTTCTGTTGTTGAGAGACGTGTTATATTTGTATTTTTGTGATTTTTTGGCAATTTTAATAAAGAAATTTTTGAATAAAAGGAGGTATGGGTATATACTAAATAGAGATCAACCCAACGAGAAAAAGTAATCTTGCAGCCATTAACCTCTTCAACAATAGGCAAGCAGTGTCTACACAATATGTGAAGCCCCAAATCGTCACGAGCTTAAAAGGGTTGTTAATAAATTAAACAAAAATTTTCGAAATTGGACAGCTAACGTTTAAGGTTAAAGGCAGAGGGAAACACTCGACCGAAAAGAATAACAATAATTAGTTGGTTCTTTATATTCAGACACCACCAACAGGTGCGCAAAAAATTGCAAATTTAGTTGAGTTTCTGGCCGGCGCTCGCCAATTTACACACGTTGCTGTTTTCCGTTCAAACCGCAAATTAGAATATTATCATCATTATTTAGTTTTGGATGTGGATGTTGATTTTGTTGAAATCATACATTATGCAGCTGGAAAAGATGCGATGAAAGCTTTATCAGTAGCACGAGTTACTGCACAGAGAATACATTTTGATTCAGATTTACTAGATTTTTCAGCTGGTGTATTTTTCATAAAGAAGCAAAATTATCCATCCACTGACGCTGAAAAGAAATTAGCATACGAAAGAATTGTTACTCGATTAGGAGAAACAGAATACAGCGCATCAAGCAATAACTGTGAGTCGTTCGTGACATGGGTATTAACAGGTGAGGCCGAATGTGAACAGTTTGAGCAGAGCAATGCAGGAGAAAGATGTTGGGTGGATTTTATTGACGGTGGATTAGATCAACGCACCAAATTAATTCGCGGACTGCAAACTGAACTACCATATACTTTTGCTGCCATGTCGCTTTCGTTACCAAATCCTTTTTGTAACTTGGGCGCTTCGGCGTTGACCGCTAAAACAGGCGCAAAACAGCTGTTAAAGTTGGACCTTCAGCTGTAGCGGCTGGTGTATCAGCTCGCATTACCGCTGCTGTTGCAGCTCCAGTAGAAGTTTTATTCTGCGCGACTGAAAGAATCGTTCTGTATACAAAAAAGCAAAAAAGCCTTATAAGTAACAAAAATTTCGAACGGGAAGTTATAAAGAAAATGAGTGGTTCCGCTTCATCAGTTGTCACAGCAACGGGTACTGAATGTCTTGGAGCATTTATTGGTCAGATCGTTTGCCCGATTCCTGTACTTGGAGATTTCATTGGGGAGCTGTTAGAGGCATACTAGGGGCGTATCGGGGCGGGCAGCTGGATCGGTTGTATTCGGTAACATCTTTGAGACAGTAACAAATTTATGGTAGTATATTAGAAAATTTTAACTGCATATCTAGCCAATGTTTGGTTTGGCACGTGTTTTTTCAATGTTGATTTAATCTGATTTTGTTTTTGTAGTGTGTTCATTTCTTTTGAGAATATGACATAAATAATCCGACAGATTTAATTTCCCTATAGACGTAAAATGAAACTTGAAACAAGCTTGTAATATATTGTATTTTCAAATGATATACACATTGTATTGATTAGTATGTCTCTTAAGTATTAATATTCAAATATGAACCTGTGTGTAGATTATATATACAGACAAGAAGTAAATAGAATTTTTGGTCGTCTTGCAAACATTAAATATAAGTTTATCCAATATGCAATGAATTTATAATAAAAGTATATCTTAATCAATATGTGAGGAGGACAATGCTTATAAGTTTACTGCACAAAGCAAGCATGTATATGATGTCCCCTCTAATTTTGATTATCAAATTTATTCTATAAAGTGTGAGAGAGCATGGTTTAAGGGCATATGATACATTTTTTTTATCCCGCGGTGAAGAGAGAGAAGAGAGAGAGAGAGAGAGAGAGAGAGAGAGAGAGAGAGAGAGAGAGAGAGAGAGAGAGAGAGAGAGAGAAAATCAATTAATTAAAATTATCCTGACTTTTCCGTTTTTTACCGTCAGTTTGAAAAATGTTCTGTCAATAATTTTTTTTCATATTTTCGGAACAGACATTCTAACGAAATGGACGCAATAGAAGCTTTATCTAGTCTGTTTAACTCTCAAAGTACGGAGTCAAAGTCTCGATGCAGTACTCCTTAAGAAACTCAAACTATGCCTAGTGATTTATCGGATTCAACAAAACGTGAAAGTTCTTTAAAATACATTTCTAACTATCCTAATATTGGAGATTTTTCAAAATGAGACAAGTTGAGAGACAATAAATTTAAATTTCAATTAATTTCAGACAACAAATGCAAATTGTAGATGACATTCCGTTTCCTGCTTGGTAAATCTGATCTACAAAAATATCATTGGGAGGGGGAGGTGATATGCATGTACTCTGATAGGGTAAACCTGTGTGAATTAACTGGTCGTGTACAATAATTAATTTACTTAATTTAAGATAAGCAACTTTTCTATACCTATATGGAGATATTTTCTTGCAGAATGATAGGTCATTCTTTTGAAGACTCAATCCGGAAAATACCATGTCTAAATGATTAGTATTTCAGGCATCAAATAATGACCCGTGTCAGGGCATTATTTGCCCCGATTATATTACAAATCCTCGTAGCGACCTCATACGAAGGCTACAGCTGTCATATTATTATCATTACATGCAATGCTAAGGAAAATGAAACAGAACACAAAAACTGTTAATAAACATATTTTTTTAAACATAAAAATTGTTTTTTTTATTTGCTGAATCCACAGAACTTTGGGGAAGCTTCACCCCTTCTGTCCTCAGGTCTCCTTGCAGGGCACACGTAAGTCCTATAATATAAGCCTTCGTAGGTCGATATCGTCTGATATGAACAACGTTTGCTTGTTCAGCATTGATAAAAAAAAAATATGCGTTAAAAACTGTTGAAGGCAAACGATATTAACCTATACGAAGGCTCAAATTATAGAACTATTTTTTTTTCTGCTTTGTGAAAGGCGTTTAGATTTATTTGAGACATGTCAATATCTTTTAACGTGAAAAAAAATTCGATTATTCATATTTGTCTTGTCGTACCATATTTGTTGTTGAATATACAGAATAACTTATTAAGAAGACCATCGCAATAAGGATACAGCCATATTAATATATGCATTAAGGTCATCTTGTTAACAACAGCATACGAATTTTTCCATCATTGAATATTCTTTTGATCTTTGTTCGCTCCAATCTCATTCTGCATCAGTCTTTGTGATGATCGCACAAAACAGATTACCGGTAGTCGATTCAGTTGAAAGGTATATAGGGCCTACAGTCAGACAGATCGGTGAAAACATTAATGTGGGATGATGAAAAAAAAACAAAAAAAAAAACCCCAAATTTGGCATGATAGTAGTTCTGTGTGTGTCAAATAATATAAACTATGGACCCATCCTGAAATTTCAATATGGCGGCTATTTCCAAAGTGCCCGCTATAAAATATAAAAATCAGCATATATCATATTTGACATGGTAGTAGTGCAAGGTGTTTCAAATATATTATCTTTGAACCTATTTTAAAATTTCAATATGGCGGCTTTTTCCAATATGGCCACCACAACATATCAAATTCAACAATTGTCCCTTATGTTAGTTCAAATTTGTCATGTTAGTAGTGCTTGGTGCTTCAAACAATATAAGCTACATATGGACCCAAAATGAAATTTCAATTTGGTGTCTTTTTCAAAGATGGCCGCCATAAGATACCAAAATCAACAAATATCCCTTATTTACGTGTTTTGTTTTGACGCACACTTAGTTGAACTAAGTGCCCAACAAAACCAATTGTAGACCATATTTATATACTTAAAGGGGCACTAGCTACGAGATATATAAAAAATATAAAATATGATTTTTTTGTTTAATCATTAATGAAAATGAAATAGTGAAATAATATATCGCTTTTAGCAGCCAGTATGGTTCAATTTTGTCAAAATAAGCTAAGAAACATTGATGATGAATTATTCCCTTGCAAGTGAATAATTCGACCTCATTGAATCCGTATGCACGTGAACTTCAATTTAACCCCTTAGCTAGAGATGGATACCGCATGCATTGTTCGAGTTAAATTATTTAAAGAAAAAGAATGTCAACATTGAAAGTGAAACAAAGGTAAATCATTTGATTGACTAATTCGATCCACAAAAAATCATTCTTATACAGGTAAAAACGACGATTAACATATATTTTTAATCTATAATATGAAATTAAACAGACATAGAAAAATCCAAATGCACGAGTCTGATATCTATTTATATCTATATTTATGTTTATATCGCTTATATGGCAATCGGAGGTCTTCGGGGGTCAACTCGACAGTTAATTAGATGGCGTCTAGACTAAAATACACACGAAACGAAGCTACATATTATCCACCCCATGCACTGTATATTGTTTATTTTAGACTTTTTTATAATTTGGATAAATGTTTTACATTGTTATAAATCAAATATTAGAATTTGAGTCAAATCGGTGAACATGAATTTGACAGCTAGTGCCCCTTTAACCGAAACATCAACAGATTTGTGAGGAAAGTATAGAAATCGTAACTACGGTACCATTCTTGCAGAACAGTAGTCTACAACGACGGATCACGTATATAGACACTGGTGTTACTAGACTTAACTAGACTGTATACTTCTTGATTCGAACAGTTTCTTTATGATCAACTAGAAGGGGACATAGTAATGATATAAAAAAAAATGCAGTAATTCCAGGCTTGCCTCTTTTTTTAATGATTATGTTGGTGCTTCAATGAAACAAGCAAACGCAACAATCTGTTTGTATGACAATGATACTAGTACTTGAAAAAGCTGCTCATGCAGGTAGTTCAAAAAGACATGATGTAGGTAAAAGCCTTTTCCAAAGTCATCAAAATATTAGTGAAATATCGTTTGGCCAAATATTCAGATGCATTCGAGTTATTCTGTGGAGGCAAACGTAACATTATCTTTATCAGTTCCATTTGTTTGTTTTCTCTATTCTTCTTTAATATTATATTCAACTGAACTAAAACCATCTCCTTATGTCTACAGGCTTTCTTCTGGATACTAGAACCAGGAATGGCGGTACCAATTTGACCAAATATGCAGTTTACGCTTGTCGTTTTTGAATGATCCAATTATTTATTTATCTAAAGTACTAGAAGATTCCATATGTGAGACATTCAACATTCAATATGTGGTTCCGCCCTGGAATCCAGGTGATTTAACAACATCAGCCGTGGACAATATTGACAACAGCAAGAGTTTAACTACGCCTTCATCATCGTTACATAGTACGAAGCTTTCAATATTTTGACATTTTTAGTCTAACTTGGCAAATTCGTCCTTATTTTAAGCTTTGAAACAGATGCATTCCCTCTATGGTACCTAAACCAACATATTACCGTATGCGTCAACAGAACTGTTCGTAGTATTGCTATAACTTAGTATATATATTACTTTATAATAAGATATATCATTGATACTAACTAAATATAACCATTCGTTTATACTTACATCTAATAAATATCGTTTCATTTACATGCATTCTGTCATTTATCTGACCAGGCATACATGCATGCCAACCTAGTATAATCAGTCAATTGTGCAATTCTATCCTTACATGGTATAAATAAGTTACCAAAATGATAACACAGATGGCTTGGAGCTGATGATAATGAAACATTTAATATGTCTGGACAGCATTCCACAAATATAGAGCCAAGACAAATGGTCATACGCTTTTGTATACTAGTGATCTTTTTCTGTTCTTGCAAATTCGGAACAGCGAAACTCGGAAACACATTTCTAGCAGAATAGAGATTGATTTTGTTTTAGGTCTTCATATATTACCATAAAACCATATGTGGTTGGTTCGAAAACAGTGGCTGAACACGTGTTCAATCAGGGAAATACAGAAGTTCATGAATAGGAGATTATTTATTAGATGCTCTTATGCATCATGCACAAGCCATTTCCATGAGGTTACAGTAGGTGTACCTCTCATTCTTATGCAAAGATCCTGAAATAATTTTTCCTGTGGAACGAGACCTTTGTGAGAACTATGTAACATTCAAAGAATGGAGTATTGAGAAGGAAATTGTGAGTCCATTTAACCACAAATGAACTGTTACATTTAAGATTGAATTGGACATGTCGATGGACATGTCGATGTTCGATCAATAAGAGAATGTTCATTCTGATGTATAAATATTCCATTATACTGCTTGTTCATTTGTTCTTTGCATTTTTCACCAAAATTATTGCTTCCAGTATCCGTGCCCGATATTATGCCATTTAACTATTGACAGCTTACGTGTTGCAAACGTTATTTGAAAATAGTAAATGTAGATCAAGCCCATGAGTAAAATTACACACTTGCAAAAGGAGAAGATCGGGCTATTAGATTGACCATCCATATGACACAACTATACATCATTTAATGTTTTTTTTTTTTTGGTATAGAAATGGCCATAGTAATTAACAAGTTTTAATCCATATTTGAAATTTTATAACGTGATCAGGTACATTTTGTATAAACCACATGATGTTCTGCATCAGGAATGGTTTAAAAAAACAACATTCTCAAAGGAAGTTCAAGCTGTAGGGGTATGTTTCGACCTTTTACCAGCGTGGTACTACGAGTGAATGTGGATGGCATATATCCGAGTGGACATTTAGCACACAGGTCACAGCATTTTGTAATGAGCTAATAAAATGTGGTTGAAAGATATAAAACTGATGTCACGGTAGATAAAAATGTGTCATAAAGAATCATTTTGAAACTACATTAAAAATATGCCGTTGTTTAGATGATAAAAAAGATACTTAGACTCTAAAATCATAAGTAAAACAAAACCAGTTAAAAAAAAAAAAGGATAAAAAGCACAAAAAACAACAGCTGTCAAGAAATTAATACACAGAAAACTAAACTTTTATAAAAACCAACTTCAACTAAAACCTGATGATTTCAGGTGCTTAAGAAGGATCAGTGGTTCCTATTCAAAAAGTGACACCTGCCTAAGTGCTCAATCTTGTTTGAAGAGATTGATGCGTCATTTCCAGTAATTATGAATATTTCCGATAATAGTGGATTTATAAAAGTCTCTTTTCTATAACCCTTTGAATCACAAATTTTGAATTATGTAAAACCCATTGGTACATGTAAATTATCTAAATCTAGTCTATCTAACACAGACAGTGAAAATAAAGAGCAAATAACACAACAAGCATAAACAACACGAGTTTATTTTCTTCAAAACCAGGGGTCGATGTAGATTATCCGGAAGGGTGTGTAGTTTCTGGCCAACTGGTAACACTCATGATGTTATTCATTGTAAATAGAAATGCGGTGAATAGTCGTTTTTATTTATCATCTTGATGTTTCAACAGTCGATGAAAACGAAAGGACTGTGGCAAGGAGAAGTGGAATATATCCATTATCATTTGTGACTCAGATGGTACTTAATGGTCAAACAAATCTTTATGGTTTCCTTAAAATGTTTCTATTTTTGAAATCGTTGATTAAATTATCTTGCAAGCAGCACTCATGCATAATAAAAACGCAATTCCTTGTAAATTGTATGTACTGAAAAAAAAAAAGCAATTCGACATATATGTAATATCAGCAAAGCCATGTCTTAGTTTTGTAGATGTTAAAAATGTGTAAGAATAGAATAATACGTACAACTTGAAAGTATCCAGAAAATAATAGTACCTACATTACGACAAACCGCGGCACCGCTCCCCAATATGTAACGCTTATGTTAAGATTGAATTGGACATGTTGATGTTCGATCATTAAGAGAATGTTCATTCTGATGTATAAAGATTCCATTATACTGCTTATCAATTTTTTCTTTGCATTTTTCACCACAATTATGGCTTTCAATATCCATGCGATATTATGCAATTTATCTTAACATTTTACGTGTTGCAAATGTTATTTGAAAATAGTAAATGTTGACCAAGCCCATGAGTAAAATTACACATTAATGACATAATGACATTTACCGCATACATTTTCTATTGACCAAATGTAACTGTGAATGGCCGTGAGGGTGGAAATAAGATAACTAATAAATTTATTTCAAGGTTTGCAAAACAAAACTTTTATTAATGACTTTTTTAGAAAAAAAAATATTGTGGAAAAAAATCAACATTCAATGCTCATTTTTAAGAAGGTAAGTAAAGATTAAAAATAAATATCGATACGTTGTCATTCTTTTTATTTTCGAAAAGAATATTTAAATTGACAAGACAACAAACTTTCACATTTATTCTGTTTTAAAAAATACTTTATAGTTTCCAACGGAAAATTATTTCGTTCAGTTCAAACGAAAATTGTTTTTTTTTTCTTTTCCGGCTTATTTGTACTTTGCATATACTGTAGAATTTTATACGCCCGACTTAGTCGGAACGTTGTATGGTACACAATAGTCTGTATGTCTAATGTAAAAAGTAAGAAGATAAGATAAGATATGAATGCCCGGGGCAGGTCCAGAACCTCAATGTCTGGGGAGCACCATAAAATCTAAATTAATATTTGTCTAGATGTATCTAGATCTATATGTATATGCGAATGTGGATTCTAGAGGTGGTGGTTGTGGGATAAAAGGGGGTTAGGATCTTCTACATAGTTACAAATGTATATACGCCATACAAAAAGATTCTTTGATTAATATTGCTGTATCTGAAAGTGTACTCGTATCCAACTGTTACTGTTTAAACATAATATATTTATTGTATATATTTTCATATTGCACTGAATTATATAATTGCTGTCATCTTGAAATTTTGTAGATTGTACTTAGCTTATTTGGAGAGGATAATTTTAAGTTGTTATAACTTGTATCCAATCCTATTGTATATTTAGACAATAAAATATGTTTAAACTAATAGGATCTTCATTTCTGTATTTCTATATCCTTTGTACTTTTTTTAATCATTTCACTCTACACCTCTTTATTCTGTTTTCTACATTTTCTTGTTTTTTCTTCTTCTGATCTTTACCTATTTGCTCATTATTTTAAAATCTGAAAACCCCTTTTACACCCTCATCCACGGTTATCCATTCAAACCCTAATAATATTTAAGGAATGACTGTAATATTTTTCTGTCTATGAAGAAAAACATCAAAATGTGGTGCACACTCAATAACCGGCGTAGCGGGTTTTTAAAGTGTGCACCACATTTTTATGTTATTCGAATAGACAGAAAAATATTACAATTGGGTCAAGATGCGTATTAGTTTCTCCATAGGCGGTAATGGTAACGTTTTCTTCTGTTGCTCAGTCCATATCGTTAACTTGGATATGTATGATGGCTCGTTTCGAAGCTGAGACATTTTCACATATGTGGTTAAATTTTCGGGGTACGAAGTGAGATTACTTTTTCCGTAAATTAGCAAACCCCGAGTATCCTTTTGTGATGCGGCTCCTCGTGGTAAAAAATCCCAATTTTAACACAATAAGTTCTTTGAAAGTTTAATACTTTGAACACATTTAATAGCTCCATAGTTTTACACATTTATTCTGTGTTCCCCTACTTTCTAAATTAACACAAATGGTTCAGCTCAGTCATTTGTTTATCATAGAAATGTGTCAACTATCACTACACAGAGATTTTTTGTTTACACGTGACTTTTGAGTTCCTCATTTCAAGGCGCATTAGGGATATTGTCCCATATTGAAATCCATATGTCTGATTTTTCCAAATATTTTTATGTGATCTTCATCGGTATGACATTCTGAATAAATCTGTGCATTTTTGTCCATTTCTGAAAAAAAATAAAGTTGTTTAGGCACTATAAGGCAATGACACTTTTATCCCTATATTCATTTATTTTGAAAACAATGTGTATGTATAATTAATTTCTTCCAGTATACCTTCACTAGTCAAAACAAGGACAAAACTTCTGATGATAACCTTAAATTACAATACACAGACCCTGTTAAAGCATTCTATAAAATTTTCTTGTGCCTAAAAGTGCATTTTGATAGAGAAATTATGCAAAATGTAGATTTTATAAAAAAAAACAACACCAAAATAATTATTCTTACTAGTGGAAATCTGGTATCTAATACTGTGGAAACCACTCTAAACTACTGGGAAAGTCATTCTTATCATATAATTAGAGTGCAATGAAGTGCAAATTTTCAAAACTTGTCCTTTCACATAATTCTATTTGAGAAAAAGGTTTTTACATGGATTTCAGTGAAAACCTTTTATCAGTGAGAAATCCACATGAGGTATTAAAGGAAACATTGTGACATCACATGTATTATGGCGTCATTAAATAACGACAGATCAAAATAGTGCTAAATATAGTTTGCAGTGTTACATGAGAAACAGTTGCCGCAAGATTTAACTCGAAATATTGAGTCGAAAAGATTAGTAACTAAGCATTTTCATTTAATATCAAGACCATAGCAACAGTTTTCATATCAGCATATTTTAACATACCGACTGTAATTTCGATTGCATAAATACCATAAATAAACAATTTAGAGCTTGCCTAATAAAACAAAATGCTTACCAGTTATTCAGGACTTTTTAAAACCTCTAGTTTGCCATCTCATGTTAAAAAGTAATGATATGTCTGGAACTGAAATAAGCCAAAAAATTTACTCAGGCTGTGTTATCATTTAATTTAAATACATAAGTATTATTGAGAGAGAAAAATCTAATTCTTGAAAGTTTTATCACAAAGAAAGAAAAACGCTTCTCCCTTGTGGCTAAGCCACCTTCATTTAAACCTTTTATATTAGAAGCAATGAGTAGTAGCTAACTAGCTTAATAGTTGAATAGGTGCAGCAATATTGTTTTCAAAAAGATTTGACCCTCCCCCTTTTTCACTGAGAAATGACAATATCTTGTGTTTTGCTCGTGCATTAAAATAATAATTCATGATTTTATTAATACATGTACATGTTTTTCTGTTTATTTGCATATGATATCTACTGACCAGGGTCAAATCATAGGATAAAAGCACATGTGATGATGTATCTCACTTTACTCGTATGAAGTGTGTTATCTCCCTTGATTATCAGTTATTCCTGTAGACCAGAGTGATAATTACATAACAAAGACTATATTGTGTCATGTTTACTTACAATTTAATAATATTAAGTTATTTCTTGCCTTTTCAATTAAATAAACAATTCCTTTCGGATGTCTCGGAGGTAAACAAAGTTATGATTGTGCCTAAAAAAGTGTTCAGCCCTGTGCCAGTAATGCATTTTAACAGCGAAAATTTCATTGAGTTTTTGCTGATCTTTATCAATAATATTTATCTTAAACCATTTCTGATAACTAGGTATAAATAAAAAACTACTAACCATCATTTTCACAATTTTCTGTGGTGTACAAGGTGAAATTATCTTAAGATATCTCTGGAATTATTTTTAGAAGATATCTTGGGTCAAGATGCGTATTAGTTTCTCCATAGGCGGTAATGGTAACGTTTTCTTCTGTTGCTCAGTCCA
Source organism: Mytilus coruscus (assembly GCA_017311375.1). Taxonomy (NCBI): domain Eukaryota; kingdom Metazoa; phylum Mollusca; class Bivalvia; order Mytilida; family Mytilidae; genus Mytilus; species Mytilus coruscus. Next base: position 21,491,849 of record CM029608.1, on the reverse strand, counting down.
TATCGTTAACTTGGATATGTATGATGGCTCGTTTCGAAGCTGAGACATTTTCACATATGTGGTTAAATTTTCGGGGTACGAAGTGAGATTACTTTTTCCGTAAATTAGCAAACCCCGAGTATCCTTTTGTGATGCGGCTCCTCGTGGTAAAAAATCCCAATTTTAACACAATAAGTTCTTTGAAAGTTTAATACTTTGAACACATTTAATAGCTCCATAGTTTTTACACATTTATTCTGTGTTCCCCTACTTTCTAAATTAACACAAATGGTTCAGCTCAGTCATTTGTTTATCATAGAAATGTGTCAACTATCACTACACAGAGATTTTTTGTTTACACGTGACTTTTGAGTTCCTCATTTCAAGGCGCATTAGGATATTGTCCCAATTGTTTCTTACAAAAATTCTAAATTCCATTTTAAACCGGAGTAAATCATGAAAAACGTTGATGACGTCACGGTCACATGACTAAATTATGTCTATGAGCTGATAGACAAAACACTGTCAGCCAATCAGAAGACGCGTTACATCTAAAATTAAATTATTGTAAATTAAACAAGAAAATTAAACATATTTTACTTTATCATGCGGTAAAGCAGGTCTTATAAAAAAGCAATATCATTTTATTAATGATTATACATAAGGTACTGATCATTCAATTTTTTTTTGATGGGGGTAAGGATTTTTTTAAACCAAATTGTGTGTTTTCATTGAGATATTTGTTGAATAAAGTAGACATTTTTTTAAATACTGTTCCGATAGATAAAAAAACATTCACAAGAAACCGTTATCGTTATGTCAGTGTTTTGCTATAATGACATAACCCTTTCTGAACTTACACATAGATGACAATATTTACACAACTATCGATATGTTGTCGTGAATCACGCATGTTGAAGCTAGGGTCAATTAACGGCTAGTTTTAGAAGTCAAATCAAACTGTAACAAAAATTCCGCTTATATAATCAGATTCAGTAGCAATAAAATTTCGGTGATCCCAACTGGTGAGGGAGGGACATGCCCCTTGTGCCCCGGTTAATCCGCCACTAGGCATAACCAATGAGACAACCAAGGACCAAATTGACGTAGAAGTTAACTGTACGGCATTCAAAAAGTAGCAAAAATATAATACTAAAAAATAAAGGAGTCTAGATTAAGTCAGTGTCATCTTTCATTTTCAATACTTTATTTCCAATCATTCTGTTAAAGAGAGGGAGGTGACAATACTAACTCTATTTTTTAAATCGAATTGAAAGGAGATTTTGAACAATATTGCATTCCAAGAGCGGTTTTGTGAGGCAACAGAATGAGATACAACAAAAACAGATGCATAAATGTGATATCTTGTATTATAGAAAATAAAGAAGGTGTATATTTTTGCTATTATCGGAAATTTGAATATGTGTTTGAAATGTCCAATTTGCAATTTTTGCGAAATTTACGGGAAACTTTACTACGACATCAGATTCAGTATCCTTTAGGAAGACAACTCTTTTCTTAAAAAAACAATGATTTAAAAAAAAAAACATGAAAATTACCAATAGCTTTTTTGAAAGGTCGGTAACATATAATTATGGGGCTTTATTTGAAAGAGAACAGCAAGCACTTCCTTTCATGAAGAAGACATCAATGGAAGACATATTTAATACTGGAAATACTGTATTATTTTTGGCGGGAATTGAATGAATTGTACTTTTTAAGATAAAAACACCAATAATAATGTTTATATTATAGTCATGTAATTTTTATGGTACTAAACGCAGTGAACGAATACCTTTACAACTCTCTTTACTAATCAAAATATGCCACGATCTTCACCTTGATACTAAAGGTGAATTTTATATCTATACTTATACATGTTATAGTCGAAAAATGAATAGTTGATTAATGATAAAATTTGCCCTCCTTCGTCAGGATGTTACGTAATGATTGCTATAGGCAACATATATTTATCAACCAATCCTTGGATCTTTAGCTTTATACATTTGTAGATCATTATATAAGTTGTTGTATAGGACTTTACCCCAACAAACCAAGGCTTGCAATTTATTGTTGGCGAAATAACGTGCATTCACTGTCATAATGGTAAGTCTAACCAAAAATCTTAATTATATTTGTTTAAGATTTTTTTTTTACGTTTTACTAGCTAAAGTCAAAAGGGACACACACATACAATCAAAATCAAAAATAATAAGCTACTTTAATTTCTCTGGTTTCAGCAACTTAACCAATTTCTGTATCGAAATAAATCATTTACCAAACTAGACAAGTACAATTAAATATATAGTGAAAAGCAAGATAAAAGCTTAAAAATGATATTTATTTTCTGTTTGTTTGTGTTTTTGTTGTTATTTGTTGGAGTGGATTGTCCTGTAGAGTTTATTTGTGTAGGTTCGTTTGTTTTGATTACGATGGGATTTGTAGCTCAATTGAGTTTTTCTCACCATTTGACATCTGTCGTCCGCCGTTGTCATCGTCCTTCCTCGTTGTCTGTTAACTTAAAGTCTTTCACAAAAATCTTTTTTTTTGAAACTCCTCCGCCAAAGTTAACCAAACCTAGCCACAATCAGAATTAGGATATCTAGTTTTAAAAATGTGTTTGATGACACCGCCTGTCATCAAATAAATTCATAGTGGTAAAATGCAAGTTTTGTTTATTAACTTGAAAACCGCTATAAATATCTTTCATGACGGGAATGTTTAGAATGTTGAGATTTACCTGCTGTCTATCTACTCAAAACTTTCAGACGACTCTATTAGATGTTATAGCCTTTAAATGTAAAAATTTATCTTTTTTCCCCATTTTTGTCGATTATCTAAAACAATGATAGATACAGAGATTTTTTTTTTATTAAAAAAAAATGATTAGCAAGACAAGATCTACAAATAACTCAACATAGCTAAAATCTTCAGACGACTCCTAACTGGAGTTATTGCTCTTAAAAAACGATATTCACTATTTATTGGCGTTTTTGCCTAAAATCTTAGAATATATAATAGATAAAAAGAAACTTTAAAAATACCAAATGATCACCAAGTCTAGATCTATAATAAGCTAACATAACCGAAATTATCAATTGAATCTTTATTGATGTTATTATCATTCAATGACGATTTTCCCAATTTTAGATTTTTTGCCTAATATATTGAAAACTATAACAGATAGATAGAAAATTTATTTAGGGAAAATGATCAGCAAGACAAGATCTACAACTTAGTCATCAGGGCTGAAATTTTAAGTCAACAATTCATTGGAGTTATTTCCCTTTAAAGATGTGTTTACCATTTTTGGAGTGTCTGCCTATTATCTTTTAAAGTTTAATAGATACAATTGCGATAGAAATTTAAAGCGAACAAATTGGCAGGACAACGGCTACAAATATGCTCAGTCTTTATCGAGTTATTTCCCTTTAAGGAAGATTTGTACAAAAACATATTGAAGATGCAGTTGAGCGAAACAGGCTCATAATGTGTGTAGGATTACTGTCCCCGTTTAAAGTTTTTGTTCAAGGTACTTGTCAAGTTTGTGATACATGTATGAGTCCTACAAAAATGGCATTGTAGTGGTCGGAGTTGAGTCGCTGGAATATGCCACTATTTTAAGCTTCATGGTATATGATAAGGTCGAAAAATTAAGATGAATTTTATGAAAATGTTGTAGATTGAATCAGTCGTCAATGCACCAGATATTTGTCCAATATAATTATCTCTGCATGAAATATTGTAATCACGAGGAAAAGAATATGATAAGGTATTTATGTTACGATTGAAGTGTCGTTTGTTGGTTACGAGTTATGTCAAGGATATTTGATTGAGCGACATTAGGAGTCAAATATATATGTATAATGTTTAATCTTGCAAATTCAACGAGAAAATAGATATCCCAATTCAGATCTCGGAATGGTGTGATAATAAGTAGGTGTTTAAACCACCAAGCCGTTTGCAAATATTAAGATTTGCCATGTCTGAACATGTTTGTATACACATAATACCAACAATACAATGAAATGTGCGACTGGACAAAGTTGTTTTTAGTAAACTGTCACGATAAGCAGTACGTAACCGTCGTAAGTAGACGATTCTCTTGGCTGTAAAATACCAGTTGACAGGGGTAAACATACGAATAAAAGAAAACAAACCCATAAACTCAGCGGCGGATCCAGCCATTTTTAAAAGAGGGGGTTCCCAACCCAGGATAAAAAGTGGGGGTTCAACTATACGTCCCCATTCAAATGCATTGATCGTCCAAAAAAAGGGGGGGGGGGTTTCAACCCCGGAATCCCTTCTGGACATGCCACTAAAACTAATTACGCCAAACAGTTAAATGACATTATTTCACTAAAATCAATTTTTTTGTTTTTGTTTTACATGTTTTATTAGTTGGTTTTTTTTAATATTTTTGTTTTTGATTTCAAACCAGAATACAGGTCAGACCAAATATATTAGCAACTTAGTATACAATTCCTAAAAAATAACAATTCATATTTTATGAAAATAAACAAAAACCGATATGCGGTTTAAGTTAACGACACCACAAATAATAACAAAAAGATTTCTAGAGAAAATAAAAAAAAATATAACAATTTGCTTAAACAAATACACAAATATTATATAGAATACGTCAAGACATAACAAATGAAAACAACATGTTTGACATTTTATGCGTCCGGTTTACCTCAATCAGGAATATTTAATATTTAAAAGCCAAGGACTTATAAGATCAAAAACAATTGAGAAGCTATATTACCGAAAAGGACATAACAAATAGCCAATGCTATCTAAGGTCTACTTTGCCTAAGTGGATTAAAACCTTTGTTGCTAAAAATGTCAAATATTATAGCGGACAATTTTAGAAAGGTTTGTAATAAATCATGTCAGTACCGAAGCTACTACTGAGCTGACGATATCCTCGGGGATTGATAGTACACCAGCAGAGGTATCGACCCAGTGCTGTAAAAAAATGAAAACAACGCGTTGTAAAGTTCATGCATCTGAAGCACTTTTCTGGATTTTCCTTCATCAGGAACACAATAAGTCTTCCAAGAAACTTATACAGAAAAAATCAAAGATTATTATTTTATTTTGATAAGACGTTCTTTTTTCGCTTTGCAAACGATGCCATGTTCTAATTCCAATAAAAACATGGACTGCACGTGATTGGCGTCACAATTGAAATTGCAACGTAAGATGTGTTTTGAACAACGCCAGAAATCAAAATGGACATTTGTTTTGGTGTTGCCTGCTAGGAAATTGAATTAAATAAAATTATTTTAAAAGAAAGTTTACATGTATCTGTCAGTTTGTTTATCGTGAAGCGTATTTTTTTAAAGATTTGGCTTCATCAAACCAAAATTGACGCATTTTGAACGAACGCGTATTATAGGTCCGCTACGAAGTACAAAACTTCTAAATTTTCCCTTTTAGAATCGAAATAATTCTATCATGACATTCTCTATGCTAATTTTAACATGGCTAGGCATAATATTTGTAAACATTTTACACCTGACTGACGCTCGGAAATAATGATATTGACAAATAATATGCCTACCTATGTTGAAATGAGCATAGAATATGGCATGAAAGAATTTATTTCTTAACTGAAAAAAATGCCTCATGTGTTGGTTTTTATACCTTGGCCAAAAAAAAAAAAACAACAACGACTTACAGTATCTTCACGGAGCAAAGAGGCAGTGTTAACTTCACCTGCTTTTCTTTTAAAGCAGTGATTTCCCCCAAAAAAGTCTTTCAGTCTTTACCTTAATGTATAGAATCACAGTATTATCTGTAAATTTCATGGTTTTAAAAATAGCATGGCTTATTTCTCAACAGATCACCAAATTGTTAGGGCCGGAATATAGTAAAACTGGCAAAATTTAAGTATTTATCTAAAATATGTATAATTGGAACACCGTTAACCAGAATAAAATATATCATCTTGGTATGCGTCATTAATTCAAACGTTGACAAAAGCTTTTAATTTTGTATCAAAAGGCTCGAACAGCTATGTAGAGCGGAAAAGCATTTTGAGTTTATGGAAATATGTAATTTGTTCAAAATGATATTTCAAGTATGTTATAATGTATGGCGTCTGAACAGCGGTATACTACTGTTGCTTTATTTATATAAACTCCAGTAAGATTATACAACTTTAAGATTGTGAAAAAATACACCTAGCAAATTAATTCATACTCTTTTTAACGTTGACAACTGAAATTAAATTAGATACGAAAGATACGCAAGAACTTAAATACTTTAAAACATCATCAGATATTTATGTAGTATTAGGCCGATAAAAGAATTAGATACCTTCAAACTCCATCATTATTATAAGTTGTATTGTTTTTGTAGGTAAAATAGACACATTTACTTTGTTTTGAAATTTTAATTTTGAATAATCCAGATAAAAACTAAATGCTCTGCTTTTGCATTTTATCCTTTCGAGTAGGTTCTGATTTAAATGGTCCTCATGAGGATTAGATTATTATTGTGGAACAATCGGATTCTTATCTGCCAAAACATTTGATTATGTAGGTGAATTGGCCCAACATCTAAATATAACAAAAATGTAAGCTCTGCTGTCTTAAAACATCATTTGCTCAATACAGATATTCGTCAAGGGTCTCTTTTGAACTTACTTCTGTAAATATTTTAGCATCTCATTGGCATTTCAATTTATATATATATTTCCTTACATCATTTGTTTCCAGTTACTCCGGCTTCTTTACTTGACTCTTACAGTTTTAAGGATTCTTTTGGAATTTTACTAATTTAAATACCAGGGTTCTTTTCATTTGGGAGGATCCCGGCGAGGGAAGAACAACAAATTTGCGAAAGCAATTTTAAAGATCTAACATTGTTGGGCTGATGTTTAGACGAGTTGTATATATATATACTTTTCGGTCTTTTGGAAAATGTTGTTTGTGCTGTATTTAGACCCTCCAACAAGAAATTTGTTTTGCACGCACACGTATAAAATTGCGGTTTTATCCAACGCAATCATAGGTTTGAACGTTGTTTTCAATTTAGACTTGTTTATATTTTTCGTTTGGGCTTGTATTATATTTGCCTTCGGGTTTATATGATCCGTTCATCCTATTTTGACTCCTTAAATTCAAGAGTCTATCCTAAATTGAGGTAAATTGTATGGCTTTCCAAATACCGTTTCGATTCCTAACATCACTGAAGAGACATTAATTGTCGAAATCCGGATATGGTGTACAAAACCTTTGCACCTTTTGTTTGCGGTATATCATCTTCCGCAAGTTTATTGTTTTCTGTTTAGTATTTAATTTATAATTAAGATCCATTTATTGCATCGGTGATCCGTTTATTTGGCAATCGCCAATGGCAGTCAGCAGGGTTTAAGAACATCTGTTATTATTCGACCTGTTAGTCAAATGCGTTTTGTTTAAATATACTTTTCACTTTTTCGGTCTTTTGGAAAATGTTGTTTGTGCTGTATTTAGACCCTCCAACAAGAAATTTGTTTTGCATGCACACGTATAAAAATTGCGGTTTTATCCAACGCAATCATAGGTTTGAACGTTGTTTTCAATTTAGACTTGTTTTATATATATATATATATATATATATCTTCATGTATTATGATATGAAGAATGATGTGATAATTCTCGTATCATTACCTGAATGATAGAAAACGTGTATAAATAAACAAAATAGCTATAAATAAAGCTACTTGCCAGGCGAAATTTATCTTCCTAACTTGTTTTATGAACAAATGTTATGTTATGAGCCAAATCATATGACACATCACTAAACTTAACGCTCATATATACATGACGACATTACTACCCTTGGTACAACAAAATTGAAACACAATTAAAATTAAAGTTGTTCTGGTGTGTAATGAAGTGTAACATTTGTATTATTGTATTTTGTTGACAAATTTTACTGAAAATAAATTATTAAAATTGAGAATGGAAATGGGGAAAATGTAAAACAGACAACATCTCGACCAAAGGGCAGATAACAGCGAAAGGCCATGAATGGGTCTTCAACGCAGCGAGAAAATCCCGCATCCGGAGGTGGGCCTCAGCTGGCCCCTAAATAAAAATGTGTACTAGTTCAGTAAAAATGGACGTCATACTAAACTCCAAAACATACAAATGAACTAAAATTTAAAAAAACATGCAAGACTAACAAAGGCAAGAGGCTCCTGATTTGGGACAGGCGCAAAATGCGGCGGGGTTAAAAATGTTTTGTGAGATCTCAACCTCCCCCTATACCTCTAGCCAATATAGAATAAAGAAACACACAGCAATATGCACAATAAAACTCAGTTTAAAAGAAATCCGAGTCAGTCCGATGGTAGATTAGGTAACAACAGAAACTAAGCAAATGACAATGATACATAAATTAACAAAGGACTACTAGCAGTTACTGACATGCCAGCTCATGACCTTGATTGAACTGATTGAAAGATTATGTCTTCATCATATGAAAATCAAGCACTATCCCTCTTGTAAGGTGTTTATTATCATACCACCATAAAATATATGAGAAGAACGTAACCCGTATCATACCAGCAACTGGATTTAGTATAAATGTGTGTATTTCGGATGCAAAGACACTATGAGTGAATCAATATTATTACCAAAATATGCAATCCTCAGTGACCTAACAACAGTATCGTAACTATATCCCTTCTGAAAAAGTCTGTTTATTGATTTGGTTAGCTATTGAGGTGAATGCCGACATTTTTGTGCTTTGTAAATAATATTACCATAAAAGATCGGATGTGAAATACCTTAACGTATAAGATGTATGCATGTTGATTTATATTTACGAATGATATCCTTGTACCGATGATAAAATTTAGTAAATGTTTTGACTAGTTTGTGATATCGAAAACCCTGGTGTAATAATTTTTCTGTTATACAGAGATTTCTTTCGTGAAAATCAAATACGTTGTTACATACACGAGCGAATCGAACAAATTGAAATATATAAGCACCATAAGATGATGACAACAAGGGAATGTCACTTTCTAAAAATGGATAATTAACAAGGAAATGAAAAATTACCTATTTTATCATAAATTTGGGTATTAAGCTTCCCGTTAGATATATAGATATCAAGTTCTAGGAAAGGGCATTGTTCATTGTTAGTATTAGCTTTATTTAAAGTCAGTTCGGCAGAATAAATCTCTTTAGTGTACATACTGAAGTCGTTATTATTGAGAGCCAATATGTCATCTAAATATCTGAAAGTGTTATTCAATTTTTTAGAATATTTTCAGGTTACCAACTTTTGACGCATGACTTTATAATTTTTGACAGGTTACCTACTTTGTTGTGGTAGGACATTCTAGTTATGTTTCAAACGTTCAAGAAAAGACAACTAACAAGTATTAAACCAAGATTACAATCGCTGAAATTTCGGAAAAAAATTTACAGTTTTATGTTTTCTATACCCGATGAATTCATCGAAAAACAGTATTTCACCCCCAAAACAAAATTGATTTAAATTCTTTTAGTTGCTAATACTAATTCTTGACCTTGAACCAGAATGTATTACCACCTGTCAAAAATTTAATATAAAAAATAATCTATTATTTGTATGAAACAATTGATTGATTGATTGATTGATTGGTGTTAAATGCCACTTTAAGTGCACTATTTCATGGCTGTCAGTTTTTATTACCGGAAGCTGGAGAGCCCAGAGGGAACAACTGACCTTCGGTAGGAAAACTAACAATCCTAGTTAATTAAGATTGGCGTCGAAAGCAACAGCAAAGTGTCGGATTCGAAGTCACAACCTCAATGTTGACAGTCTAGTGATACAGAATTTCAACTTCCTTTTTGTTCTCTTTTTAATCTACTTGGACCGCTCCACCACCGAGGCCATTCTTTAAATAATATCATTATTCTTTGAAAACAGGCGGTGTTAGTATACAACAATGAGAAAACAACCTATGTAACAACAAAAATTGTCAACAGGCCTACGACAAGTTTGTCTACAACAAGTAAATGGATAGCTGTGTATACTAAAGAAAAAGCCCCGAGTTAAGAAGGAGCTGTTAATGAATTCGATTCAAAGATTGGACAGCAGTTATGGATAGAGGCAATCATTCAACAAAGGAAATAATTAACACAAGATAAAATGAACTTAGATTAATAAAATTTAAAATAATAATAATAAAAAAAATGACAGAGCGTACATTTATAAAAACAATAATTAGTTGTTTTTTTAATTTTCAGACACAACTAACAGGTGCGCAAAAAATTGACAATATATCTGAGTATCGGGCCCGCGCTAGTCCATTAACACACGTTGCTGTTTTGCGTTCAAATGTAAATTAGAATATTATCATCATTATTTAGTTTTAAAATTGGGTGTTGATTTTGTTGAAATCATACATTATGCAGCTGGAAAAGATGCCACGAAAGCTTTAGCACGAGTTACTGCACAGAAAATACCTTTCGATTCAGATTTACTAGATTTTTTATCTGGTGTTTTTTTTTATAAAGAAGCAAAATTATCCATCCATTAACGCTGAAAAGAAATTAGCATACGAAAGAATTGTTACTCGATTAGGAGAAACAGAATACAGCGCATCAAGCAATAATTGTGAGTCGTTCGTCACATGGGTATTAACAGGTGAGGCTGTATGTGAACAGTTTGAGCAGAGCAATGCAGGAGAAAGATGTTTGGTGGATTTAATTGACAGTGGATTAGATCAACGCACCAAAGTAATTCGCATACTGGAAACTGATCTAGAAACTAGTTTGTCTGACGTATCGATGTCATTTTCAAATGTGTGTTGTTTTCTGGGCGCTTCGGCAGTGACCGCTATAACAGGCGCAAAAACAGTTGTTAAAGTTGGATCATCAGCTGTAGCGGCTGCTGCATCATCTCGCATTACCGTTGCGGTTGCAGCTCCAATAGAAATTATATTTTGCGGGAAGGAAATAGTCGATATGTATAGGAAAAAGCAAAAACACATTTAAGTACAAAAACTTTTACAAGGCAAGTTACAAAGAAAATCGGTGGTTCTGCCACATCAGTTGTCACAGCAACAGGTTCTGAATTTGTTGGTGCATTCATTGGTCAGATCGTTTTCCCAACTCCTGTACTGGGAGGTATCATTGGGGATCTATTGGAGGTGTAGTAGGGAGCTTATCAGGGCGGGCAACTGGATCGGTTGTATCTGGTCAAATCTTTGACTCAGTGGCACATTCATTGGAGTGCACTAAAAACAAGGTAGCCAAGTGGATTCCTAATGTTTTCAAATACGAAAAATAGTTCCAACAAAAGATCTGGTAATGAAATTTGATTAAATAAACAACGGTTCAAGAATAATATCATGAGTTTAATGAGAACTCAATGAATTTCCAATTGAAATAAAATATACAAGTTATGAACCATTTCTTTATTTCGTTATTCTCACAAAATATGTAAATACAATCTAATTCAATTATATCGCTTATTGATTTTACAGAGTATTCAATAATGAAATAATAATGTCTTGAAAATATAATTACATGAAAAACTAGATTCTTCACGATATGAACGATATATCTAATGTTAACAATAGCAAGGCAATTACAAACACGGATAAGCAAAACAAAATAATAAGCATCAAACTAAGCATTGATAGCAAAGCATATAAAACAAAACTGAATGCTTACCTTACACTTAGATCCGAAGGTCACATGAATACTACAATTAATAGTAAAGAACTACACATCACTTCAAGAGAGTGTATCAAAGATTTTTCATTAAAATATGGTAACGCCTGAATATAATATAAGGATTAAAACAATTGGGCCCCAAACTGCACAGATTGTAAATGAAATCCTGCTACAAGCTACTATTCAGATGATTAATATCAATATTTAATTGTTGTAAATACTAGTATTTGCACATGAAAGTTTTTATACATTGGTTTTAAATATTTGTATGTTAGTAAGCATAACTACCTGAATGACAAATGTGGTGACAAACTAGCTGAGTATAAAGCCTAAAATAGACATTACAGGTATTTCACTTCCTTAATTTTACGGCAATATTGTACATGTTGTACTAAAAGCGCGGAAATCACTATGTGATCCGTATAAACTCATCGAACATTTAAACAAACTTATAAGTGAATGTTATCTTACCAATGTTGTAATTAGATCTTTGAATATAGTTTACATTGGCACAAATATCGATTTTGTCATCAGCAAATTAAAACATAACTAAATTTGTATTATTTTCAAACGGGGTGTATAGAGACACATCCACATTCTCTTTTTTTTCTATAAAAAAGTTAACTCTTAACTTTACTACTGCCTGTCGATACATTTATTTTTGACATTGCACAAGTCATGTCTTCTTTGAATGTCCATGACGCTTAAATACTAAATCCCTGGGATGTGTTTTATTGATTTTAGTCTCTGATACATGATTTTTTATTATTAATTGTTTTTGGCTTTTAACTAGCTGTCAGTAACTGCGAGTACTCTCAAATCGTACTTTCTTGTTAATTTGACCTGTTGATACTATTTGTAATGTTTTTTTTTGTTGTTATTTAATGTTTACTTATTCAGGGTTATATCTCGTCTATATACCAGCTTTGATAAGTGTTTGGTATTTTATAAATTTTCACTTCCTCGTACTTTGAACAAAATAATACTTCTATTCTCCATTTAAACTGTATACCTTACAACACAATTATTTTCATTTACCTGTGTATATTATTGTATATAGCGGCTTTTTGTTCAAGGTTATTGTTTTTTTTTAATTGTTTAACATCTCACAGCAGTATACTACTGTTGCATTTATTTATTCACCCCTTATTTTATTGATTTTGTATTTACATTGTATCATAGATAAAATTTATTCGTTCAATGTATGTTCATATGTCTTTTGATTGAGGTAAGCCATTTCAATTGATATTTTATAGTGTGTTTTTCTATGTTGTGATGTTACACTATAGTTTCGAATAAGGGTGAATGTTGGTACCTATTAAAACGTTTAAACCCGCTGCATTTGGTTGCACCTGTCCTTAGTCAGGAATCTGATGTTCAGTAATTGTCGTATGTTAATGTGGTACATAAGTATTTCTCGTTTCTCTTTTTTTATATAGATTAGACCGTTGGTTTTCCCGTTTGAATGGTTTTACACTAGTCATTTTTGGGACCCTTTATAGCTTTCTGTTCGGTGTGAGCCAAGGATTCGTGTTGAAGACCTGACTTTGACTTTTAATGGTGTACTTTTACAAATTGTGACTTGGATGAAGAGTTGTTTAATTGGCACTCATACCACATCTTCTTATATCTATTAACATTAGCTAGAGGTATAGGGCGAGGGTTGAGATCTCACAAAACATGTTTAACTACACCGCATTTTTGCGCCTGTCCCAAGTCAGGAGCCTCTGGCCTTTGTTATTCTTGTAGGTTTTTTTCTAATTTTAGTTCATTTATATGTTTTGGCGTTTGGTGTGACGTCCATTTTCGCTGAACGAGTACAAATTTTGTATAGGAGTTAGCTGAAGCCCACCTGCGGATGTTGGATTTTCTCGCTGTGCTGAAGACCCATTGATGGTCCTTTGGTCGGGTTGTTGTCTCTTTGATACATTACCCTTTTTCATTCTCAATTTCATAAAGATTGTCTGCCTTTGCCCTGAATACAATCAAAGAAACACTTTTAAAGAACAAAATGATTTCCCTCCATAGACATACGTGTGATTTAAATGACCAATGAAAATAGATATTTAAAAGAGTTAGGTCATCACCTTAATAAGCACATACAGATAAATAAAACAGATTATATTCTATAAATAAGTATATATTTCGAATAAATATGTTTTAATAAATATTTTATCATGAAATATTGATCTAAAACGGATCAAGGGGCAATCCTGAAAGTTATTTTTGTTTTACTGCAAATCTAGACATTGTTGTCTTGGTACGGGATTTTTTGAGATTAAATAAATGTAATGTTTTGTAGTATGTCCATGTATTTCCTTGAGAATATGATATAACATCTAATCCAATAGATTTCTTTTCCCTATAGACGTGAGTATAAAACATAAAATAAGTTTTAAAGTTAACACATTATTTTGAATAGTATGTCTCTTAAAGATTATGAATCCCTGTGCATAATATTGAAACGGGAAAATAGGAACTAAAATGTTTTTGTTGTCCTACAAACACCAAATAAATTTATCAATATCTAACCTCAATGAAAGTAATATGCAGTTATTTCATAATAAATGTATGTCTTAATCAATAAATTCAATGTAAAAGAACAATGGTTTGCTTATTTTGCTGTCCATATTTATTATCATATTTATACTTATATATGAGTTGATATTGCGGTTTAAACTAGCTTTCGGTAACTGCATTTACTCTTCAATCCCATGGGGGTTTGTGTCTTTTGCCTTTTTAAAATTTTTTTTGCTTATTACGATCTGAAGATTCCCATTCCAACTAATTTTCATAGATTGTTTTGTGTTGTTACACCAGAGATTTTTAGCATGTCCTACGCCAGAATCCAGTAGCCCATTGGTTGTTGGTTAATTTTATCTGCCACAAATGTTATCCATTTATCATTACTGATTGTTAAAACAAATGTTGTATATATGTTTTATGTAATTTGTTTTTATCACAAGCTGAACTTTATATGCTTTAAGACAATAAAGAGAATACAATTTAATTATAGATCATGTCGTTGGTGTTTCTGTTGTAGGTACCCTTGCAGTGTCTGCGTGTAGAAAAGAAATTGAAAAATGTGTTATGTCTCCCGATCGTTTTTATAACTTTTTGATGTCAAGCAATTGTGCATTCTAACCAGAGGTCGAATTTAAGCTTTTTTGTGTATTGGCCAGCCGGACCAGTGGACTGAAAAATATACTGGTCCTGCAAAAATGACATTCATTTGACAAACACTAATAAAAATGATAGATGTTTACTTTTATTTTCATGCTTTCTTTTACATATGTTAGACAAGAAAAAGAGAGAGTCTTAATCCTGGCTTTGATAATCTCAATGATTTTCTTTATCAAAATCAGGATCAAGGACAGAAAAAATGTTAACATTGTTTTTCACATCATCACAATCCTCACGACGACCATTTGAATGTCACTTATTTTTTTTTTTTACTTTTTTGTCCGGCGGTTTAACTCCTTCCAAAAATTTCCACATTTTGTGTTGTTGTGAAGGACGCTCACCCGAGATATTAATTAACTTGATCAATTGTAATACTTAGTACCCCAATAGAGGTCGGTCATTTAAAGACTATCAACCGTATCATATACGTTGACGTATACGCATCTGCAGATATAACAAAAATAGTATTGGATCCCGAACTTTAATAGTATATACTTTCAATAGTGCAACTTCCAAAGAAGATTTATAAAATTTTGTTTTAATTCAAAGATATCGATGTGCAGAATATTCACGATGCGGAATGTACTAGTATACATTTCATCTTTACGGGCTTTAGAAACAGGACAAATAATCATGGCTTATCTGGTTTTCTCCTGTTTTGTTGTACATGTTGAACAAATATTTATTTTCCCGAAAAATATACATGTATTTATTTTTATTCCCTCTAAATTATATCCCTTTCAGGTAAAATAAGCTTATTATACCTATTTTTCTATTGAACTGATTTTATATTAATAGCTGCACGTGAAACTAACGTACATGATATTTTTTCACGTGAAATTCACTTGAAAACAATTAAGAAATATCGAGTTTTTGTGGAACATGTAACCTACTTTAAAAGATATTCCGAATAGTGAGTACAGTTTACAGGTATTATAGGCGTGATTACGGTGAACACAATGTATGTATCTATTACTTATTTATGATAAAATCGCAAATGAACAATATTTATAGTTCCTTACATGCATATAAGTAGTACATTTGAATTTTTTGTGTTTATTCGGGCAAGATTTTCAAATATTTTACGTGTTTTATAAAAGGATTATGTACGAGTTTCGTGTCACTGACCACATTCGCTCCTTTTCAAGAGCATGTAGAAGTCGTTGATATACCCCCTTTTTTTGCAAAACACCATTATTGCAAATATTGAAAGTTTGTGTTAGATTAATTTGAATAGCATCCAATAAGATTTTTAAAAAAATGAAGCACAACTTATAAAAGTCTTCAGCTCGGGATCACATAATATTTTTGGGTATATATGCAGATGCGTATACGTCAACGTATATGATACGGCTAATACGTTGTTAAATGACCGACCTCTAGTACCGTGTAATTGATTTCGCAGGTAAATTTTTTGTAAACAAACCGAGATTGCGATGCAATCAGTGATTTTTATCGACAAATTTCTACTGGTCCGACGCAAATTTTACTGGTCCCGGACCACCGGACCAGCGCTTATTTCGACCCCTGATTCTAACACAACACCGAACTCATTAAATTCAAATATCGTGATGAAATAAAACGTTGCATTTCATATGCGTTCCTCTTTATTTTCAATTTGCTCTTATATTAAAGACCAAACAGCTATTCAGTCTTCCAATGTATATAGTTCTTGATTTTGGGAACAAAATATGAAGCACAATATTGTGCGTCACCGACTTTAGCAACCTCGGTTTCGTGTTTTTCCCAAAATAGAAACATTTGATTTTTTAAAACTTCAAATATCGAACTTACAACCATTATTCTTGTTCGCACGCAAATGAGTAGTTTTGAATCAATTAAAGATTTAAGAGTTTATGTTCCTGTCATGTGTGTTTTTATTTAAAAAGATAATGCATTTCATTCCTGCTAAAAGTACTATAATAAAACAATGAAAAACTTTTCCAACATTAAAAAAATAAAATAAATACCAATGATTTTTCCATAAAACATTTAAAGGTAGGTGTTTTGTGTACTCCGTCAGTTATAACCCTACAAAAAATCAATCTTTTGTGATTTGTTTTCTCATTTGGTTTTAAAATACTAGTTGTCTTTCTTTATAAAACCGAATTTGACGTTAGAGTACAAGTTTTTCGCAATCTACATTCACATTTTCAATTATAACAATAATATATACATAGTTTATAAACACGGGCCTTGAATTAAAAAGGCACTTAAATGACAAAATAAAAAGAACCTTTGTTTTAAAGGCGTTTGTCAATTTAGCAGTTTGAAAGAAATTCAACTTAAATTCAGTTTCAGATCGGATAATGTTTTCTGGGACTCTGTACTATATACCCGATTTAATCCACCATTTTCTACATAAGAAAATGCCTGTACCAAGTCAGGAATATTATAGTTGTTATCCGTTCGTTTGATGTGTTCTATGTGAAACAGAAGAAGCGCTTTCGGTTTTAGTAATTATTATATCGGAAGCTAGTTTAAAAGAGCAATGACTATCAGAATTATATCGCAGGGAAAAGTAAAATAACAAAAAATATACCGAACTCCGAGGAAGAAAAGTCTAAACGAAAGTCCCTAAGCAAATGGCAAAATCAAAAGCTCAAACACATCAAACGAACGGATAACAACTATAATATTCCTGACTTGGTACTGGCATTTTCTTATGTAGAAAATGGTGGATTAAATCTGGTATATAGCCAGCTAAGTCTCTCATTTGTATACAATTCCATTATTTTGACAACGATGTGTGAACAAAACAAACAGACATAATAGGTCAAAATGTCAAAAATAAAGGTACAGCAGTCAACATTGTGTTATTATCTTTATAAAAACAAACAAATATTTGAACATAGAAAAACAAAATGGCATATAGACAAAGCACATAGATAAAAATGAAAGACAAGAATAAAAAAAAAAAAAATACCACGGCACAACAACATATTGGCCGGATGCATAAGTATCGAGCCATGCCAAAATATATTACCAAAGACGGACTTAACAGTAAAGTTTAATTATTTTCAAAGACAAATAATAGAACACTATAACACGTAATTAAGATTATAAGGAATGTCAGTACCTAAAATTTATACTTCCAGCCAGCATGTATTATGTGTGAAGTTCTTACGGAATATTTATCAACAAGGTCTTTTTATCTTTCGATGAACGTTATTTTAGAAAAAAAAAAAAAAAAAAAAAACAGGACGAGACATTCTTTGACATAACCCTGGTTCATCAACTTTCTGCTCAGACACTGGTGACGTTTTATAAAGTCTGAGTAGCAGCTGCAAGCTCTTGAAGTACCGTATGGGGTGGGAAATGTATATCCCATATGCAGGTGAAGTTGTTATATTACTACAGAGTTGGGGGAAATTGATAATTTCAAAATCAAAATCATTTTGTCATAGATTCTGGTACTACGATGACCAGATATATTTATGTCGTTCAATCAGAAAAGTCGGGATTGTTAATGAAAAGAACATCATAGATATATCTGAATGTGAAATTAAATTACTTTAAACCAATTTATTTTCGCGGATTCTTTATTTCGCGTGTAGCCATTACAGGGATGGGGTAATCGTAATCTGTAATCGTAATCGATTGTAATTGATTACATTTTTCCAGTAATCGACAGTAATCTGTAATCGAAGACATTTTCGATTACATGTAATCGTAATTTAATAGATTACAGCAAAATCATGATGTAATCATCGATTACTTTCGATTACATTTCGATTACTTTAGTAAAATAGTTTGATGAAATATAACCTATTTCAAATGAAAACATGTATGTATTCATCACTTTGAAGTACTGATATGACTTAAGAGTTTATCAACTGCCTTTATATTTCTATCTATTGTCTCAAGCTGCATTATGATCAACCAGATCCCTACCATAATTTACTTTATATCTAGCTTTTGAAACAAATGGATTTATGTGATTGTCAATAAGTCAACACCTTTTATATTAAAATAAGAAAATAGATTTGAAATAAGAAAATAGATTTAAAATAAGAAATGTGTCTTAAGTTAAGTTCTGTACTTCCTAAAAGTAGTAAGCTTATTTGTATTAAATTTCCTAAAAGCATAATTTTCAATAAGATTTAAGCTTAGAATAGATATACAGTTGATTTCTTATAATGTTATGATATACATGTATATAAAAATAAGAAAGTACACAAAATCCTTTTAACAATGAACCAATGCCTATGCATTGAAATTCTTTTCAGAAAAGATACATGTATCCCTCTTTGACACTATAAATATATACTGTTTATAATTTTATTAGAGAATAAAAATCTTAACAAACTTCTTGTCTTTACTAATCAGATGATCAAAGTCTTCTAATCACTATATAAGACACATACTTTGTTTTATTTCAATTACTGTTTGTCTAATTAAGATGGAGATTTACATTTTTTGTCCCAGGTTATAAATTGTACTCCATTGGCAGTTTTATAACCTATAATTAAGGTGGTTATCCAACAAAAGGATTAAATCATGTCTGTCATTATAATTATAAATTTTGATCTTTAAAATTAGCTGAACTAATTAATAATTCTACTTTTTTATATTTTCTTCAGAGAAAACTTCAAACATTGTAAATAACTATGCTAAAATATACCTGCTTTTAATGAATAAAAACAAAAAAGCTAACTTAAGTCAGTACGAAAGCAAAATTATTGAAAAAACCTTAAACATATATATAAGTGATTGATGGAATGCGATGTCATCTCTAATTCATGTTGAAAGTCAAAATTTCAAGATTTTTTGAATAATTCTGATCCTCAGTAAGAGATTCCATCTAGATAACAACTGTCAGCTTATAATTTGGAAACAATGCTTTAAATGCTGTTTTTGGTAAATTAAGTTCTAAATTTCCACTATACAAACATGATCAACAAAATTGTGTTAAACTTACTTTATTTTTTTTATTAATTTTGAAGCATGAAATTGACAGTAATCGAAAAGTAATGTAATTACTTTTGATAAAGTAATCGATTGCAATCGATTACATACAAAAATCTGAGTAATCGATTATTAATCGATTGCAAAAAATACCTTCATGTAATCGATTATTAATCGATTATATTTGTCAGTAATCGTGCCCATCCCTGAGCCATTATCACTGAGCTGCTTCGCGGCGATAAATTTTCGTGGTTTTCTAATTTTCTTTATGGATTTATATAAATTTTATCTTCTTGTTTTTTTACAAGTCTGAAGAAACTCCGACTCATATGAAAATAAGAAGTCGACAAGAAGAGACAAACAGTTCGTTCCCATAGGAATGCCGACAATTTGTTGAAAAGTATCTACAAATTCAACAAATAGGTTGTCAATAGGAAATTCAATCATACTGATCACTTGTTCCTCTGTGTAGTATGTTTTACCTTTTTGTTCACTATTAACAAGATACGCCGTTTGATGTCCAAAAGTAAGAAATTTATAGCCTATGCTACCATTGCTATATAGAAAAGCATTGTGGATATTTCTTTTAGACGATTTTTCAATTTCACATGGGGAATGGTGTTATACTTGGTTAAAAAATCAAACGTTTTGATAGAATTAACTTCAGAGATAGATCGAGATTTGAGATTAGCCAGAAGTTCTTTGGAGCTGTTTTAGAATCTAAATATGGTTAATATCACTATGCGAGTAAACCGTTTTACAGTATTTTCTAAGATCATCTTAAAGACATAATTGAAACATCATTATCAAAACCCCATGCGTCTGAATCGCATGCATCAGAAATGCACAAATTCAAAAACCTGAAATATGGA
This sequence comes from Mytilus coruscus, assembly GCA_017311375.1. Classification (NCBI taxonomy): domain Eukaryota; kingdom Metazoa; phylum Mollusca; class Bivalvia; order Mytilida; family Mytilidae; genus Mytilus; species Mytilus coruscus. Next base: position 21,471,232 of record CM029608.1, on the reverse strand, counting down.
TGGACTAATACCGAGCCATGTCAAGTCATACGACTAATAGAAACATAATAGTAAAAAGACAAATGAAGGTAGAACTGTTAAGTAAATAAAATGATACACATGCTGACCACCTAGAATTTATAACTCAAGACCATCATGTATTATTTGTGCGGTAGATACTGCATATGTCTCGTATAGGTGTTGGTACTTTCCGATGAACTATTTGAGAGAGAAAAATGAGACGTCTTTTGACAAATTTAACATTGGCATATTATTTTTCTACACAGACACCGATTACGTTCCACAAAGTCTGAGGAGAAGCAGCTGCATCCTTTAGAATATCGTTTGAGTCGAGAAATGCATCCTCCATTTGCGGATGAAGTTGAAGTATTGCTGCTAGGGTGATGAAAATTTCAAGTTTCAAAATTGAAATCTGCTCGTTTGTCATAGACTTTAGTACTGAAATGACCGTTGATGTCAACAATGAGGTCGCGGAAGCTGTATCTGTGTTTTCGTATATCTCTAGGTCGGGAGGATATGTTAATGCTACTATGCGAGTAAACATTGTTACAGTATTTCTGTATTCCCTACCTGAATTAATACATTTTTTAGTAGAACATGTAGATGACCCAGCAATATACGGGGTTGTGTGAAGTTTAAGTAGTCACTGTACATTCAGAAATTAGTGAGTGGATTTATTATTGCAAAATCTTGACCAATGGCGATGTTTATTAAACATCTTATGGAGGAACATCACTATTGAAATTATGTATACCAGTTCTCGTTATGTCGAACCAAAAACCGTCGAATTTATCGCTCTTAATTTAGAAATAACAATAACATTGCAGTAACCAATTTAATAAGACAAGTCATCAAACAAAGTCTGAAACAAAGTTTGTTTGTTTGAATTTTTTAGTCAGTTGTTTGAGTTGTATTTATTTACTTACAAACTGTACCAGAAAAACGATTCCACAGTACAATATAACCAGCAATATTATACCATTCTGCAAAAGAAAAGAAAATAACAGCTAACACACGATAGAGCAGCATGTAAACCTCAGCCTATGTAATAGGGATATCTATAGTAGCCAGATGAGGACTTTTCTCGTTTTCGCCTTTTATTTCAAATGAATTTTTAAACGCGGAGTATATATGTAAAAAAAAAAAGATTGATCAATTATAGCTAGGAGTTGATTGCTAAACCAATTGGAATGACATGACAATACAAAATTTGAAATCAGATTTCTGAAAACAATGGAAGATAGCGACAGATCGAATGCAAAATCTTTATTTCGCCGCAGTAGCAATATTTTGGTAAGAAATAAGGCTTTCTCAACAAATCAGTAAAGAGATTCTGATGATTGTTTTTTTTAAATGTTTTACCTCAAACCGGACTTTGGTCAATACAAGGCAAGTTCAAGTTCTTTTATTTCTTTGATCAGACGATATACCAATGGAGTTTTATGCTGCTTTTCATGCCTTTTCAAAGACAAGGCAATAACTTTTTCAGATTTCCCTATACCTATAATACTTTCTAAACTCTTTACAAAATCCAACGTTTTAAATGGGTGAGAAATTTTGATTCTGTTCCTCGTCTCTTTACAGGGGTCCGTAATGAACAGGTGAGGATAAAACTTAATTGATATGGTGTGCAGACTTGCGAAAATATGATTCATATTTTTCACATATATATATTGCTCAAACGAGGTTAAGAAGACATCAAAAGATTTTAACTGGTCAGAAAATATAACATCCATTCTGGAGCATCCGAATTTAGGAGCACCTGACCTTGATTCACACCGCGTCTTTAACTGGTTTGTGTTGCTCAATCTCTAATGTTCTTTATTTTGTTGTACGGAATATCTTATTCTCTTTCCTTAAGCTATGAGTTTGTTAGATATAGGAAGATGTGGTATGAGTGCCAATGAGACAACTCTCCATCCAAGTAACAATTTATAAAAGTAAATCTTTTGTGTTTGTTTTAGTACCATGCGTTCATATCTTTTTATTCTCTTGATTTCCTTAAAGGTTAAATCATCAGCAAAAATGTCAATCAGATAGTTTTCTCTGAGTGAGGGTCTAGGTGTAGGGATCTCCATTTCTGTGTTCGTTAGTTTTGAGTTCATTTGTCTTTAGTCTGATATTTTCATTCTGTATTCTTGATTTTTTACCCATTACTTCTGTTCTTTATATTTGAACACCCTATTACACTCCATTGTAGCTGTAAATCCCTATGCAAACCCTCTAGGAGTTTAAAGTCGGTGACATTCTTTTGTGATGTTTAAAACTACCTAATTTCTGCAGTGTATATTTATTTGTTTATACAATCCACAAGGCAATTTATAAATAAACCCATATTTTGGATATAATCGATACACATTTTATTGTTTGTCCTTTAAATATACAATACCTGCTTTTGTCAGAATCGCGTCATTACCATTTACGTAATGCTTGCCATTATAGGTACAACATATTTATCAACCAATCATTTGGTTTTATTTTCTTTGATCTGTATGGTACTGATACTTAAAGGTAGCTTCTTGTAGTTAGTGCTAAAGAAATAACGGACTTACACATCAATCATGGTAAGTTTGATCGCTCATCTAATTTATACATTTTTTATTAGCAAAATGTCGAAATAAGGGTAACTATATATTTAAGTACACGTACGACCAAAATCGAAAGTTGAATCATTGAATCAGGTCTACCGTTTACAATTGTCTAGGAAAACACTTGTTTTATTGCTAACTAGGACAGTACAAATAAAAATATAAGCAATAAGAACAGAGTTTTTCAAAGACATTTGGGTGCAAAAGGGGGATAGAAGGTGATCTATAGTGAACACACATTAATAAAAAGAAGATACTGGGTATGTATTGACAGATTTATTCTCTATCCTTTTTATTTTAGTACCCCATTATTCTCTATTCTTTATATTTTTTTGCCCTGTTTTTTCTATTCTTTCTATTTTTGGCCTTTATTCTGCCCATTATTCTTTTTTCTGCAATGTGATGTGGATCTAGTGAAATTGTCGTCATCTTGCAAATATATACAAATGGTGCTGTCAATGTGTTTTAAATTTGTGCCTAACGGAGGTTCACCTGGAAACATTGTAATAAACCATACCATAATAGTATATACAAATAAGGAGATGTGGTATGATTGTCAATGAGACAACTATCCACCAAAGTTCACATGAAGTGGATGTAAGCAATAATAGACAACCATACAGCCTTCAACAATGAGAAAAACCCATACCGTATGGTCAGCTACAAAAGGCCCCGACATGAAAAATAGAAAAAGAAAACTAACCGCATAATTTATAACAAATCAATTTAAGAAAAAAAAAAAAATATATGACAGGCATGAACCATAACAAACACTGAACTAAAGGCTACTAATTTTGGATAGGCACATACAGAATGTGGCGGGATTAAACATGTTTGTGGGCGCTCAACCCTACCTCAACCTTGGACAGTGGTGTAACAGTAAACATAAGAACAAACCATCAAAATCAGTTAAAAAGGCTTAAGTATGATTACTTACGCGACAAACTTACGGAGATGTAAGCAACTGAAGGTCACTGTAAAACTGTCTACAATAAGCAGATCCCATACTGTATAGTAAGATTTAAAGGCCTACAAATATATGGACCGTAGAAAGTCAAAGGTCTTTACAGCTTTTGGAGATGACTGAACACGGCCCATAAACGGATATCTTGCCCACTAGAATGTGACTTATTTCAGTTGAAATATGTGTATAATTGTTAAGATGATCAAAAGAAACAATAAAATTTTACTTTCATTGTACGTAATGTTTTTGTTTCATTCAGTTCAAACGGCAAACAAACAACTTTAAATTATTTGACACAAATGAACAGATGACTTATGTTTGTAACTGCTATGATTTCTGGATTAAACCCGTTCTTTCTACAAGGAAGTCTATATTTAAGAAAACCCTTATTAATCTACCTTATATACATATCTCTTTGACTCCTCAAGAGTACTAGTATATGATAATAAATAACTATCATAAATAATTTTACCACTTATACAAAATAAAGTGCACTCTTTTCATATTTTATTCACAATTGTACAGTATAATAACTTGGAACGAAGCCAATAAATACACCCCATTTAAATTTTATTTATCTTTCTTATTTTTCAAACTTAAAGTAACTCACTTGAATGGCTTTCTATACATCCCATCACCAGTAGATGCTTTTAGTTTCTTTTGAAAGTCTTGTCATATGAATTGTGTGCAACCAGTCGAGGACCGTCATGCCAGAGCAGAATTTAAGAGTAACATAAAAGAGATGAGAAAGTTGCCAAAGGGACATTCAAACTCCAAAGTAAAAAATAAACTGACCACGACATGGCTAAAAAAATAAAAAAAATAAACAACATTACACAAAACACAACATAGAAAACAAAAGACTGAGCACTAAGCAACACGAACCCCACCGAAAACTGGGGGTGATCTCAGGAGTTCTTGAAAAGTAAGTAGATTCTGCTCCAAATGTGGCACCCGTCGTGTTGCGTATGTAAGTACTCATTAAACATATTTGCGATAAATTATAATCAAGGTAAATAAAAGAACACAAACTATTTTGCTATTTGCATTTGTAATTTCTACAATTGTTTAATTTTCATTTATTATATTATATAGGAAAAACCAACAGGTGCACAACAAATTAAAAATATGTCTGAATACCATACCAGCGTTCGAAATCTAACACACGTAGCAGTTGTGCGGACAAGATGTAAAGTAAAATATTTCCATCATTACCTCGTTTTGGATGTAGGTTTTTATTCTGTTGACATTATACATTATACTCCTGGAAATTATGCAAAGAAAGCGCGATCAGTGGCACGAGTTACTCGGCAGACGATAAGATTTGACGAAACTGATTCAAAGTTGCTAGACTTTTCAGCTGGTGTATTTTTCATAACGAGGCAAGAGTACCCGTCGACTGCTGATGAAATGGAGATGGCGTATCTTAGAGCAAGTTATCGAAGTGGAGAAGCTGAATATAGCTTAACAAGCAATAACTGTGAATCGTTCGTCACGTGGGTCTTAACGGGTGAGGCTAAATGTGAACAATTTGAACAAAGCGGTGCAGGGAAAAGAATTTTAATGGATGTTATTGAAAGTGGAATAGATCATCGTAATAAAGTTGTTAAAAACGGACAGTCTGATCTACCAACACGTTTGTCTGCGATATCGCTTGCAAATGTATTAACCAACTCAGGAGACGCACTGATTGACATTGCTGTGAAACGAAGTATCATTAAAGACCTAGCTCTATCGAAATCCGCCGCTACGGCGTTAGCTGCTAAAACAGGTGCAACAACTGCTGCTAAGGTTGGGCCTTCGGCTGTAGCCGCCGGTGTATCAGCAGGAATTACCGCTGCTGTTGCAGTTCCGGTAGAAGCTGCTTTCTGCGGAATTGATATATATAAACTGAATAAACAAAAGGAAAACGGTCTTATTAGTGAAAAGGGTTTTAAAAGACAAGTTACAAAGAAAGTCAGTGGTTCCGCTTCTTCAGTTGCCGTAGCAACAGGTACTGGATTTCTTGGCGCATTCATTGGTCAGATCGTTTGTCCGATTCCTGTAGTTGGAGGTGTTATTGGGGAGCTGTTGGAGGCGTAGTAGGGAGCTTAGCGGGACGGGCAACAGGGTCGGTTGTGTCTGGTAAAATCTTTGACGCAGTGACAGATTGATAGTAGTACATTGAAATAATATTTCAGTGCAAAATCCAACCTAGACGTCGGTTATCGTTCTTTAATTTCGAACGTAAGATTCTTTCTACGAAAATACCGAACTAGAACCGTGATCGTTCCAATCGTCACAATACAATAACAATGGTATATAATAAAGAGGAAAGAAATTACAACTTAAAGTTTATTTATCATAATTGTTAATTTGAATATTTCTTGCACAGAGCACAAAATATTTAGAAATATTCTGTAAATTTCTTTCATAGAAAAACCTAAAATACATTGCTTTGCATACAGAAAACTTTTTTATTTTTTTGTTTTATTCCAATTATGCTTTATTGTAGTATAATACGGTCACTAATAAAATCACAGTATCTATCTATTGATCAGTAAAACTTCAATAAAATAAAGGCAAAACATTTCCGAGGAGTTAGTTCCAGGGCGGTTAATAGATACATATAGTGGTATTCTTTTAAATTAGGAATGTACCCTGTATTTTAACAGGCATTAAAGATTTCAGAAGAGTTTGGATTCATACGTTAAACTCACAGCCGGCTTTACTTTATGATTTTCATAAAACTAACCAACAGCTACGCTCTATTCAAGACCAGAAAAGTAACATATATGCTGTATTGCACCACTAAAACCAAGAAACATATTGACAGTAAACTCTATAAAAGCATGAATATAACAGAATACGTTTTGTATTTACATTGAAAAAAATCAGAGTGGATGGTAAAAGAAGTTTTGTATTGATAACTATTTTGAAACGTAAGTGCGCAACTGAGAAACCACACAGTCTTTTATTTTCTAAGACATTACAATAATGTTATTATAAGAGTTGCAATGCTCTTAATTAAGAAAGACAAGAAGCCTTGAGATACCAGGCAATAGTCTAAAACATAACCCGAGAACAAATGTCCACAAAACACTACCCGATAGAACAAAGATTGGGCAACACGAACCATAAAACAAAAACTGTCCTCTATAAGCTGGGCTCGTACCCCCGCACCCATGATAGACTACAAAACAGGGAATATAAAAGTTTTGATATAGTTTAAACTTTTTCTAGTGTTTTAATTTCATAGATGTAAATCCTACATACATGCATATTTTCATATCAAGATATATATACAATATATGTACATTGTCGGAAAATATGAAATTTATTCGTATTATACAAGCTTTAGAAACAGGACGAAAAGCGAGACTCGCCGGGTTTTTCTAGATCTCCTGTTTCGTAGCGAGTACAAATAAATGTGATATATCTGACAATGTACACATATCGTTTTTATCCTATATATACACCCGGCACTTTATTTAAATCCAAATAGCTGTTTATGATTTTTAAAAGAAATCTACATAGTTTAACGGTTTGCTCAATATGAACTTTTAAGGAGTTGTGATACCAAGGTAACTAGATAAGGCCAACATTTTCCAAGTTCATTGGGGCATTACTCTAGAAAAACTGAATGGACTGGATGCACATTTACATATTAGGATCTAACAATGTACCAACTTCCATGAGGATGTTATAAAAAACGAAGGAGAAATTGCGATGACAAGATAGGTGCAGGACAGGACCAAAATATTCGAAATTCAAAGAGGCATGTCTTTGGGATAACTCAATTGACTAAAGCATCATACCCACATGCAAATTTGTATATAACAAACTAACAATACACCCAGTTTCATGTAAATACGATAAATCATGTAGGAGCTGCGTTGACAATGTCGGTTCTGAAAGGGTACACATTTCTACAGTGAAAAGGGTATGAGTCTGGATAAACTCAACAGAATAAAAAATCCTATACTAGTGCATATGCATATCAGGGTCTAACAATATACCAAGTCTTGAGTAGATACGAGCTGCGATGACAAGTTAGGTGTTGAACAGGGAAAAAACTTCTAAGTTGAAAGGGACATAACTTTAATAAAACAAACACACACACACATAATGGACGGGAAAATCATACCTACAGGCACATCTGCATACGAGGATCTCATAATGTAATGACTATCACGAAGAAGCGATATACCAAGTAGGAGTGAAATATTTAAATAGTGAATGGGGCACAATTCTTGATAAACTAAACAGAATAAAAAAAAAAAAAAACATTCGTTCGAATGATTGCATATCATGATCAATTATTCGACAAAGTTTGAAGTGAATCACACAAAGGATAAAAAAAAAATGGTTTTCACAGACAGACATAAAGACATGTCGATTCCTATTTACCCCAACCTTGTTTGCGGAGGTGCACTTAATTATGCAATATGTTTCCAGGTTTTGTGTAAAGGACTTACATGTTCTTTTGCATAAAAATTCCAGGCAAATGTATATACGAGGATATACAAAAGTAGAATGTATAAATGTTTATACCTAAAAATAATACTTTCAGAATGTTACACGTCACAAGGCTCTATTTGTTACTTGTTTTATCACATATTTATTACATTGTTCCAATATAGTTGGTTTGTTTTTATGTCCCCGCCGTAGGCGACAGGGACATTAAGTGTTACCCTTGACCGTCCGTGTCACTGTTCTTTTTTAAATGGTATAACAATATGTTTTGCTTGTTTTGTTCATATCTTCAATTTGTTCGGTGTACCCCAAAACAAGTTATTTTTTCGTCAATAGGCTGCAAAGATAATAATTTTTTTTAAATTTTAGTGTAGCAAGCTTCTTATACTGGAAACAAGAAAATATGCACAACTTTTTATTCAGTATAGTTCGGAATCAACCATTCATCTGGGGAAAAGGGAGGGGGTGTCTCAGAATAACTTTTAGACTCTTGATAAAACTGTGTGTTTTGCAATAGCATGCGAGAACAAGGATGAATGTTGAATCCACGCTCATTTAAATGGAAACCAATGATTTTATTTCAATAAAATTAAACGAAATCCCCCCCCCTTAAAAAATATGAATATATGTAAATAAATGTTCGGTGTTAAGATACGTAAAACAATTGATTTTGTTAATACCTGTATCATAAGAAGATCGAGTTTCTCGCTTCATTCCATGCACCAATTGATGGTTGGTTGCTTAACGTCCAGTGGCAAATATTTCATGTATGTTCAGGACGATTTCTGATTTTGATTTCGAAACTTTCAATAGTATATTTAAACTGTTTGTATTTATGTTTTTGTTGTCTATTATAGAGTGAACTGTTTCCACTATAGGGTTTGAATGAGTACGTTCTTGTGTGTACTATATTTTGTTCCACTGATCCTCTGTTAATTTAGGCAGACATTTAGTTTTGAATCGGAGCGATTCAGAACTTGACAGTGTGTATAGTGACACAGTATATGCCGGATGAAGATCTATGATGAGATAGACGTACACGTACATTTTTGTTTGGACTGTGGGTCTATTACAATCATTTGACATATCAGTAAACCGGTTTCACATTCTCATCTTCTTTCTGAAAACACTTATCAAAATAACCCCATATTATGTACCATGTATTCGGAAATGGTGTATTTATATAAGGTATTCTATTATCTATAAAAGATTTTCATTTGGTTCCGGATAAAACATGATTACTATAGGGTAATACAAGTTTAAATAAATGGGGAATGTGTCCATGGGACAAGGATGATGCCCCCGCTTGCATATAACGTTAAAAATGGACATAACTCTAAAACGGTAAAGAGTGACGCCACAAAAATTCAAATTTGATCTGTGTTTTGTGGTAATAAGCATTGTGTATAAGTTTCATAACATTTGGTTGAGGCAAACTAAAGTGAGAGAACGGAAACGAAAAATTCAGCAATTTTTCCATTCGTAAAGGGGCATAACTCTAGAATGGTAAAAGTGAGGCCACCAAAATTCTAACTTGATCTGTGTTTTGTGGTAATAAGCATTGTGAATAAGTTTCATAACATTTGGTTGAGGCAAACTAAAGTTAGAGAACGGAAACCAATTTTGGGACGTACGGACGTACGTACGGACAAGGGTAAATTTAAAGCCCCCTCCACTACGGCGGGCGCATACGAATCTTCTTCTTTGAAACTACAAGGGTGAAATTGTTTTAATCTGCACAGAGAAATTGTTGAGTGAAAGACCTTTTAACAACGATCATTCACTGGTAGGTGACAAATATGGTGGTATCGGACGGTAGCACAAATTCCTTATAGAAATCCTATGTAAAATCCCATTCTAATTATATTTTCTGAAACGACTTGGTATTATTTAAGCACGTATAGCAGGTATGAAATAGGGAAGCTAGATCCGTGTCGATGCTCCTTATTTGGTATGCATCTGTATGAACAACATGGCCGCCAGAGGCAGCCGTGATTGGCCATTTTAAAATAAAATTTATCAGAATTTACCTGCTTACATATAGAGCAGTTTATTGGAAAATATCCGAAGTGAGCTATTCAAGTTTCTAGGATATTCTAGTTATTCAGTTTTATGTCCATAAAAAAGTGAAGAACAATAATAAACTTTCAACATCTATTTATTGAATCTTTCTAGTTAGATAATAGATGTGTACAAAGCAACGTTAAACCGTAAAATCGAACATGTAACATGAACAATTAGTAATTATATTCTGCCGCTCACAATAATATTATTTACATATTTATATACAAGACAATGTCAAAGAAGACGTTTGTATTCTTAATCGTGCAAAATTACTTATGTTATATGATCTTATGCATGCAATTTTCAGATATCATACGCACCTATCAGTATGGGTAATATATAGCAATTATTCCTTGACAACAATAAATGTGTCTTATGAATGGGTTGGAGACAAATGTATATTGTGTAAGTACAACTGAAGAAAAGTTTGTCTTGCGTAAAGTAACAGTGACAAACTATTGTTTACGTCATTTGTCTCCGAAGAGCACATTGCTTAATACGTGACTTTTAGAGCGACAGTATTTCATCCACAACATGGCAGTATACTGCAGCTTCACGAAGCCACGGTGACCTCTTGGACGACCGAGTTCATGCCAATTTGTGTAGACATGGAACCATCCACTGTAGACCACATTCCTGTGGGATGAGAACCCATCCAAATTGGATAGGGCCAAGGAATCTTAATCTTTGTCTTCAACATTCCCAAAACAATGGTCTTCTCCTCTTCAATCTTTTCAATTTTCTGTCGAAGAAGGCAGTTTTTCTCCATTAATTCGTTTAAGGTCTGAAATGGAAGAATTTGAGCATTAAACATGTATTTTGGATTTGAAAACTATTGCTTCTGTTGTGCACTCTTAAATTTACTATTCTCTGTTGTTGGTTTCTGCATGGGTAAACACACAAGCTGGCAACGGCAATCTTTGATTCACCATTTAAATTTGAAATTGAGAGACAACGTTTTGAAATTTTGGGATTCAATTTTATTGAATATTCCCTCTACAGATATTTCTCCATTTCAATGACCAAACTTGACCTTTTTTTCTTATGACAGGAACGGTTACACGGGACTATCATGTCTATAAAAAAGAAGATGTGGTATGATTGCCAATGAGACCTGTCTTGTACACGCGCGTCTAGCGTACCAAATTATAACCTACTACCTTTGACGAGTTCGTGCACACAGTATTCAGCTGCAAAAGCGAAAAAAACAAAAACAAAAACAAAAACAAGAGAAAAATCTATTGTCAGATCAATTCATCATGTAAAATATAACCTCTCGAACTATACAAAAATCTTTGGCAAGGAGATCCGGGACATTTGAATTACGTGACAATGTGTGTATTTCATAGTTCGTTTGGATCGTCACGTAAATCTTGCCTTCTTTTACCAGTGATTCGAGAATTTTCAATCGATATAATAGCGTCTATATAATGGTTTGGTTCTGATCCGATCTGGGACATATTATATTGACAGTATATACTATTCCCTGATCAGATCAGGTTACATAGGGATTAACACAGTTAACGCAACAATGTTTTAACCATTTTTACTTCTAAACACCTGTATGGTGGACTTCTTGTGTCATGCAGAAAAACAAGTGCTGAATTTAAAGGGGACATTCTTAAGTTTGGATGAGCAGAATACATTTATCTAGACAACAATTACTCTTAATTTCCCACCAAAATCCATCTGCGGAACCTTTACTGTAGTGGTCCTAATGATGCTTTTTGATTTGTGCAGGTATATGGTTCGCACATAATCATTGACAAAAAAATATCACAAGGACCATATAAGAGCTACGTTTCAGCAGTACATGTATCCCGATCATCACACTTTTTGGAACCAAATTCCATGATATCATTGGTTTTTTTTTTTACTCGGATTGAACATGCTTCAAATATTTGCCCCTTGACGCTAGGTATACAACAATCTATTCAAAAATAGGCAGGCATTATAAAACACTGCAACTTGACTTAGTTGTGATTGGCTATAACGCCATTGTGCCTTTTCCTAATGGAGTTATAAAATTTGCTGTCAAGTGATTGCCAGTCAAGTACCATGATTTGAGATAGTATCATTTCCTCCCTTTTGGCTATTTCATTGATATTTGTTAAGGGTGGTCCATTTCATTCGTAGACACGTATACATGGTATAAATTTAACAAACAAAAAACAAACCTACCTCATCTACTTCAGATTTATGCTCCCGCCTCCTTTTCCTGTACGCCTTAGCTGATCGTTTATTTCTTTCCCTCCTTCTCTCTTTCCTCTTATTATTAACCTGCACGACAAGATAAAACTGAGTTGAGTAAAATAAATAACGGGAAAATATTTTGAAAGTTACATATAGGCTAACATAAATAAACATATTTCAAATCTCTTTGGATTTAATATTGTTCTAAAAACCAACTTGAAATCTTCGGAAAACAGTTCAAGACACCATCATGACAATATATGAGGGTCTGGATGGGGTTAACATAATACAGAATAATCGGGAAAAATTATGAATAGAGAAAAATATAAAGAATAGAAAATAATGGGGTGCAAAAATATAAAGTAAAACTGTGGAAAATAAAAGAATTAGGTCATATATAATACTGATTACAGAAATGAACCATGTACAGAATAAAGAAATCGTCTATTAACAGAAAATTTATATTATAGTAAAAGCATTTTCATGAGAACTTAACAGAATTAGCGTTATTTTTAAAGATAAAGAAAAATGCCCTAAATATTAAAAGAATAAAGAAATAAAGGACCCCGATCCAGACACTCATATATTCCCTCTTTTTAAATTGATATCAAGTGCCGTACATAGTAGAAAAGTCATACTACGACGATCAAGCAAAATCAATCTTAAAGCTGTTGTTTTCGTAATAGCTATATATATAGTTCGTTTAACTTGTTTACTTTCGGCCCTAGGTTGTTTACCTTACCTTGTATATATATTACGCAAGTTCATAAATATCAAATTACAGGTATTTAAAATTTAAATGTATTTCCTATCTGCATTTTTAAAACTTGATTCATATGAATAAAGAAAGAAAGACATGCAGACAGAAATAGATTTTGAAAAAGAGGGGACCCAATAAACTAAAAGTAGAACAAAAAGTCTATGCATTAACCTATATACATGTAGCTCTATAAAGGGGCGGGCCCCCTGTCCCCCTAAATCCACCTCTAAGAGAGAACGTGCCGTAATTTTCTTACCTCAGATTCGGTTTGTCCAGTTCTAAATGCTTCCTCTTTGATCTCAATGTATAGACGTTCTTCATCTGTGTCACTTTCTCCGTCTCGTGCAATCTCATGGGTTGTGCTATCGCTGCTCGTTCCACTATCTGTTTCACTAAAGAATGTCTTAAACGGTGTTTTGTCTTCTGTTTTAAATAATGCGGTCACTGCTTTCTCGGCCCTTCTTTGGTCGACTGTATCCCCTCCGTCCTGACAAATAAAATTCTGACACATAAATCGAACCATAACTGCGTTTTCCACTTTATTCTTTGTTTTATAAACTTTGTTTAATTCGGATGCAGGAGAATGTTAACACACTACGTTTCTTTAAGAACTTGAATTGCGATTTGACTTAGTTTCGGTAGATATCAGCTGTTTAAAGCGTGTAAGGTTATTTTAAATTGCATCAGCAAAAATAGAACTAAGTGTATGTTCGAACACAGTCATATTGTATCTTCGATATTGAAGTATCGGGATATGATGTCGAACTATTATTCGAACACAACTGGAATTGCCCTCGTCTGACGAAATAATTTCTAAAAATACACTTTACGTAAAGTTCTGGAAATTTCTTCTCAGCGAAGGCCACGTAACTTTTCATATAATATATTTCACAATATATATTGTAGATATGGTTATACAAGTCTGTTTCTTACTATTTTTTTAAAAACTTTAAATCGACAGAAGTGTATACGTTCTTGTTTTCGGAGTGAAAGAAATGTGTTATTATAGGATTTTATATAAAGAAAGAAAAGCGTAGATTCAAATATATTTTTAGCAGCTGATTGCGTAACCGACTGTTATTAAAATAGATACATATGTATAAGATAGCGAAAAGTTTGAGGCTTTAAAAAATGTATTTTCTATATTTTACGTCCGCTTACTGTAGGAATTTGATTTTCTGAAATAAAAAAAAAAAATATTGTATAACTTGTACAGTAATATATGAATTTAATAAATGTAACGTGACGGTACCCAAATTGCACCTATTTTGACAGTTTTTTCACCTACCGTTTTATTTATGATCCAGGCAAAAGTTTCCATTCTGTGTTTATTTTGTAGATGTGTCATTATTTACTATATGGTTCCACCAATATATATGATTTTGTATCTATAATGAATCATAGAAAAATGGGTTTGAACCGACCATGATTCTGTAATGAGGAGTACCCAAATTGCAACCATGCTAAAATTCACATCCTTAAAAATCGAATAACAGATGTTTTGTTTTATTTCTTCAAATATTTAGAACAATTTGACATTAGTCCATGCTTACTATTCATTTTTAAAGAAATGGATGCTGTTAACATATTTAATTTGCTCATTTTCAAAAGATGACTTTTTGTGAACGTCGCATGGCGACGTTTTCGTAGATTTACTTTTTCCAGTGAATGCTTAATCTGTTGATATGTACTGTGAACGTTTTGTGTATATTTAGATATATTTACCTTTGTTGAAAGACGTATATAATGTCAAATCATAAAAATACAAATTATTTAGTCTCAAAAAACTGAGAATTGCAATTTGGGTACTGTGACGTTAGCCAAAAAAAAAAAAAAAAAATGGATGTAATAACTCAGTCATAGGCCTATGTACACGATCTTCATTTATAATTTGAAATGGGTTCCAGGAGTGATTTTGTTTGAATTATAGCGACCCAAACGGGTAAAAGTTACATTATTTTTATAAAAATATTCATTTTCATCAGTAGTATTTTAAGACAGATGCCACTAGACAGGACGGGTTTACTGGATCGGGGCTCACTGTCCGTTTTATAATTGGGCTTTAAAAGGAATTTTAATCAGCGTCATGTTTGTGTTCATATAAAGGACCGTGCCCCTCCTCTTCACGCCACCAGTCGGAGAAAAACGGAAAGGGAAAAGGAGGGGGTGGGGTAAAAGCCGGAACTAATGCAAATAGTGTTTACAAGATAAACCTTATTGTTAGTACATATCGAGTTCCTATTGTCAGCAATAATAATTGAATGACAAATGTTCAATGGAGCTACGAATAATCACCGTTATAAATATTGTCACTTGTTAAGACGTACTTATCAAATAATTATTTCTGTGACTGCATCTTACGATCCTTTACGATAGATAATTTAGATAATCTGCAATCAATTCCATCTTCATGCCTAATATATCATGTACTGTGTTACAACTCTAGATTCTACTGACGAGGAAAGGTAACACTAGGCCACCGAAAGCTGAATTTTTAGTTTAGTCTAGGTGGCCTAGTGGTCTAGAGCGCTGGGCACAGTGCAGGCGGTGTTGTCTCGATATCCCAATAGCATATGAGTTCGAATCCTGGCGAGGAAGAACAAAAATTTGCTTCAGCAAATTTGCAGATTTAACATTGTTGTGCTGATATTTAGAGTAATTATATATATAAATATAAAAAGCACAACAATGTTAAATATATATATATCAGCATATGAAGAATGTAAACTTCTACATGATAAAAATATATTATCATGCTATACTACTGTACAAGTGCTTGCAGATAAATTTGGCAATTATTAAAAATTGGGGCAAGGAAAAGTTCAGAATATATATTAAAAATTGCCTGAGAGAAAATTTTCTAAAATTTTGGGAACACCAAAAAGAGTCGGGCTTGGACTAGCTTCCGACGAGAAGCCTTTTAAGTATCTTGGATTTTAAACCCCGTAATATTTTAACCAGATTTTGATTTAGTGCCCACCAACTTCGTATAGAAACTGGGCGATACGTAAAAAGAAAATAAATGAACAATTAGTGCCGCTGCATGAAAAGAGAAGATCGATTATGCACTCATTGTACATTATCCGAAGTTGAGAATGAACAACATTTTATGCTCGAATGTCCACACTATGCCAATGAATGTCAACAAATGACAAATAAAATTGTTCAATTATGTCAAAACTATTTATTGTTAAACAATTGGCAAAAAATGTATTGGCTTTTCAATAATGAAGACAAAACCATTTTATGTATACTTGCAAATTTCATGCAAACTAATTATGAAATAAGGAAACAAGAACATTCTTACGTATTATTTCTGTAAACATTTTGTATTATGACATCATACAAAAGATTTAAACTGTACTTAAATCTTTTAATATAACTACTAAAATAACATCATATGTCAGAACATAGTTCATATCTCTATTTGGATTATTCTATTCTCATAACATGTATGTATCTGTATGCCCACAAGGGCTCCGAATTGGAAATAAAATACGTTTAAAGTTTAATGTTTAATGTTTATATAAATGCATTCTCCGGGATAAAAAATAAGAATGTGAGGTATGATTGACAATGATACAACTTTCCATCAAATCCCAGATGACGTATAGAAGTTACCAACTTTAGGTCACCGTATACAGCCTTCGACAATGAACAAAACCCATACTCGCGGCATACCAATGGTCAAAATAAGTTTTTTTCACAAAGTTTATAAAAACGTAACCCAAACCATTGTGATTGGTTAAAAAACGACCTTAACAATGAATATTTGGTCAATGGCATAGTTTTATTGCCATTTAAGTGTTCGGACAACGAACTATTCCTTGGGCCCGGCTTCGAAAATTATATATATAACAGACAACTAGAATTTGTTCACTCTTTCCGTGGAAATGGGTGGTAAAAGTACAACTACATGCAAGTGTTTATATCAGTGATTCATTATAGTTAATATCAAACTTTCAATTATATAATTTAAAATCTGGTCTAATCGTCTATTTAAATTCATTTCAAGTTTAGTGCACGAACCGTTTTAGGATCACACTTTCAGTTATTATCCGCAACTCTTAAAAAAAAAAGGCTGAATATTATTCACCAAACTAGCACAGATTTCCCTACAGGTTAGGCATTGAATTGTGAACGTACTATTTTATTTTATTTTTAATTTATATATTAGCCTGTGGGGATTTGTTGGATTTTCCCAGTGGTTTTCCATACCAAACTGACATGGGCTGCGCTATTTCTGATTTATTTACCTTATTTAGATCATTTTAATTTGAATCCACAATAATAATAATAAAATGATAAAATTCTTTATTTAACGAAGGTAACACATTTAACAATCCAGTGACATATTCGTATCTATATAACTGGGACCTGATATAATGCTAGGTATCAGTTAGTAATAGTATATATACCAAGCCCGTTGAATTGATCGTGATTCCAAGTTTTTGGTAGTGTTAATCCGGATAATAACCCGATGGCGGTTTAGATTTTACGCATAACTAGAGTTGTCGCCCATTAATTGAGTCACAAAACCAGTCAACAAAAACGAAGTAGATAAACAATCAGTTCATAAAACGTTGTAGGTCTTCTTTATTGAATTTCGAACAGCCTTAAATCCACATTTACCTTCTGGTCTTTCCAGGTTCTAACAACAAACAGTCTTTACATACACACTTTTTGATTTCCAAGCCCGAAAATCTCTCAAAGTTTTATGAAGGTTCATAATAATATATTAGTCCAAATAATTATGACGTCTTTAAAGGCTATTAGATTTTTTTGCTCTGACGCCTTACAGCGACTGTAAGGCGTCAAAGCAAAAATATAATAGCCTTTCAAGACGTCATAATTATTTGGACTAAATAATAGATGAGCTTTATTTAAAGTTGGAATAGTATACAAACAAGACCATCTAGAACTAAGTTCAAATAATAAGTTAATAGTGAAACAAAACAATTAAAATAGCCTTTCAAGATGTCATAATATCTACGGCAGGCCAGTAGTAGTCTCGCCCTATTTATTACAATCAAGTGGCCATTTATCCTGTAACAAAACCATTATTTATTGCAACTTTCATTGCAGCACTCAGTACCATTTCAAGCTGAGTTTCAAATGAATTTTACACCAAAATTTGGCTAAAATTAAAATATTTTAAAATGTTTAAATATGAATAAAATTGAGAATGGAAATGGGGAATATGTCAAAGAGACAACAACCGACCAAAGAGCAGACAACAGCCTGAAGGCCAACAATGGGTCTTCAATGCAGCGAAAAATCCTGCACCGAAGGTCACTTAATAGTCAAAGTTGTGACTGAGTGCGGAAATATGAAGATAGAAGATACGATAGATAGTGGTCCTCAGCTGGCCCCTAACTAAAATTGTGTGCTAGTTCAGTGAAAATGGACGTCACACTAACTCCAAAACATGTAGATGAACATAAATTAAAAACATACTAGACTAACAAAGGCCAGAGGCTCCTGACTTGGGACAGGCACAAAAATGCGCGGGGTTAAACATGTTTTGTGAGATCTCAACCTCCCCTATACCTCTAGCCAATGTAGAATAAAGAAACACATAGCAATACGCACAGTAAAACTCAGTTTAAAAGAAGTCTGAGTCCGATGTCAGAATAGGTAACAAAAGAAACTAAGCAAAATGACAATGATACATAAATGAACAAAGGCATCTGGTCATGGTAGATTTTTGGTATCCAGCGGTTATTACAAGGTGCATGCGAGGTTAAGGATAACAGTGACAATTAAGACTACTAAAATTTGTTTTAAACGAAACAATTAACAACAAAATGTTGATGTTATGAGCTAGATCAAGAAAATAATTCAGAAACGCGAACGAAGACATTACTTAAGGTGTATGAATATTCATTGATTGGGGTGATAAACATTTTAGGACATCGTTTTTTTTTAAATGCAGCATGGGCAAACTTGAAAGTAAAAAAAAAGTTTTATGTAGTACATATTAATAAAAGATTTGAAAACATTAACTCACAGAACAACTTGTTTTAACATGTTTTGGGATAATTTGGTTAAAGAAAAGCATATAACACTCAAACGGAGAAATATATTATTTTTTCACACATGATGATGATTTTTAGATTATAAAATCATTCTACATGGCATGTATCATATACATCTTATTATTTATTCTACTAACATATCTACATAATGTATATGCATGTCGTGAGCAGAAGCAACCTTCCTTTTTTTTTCTCCATTGCTTAGCATCACAAAGAGTTAAAAAGAAAAAAATGCAATGTGAATGTGAAGTAAAAAAAACTTCACATCACCAGATCTAGCAGTATAAAGTTTGAAATTGGTGTTGAAACACGATGTAGTGAAGGAACAAAGAAAACAAATATATAGCAAAATTTCCCGTGTCACCTATGCCTGTAACAATGGTTTTATGTTATCACCTGCTACATGCAGCACAGCCACTAGAACATCCGTTTCCCCATGCAATGGGCATTTGAACGAGCTATGAGCTTACCGTCTGAAGCAAGAAAATAAGCTTGGGTTACGAACAAAGGTTTGAGTGTCACAGGACAAAAAATCACAAATAATTTGTTGACAATTGTTTGAGTACATAAGAGAAAGATCTTGAAATATTTTCTTTTTCTTACATCTATTCATTTTTAAGTTTAGGAAATTGTTCATAAGCCTTGATAAATGCAAATTTATTAATTTTTTATCATGCAAGGGATATATTTCTTGGCACCATGAAGCCATTTAAGTACCAAGCCACTTTGACATTTTATTTTCATAACAATTATTTGATCATTATTGATATTTATTGAATAAATTTTAATTACAAAGTTACTTTATATGTATAATAGTTCAAGAAAAAAACAAAAATATTATTCTTAAAATTAGTGTTTTCGTGTTCAAAGAAAAATATTCTAAAAACTTAATTGTGACTTTTTGTCCTGTGACTTTTTGTCCGTGACTTTTTGTCTGTGACTTTTTGTCCTGTGACCTTCTGTCCTACATTCAAACAATCACACCTCTTGCATTTTCACAATCAGCTATTTGTGACATTGCCGTGAGTTCTATTTCAGTTAGTGTGTGCAGGTGCGTGGAATTCTTGTTTTCCAACGAAATTGTTTAGTCAATAATTCTGGCGTTACGATTTTCGTACAACTTTTTTGATTTTTCTACGATTTCTGTATTAGATTAATCAAAATATGACACCTAACTGAAAAATTATTTGTTGTATATGCTTTTAAAGGTTAACTCAAAATGTACAATATACTTTTAAGAAATTGTATACACTCCTTGTACCGAGACTTTGAAAGATACTACCAAATTTTCAAAATGTTTTTTTTTAAATGACATATAATACTTAATATATAAAGTTTGTTTTAATCTTGGTCATAATAATGTTAGAGTAATAGTCCCAGGTTTTGATACAATTTCAATTTCACCCAAATCATCAGATTATCTCAATTTTCGATAAATAAAAATATACGTATGGATCAACTTAATTGTAGTAAAAATTATAGATAAAGTTAAAAAAGTTAATTCAGATTGACATCTGACAGAGATGAAAGATTTGATCTTTTTCACACCCCTTGTCACCTGATAAGAAATGGTTATTGCCAATAATTAACAGGTTCTATTTTTTCAAGTTTCTCTCGGTTATACAGCGTATCGATGGAAAAGCGTCACCTCCAGCGATGCCCGGATGCTGTATCTAAGGAGCTGCTACGTCACGCCGGATAAGAGAATACTAGTCCAAATAATTATGACGTCTTGAAAGGCTATTAGATTTTTTTGCTCTGACGCCTTACAGCGACTGTAAGGCGTCAAAGCAAAAAAATATAATAGCCTTTCAAGACGTCATAATTATTTGGACTAAATAATAGATGAGCTTTATTTAGAGTTGGAATAGTATACAAACAAGAACATCTGGAACATAAGTTCAAATAATTATGACGTCTTGCTGTGACACAAAACAATTAAAATAGCCTTTCAAGACGTCATAATATCTACGCCATGTTTATTACAACCCAAGTGGCCATTTATCCTGTCACAAAACCATTATTTATTGCAACTTTCATTGCAGCACTCAGTACCATTTCAAGCTGAGTTTCAAATGAATTTTACACAAAAAATTTGACTAAAATTAAAATGTTTTAAAATGTTTAAATATGAAGTACTTTTATAAATACAACCTGAAATTATGCATCTAAGTGATAGATACATGTAGGACTTTTACTGATATAAGATAAATAATGACTTTTCATATTTTTTAATTTTTTTTGCAGCTTTAATATTTTAATTTTTAGGATCTTCTTTGATCTTTCATGAGAGCCTCTTTAGTGATATCTGTCGTCCATGTGAAGCAAATAAAGTTATTTCTCTCAAATGATTGATCAACATCCAATGGCCAAGAACAAAAATTCCTTCAAAAGTGTCATTGCAGTTCATTGATAACTTGATCGTGCGTCCAATATTTACCTACATGCTGCATGTGGAGTAAAATATCTACTAGGTAGATTAAGATTCAAAACATGAGAATAGAATGTAAATGTGACATTGGCAGTATAAATTTGAGAACACTCAGAACAGTAGTATGAAATGTTTAATTTTCGTGAATACTTGTACATGCACAGTATTGCAAGCAGTGTTGCTACATGACATACATGTACATGTAGTATCGGGATGATTCCACTCAGCGGCCCTAAAATCGGCTGGCAGCCCCCAAAAAAATTGATGCAAACATAAATTCCCAATTCAGAAAAAAAAAACAATTTGTTCATTGTGATCTGTGTGATAAAAAGACAAAAATATTCCTGGGCCTCAGTTGTGGAGTGGTTGAGTGGTCTACGTAGTTCAACTACTGCATCACTAACCTGTCAATGCTGAGGTTGTGATTTCAAACCCGCATATGACAGGTGCGTTCTACTCCTATATTGATTAACTAGGATTGACAGTTTTTCTGCCATAGGTCTGTGGTTCTCTCCAGCTTCCTCAACCAATAAAAACTGATCGTCAGGATATAGCCAATAGTGCTGAAAGTGGCATTAAACACGAACAGTCACTCATCAATCAACTATTTATTTGTGCAGTGTCATTCTGAACAAGAAAAGTTTATCCAGTTACATAAACATGATAAAATAAATTTAACAAAGAAAGAGACCAGCAGCATTATTTACATAATAGTTATTGAAAAACCGGTCATTATCGTGATATATGGACTGCCCAAAGGACAGTGGTATTGACTAAGACAGTGATAATGACTGAGCCATAGGCAAGGGCATTATTGCTGTTGCAGTCAATACCACTGTCCTACAGGCAGTCCATGTATCATGATAATGACCAGTTCTTCAATAACTATTATGTTTATTTCATTGTGGAACCAATGTTTTTAAAAATTCTCATAAATTCAAATTGTTCAAAACAAACTCAAGTTATTGTACGATTTCCATAGGAAAGAGTGAAGACTGGTCATAGTGATAACTCTAAGTCACTACCATTCATTTAAATAAAATTTTTCAGTATATGAAAACAAAATAAAGTTTTCTATAATTTTATAAATAACAAAATTATATGTTAAACAATTCAACAACATCAATATAAAATTTTAAATCAGTAAAATGTTTTATTAGAGGGACATCTCTCTAAACAGAGAAACCACGCCCCATCGGTCATTAACATGTAAAAGTCTGTTAACAACCGGTTTTCCGGTCCGCTTTTTTCTGTTTAAGACCGATAGAAATTATTACTGAAGAATAAAGAATGTCATGTGGCCCCTTGTTATCCAATAAGAGAAGCTAATTCTTAACCGATATGAAATAATAAGATCTAGTGCACATCATGTTCTGTGCTTTTACATAATGTAAAAATTGTAGCGGTTTAAGATAATATTGGGGTTTCACTGAAAAAAAGCACAACATGTTAAAAATACACTAGAAAAAAATGGTTTAGTTTCTTCAATTTGTTCATTAGTAATGTCTACAAAAAATTATCTGCTTAATTAATCATGTTAATTAATATAAAAATAAGGCCTAGGGATGTGGTATGATTGCCAATGAGACATCTATCCACCAAAGTTAAAAGGATGTGGATTTACAATTACTGGCAATCATATTGGTTGGGGTAAGAAGGTAATGAATATGCTTTATCATGCTTTATTAAGCCAATATTCTCCTGATAGTTACAGTAATCGGGAAAATGCTGTATGTGGCTGATTGATGGTGAAATGTTTTGACATATATCGATGGAAGGTCAATTTTGAATTTATTGTTTCTTAATTTTCAATGGGATTAAACTATTTTTCTTTTTTTGAAACAAATTATTTCTTTTCAAGAAATTTAGAATCACACGCACCCCTTTCAAAAAATTAGAAGAAGAAAAAAACAGTGAATGGTCAGTGTCGTCAAGCAGTCCAATTTTCAGTCAGATGAAAAAAATAATCACTATAAAATGATTATATTTATAATAAATCTGATTTCAAATCTTAAACATGTTAAAGTTTTAAAGAATTTTTATATGGTCCAAATTTTAATCCAAAAAAGGTATAGACAGTGTTACAAGTAGCAGCATATTAACTATAGCTTTGTTTAGTAATCATGGTATTATAGATAGTAAATGTTCATTCAAGTTAATTTATTGGCCTTTTGTATCTTTTTTTTCAGATCATGATACTTGAAACTGGTTTGAAATATCCTGCTAGCAGTTTTCAATGGAGTAATACAAGGGACACAGAAACAGCATTTTCCTTGCATCATTGAGAAGAAAGATACAAAATGTTCCTTACAATCTTGAAAAAATATGCTTTTTTATCTGTATCAACTGTTTATTTTGCAATGTTGTTCTTCTCCTTGGTTAATTATCGAGACCATTGCATCTTTACACATCCAAAGACACTTTTAGACTTCAGTCATTTGTCTGCCTCTAATGTGCTGGATATATGCCAACCAAAACTAGAAAATCTAGGTAAGAATTTCTTTAAATAAAAACATAATGTGCAAAATGGTGTTCCTGCTAATATTAGATAAACAAAACTACAATTCTGTTTCTGGCTTTCCTACTGACCCAAAATTTTCATGCCCTACACCCAGCAAACAAAATAACGTTAATAAAACGTGATTTTAACGTAAAATTTTGTGTTATAATTACGTACTTACGAACGTATTTTTAACGTCATTTTGTAGACTCAAGCAACGTCAAAGCAACGCTCCAAGAAACGTTAAAAGAAACTTAAAACTAACGTTAAAGTAACGTTTTTGTTTACGTTATTTACTTACAACAAACTAACGTTAGCGTAACATCCATTATCACGTCATATATCAATATTAAACGAACGTTGGAGTAACATTTCTTATTATGTTATATATTTACATAAAGCTGACATTGCAGTAACATTTCTTATAGTTACATAAACTAACGTTACTGTAACATTTACTAATAACATAGCATTTGATAGAGAAAAAACTTTTAAGTTACATTATTGAGTAATATTATTAACTTTTATCAACTCTAATAAAACACTCCTTTCTAATGTAACAATTTCTGTACCTTCATCCTGGAACTGTCCTTGCATACTTAACTATTTTTTTATGTTACATTATCCGATAACAAGTTCTTTGCTTGTAACTTTCGTGGAAGATTCTATTCAACCTATCCAGT
This sequence comes from Mytilus coruscus, assembly GCA_017311375.1. Lineage (NCBI taxonomy): Eukaryota > Metazoa > Mollusca > Bivalvia > Mytilida > Mytilidae > Mytilus > Mytilus coruscus. Next base: position 21,446,556 of record CM029608.1, on the reverse strand, counting down.
CACTAAGAAGTGTTACAATTTATATCATATGCAACACACAACTAGTAACCAGAAAGGTACGGCTACTGCTCCAGAAATGCTAAAAATATATCTCCTCAATGTTCAGTCATGAAATAACTCAATGTATATGTAATGACCAATTAATATTTTTAAAACATATTGTATTAGTATTATTTACTATAATACTAACATAAGTGTACTAATACTATTAAATTTTGCAACTAAGATTTTTAAATGTAAAATATATTTAAACTTAAACCCTTAAATAGGAACGACACTAGTGCATCTTCATCTTTCAAGAACCAGTAAAGACATCTTTGAAAACACTTTAAAAAAATTGAAAACCAAGAATGTTCTTTAGAATATAGAAAATAATGCGATACTGTAATAGAAAAAAAGCCTTCTTATAATCATTTGAAATCTGAACTATGATATATTAAAAGGAAGAACAGTGGAATATGAAAATATTGAACATTAAAAAAATCAAATGATTTTCCCCCTAAGTCTCCGAATAAGCGATATAAATTAAAACTACATTATAATATGTGCTAATCCAAAATAAACTGACCATCAAGCATAGGCGTATTTAAAATTTGCAATGTGGATGGGTTTCGGCAAGGATTAAATAGTCTTGACAAAGTACAAATAAATTAAAATGATCCCATGAATTGTTCAATGTTTATTCTGTTCATGTCGTATGATTGAAAAAAAATTGACAAAATTTAAAAGTTTTACTTACCAATATTTCACTAAACTAATTACTTTTAGCGTAAAGATCGAAGCGCATAAATAATTAAATGTAAACAAAGAATTGCTCATTTTAAACTTCTTGTAATTATGATAATGGCACTCTATGTTTTCTTCTTTTTAAATGACGTGATATACTAGCGTATGACATCATGTTATAGAATGGTTAGTTATTTAACGTAAATTAATATGTGTATTGAACGTTAAATAAATATTGAAAATTTACGTATTTGAAAAAACGTTATGTAGTCATTGTACTGTCGTATTAATATTACGTTATAATTTCGTATAGAAAAAACGTAATATTTTAACGTTACATTTACGTAATTTCAACAATATAAATAAGACGTTATGTTTTAACTTTATACGAACGTTATTAAAACATAAAAATACATTTCTTGACGTTATACTAATGTTATTCTAAAGTAATACGTGATCGTCTTAAAGCATGGAATACTATGAGGGGAATTACTGTAGACCTTAGCAAACATTTTTGTTCTTCTAAAAGTTGCACGACTGTACCAAGAAATTTTTTAAAGAACTATGGCTTTTTGTCGTACAACGACATTAGAAAAAAACCATGCAGTCATGCATTGACATTTTTTAAGAAATACATATTAATATAGGTGGAATCATTCTCTACAGAAGATTGGCAAATTATTTAGTTGTACTTACCATTAGTTAGATTCTTTTTTGCTTTTGGTAAATCAAAATGCAGATATAGATAAGACATAAACAAAAAAGAATTGTCAATTTTCAACTACTTGTAATGGAACGCCATCTTAGCGTCTTTCTGAAAATGTTAAATGACGTCACATTCCAGCATGGGATTTAAAGTTATACAATGGTTAGTAATCAAACGTTACATCATTTTGTTAATTTAACATTATATAAATGTTATTAATTTACGTTTTTCAATAACATTATTTAGACGTTGTACTATGGTATAAATGTTACGTTATAAATTTGTTCAAATACAAATGTTAATAGAATAACGTTAGCTTTACGTGAGTTCAACATTACAAATGTGACGTAATAATCATAATGTTCAACCAACGTTATAAGAACATAAAAAAAATAACGTTAAAGATAGGTTACTAGATAACGTTTATTTTCAACATTATATTAATGTTATCAATTAACGTTTTTCAATAACATTATTTAGACGTTGTACTATGGTATAAATGTTACGTTATAAATTCATTCAAATACAAACGTTAATAGAATAACGTTACCTTTATGTAAGTACAACATTGCAAATTTGACCTAATAATCATAATGTTCAACCAAAGTTATAAGAACTTTAAAAAATAACGTTCAAGATTGGTTACTTCATAACGTTTATTTTTAACGTTTTCCTACTGTTATTTTAACGTTACATGTAAACGTAACGTAAATATAACGATACCATAACGTTATGTTTACGTTGTGTGTTTTCTGGGCACTTACACATTTTATGGAAATTTTTGGTTGAGCACTGTTAAAAGTTCAGAGCACCCTATATATATATTAGGGATGTTAACGAGTATTCAAGTACTCGAGTATCGCTCGGTAGTACCGAGTATCGAATACCGAAATGACACTCGACTAATTGGTTTCCTGTTAGAATGTTGTTGCCTTCTTAAAGAAATAATATTTTTATTAAGAGCGCCTCCTGGGAAATTAAATATTAATCAAAATTTAAATACCTTTTGAAATGTTTGCGTTTTATTGTCATTTAAATTCCTCGAAACATAGGTAGGCTATGAACAAGAGCACCTTTCCAAGACTTACACTTGTAGCTAATCGTGTCTTAGTCATTCTTCCACCTCTGTACCGTCAGAGCAAATATTTTCATCAGCAGGACTGTAAGCTCTGTAACAAAGTTGAGAATTCAACTTGTCACAGAAAAAGTTGACAAGATAATATTTCTAAATAAAAACAAATTCATTGCACCCTGTGTCAACCCTCAGAAAATGGTTAAAGGCATCAGTAAGTTCTAATCATCACCCCATTTGTTGATCATTAAATGTGTTTTTTTACTATTCCCAAATACTATTGTTTGCATTGACTTATCATTTTTCTATAGATGTTTATCAATGAATTGATTAGATTATTGCCAGTTTACATATGTGGTAATTAATAAATGAGCTAATAGTTATGGTATAACATTCCTCTAATCTAGTCTTAGGTAATAATGTTGAGGGTTTTACGTCCATAATACGACGTCCCACAATACGTTTAATGGATATAATTTTGTTTATTTTAATTTTGTAGATGTTTTTTCCGAGGAGTACTCGAGTATCGCTTGGTAAATCCAACAAGTACTCGATTAATAAATCTTCACCGAGTTGACATCCCTAATATATATACATGTACATGCACATGATGAAGTTTATGTTAAAATATCTTTCAAAACAAAAATTACTTTAAGTCTTACCTACACTTTTTTCTGCAATGAAATGATGATTATATAAATATTTTTGAAAAAGGATCTAAAGTTGAAGAATATCCAAAAAGTTTTATATTATGAGCAAGTACCAACAACAGATTAATTTGGTTTGTCTTAATTTTAAATATTCTTTTAAACCAGGTTTATTTGTTTCAGATGTCACCAATATAGATATTATAAATGCATTCCCTATACCAGAATTAGCAGAGAAGTATCCATTTGTCAAGAAGGGTGGACATTATAGCCCTAAAGATTGTAAATCATACCAAAAAGTAGCAATTGTAGTGCCTTATAGAGACAGATTACATCATCTAAAAATTTTATTGAACAGACTCCATCCTATGTTGTTTAAGCAACAGATAGAGTACAGAATATTTATAATTGAACAGGTTTGAATTTTCATATTTATAAAAGGTATCTAGAGGATATCTTTTATTTTAAATAAAAAATCTCAATTAAAAAAACCAAAAAAAACTCCATAAGACTTACATATAGAGACTTAAAGTGTAAACTGTGATGTCCAATGGACATCAATATAGGTATGACAAGTCAATTTTATAGGGCCAGTAAAAGTCTGACGGGCAAGTTAATTTAGAAAATAGTTAGCCTGCTTGCCCAGTTAAAATAAAATCTTATTTCTATCCCTGTATTGCATTTCACTGCCTCTGTGGTTTCATAGTATTGATTGATTGATTAGTGTTTAATGCTACTTTCAACACTATTGTGCTATTTCGTGGCGGTCAGTTTTTATTGGTGGAGGAAGCCGGAGTGCCCGGAGAGAACCACGACCTTCGGTAGGAAAACTGACAATCCTAATCAATTAAGATTGGAGTCGAGTGCACCTGCCCCGAACAGGATTCGAACTCACAACCTCAGTGTTGACTGGCTAGTGATACGGTTTCATAGTAAGGTGCATTCCCTGTTTACATGGATTGTTGATTTATAGTGAACTCAATGACTTTTAAACTGGATTTTACTGCAAATCCAACAAATATGAATCATTTAGGAGTTACAACAAATACTGGATAGTCTCGAAAAAGGTGCATGACTGGCTAATAATACTTTTATATTCAGGTCAGTGTTATAATATACCTCGTTTTAAACTAGACTGACTCTATGAGAAATTTTCAATATTCTTTCTCACAAGTCCAATAAAATACCATGGACAAAAATAAAAATTATAACAAAACATTATATAAAATAATGTTAAATGTCATATACTGTGGATTCATTTATTTTCGTGGGTACCAATTTTCGTGGATTAAGTAAAACTTACATGTTCGTGGATATTTAATTTCGTGGTTTTGCCGAAGTCTGCATACAAGCCTATAGAAAATTTGTAATTCGTTGAATATTTAATTTCGTGGTTCACCTGTACCCACGAAATCCACGAAAATTGGTATCCAACGAATAAATGAATCCACAGTAAACAAATTAAACATGTTTGTGACAAAAACATACATATATATACATATCAATGCAATATAAATTGAACATGAATCATTAATCATTAATGCAGTCAAGAAATATATATATAAAAAAAAACATGAAAAATTAAGCTGCTTCTGTCCTCAGTTCTAATGACTGTTTCAAAAAATAGCGGTTAGTTTCACATGTTCTGTTATTATAGGGTTTAATAATTTAATAATTTTTATGTCTTTTGAAAGTGACATAAATTCGTCTTCCCATTTTAATTTTTTAAATAGATTCAATCTTAATTTATTATTTTACTACACTCTAAGAGGAAATGTTTCTCGTTTTCAAGAACATTGCATAGTTTGCGAAGTCTATCTTAAAGGATTTTTAAATATCCACCCTTTTCAATTTCAAGATTATGGTCACTTATATGGAGTTTGGTTAAACACTTTCTTATAATAAAATTGTTGTACCATAAGTAAAATTCTTTATCTTGACCAAGTTTTATGTTTTTGTATAAAAATAACTTACTTTTTTCTTCATAACTATTAAATTTATTTTTAATTAGTATTTTACATTTGTCCCTTATTTCTTTCTTAATAAGAATCTTGAGAGGTTTAACTTCTTTCAAATTTATACAATATTCATTTTTATGTAAGATATCACTACCAGGTACAATATTCTTGACATATGTATACCAAGAATATGTACCGTTGTTGTCAAGAGATTTTGACAACACAAAAGCCTCTTTTAGAAGGGGGTTTATGTTTTCAGTGTAAAGTATTGCTAGATAAATCAAAGACTGAATTGAAATGACCTGTTCTACTGGCAATCTTCCAAGTTCAGATCGTGCCTCCGACATTTGAAGCAGACTTTTTTATTCCCAATATAAATTTACAAAAGTTTAAATGAACTTTTCAGAGGGAGTTTTGTCTATAAAATAGAATGGATCCAAACTTTTCCCACTTTTTTCAGCCCGAATTTTAGCCCTATGATAGGTCAAATAACTATCCATAAATGAAATTTCTGAGTTGTAAGTCAACACTGGGCGTACTAATTTATCAAAAGATTATTTGACACCTGTATAGGAAGATTGCCCAAGGAAGAAGATTTAGCTTTTATAGAAAACAAAACTTTTTTGGTCTTTCTAGCAAGATCCTCTAAACTATGATTCAGGTTACCATTACTTTTAAGTAGCAATGCTAAAAAATTATATTCAGTAACATTTTGTTAAAAAATATTTTTATAATTAATAAATGATTCCACATTACTATGACTGTAATGTTGAGTAACCATACTTTTGGTTTTTGTTGTAAATTTCGTGAAAGCTAGGTTCTGTCGGCGGCGATGTCTGCGTCAGTGGCGTCAACATTTAGGTTCAGTCTGTGGTTAAAAGTTTTTTTGGACATTAATAACTTTGTCAAACCTACATGGATTATTATGAAATTGGGACAGAAGCTTGTTTATGACCAAATTACAGTATCCAGGGCAAAATTTTGAAAATATTTATTTTCATTTTTCCGTATTTTACTGATAAATGGACTTAGTTTTTTTTACAGTTAAAAAGTTGATACTTTCAGAAACCTTCATAGAGTTTTATGAAACTTTGGCAGTAGTTTTTTAATGATTAAGAGATAATGTCTGAAGCAAACATTTGAAAATATATTTTTTTAATTTTTAGTATTTTTCTGATAGATGGGCTACATTTTTTACAGTTAACATTTATTTTTAAATATATTTATTTTCATCATCCCTTCGTAAATTTTACGGACGCCATCACGAGTTGGTTGACTGTTATGGAATAACCGTTTCACAGATGATATCGGATATGTTCCTTATGTCGTAACTACAATACCCTTCCCTTTTCACGAATGTGACCTACCGAATTAGACTATTTACCGGATTTGTAATAACATAAGCAATACGACGGGTGCCACATGTGGAGCAGGATCTACTTACCCTTCCGGAGCACCTGAGATCACCCCAAGTTTTTGGTGGGGTTCGTGTTGCTTAGTCTTTAGTTTTCTATGTTGTGTCATCTGTACTATTATTTGTCTGTTTGTCTTTTTATTTTTTGGCCATGGCGTTGTCAGTTTGTTTTCGATCTATGAGTTTGACTGTCCCTCTGGTATCTTTCGTCCCTCTTTTACAGATAGTCTGGGATTAGATTTTTTTTTTACATGATAAATTTTTAAACCTCCATGAATTGTTATAAAACTTGGACAGAAGCTCATCTTCAAGACCGAGAAATAGCATCTTTAGAAGGAAAAAGTTTGAATGTTTTTAAAATCTGTATTATGCTGATAAATGGACTCACTTTTTAAGTAGACATTACACTTTTATACTCACAGCAGCAATCTCTGGTGAGACACAGGGTTCTGTGGAACCCCTTTTGAATTTTTTTATTATTAAGAGTGAGCTTCCAGTTACCACAAATAACATCAGGTTATTTACACTGTTTTGAAGATCTTCTTTACTTACTGAGAGTATACGTATAATTAAATCATCAGCAAATAAAAGTGATCCAACGTTTGAATCAACTAATTAAGGTGGCTTGGAGTCTACATTTGTAGTGACTTCCACTAAATCATTAATAAAAATATTTTACTCCGTGAATGTTTCAAAGGAGCTTGAATAAAGATTATTCAGTTTCAGAGCGGTTTCAGTTCTAGAAAATTGATTTTTTATTACATTGAATAAATTTTTCCCAACTCCATTATTTGCCAATTTAAAAAGCAATCCATTTCTCCATACAGAATCAAATTCTTATTGTAAATCTATAAAGCATTCTTTTATTCTGATGTATATATTTATTAATGATAGTTTTCAAAATAAATAAACTGTCTGAGATTCTGTGATCTTTTCTGAATCCAAACTGAGTGTTTGAATATTTATCTTTCATTAAAGATATAAGCCTCTAATTTAGGACAGCACTAAATATTTTTGAAATACAATTCACAAGTGATATTCCTGATGGGTCAGACTTACTCCCAGATTTATGAAGAAGAGTTAGATAAGATTTATTCCACTGCGCTGGATAAATTCCAGTTTTCAATATCAAATTAAATAATTTTGAAATAGAAGTCAATGTAACAAGACTGCTTTGTTTAATTATATATAGAAACAAGATTGAGTGACGACCCCACCGAAACTAGGGTTGAACTCAGGTGCTCCAGAAGAGTAAGAAGTTCCTGTTCCAAATGTGGTACCCTTTTGTGTTACTCAAGGAAATAGAGATATTATGAAAAGTAACTGAATATTGATGATTAAAACTTGCACAAAAGGACATTTTCTGCACAACAAGGACATTGCGCAAAAAGGACATTTTCTGCACAAAAAGGACATTTTCTGCACAAAAAGGACATTTTCTATTTGCATAAGATAATGCCAAGGAAGATATTGTATCTTTGCAGTTTGCATTAAACAAATTTCTGGAATGATTGAAAAAAATGTTTTTTTCTTACAGGCAGGAAATGATCGTTTTAACAGAGGAAAATTAATGAATGTTGGATTTACTGAAGCTTTGAAATATGAAAATTTTGATTGTTTTGTTTTCCATGATGCTGACCTGCTTCCAGAAAATGATAAAAATCTGTACCTTTGTGATAACAATGTCAGGCAATTGTCATCTGCTATTGATGAAATGAGATATCAGTAAGTATTAGTTTGTCAATTATGACTTTTATAATTTTTTTTCTTCTGTCGAGCACAATTAGAGAAAAATATTTTCAATTGTGTCAGATCCAAATATTAAAAAATAATTAATAAGGTACAAAAATAAAAAATGAAAAGAACACTTTATAATTTTCATTCGTCCATAGTGCTTTTCTGGATTTACCTTCATCATGAACCCTCAGACCTGAATATTTGAAAGCCAAGGATTTTGGGGGTCACAATTTATTTTGCTAATTCTTTGTATATAGTCTGAAAACAGATTTACTAAGTATTGCACAGTGTATATTGCACAACAGTAAGAAATCTTCAATTGAATATAAATTCAATCATATAACCAATTTCAAGTTCTTTGACTACATTTATTCTGTGTCAGAAACCTATAATGTGTCAAATATTTAAGTACAATCCAAATTCAGACCTGTATCAAACTAAATAATATTGTGTCCATTTTGCCCCAACTGATCAGGGTTGGACCTCTGCGGTCGTATCCAGCTATGCTAGGCGAAGCAGTTTATTAAAAACTGAAACAGTCAAAGAGCTATATACAGTAATAGCAAGTAGACAATAAAAAAACACAAGTTTAAGAAAGACCGCAACACAACACTATAACCAAAGAAAAATGACAACAAGGCAAACTTCAGTGCACAAAATAATACCAAAACCAAATTTTGCGTAATATGAATGCTAGAAAAATCCAGGTTAAACTCAGGTACTTCAAAAGGTCATCAGTTTATGCTCCACTAGTGACATCTGTCAAAATAGACCATTAGAATATATGTCCCTGCTAAGGGCGGTATGAATTATTTAAGTGTAAAAAATAGATGTGAAAATGTAAAAGTTTATTTGATAGATAATAGTTGTATGGCATAACTTTGTACTAACTTCAATGCATTTCAGTATTAAACAGAATTTGAGCCTTTTGACCTATCAGTAATTCTTCCTAATTCGTAAGTCACATTCGTGAAAAGGGAAGGGTAATGTAGTTACGACATAAGGAACATATCCGATATCATCTGTGAAACGGTTATTCCATAACGATCAACCAACTCGTGATGGCGTCCGTAAAATTTATGAAGGGATGATTTCAACTTCACCATTTGGAACTCTTGGTTTAATAGCTTCCTTGTTAGCAGCAATCCTCTATCAAGGAAATCATGATAGGAAACACAAGCCCGGAATATCGTATCAATTGGGAGATATATACTCTGTATGCAGGCGCAGCTGGAATGTTGCTACATAGAAATGGAAAGTTCACAATTGGGAAGCTGAAATCATCTCTTTGTCGTAAAGTTTTGTTTTCAACCAACCTCATTGTCAATTTCTAGGTGTAAGTCAAGATATGAGGCAGACTTAACTGTATCTGTAGTATCCTTTATCTCTAGTTCGATGGGATAGATTCGTTCAACATAGTCACCAAATTTTGTATTATTTAGTGAGAGAACATCATCTATATAGCGGAACGTAGAGTTAAAGGATATTGCTAACTCTTATCTTTCTTCCTAAGAAGTTCCTGTATGAAGTCAGCCTCATAATAATAAAGAAACAAGTCGGCAAGAAGAGGGCACAATTGATTCCCATTGGAATTCTGACAGTCTGTTGAAAACACGTCCTCCAAACGTAACAAATATGTTGTCAATCAAGAAATCAAGCATCTTGATAATGTCAGTTTCAGAGAATTTTTGTTTGAATCAGAGTGATTCTTTACAAAGTAGGATTTATCCTCCCAAGACAAGATACTTGAATCTACGTTCGCCATTCTTTTAATGAAACAAAGTAATACCAACTCTTTCAATTTGTCTTTTAGTTTGGAATGGGAATACTTGTGTAAAGTGTAGAAAAGTCAAATGTTTTATTACTATTGCAAGATGAGAGAGTCTTAGATTGTATGTACTCTAAAAGATCTTTGGAATTTTTAGTATCCACATCTGATTCACGCCACC